>CM059046.1:26996277-28196277 GCA_030279155.1 Forsythia viridissima | reverse complement strand
ATTTTGTATTTGACATGTAACTTGGTACAAATTGGGAGTCAGTAGGCATGAAATCTGAGAGCCGTTGAAGAGGATCATTGAATGGTGTCTTTCTGTGCTCGGTTTTAGACCAAGTAGAGTACTGTCTTGAACTTCGTCGTGCCATATCCAACGGAAACTCCTCTAACTGCCCATCGTAGGTTATTGAACTCTCATCCGTCAGTGACAGTGTTGATGGACTGGTACATGTCTTAAGTTGATGTTCCCTTTGTGAGGTCGAAGATCGACCGGGATTACATGTACTGAATCCATGTTCCACTCTTCCAGCAAGAGCATGATTTATGCGCGCACTTCTGCTCTTCAAAGCTCCCCTTGTTTTGTGTATATTCTCACCCGTGTCTCCCTACAACCACATTGCTTATTTATTGCTGAACTTGCATAAAGCATGTATTTGGTGGGAATTCACAGGGAACCCAAGTGCTTGTTTAAGTATGAGGACCGTAGGTGTAGTTTCCCAATACTAAATATTAGATTTCTTAACATTCGTACTTTTTCTTGAATGATTTTGTCCAATGCATTTGATTCTTTGTAAAAATTTATTGAGCCATTTAGATATCGATATGTGCTGAAATTTCTGTAAATCTTTTATGCATCATTTAATTTTATGTGAATAAATATGGAAAACTGACCCGAAATCCATTCCTGCGCTGGTTGTCCAAAGCTGATCCCCTGGAAGTTTTTCTTGTTTCCAGGATAACCTGCTTTTCATCTGCCATTTGGACTCTCTGAATCCGGGCTCTAACTTGAATGGCCATTACAGCACCAATGGACCTTAATACTGCGGCCATTTGTTTTCTTACCAGGTGACCCCTTACTAGAGCTTGTATTTTCACTAATCCTCTTAAAGCTCGCAATGCCCTCTTTGCCTGCAAACATTACCAACGAAAAAAAAAAAAAAAAAGATAATATCCATAAGCAACACGTATTTGCACATGATTTTTTTTTACATATCAGCCTTATCAGGCGTTTTATAAGAGAATGTCCTTAATAAAGAGAGATTATGAGAAGGTTCTTGATTACGTACCAAATAAGCACGAAAGACGGCTTGAATTCTGGTAGCAGCAACATTTGCTTGTATTGCCATTCCTACATTTCTTGACTCATTTCTTGCCATCACAACCCTTTCGGCATGAATTTCTTCATTCTCATATGCTAGTAATCCTAATCTGGGGATCATAATTGAGTCGAAAGATCTATTGTTTTTGTGTGTAATGGGTTTTGCACTGCTTGATCTTTTAAAACTCCATCTCCTTTTAACTTTAGGAGTTAATGGCAGAATCTCTATTGGAGTTCCTAAACTTTGTGCAGAAACTGAAGCATCTGCAGATTTCTTGTCCTTCTCCTCCCTCTTCCCCATCAAGAAATTTTTTATCCATTTGCTTGCCTTTCCCATGTCTGCACCAGCCACACAATATAATTTCTTACAACTTTGGCAATGAAAGTTTAAAACTTTCACTTAGTATATAAAGATATATAAATAATTGTATATAGGGATTTGGTGATGAACATTTTAATGCAGGAATGATTGCTCCATTAATTCAGTTTGTTAACTGAAATTTCATAATAGTTTCTTTCCATAAAAGACAGAATTGAAGTGGCCTGCAATGACTCCCCCTTCCTCTGCCATTTGCCACTTATCTAGCATTGGTATGGGTTAAATATTGTCATGGTTTTATCTCATAAAAATAAATATAAATAATAATAGTAATTTGCATGAAATAACGTGTATTGCCGCAATTTATATTATTAGGTTAATAAGGCAAATTCAAGCGATGAAGAATCAAATTTTAAAATTATGGACCCAGCGCAAAACCTGACAATTTTCTTAAGGGCTAACACATTGTATAAATTAAGATACTTCACAAAATATGCCCACTACTTTTTATCAAGAAATTCCAAAAATATTGTCCTCCCCACCCCCACCAAAATATTGTTTTTAATAATTAGGTACTTAATATAAAAAATTCCTCCAAAAACCCTTCCCGAACTTTCCACCATGGCCACCGACCATCGTCATGACCACATTCATCCTGATTTCAGATTTGAAATCGAATCTGGCTTAGGTAAAACTTCCAAAAACAATTTTTTTTTACTAAATTAACCTACTTGATACTAAAATTGTCAAATGTACATGTGAATAAAATGTATTTGCTGCTGTCTACATAATAGAACAGCACGTGCAATTAATTCCAGAAATTTCAATTCCAAAAACCAACGATCTTGTTTGAGACTTTGAGTGTGTGTATCTTTTATTAGCAAATGCAACTAAAATAATACTAAGAATGAAAATTGGAGGATTCAATTCCAAATTTGAATGGGTGGAATTGAAATTGTAAACAGAATAAACAAAACCCACAATATCTGTACAGAGATTCAGTATGAAAATGCAGTGGCATACTTAATTGGGTTCTTTAATCAAAATAAAAGCATGTTAATTGAGTTAAAAAGCACATTTTTCTTGTACAGTCAAGCTCACCTAACCCTCTATCTGTTATAACCGGAATATGTCAATACCAATGTTCAGAAAATCGGATCGATCATCGACCCAAAAAAGCAACAAATCAAGAGTCAAAAAATCGAACCGATTTCAATAAAAAATTAAAAATTAAACTAAAAATCTCATAAAATTTCTAAAAATAAGTTATTTTTAAATAAACCAACATTTATAGACAAAATTACTCACAAAACTTGGCTTTAAATAGACTTTTTATAACTTTCAATTAAAAAATTAAAAATTAATCCAAAAAAATTCCGATTTTCATTAAAACAGGACCGGTTCAACTATTAAAAATCTCGGTTTCCAGTCCGATTTTTTGAAGCCCGGTTAAATTGGTAAACCAAACCGATTTTGTGGCCGGTTCCCAATTTTTTTGATTTAACTGATCGGTCCGATCCGATTTTTTAAACACTGGTCAATACTGTTGAGCTAACTCAGCTTCATTACTGGGGTGGGTGGGGGCAATAAAGCATACACAGAAATCTGCATTGATAGGAAGTTTCAATTTTGGTGGGGGTGGGGTAACGCTATACATGTTATTCTTGTGTTACGTTTGTAACACATGTTTAAAAAAATGTAATATAATAAGTTATAAAAAAATATAACACGGAATATTACAAATGTAAAACAATATTTTCACAATAAAAAATGTTGAAAAGTATTTTTAATAATAATTTATTTATATAGTGTATTTATGAAAATTTCAATTATTGACCATATACTCACAACAATATAATTAAAAGGAGTTAATTTCACTGACAGTCATCGAAGTTTCAGCGAAATTACAAAATGCTCACTGAAGTTACAAAATTTCAACGCCGGTCAATGAAGTATACTAACGCATTCACCGACGGTCACTCTGTTAAATTTTCAGTATGAATTGATGATGTGTCACCTTTAAGTGTCTACGTGACACACAATCGATCGACATTTGGTAAAAATTGACGCCACAGAGACTTAATGTATTGATAACAATAAATTCGAACCATAAAGAATGCACCTAAGATATGAAGACCTAGCTACAATCGTTTTTAATATTCTTCGTTTCGAATGTTTCGTAGGATGTCAGGGTGGAATTTCAGTTCAGGATTGGCAGATCAATCCAATCAAACTAATTGCACCCTCCGACATACTGCGAAGCATTGGAAACGAAGAATATTAAAAACAATTGTCATTATGTCCTCATATTTAAAGTGCATTATTTGTGGTCCGAATTTATTATTATTAGTATATTAAGTCCCCGTGATGTTAATTTTTGCCAAATGTTGATTGATTGTATGCTACGCGGACACTTAATAGTAATACATCATCAATTCACGCTGAGAATTCAACAAAGTGATTGTCGGTGAACGCGTTAGCATATTTCAGTGACCGACGTTGAAACTTTGTAATTTCGCTGAAATTTCAGTGACCGTCAATGAAATTAACCCTAATTGAAAGTAATGTATACTATTCGCGTTCTCCATAATCCAACATGCTTAATGAGCCTCCACGGTCTTTCCAACTCAATGCTATTACACTGTATGACCATAGTCAAAAGTGATGTTAGTAATGTGTTCGTGATGTTTTCAGTGATACCATTGATAGTATTTCGATTTGATTGAGAATCTTGATACTATTGATATTATTTCGACCAATTAAAATCGATAAAAATAAATAAATAAATTGATTAATAAGGTAATAAACTAGAGCTTTAAACACTGGTTATAAATTATTCGGTTGAAATTTTTTATTATATATTTTCAAGTGTATTTTTAAACAAAATTTGAATAAACCCAAATTGATTATATATTATGTATAACATATACACCCAAATCATGTATAAGGTCCACTTGATGAGGCAAATTAACACTCATAATAATATACACGCTTATCATACACTGGTTTCTTACATTCTTATAATTTTTATATCTACATCCAAACACATTTCAATAAAAATTTTAATATATTTAGGCTGTTAAATTGGTTGAAATTAAGAATTATGATTATTTGTCAAATATATTGATAAATAAAACGGTTTCCAAAAACTAATTACCGCAATTATAAAGTGGACGTTTAAACATTGAATTTAAAATGAGAAGAGAAAATAAAGGAAGAGGGTAATTATATGTTGATACCTAATTAAAAACACAAGTAGTTGCTAAGTTTAAAATATCAAACACTACAAACTCTGCATTTATATCTACTATGCTTTTCACGTTATTCTGAAATGTTTTATAAATACTATAAAGATAATATTTAAAAATATTGTGTAAATATTAAAAATAGTTAATACAAATTGTTTGTTCCAATTGATTTATTAATGAATGTTAAGATGTACAGAGAGTAAATGGATGAACATACTGCATATAATTCACATTGTTAAATTATTTATTATTTTGAAAAATACCAAAAAATTATATTCAGTATTAGAAGTTGGCTTTGTTATTTTTTATGAAGAGATTTTGATATCACAATATTGCTTGATTTGGATTTTGTTTTCCCAATTCGAAGATGTTTTTCATCGTAGGGTTTCTAAAAAATTTAATTTTTTATACAAATGACATCAATTCAAAGAACCAAAACCATTTTACTTTATATAGTATTATTATTCACCTCTAGAAATAATTCCATTTAAAGAAAATAACAAATGACAAAAATTATATACTTCAAACAGAAAGAGAAAAAAAAAAAAAAGAATAGAAGTCTTGGCACTCAAATGTAATCTCCTTGCATAAGTGAAATTTAATTCCCCAAGTTGCATTAATCCAAAAGCAATGTGGGGGTGCTAAACCTCTTGATTATGCGACGTAGACTTCCTTCTTCCTTAGCCACAAATGGCCTCAACAACGTAAATAAATATAATCAGTGTGTATTTTTTTTTTTTTTGGATGTGTTTAAAATTTTGTTTGTTAAATATAGTGGGATGCACATGTGATAAAATAGTAGAGAGGGCCTTGGTGTCATTATGTGAAATTTGAATAGACTTAAAGTTGAACGAGTGATGAAATGTCGATGTAATGATAGTGACATATATATTATAATTCATATACGTACATGGGTGAATGCATGTACATGCATAAAAATATGTATAGATACATGGAGTTCAATAATAAATTAAACACATATTGAAAAAAGAAAATCAAGGATGTTATTAAAATATTAAGTATACTATGAGTATAATCGTCAAAAAATGATTCACACTTAATATGATATTAAATATATATTATAATATAATTATAATAATATATTATAGATAAGGGTAATTATATGTTGATTTTAGTATATAATGACCTATTGTGAAACTGTTACTAACTTTAGTAGTAACAAAATCTTTTGTGACCATTAAAGAAATTAACTCTTACTCAAAATATTATGTATACCTTATCGGTATTGTTGCTAAAAATCGCAAGTACACTATATCACGACAAAAAATATAATAGGGAATAAAGTGTTTATCTCATGAAGATTGTGCTATTAATTATCAACCTAAAAATTCATACCTTTTGCGTGATCAAACTAAAAACTTGATTGATAGATGATTTTAAACTAACTAAAATTAAACTAAAAATTAGACAAAAGTATTCAACAATCTAAACTTTGAGAAAACTTGATGATTTGAATGTGTTAAGAATTACGCGTTCTCGAGTTATGACAATTATTTCATTTGAGTTGACAATTGAATTTATTAAAATATTTGACAATCTCTCTCGGATAAAATCAAACTTAATTAAAGATGCGATTTAATATATCTCTATGTAAATCACGACAAATCTTAATGCATTCAACGGAAATTCATAGACAATCGCACAAATTATAGAAGTACATCTCTATCTTCTATCCAAATTCATGATTTTTATCGCCAGTGCTAAATTGATATTTTAGTTATCGGTTTCAATAAGAATTCACAACCTATCATAAATCAGCTAAATTTATGAAAATCAGTGACAAAAATTCAATACGAGATCATTATTGAAGTCAAAATTCGAAACTTGAAATTAAACAATCAAACTAAATTATATTGTTCGTCTTAACTATAAGAAAATTAGCTATTCACAGTTGAATTGCACCAATACATTAAATTGTATTGAATTGAGGACATCACCGGGATTTAAAGATAAAAGAAAGAAATAATTAAAAATCCATCGTCGAATCTTGTAACCTAAATTCCAATTTTCACCTCGATACCTACTTCTTCAATCTTCGTTGTTCATTTCCCAACTAATAACCCGAGATGAATGTGTATGTCTGGGTAAGATTGTGTAATCTTCAATAGTTCCAAACTTCCCTCCAATCCCTCGACATCTGTGCTTCAAATATACCAAAATTGCCTTTAAAACATTGAAGTCCAATGCTTGGTTTGGTATTACTGTGCATTTAAAAGAATCAGTTTTTACTATACTATGGCATAAAAAATGAGCTGTGAAAAGAATCATATAAGTGTTTGGTAAACTCTTATTATATAATTGATGTATGTTTCTGATAGTCTAAGAATAACTAACCAAAAGAGAGGTGAATTGATTTTCTCAAACTTTTTCGAAAAATATTCTAAATAAAATGATATTTAAGAAATGAAAATTAATCTACAAAAATATAAACATAATATAAGTAAATAAAAGGGAAGAGAGAATGCAAACACTATTTTTATGAAGGTTCGATCCAACCAATGATCTACGTCCCTCGTTACCAAGCTCTCCAACACGAGCACGACCTTTCCACTATTTTAATTGACTTATGGTGCAATCCAAACTCTTACAATGTATCCGATGACTTACAAACAAAGAACACCGATCCTTATACAATATTGAGCTTTCAAGGGACCTCTATATGACCCAAAAATGTAAAGAGATTGATTTAAGTAATTATCTCTAGATGAATGATAAATAAAAATCTATATCTATACTAATTCTAAAAATTCCTTAAAGGGAGAAATATTTTTGGATGATATTGTCCCTCAAATAACTTATAATTCTTAAAATCATCTTTCAATTAATATAATTTATTTTGGCTTTAATTTAAACTATTTAATATTATATAAATATTGTATTTTGATCATTAAAAGTGATTTGTCTATTTAAATTCCATTATTTATTGTAATTAATGAAAATAAATAAAAATATATTAATATATTTTTTAATATATTGAAATTATTATCTTTAATTATAAACAGTCAAATAGTCAATCTTATGATGCACGAGAATTTAAACAAATTCATTCATCAACATAACAAAACAAGATGAATTTAGCTTTGCATTTCGACTTTCTTATTATTGATTCATACTTTCTTCCTCTGTTCCAAATATGGGAGAAACATTTATGAACGATATTGCCCCTCAAATAACTTATAATTCCTAAAATCATCTTTCAATTAATATAATTTATTTTAGCTTTAATTAAAACTATTTAATACTATATAAATATTGCATTTTGATCATTGAAAGTGATTTGTCTCTTTAAATTCTATTATATATATTGTAATTAATAAAAATATACTAATAAAAATTTTAATATATTGAAATTATTATTTTTAATTGTAAACAATCAGATAGTCAGTCTTATTATGCACGAGAATTTAAGCAAATTCATTCATCAATCCAATCCAATCCAATTCATTCATCAATTCAATCCAATCCAATTTAAGCAAATTCATTCATTAAAGCAAATTCATTCATCAATCCAATTCGATCCAGGTCGGACCTCATTTCCAGGCGGTTCTTACTCCAGATCAGACCTCATCCCCTGGTGGGCCTTACTCCAGGTTGGATTTCATCTCAAGTGGGTCTTACTCCAGGTCGGACCTCATCCCCAAGCGGGCCTTACTCTAGGTTGGACTTCATCTCAAGCAGGTCTTACTTTAGGTCGGTTCTCATCCTAAGGCGGGCCTTACTCCAAGTCGGACCTCTTTCCCATCTCTTACGGTTAAGCTCACGTCACCAGTATGTCACGTCTTCTCACGTGTCAGACGTCAGATCAGCCGCCCATCACATAGATGTCACTTCACATTGAATTTCTATAAAGGAGATGTCTTGTAAGCATTAATTACGTAGCTTGGCATTTAATGCATGTAATCATCACATATTTTCCTATAAATAAGAGACATAAATGTCCAACAGTTCGGACATTCAACTGCTTAATAAAAGCACTCTTACAAAGATTATACAATCAAGTCTTCCTACATATACTTACATATCTGCCACTCATTACGGTCATAACCGATCTCAACACTTATCTTTAAGTTGGCTTGGAGGGTGCATCATCATTTTCCAACGTCAACAACTTATATCTACTATTTTCATGTATTTTAGAATTTGATACTAATTTTCATAAAATAAAGTTGTCTTTTCTGATATTCCATTAGATATATGCTTTAAAATATAATTAAAAGAGTATCAATAATCTTTCAAACTTAATATTCACGTTGGCCATGTATTTTTTAATGAACCACATGTTTTACCAAGAAGTTTGAATATAATTCCTTAGTTGGTCATAATCATTGATGAACTTATGATTGAAAATGAGTTTCATTTAAGAGTTATATTCATCGATAATTTTAAAATAAAAAAATCATAATATTATTACAAAATCACGTGCAACGCATGTATTCTTAACTAGTTTAGTTCTAAGAGAGACTAACACTTTAATGAATAATAATAGATGAGGAAAGTTCAAATGTTAGAAGAAAATTTTGTTGAGAATGATGAATCAAAAGTTTGATTTAATCAAATAAAGTTTTTCAATAAGAGATATTGAAGATATAAATGCAATGAAGATTTGAATAAAGTTTTTCAATATGATTCTTTCTATAAATGCTCTTGTGAGTGTTGTTGAATGATAATAAATGAAATGGTATTTATAGAGATTAATTTTCGTCACTTTCTGTTGAAACGGATGAAAAAACGGTCGACCGGTCAGATTGTTAAAACTAGCCGTTCGAACTGCAAAAAATCAGAACGAACACTTTTTAGAAAGTGACATTCAAACGGTCAACCGGTTAAGTTCAATCGGTTTATCAAACGGATTATCCGTTTCCACAGTTTTGAAAAATTGATTTTTGGCTTTGATAAAAATATTTTTATGCAAGTGATAAAAAAATATTTTCTTGCATAAAAATATTTTTGAGCTTTCGTTCATTTAATTGCTAAGGATTAAATAGTTAACACCTTTACAATTTTATTTAAAAATCTATTTTTCGATCTTGTTATTCGAATGTTGAATTTCGGATCTTGAGATATTTGAATTCTTGTATTGATTTTGACTTGATCTTGACATTGTATGAAAGTTCGATTTGTAGCGCTTTGAATATTGCTTAAAAATAGATTGTTAGAAAACACAACTATTTGTTTGTTATAATCAAAACATTAAGGTTTAAAGTTAACCATAGGTCAACAATTTCAAAATCAGTATTTAAGCATTTGGTAAACAAAAATGATTTATTGTTGTGACGGTATAAAATTACTAAAATTGACATTGATTATAATAATGTTATTTTGTATTATTATTATCATTAGTAGTATTGTAAAATATACTTCTATAACAATATGTAATATTATCAAATATTTTTTCAAGACAATGTATTTACCATAATTATTTTAAAATAAAAATGATATCCATCTATTAAATCTCAAAATTTGTAAAAAATAAAAAATAAAAGCATAGTAATATTGTACAAAAATTAATTAAATTTAAATTTAAATTATTTGTGGAGATGCATTATAATTAGAATACTAATAAATCATTGATATAAATGGAATTACTTTAATTAATTAAGGTCAAAAATTGGTATTTTAATAATCAATAGATAGAAAATCTAAAATCTGAATTTGAAAAGTTACAATTTTGCTGCTTATCAAAATTTGCTGCCAGATTATACAGATTCTTTTATAATCACTTTTTAAAAATTTACCAAACGTTTAAAACAACTTTTGTTTGTTTGACAATCAAAAGTTGAACTCCAAAATCAATCACAAACGAACCCCAAGTCTTGGTCAAACAAGGATTGCAGTTGGCGTAAATGCGCTAGAGTAGCAAAAATCTCGTAGCCCAATTGGCACACATTGGTGTGCTTCCATAGAGAAAGTTCAGGGCCTTCTAGCACGCACTGCCGACTTGGGTAAATTGTTGTTCTTGTTCCATCCTCTTTCGGCTCCAATTTTCATATCCCTCCATCTTCCTCTCGAAACACCACATTTAACCAATGATTGTCCATGCCTCGTCCCAACATTGTAGTCCATCATACAAAACCAAAAACACAAGAAAATCAACACAATTCTGAAATAAATGACAAACAATCGTACAAGATAAAAACGAAGATACACTTGTGTAAATTTCCCTATTTAATTTGTATGCATAAATTTTAGGTTTTTTTTTGTACAAATGGTACCTATCTGTTGCACTTACTGCAAGTTGATGACCTATCTTTTTATTTTTGGCAGTGTGTCTTTGGCGACAATAATCATTTCCGTCCAATTCCATTAGATTTTAATGGTAGTTCTGGTGTGTTTTTTTATTTATTTATTTTTTTTTTGCACAAATGGTCCATGCGTGCATTCCACATTCTTTATTTTATAAAGACATTTTCGACATTTTACTGTTCATAAATAAAAAATTACAGTCCTTAATTTAAGAGAAAAAAAAAATGAAAGAACATAATAAATAAAGCCCACCCCACCCCACCCCACCCCACCCCACCTAATTTGTTTGATCAGATACACTCATTCCAGAACCAAGAAGTTACTAACGCTTTCTGTGCACAAAGAGAGAGAGAAAGAGAAGACTTCACTTAAACATGAGCAATCAATTGTCTACAAGGATTATATATCCTACTTGTATATATATTTCAAATTCTTATTAAGAATCTACTCTAATTATTTTCCAACTAAAATAGGTGTGTAATTTTAGCATATTCCTAATTCCAATTTCATCACAGTTTCCATCAACTTTCCTCTAATCTGACTCTTTCTGGTGGCAAATGTCGACACTACGATAAGATTTTGAAGGTGGACTGCACCGCACATTTTGCTCTCTACGATATTGCTACCAATACATACCGCTACCTAATGGATCTCTTCGGAATTTCTTTGCTTAGATGGAGCGGTTTCCGGATCTTAAATTCAATATGCATTTAATGGAGGCTGCAAAACGGGTGGGGTGGGGTGGGGGGGTGGGGTGGGTCGGGTCGGGTGGGGTGGAGAATAAGAGTATTTTTTATTTATTATTTTCTTTCTTTTTTTTTCTTAAGTTAAGGATCTTGCAGCAATTTTTTATTTATGAACAGTAGAATGTCGAAAATGTCCTTATGAAATGAAGAATGTGAAATGCACGCAGGGTGAAGATTATCACCAACTTATTTGAATGTTCTAGATTCTTCCTTATGAAATACATTCTCTAGAACTTTTCCTTGTCCCATATAAATAAAAAAGGATCTAGAATAATGAAGTGTTTTCATGATTAGGACCAGAACTTTCTAGTTTGTTGTTAACCTCCATTATAAATGTTTCTAGAAATATTGTAACCAAGTATAAATAGGATGTTAGTGTAGAGAAAAATGGGTAATGAGTGATGAGTGAGATCAACTAAAGTGAGGTGTTGTAAAATAATAGCGGTGTGTCCAAATTGTACAAGTAAGTTATATAATAAAACAAGTTCCTTTTGTGTTCCAAATCCAACAAGTGGTATCAGAGCGAGTCGATTGAGGACCACGTGTTTCCAGAGCAAGGCAGTCGAGTGGAGATTATTTTTGAGCTTCTGTAGATCGTGCACAAATTGAGATTATGAAGCTTCAATAAAACTTGCTTGGTAACGAGGAGGTTATTCAAGTCACGATGGGCGACCTACAAGTGATAGGCGGAGTGAAGAAGCTCAACAACCAAAACTACACTACATGGCAGACATGCATGGAGTCTTATCTCCAAGGCCAAGACTTGTGGGACGTGGTTGACGGCAGTGAAGTGACACCGCCAGAGGACGTCAGGGCTCTGAAGAAATGGAAGATTAAAGTAGGTAAGGCCATGTTTATAATAAAGACAACAATTGATGAGGAATTATTGGAGTACATAAGGGACAAGTCTACGCCAAAGGAAGCATGGGACACATTTGCAGCTCTGTTTTCAAAGAAAAATGATCTAAGGTTGCAGCTTTTGGAGAACGAGCTACTGTCCATCACTCAGGGAGAGATGACGATAAAACAATATTTCAACAAGGTAAAATCTCTCTGTCGCGAAATCTCTGAATTAGATTCTTCAAGTAAAATTTCAGAGTTTAGGATAAGAAGAATAATCATACATGGATTGAGACCTAAATTCAGAGGCTTTATTGCCGCAATACAAGGTTGGCCAGAGCAACCTTCACTGGTCAACCTAGAAAATTTGCTAGCCGACCAAGAGGCGTTGACTAAGCAAATGCTAAAGGTCTCACTGAAGAAAGAAGATGAGGCATTGTTTAGCTATAAGTGAAAAGGCCAATCCCCTCAACAAAATAATAAAGAAGAAAAATGTATAGAAGGTTCTCAAACAAGGGGAGCTTAAGAAAATCGCGACAAGAAAGGTCAGTTGTCCAATAGATATAGGCAACATAATGGCTCTTGCTTTGTATGTGGCAAAAGAGGTCATTACGCAAGAGATTGCCGATTTAGGAAAAAGCCAGCAGAAGGAAATATGGCAACCTCCAACAAGCAAGAAAAATATACTAGTGAAGAAGAGTGGGATGCTGAAGCGTCGCTCGCACTAACTAAACAAACTTATGAGGAGGTGAGCAGTTCAAGAGTTCAGGAAGAATCCGCATTGATGGCGGTCGTCCCTGGACAGATAGATTATGAAAATGATTGGATTGTCGACTCAGGATGTTCCAATCACATGACAGCTGACAAAGAGAAGCAGCAAAACACAACAGAGCATAATTGGACACCGCAGATGGTGGAACTACTAGATTCAAAAGAAATTAGAGATAAGTTGCAAGAAGAAATTGCAAAAGTACAACAGAATCCTGAGGAAATTGAAAATTCACATGAGTCAAGTGACAGAGAAAAACTTACGAGGGCAACGCAAAGTCCATGGCAAAATGGTGTGCATCAACCAACACCAGAAGCGAATAGACCGAGCCAACAAGAAGAGGTTGAGATACCAACGAGTCCTCAACCACAACTAAGAAAATCAACTAGACAACGAAGGCCAAATCCCAAGTACGCTAATGCAGTGGTAGAAGAAGATGAAAGTACCAAAGAGCAAGTGACATTTGAAGAGGCAGTCCAACACAAGGAGTGGAGAAAGGCAATGGAAGAAGAGATCGTGGCTCTAAAGCAAAATGAAACTTGGGACTTGATACCTGACGGAGTAAAGCCTATATCCTGCAAATGGGTATACAAGGTAAGGAGGCGACCCAATACATCAAAAGAGAAATACAAGGACACATGTTGGGATGATGAGAAGAAAAGAGTTAAATCAAATAGTTGGTGCTAAAAGGGAGAATTGAAGATTATCACCAACTTATTTGAATGTTCTAGATTCTTCCTTAAGAAATACATTCTCTAGAACTTTCTCTTGTCCCATATAGATCAAGAAGGATCTAGAATAATGAAGTACTTTCATGATTAGGACTAGAACTTTCTAGTTTGTTGTTAACCTCCATTATAGATGTTTCTAGAAATATTGTAACCAAGTATAAATAGGATGTTAGTGTAGAGAAAAATGGGTAATGAGTGATGAGTGAGATCCACTAAAGTAAGGTGTTGTAAAATAATAGTGGTGTGTCCAAATTGTACAAGTAAGTTATATAATAAAACAAGTTCCTTTTGTGTTCCAAATCCAACACGGGGACCATTTGTGCAAAAAAAGCTAGAAATACCGTCAAAATCTGAAAAAGGGTCTATTGTCGCCAAAAATATTTGAAATAGGGGCTATACTGTCAAAAATAAAAAGATATATCTCCGATCTGTAGTAAGTACAAAAGATAGGAACCATTTGTGCAAAAGCCTAAATTTCATGGAGGACTTGTTTACCATGATCAGCTTTATTACTCAACGTTCATTTTTTATTTTGATTTTGGTTGTAGTTTTGTGCATTGATAAGCCTCATTATCTATGGAAATTCACAATTTTTATTTTGTTTAAGGAAAAATTATGCAAACAATGAAAATAAATGTTTCAACTTTCAAGGTGTAGCTCAACCCTAAAGAGTGATTTTTAAAAACCCCTAAATTAATTTTCTTATTGGCAGACTACAATTTGCCATCATCTATCTTAAACTTATATCCATACATTTTAAATTCACTTGCCCAAGTATTCGTTTTGTTCTACACAAATTTATCTTTTATTTGACAGACTAAACTTTTAATTAAATGAAATTTTCGACATGATATTAAATTTTGTATAGTCTTGATTTAAATCTCGTCGATACTTATTATAAAAATTATATACATGACAAAGCTTAAACTAATAAAGTAAATCTAAATTGTAAGTGATCTTACTTTCAAAATTAATTAGATTTAAAATTATTAACATATTTATACAACAACAACAACAACACCAAACCAATTACACTATAATTAATTAATGTTAGCATCCTTTCTTCTAGTTAATTAATTAATTCTAGAATTACTTAATTAATTGTTTATAATTGTTCTCGTATTTACTACTTTTCTTCCATGTATCGTGACTTATATAGCCTGTTTGAAAGTGCTTATAAGTTGATCAAATATTATTTTTATTCACACATTAAGTAAGACCCACTGTTTATTATCTAAAAAAAAAAAAAAAAAAAACTTTTGCGTTCATAACTAATTGTTACGGCATTAATATAAGTTAATACACTAACACTAGCTAGAGTTGGAGGCTGCTCCCAATAATACATTAAATTACTTGCAAAAATTTCTTATAGGTAGGTTGAACTGTGTCATTAATCTACAAGGAGCACAAGTTATTAGCATCCCCGTCCCCCACCCCAATAACTAATAGCGTTTTAAGTCCATGTCATTTTCATTTTTTTTTTTTACGCGAGATTTTTCGTAAGTATTTTTTATGATGGTAAACAAAGTGATGTAATTGAAACAAAAATGGAAATTATGGGACTAACTTGTAACAAAAAAATAAAAATAAAAATGGATGATGCAATTGAAATTTTACATTATGTTCTCTAGCTAACGTCGATGCCTTTAACCCAAATGAAATAGTAAATTTACATATAGATTTTTTATGGATTCATTTGGTTCTTTTGAATCTTGTTCGAGTTGAATATCATGTCCGGTTCGTGTGGGGGATGGATCTATAAGAATTCACCATTCTCAAAATAACCAAAAAAAAAAACAAAAAAAAAAACATGATTTGAACGATTTTTGTATTAAGTGCTAGCTAAAGGTATGGGTCATAATTATTACGGACCATGTGTTAAGGTTTAGAGCATAATATTGAGAATTACTTTGAATCAACAAGCTCGCTAATTCAAAATAACAAATGTCTAATCATACGAAAAGTAACTAAGAGAATTGAAAGGCTTCACTCTAAACAAATTATTTATTCATCAAACTGAATCAAACCAAACACACTCCATTTTATTACCAAATTCATGCTTCACTTAATTCATTTGTTTTTCTTCACTGCATTAAAAATATATAACAATAAGTTATATAAATTCTCTTATTCAATTTATCGAGATATCTTTTTTTTTTTTTTTTTTTAACGATTTCTAACATTAGGCGTAGTTGTTCTGCTACAGAGTACTTATTTAAAGTCAATAATAAAAGAAAAATAACCCTTTCAAAGTGGAAAAATGTATTATGTCTAAAAGTAGAATTAATGTGCCGTTTTCTACAGTAATATTATTTGGGATTAGAAGCTTCTGTTTGAAATTAAAGGAGCCTCCATTTGACTTTTGTCCACCAAATACATAAAAGTTATAAACTCTCTAGAATATATAGAAAACGCTAAATTTCTTTTAGATTAATTGTGGAACATAGATTAGGATTTAAATAATACGTGTCTTGATGACTTAGTCTTTGAAATTACATGTTATATATATGTATCACGTGAGTGTATATATATATAGAGAAGGTTGTATATCAAGAAAGAGTCAATACAGCCTCTTCACTCTTCATCTTTGTGGACAATATGGCAGCAGCTTCATCCATTAATTTTCAGGCTTTTCTGGCAATTCTTTTGCTGTTGCTGCTACCCTTAGCAGTTAAAGGAAATGGTATTTTCCCTCCTTTTATAGGTACTGAACTCTCTCTCTCTCTCTCTCTCTCTCTCTGTGTGTCTCTGTGTGTGTGTGGGTATTGATGATTTGTGCATGGTGGGTTTCAGACAACATATGTGAGGAAGTACAATGTGGAAAGGGAACTTGCGAGGCAAATCCGAACTTCCCTTTTAGCTTCAAATGCAACTGCGAAAATGGATGGAAGCGCACACGTTTTGACAACGAAGAAAATCTTGAATACCTTCCATGCATCATTCCCGACTGTAATTTCTCAACTCTTGCTTCTTTTTCCTCGTGCTTCGTTTGAAGTACTGTACGAGAGTTGATTTGACTGTTCTAGCACATGTTTGATATTGTTTAAATTATAATTTCAGCCGGTCAAATTAGTCAAACATATTTTTTGTCCACACGTTTTATAGGACCCACAACTTACAACCTATTTTTTATCCACAAATTCACCAACAACTTATAATTTTACCACTTAAAAAATAATTTCATTAGTACCAAACATACGCCTAGTTATGATAGTAAAATTTCACATTCATATTGAATTACAAGAAAGTCCTTGTAACTCTATTTGTGGTCAATGGGCTCTCACATGAACCTCCGAGGTCTAGCCCCGATCACACAATAAACAAAATATTATAATTTTAGAACTTGTTTGTTAGTGTTTGAAAATTTGATAAAAATGTGAAGTCAAAATCAAAAATTAATTTTAACCACATATTTTATGAGACTCACAATTTTTCAATCACACATTTTATTAATTTTTTTTTTTTATCAAAATTACTAAAAAATTCTACCAAACAAGTGCTTAGTCACATACAATTATAAGTTAATTATTTACTTAATAATTTTCATAAAATGTTCATGTATTTATTTGCAGGCTCTCTTGACTACTCCTGCATGCCAGCACCGCCTCCACTTCCACCGGTTCCCCACAATTTATCTTTCTTTGACCGTAAATTTTCTTAACTTGACCCGCTTTTCTTCTTCAAATCGGGTCTATGTGAGACCCAAATCCACCTAAACGGGTGGAGTTATATTTATTATTTAATTTGTCTTTAGACTACATTTAATTTCGAATTTATATTTCGGAATTATTGTTTAGCATGTTATTGGATCTACTGCGGACAAGGGACTTGCACGAATAATGCAACATATACGCACACATGCCAGTGCGATTACGGTCATTACAATTTGCTCAATATCTCGGCTTTTCCATGCTATAGCGATTGTAAGTTAATTTACGTTTAAAATTTTAATTTTTAGTATTTTCATAAACCTATAGCTAATGGAAATTAATTAATTGATGTGTCGACAGGTGCCCTTGGATCTGATTGTCGAAAGCTAGGAATTCGGGTCTCCCGTTCCACTTCGAACCCATCTTCAAACAATAATGATAGTCATGGTGAGAGCTTGTACTCATAAAATTTAAATAAATATATTTTTTTACGTCACATGTAAATTCTAAGACCAAGTCTCGTTAATTTTACATTTTGTCGAGTGTTTCACGAAAAACACGTATTGGTAGGTAGGTATTGCCTTTTTGTACAAGGCATTTAGAATTAGGGCGCTACAACAATTGCCAATCAACTAGTCACATATTTATTATGTTTTAATAAATCTTATTGGCGTAGTTTATGAGGCTAAGGTCAATTCTCAAGGCATTTTCTTCCTGAAACACGACTTTATGACTTATTTAAGCCGTCCACGACTTTAAGATGGATTAGTTTACTGATTAAGAACAGTGAAAATAGTCAATGGTTGCAAAAACACGCTATTAATTGGAAAATTCCTGGTTTTGACAAAATATGGTCCATAGATTGAATTTATTTATTTTTATTAAAGGTTTGATATATGAAACTTTATTTAAAAATATATATAGAGTAAATTATTTATTTAAATTATATTTTCACAAAAAAAAAAAAAATGATACACAAGCTTTAAAAAACTAAATGTATTGGAAATAGTGATTTATCATAATTTAATTATGAGATTCTAATAATTATTTCTCCTTTTTATTGTTGGCAGCTACGTCGTTTTTGCCAGGGAAGTTCCACTGGATAGGGATTTTCCTTATATCCACCGTTATGGCTCTCTGGAAGTAGCCATTTGAAATTACCTATCTAATAATCACTCTCGAGTGTTAGCTACTTATATATGATGTGTGGGACATTGATAGAACTACTTCATATATTCATGTGTACAAAATTCAGATTGAATAAAGAATAATACGGGTATTTGGTTTTGTACAAAAAATATTTAATATTATAAATGTGCGGATTGAATAAAGAATAATACGGGTATTTGGTTTTGTACAAAAAATATTTAATATTATAAATGTGCTGATTGAATAAAGAATAATACGTGTATTTGGTTTTGTACAAAAAATATTTAATAGTTATAAATGTGCGGGTTGAGTTTTCTTTACATTGTTTTTTGTACATGTGAATAAGTTTTATACATTACAAAAACTTACTCTCGATATACTTGGTTTAGTATATGTCTAGTAAAGATTTTTGTAGAATATAAATAATGAATCATACGGAATGTGTGGATAAAAATAATGTTTAACCAACTTATAAATACTTATAAACACTAACAATTATGAACTTAATAATCTCTCCCGTCGGCCAATTATTCCAATATCAAGCCTACCCATTGACTTATTCATATTCCACAAAGAATGTAGTTAGCACAACGCTTTCGAAGCTTCTTTCCAACACGGTCAACAATTTCCATAGCCAGTGGCGGTGCCACAAGTGGGAGATGTGGGCCCCACATACTTTTTGAATTTTGAATTATTTATTTTAGTTTATTTTTCTATATTATGTTTTTGTATAAAACTTTTAAAACTTAATTTTTGACTCCATTAAAAAATGTGTTTGACTCTGCCACTGCGCACAACCCTCTTGATTTCCCAATAGTTTTGTGTTACATAAGGATAGAAAGAAAAAATGGTAAAAACGTACTAAATATCTTCTAATAGGTCGTTATAAAGTGACCAAATTCTTAATGTTCTCATGTAAATTGAAATTTATACTAAAAAGTAAAAAGCCATTAACCATGAGCTTGATATGCACATATTTTCAGAATTTTTTGACTTTGCATGTGTTTCATATATGGTAAAACTTACTTTTAACACTATGCCCACGTTGAATATTACATCAATGTATATTATGCATGTACACGGTATCTTATAAATCATTTAGATATCATAATATAGTATTTAATTTTTCTCAATAACTTTTGACTACTTCCAAATGGCATTTACTAGGTCAAATATATAATAATATAGTATAAAAAATACCCCAACCTTCATAACAAACAAATTATTATTGAGCTTTCGAGTTGATTGTAACTAGATAATCATCGATCACAAATAAAATAATATGCAAACAATATCACACCACATGCTTTAGGTTGTAGTGTGTGGCGTGCCTTGGTTGTTGAAACGAGTTGTGATTATATTTACTGTATATCAGATACAAATACCATAACGGTTGAAAAACAACAAGAAGCGAACGGTTGAATCTTTAAATAATGTCAATTTTAAGCCATACCGTAATTAAAATTGAGAAGAAGAAGTAGAAATTTAAAATAAAAAAAAAAAAGGAAAAACTAGAAATGGAGCTGACAACCTTAAATTCTTGAAACTTAACAAAACGAGGTAATTTGATAAATAAAAATATTATATGGACAGTGAGTTTCTAAATCTGAAAGAGTGTTAATTATAAATGCAATTAAAAAAAATTAATTTAAATTTTTGTCAATTTTTATTCCATACAATTAATGCAGCAAATGAAATTAACAATTTAAAATCACAAATACAATATTTAAGAGAGAAAGTAATAACATAAAATTAGATATTCTTGAATTACAAATACAGCATTATAAACCTTTAAAAGACAAAGAAAGAGCACTCGTTAATACAATAATCTTCATAAAGTCATGAAAAATACTTAAAATCATTATATAAAATATAGTTACAAAAATGGTACTATGTGATTAAATAATAATAAATGGTAAATTCACAATAAATTCTAAGGCATTAATAGACTCTGGTGCATATTGAAATTGTATTCAAGAAAGACTTGTTCTTACAAAATATTTTGAAAAAACAACAAAAAGACTTTTTGGCGCTAAGAGACAAAAATTAAATTAAATATATTGTGAAAGGTCCTCTATCACGGTTCAATGTTCAAGTTAAATCAATTTCTAAATTAAATCAATTTCTTTTTCTCCACTTAAGCAGATAGTAAAAGTCAAAGCAATGTTTTAATGACGACCTCTTATTGTAGTCAACAAGATAGGATTCTCAACAGGATAAGTTCTGTGAACTGGACAAAAGTGAACTAAAGTTCATATATTTAATGAAGGGTTTTGCTTCGAAAATATATTTTTATTAATAAAAGAATTAGAAAAAAGAAGTTGTTATAGGAACTCATTTTATTTCTTAAATATATCATTTTTAAGTTAGTGAGATAGGTATTTCTACGAAAATTATAGGTCAAGATGTTATTTTTAATGTTTTATATCTACCATCTTCAAGAGAACTATATACTATCAAAGAAATATATATTAATAAGACAATCAATAACATTAATAAAACAACAAATAAAATATTTAAAATAATAAATTAATATAAATGCATAGAAGATGAAGAAGTCAAAGACAAATAAGTCTGTATAAAGAAAATATTTTTAAAAATGTATGTTCTACTATTTCCAGCGCTATCTGGGGGAGGATGAAACATATTGTTTCTTCACCTTATATAAAACAATTTAGTAAATAAGAAATTCCTACTGAATCTAGAACAATACAAATAAATACAAATTTGTTAAAATATTTTAAAAAATTACTAATTTACTTTCCAAGAAATTAATAAGACCTAGTAAGTCTCTGTAGAGCTGTTTGTATGTCAATAAATCAAAGTAAATTTGAACGAGGCGGTCCAAGACTTTTAATTAATTACACACTATTAAGGTTTGGTTTGATATTATTGTACTTTAAGAGAATCAACTTCTACTGTGCTGCAGAAAGAATTAGTTGTGAGAATAATCAGATAAGTATTTGGTAAATTCTTGTTTCAAAATTGTTGTATGTTTCAAAAACAGCATTTAAACGTTTGGTAAACAAAAGTGATTTATTGCTATAATTGTATTAAATTACTAAAAATGACATTGATTATAATAATGTTATTTTGTATTATTATTATTATCATGAGTGGTAAAATTCATTTTTTTCCCTAATCAAATATTTTTTAACAAAACAATACATTCACTATTATTATTTTAAAATAAAAATAATAAACACCAAATAAATTTCAAATTTTATAAAAATTACAAAATAAAAGTATAGTCATATAGTGCAAAATTAATTAAATTTATATTATTTTTTATGCATCCAACTTGCATCAATTCGATTTCTCAAATGGGTATCAAATGAATTAATTTAATTAATTAGGGGTAAAATGAGTATTTTAATAATATATAAATAAAAAAGCTAAAAGTAGAATCTAAAAAGCTGCCCTTTTGGTGTTTCTCAAAATTTGCTACCAGGTGAGTCAGATTATTTTTTAAACACTTATAAAAATTTTGTCAAACGCCTAAATTAACTTCCGACTGTTTGAGAATCAGAAGTTGGGCTCCAAAATCAATCATAAAAGGGACTTAAATAAAGTACTTTAATGGAATATTCCTAAAAAAAAATATTTACTCAATAGGCTTTATGATGTTGTTATCTTTTTAAAATTTAATACGAAGTCAGGGTTTTGCAAATTCAAATTGTTGAGTTCGATATGTATAAAACTGATTTTAATATCCATTTAGACAATATGAGTTGAACGTAATGCCATTTGATTTAAAAAACGCTCCATTATCATTCCAAAAATATTCCTTCTTGGCCTGCAAACTCTAAAAAGTTGGAATTAAAAAGAAATTTCGAAAGCGTAGAAAAGGGCTTGAGCTACTAATCAGATAGATAGATGAATCAATGAATTAAACTGATGTAAATGATTCATATTATTGTATTGCGTGCCAGCCTTCTTTCTTTATCTATCCCATGACTGCCTCTTTTTTTTACAGTTCAAGTAAAAAATCGAGGTTAAATTTTTATTTGAACTATAGTTAAAAAAAAATAAAATCGACAGTTCAATTGAAAAACCGAGTTCTAAAAAATACGAGATGTTGTCTCGCAATAATTAGATTTTTTTATTTTGTTTTAGTTTAATTATGAAAAACTATTATAAAAATGGGATATATTTTTTGATTATGAGTTAATTCACATTATCTTGTGTGTAGTGCATTATATTGTATGTAATTTCAAGATCCACTTTGATAGTTTCTTCTTGAAACTATTTGTTGGAAAATATATTGGGCAAATAGAATTTTCACTAATGAATGTGAAATTGAATCCCACATTGGTTGAGAATTGGGATTGGGAGAGGAGCTTTAAAAAGGATTGCAATCCCACATTTGTTAGAAATGGAAAAGTGAGAATTTATGGGGACTATAAATACTAGTTTCATTCCATATTGGAAAATGGATAAAATATGGAAATGTGTGGAAAACTTAGTTGTCCCACATCGGATAAAAATAAGATTGTGGACCAATTTATAAATGGTTTCCAATTTATAAAGTGTAACCATTTGTTGCATAGAGACTCCTCCATAGCCTACGCGCCCGCAGGGGAGGTGCAAATCTTGGACCGACTTGGCCTTCGAGCCTTGAACTTGTGTGCGGGCGCGACCTGAGGACCGAATGAATCAAAAATTGGCCACAAAGTGCAAGCCACGTTTTGGAATTTTGTTTTACGTTTTTTCATTTAAAACGTAACTCCAAAACTGATATCTATTTATTTTTGAACTGATATCCATTTATTTTTGTAACTCCAAAACGTCTGGAGTAAAGGTAGTATGCACTAAATGCAAAAGGCTCCTCCTTGCCTATATATATAGCAACAATCCTTCAATCCAGAACATAGCAAAGTTACTCTTCGAAATCTCTCTACATTCTGTATTCTCATTCCTGTCATATTCCAGTCGCTTGGTGATTCTGTTCCAGCTTGTTTTCAGTTCGACTGCACAGTTGCAGTTCACACCGTTGTATCCTAGGAAGCAAGCGCTCAAGTTTTACTTCGGTGAGGGGGCGAATATTGCTTTAAGGACACTGTGTTCGACACAGGCCCAGCTCCAACACGTTCATTTCAATTTTCTGTCTAGCACTGTTTAATTTACCGTTTAACCTTTCTGTAAATTATTCACTGCAATTGTTTACTTCACTGTTTAACAAGTTTTATATAACAAACTTAAAGCAATATTTTTTGTTAAACAGTTTACAGAAAACGTTTCCAAAGCAGATTTGAAACTGTTCCTTAAGAGCAGTTGTTTTTGTCTATATCATTTTTTTTCTGATATTCTGATTGTGTTTCAGAAATGGAAAATACACCTACCAATAACGTTGTGGCATCCGGAAATTGAACAGTGCATCCAATGGTGTAGAATGTGGCTCAGGCTGCAGCTATGCCTAGTTCTGATGTGGCTCAAGTAGTACCTCCAGTAACACTGACTGTGGCTATGCCAAGTCTAGCTGCTGGCCTGAGTGGAACTAAAACTGTGGCTTTCATGCCAAGTCTGGCTACTGGTCCAACTGTGACAGTCCCGGTTAATCATGGAGAAAAGTCGAAGAAGTTCAACGGTTTGAATTTCAAGAGGTGGCAACAAAAAATGTTGTTTTACCTTACGACCTTGAATCTTGCGAGATTCTTGACTGAGAATGCTCCAGTGCTCCAAGAGGGTCAAGGAGACATTCAACCAATCAGTGCAGTAGGTGCTTGGAAGCATTCTGATTTCTTGTGCCGAAATTATGTTATGAACGGTTTAGCCGATTCATTGTATAATGTGTACTGCGCAATAAAAACTGCTAAGGAATTATGGGAGTGGACAAAAAGTACAAAACCGAGGATGCCGGGGTCAAGAAGTTTCTTGTTGGCCGCTTCTTGGAATACAAAATGGTGGACTCCAAATCTCCAATCAGTCAAGTACAAGAACTATAAGTGATCTTGCATGAAATTCATTCTGAGGGAATGGTTGTGAGTGAATCCTTCCAAGTGGCATGTATAATTGAAAAGCTACCTCCTGCATGGAAGGATTTCAAAAACTACCTAAAGCACAAGCGAAAGGAAATGAACGTTGAGGAACTAATTGTTAGACTTCGAATTGAAGAAGACAACAAAAGTTCTGAAAGAGGGTTCAATCCGGTTGTGGCCAAAGCCAATGTTGTGGAGCATGGTCAAAGCTCCAAGACCTACAAGAACAAGTATGGGCCATCTAGTGGAAAAGGGCCCAAGTTGGGACCTAAAGATAGAATTTCTAAACAGAAGTTTCCTCGAAAATGCTTCAATTGTAACAAGATTGGTCACAAGTCTACGGAGTGCCGTTTGCCGAAGAAGAAAAAAGAAGCAAACATGGTTGAAGATACATCTGTCATGAACCTTGCAGCTGTCATTTTTGAAGTGAAACTGGTGGGTTCAAATTCGAGAGAATGGTGGATAGACACGGGTGCCACCCGACATATTTACTCCGACAAGGAGATGTTTAGTGGTTTTGAAAAAGCAGATGGAGAAAAGCTGTATATGGGAAATTCAGCAACCTCTGAAATCAAGGGCCATGGAAAGGTGGTTCTAAAGATGACGTCTGGGAAAGAGCTGACTCTAAACAAATAACTCTATGTGCCAGAAATTCACAAAAATTTGGTGTCTGGCTCGCTGTTGAACAAACATTGATTTCGTATAGTGTTTGAGTCAGACAAAGTTATTTTGTCTAAGTCTGGAATGTTTGTAGGAAAGGGTTATGTAAGTGATGGGCTCTTTAAGCTCAATGTTATGGCTCTTCCGTTTACTTACTTGAGTCTTCCAATTTGTGGCATGGTAGACTAGGACATGTTAATTATGACACTTTACGTAGAATAATTAACTTGAATTGCATACTACATTCCAAATTGATAATAAACATAAGTGTGAAACTTGTGTTGAGGCAAAATTGACAAGGACATCATTTCAATCTGTTGAAAGAAAAACTGAACCACTTGATTTAATTCACACCGATGTATGTGATTTAAAATCTGTCCAACAAGGGGAGGCAACAAATATTTTATTACTTTTATTGACGATAGCACAAAATATTGTTTTGTGTATTTGCTTAAAAGTATAGACGAAGCTATAGTGAAATTTGTTCTCTATAAGAATGAAATTGAAAATCAACTCAACAAGAAGATTAAAGTGTTGAGAAGTGATAGATATGGTGAATATGAATCACCATTTGCTGAATTGTATGCACAACACAGAATTAAACATGAAACAACAACACCTTATTCACCTCAGCAAAATGGTGTTGCTGAACGAAAAAATAGAACATTGAAAAAAATGATGAATGCAATGTTGTTAAGTTCTGGATTACCTCAGAACATGTGGGGAGAAGCTGTGTTATTAGCTAATTACCTTTTAAATAAGGTGCCCCGGAAGAAACAAGATAAGAGTCTCTACGAGTTATTGAAAGGAAGAAAGCCTTCCTACAAATACTTACGAGTGTGGGGGTATCTTGCCAAAGTAGCGGTACCTATACCAAAGAAGGTGAAAATAGGACAAAAAACTGTTGATTGCATATTTATTGGATATGCACATAACAGTAGTGCTTATCGATTTCTTGTGTATGATTCAAAAATTTTTGATATACACAAAAATACGATAATGAAATCAAGAAATGCATCATTCTTTGAACATGTATTTCCATACAAGTCCAAAGAAGAAACGAGCTCTTCTAAACGAACATATGAGACTATGATTGAAAATATTCAGGACCAAGAAGTAGAATAGGAAATTGAGACTGAACCAAGACGTAGCAAACGAGAAAGGACAAAAAAATCTTATGGTCCTGATTTTCTGACTTATTTGCTAGAAACTGAACCTCAAAGCTTCAAAGAAGCTGTAAACTCTTCAGAAGGACCTCAATGGAAAGAGGTCATTAAAAATGAAATAGATTCTATTTTGCAAAACCATACATAGGAGCTGGTAGATCTTCCACCGGGAAGCAAACCACTAGGCTACAAATAGATTTTTCAAAGGAAAATGAAAACAGATGGAACTATTGATAAGTACAAGGCTAGACTTGTAATTAAAGGTTACAAGCAACGAGAAGGCCTTGACTACTTTGACACTTATTCTCCGGTAACGAGAATAACTTCAATTCGGATGATATTAGCGATTGCAGCTTTGTACAACTCAAAATACATCAAATGGATGTCAAAACTGCTTTTCTAAATAGAGATTTAGAGAAGAAATTTACATGGAACAACCTGAGGAATTTTCTGCACCAGGACAAGAAAACAATGTGTGTAAATTGGTGAAGTCATTATATGGCTTAAAACAAGCACCAAAACAGTGGCATGCAAAATTTGACAATGCCATGATAGAAAGTGGATTTAAAATCAATGAATGTGACAAATGCGTTTACATCAAAGACACAGAACATGGTTATGTCATTTTATGTTTTTATGTTGACGACATGCTCATCGTTGGTAGCAATGATAAGATGATTAAATCTACTAAAAATATGTTGAATTCAAAATTCGACATGAAGTATATGGGTTTAGCTGATGTGATTCTTGGAGTTAAAATTTTAAGAACATCAGATGGACTCGTTCTAAGTCAGTCACATATGTGGACAAAATTTTGAAAAAATTCAATAATGATGATACTAGCGTGGCTGGAACACCGATAGATACAAGTCAACATCTATCAAAAAATAGAGGCAGTGGTATTTCTCAAGTTGAGTACTCTAGAATAATCGGAATCTTATGTACTTAATGAGTTGTACAAGACCAGATATAGCTTATGTTGTTAGCAAACTGAGTAGATATACCAGTAATCCAGAGTCTGACCACTGGAAAGGAATAGTAAGAGTACTGAGATACTTGAGATATACTTGTGATTTTGGACTGCACTATACCAGATATCCCGCAGTTATTGAAGGATATACCGACGCTAATTGGATATCTGATATTAAGGACTCAAAGTCTACCAGTAGATTTGTATTCACTTTGGGAGGTGCAGCGATATCGTGGAAATCTTCTAAACAAACAGTTATTGCGAGATCTACTATGGAATCCGAGTTTATAGCTCTGGATAAATGTGGTGAAGAGGCTGAATGGCTACGCAATTTCTTAGAGGATATTCCAAGATAGTCAAAACCTATGCCAGCAATTTGCATACATTGTGATAGTCAATCTGCGATTGGAAGGGCACAAAGCAACATGTACAATGGTAAGTCTAGACACATACGTCGTAGACATAATACCATGAGACAGTTACTCTCAACTGGAGTTATCTCTATTGACTATGTAAAGTCTAAAGATAACATTGCGGATCCGCTAACCAAAGGGTTAAATAGAGAGTTAGTTGCAAAGTCATCTAGAGAAATGTGACTTAAGCCTCTGAAAGAATAAGTTATTGTAATAGAAACTCAACCTAATTGACTGGAGATCCCAAGATTTAGGTTCAATGAGAAAACCTAATTACAAATACTTAATAGGATCACTGTGGGGGATCATCTCCTGTCCATTCCTGTAATAACAGTGATGCCCGTGGAAAGAGGATAGGCAATAGGCTTTTAATGATTCTTATGCGTCGGAAATCCGAGCGGAGTAATGCGGGTTACTCTTAATTAAGAAATCACCTATGTGAGGGAGAAGTGGAGCCGCTTCGAAGAGAATTGTGAGGCTCAATTCTTAATAACTCTCACTGAACTAGGTATATGTTCATGGCCATAAATGAACATACCAATGAGAACTGAAATGTGTTAGGAAGAATCCTGTGTAAGGTACATCATCGTTTACACAAAAGGCAGAATAGTTCAAAGACATCGTGTCTATTAATCAGCTAGTAAAGTAAATGTACTTTAACAAGGGAAGGTTCAAGGGTAACTCCTACCTATCCTATGCAGGTTTCAACTATGGAACTTTATCACCAAGTATTCCGTGTCTCTGTCAATTTCCATTCATGTGGAGGATTATTGGAAAATATATTGGGCAAATAGAATTTTCACTAACGAATGTGAAATTGAATCTCACATTGGTTGAGAATTGGGATTGGGAGAGGAGCCTTAAAAGGGATTGCAATCCCACATTGGTTAGAAATAGAAAAGTGGGAATTTATGGAGACTATAAATACTAGTTCCATCCCACATTGGAAAATGGATAAAATATGGAAATGTGTGGAAAACTTAGTTGTCCCACATCGGATAAAAATAAGATTGTGGACCAATTTATATATGGTTTCCATTTTGTAAAGTGTAACCATTTGTTGCAAATAGACTCCTCCATGGCCTATGCGCCCGCAGGAGGGTGCAAATATTGGACCGACTTAGCCTTCGAGTCTTGAACTTGTGTGCGGGCGCGACCTGCGCACACGAATGTTGGACCGAATGAACCAAAAATTGGCCACAAAGTGCAAGCCATGTTTTGGAATTTTGTTTTACGTTTTTTTCATTTAAAACGTAACTCCAAAACTGATATCCATTTATTTTTGTACTGATATCCATTTATTTTTGTAACTCCAAAACGTCTGGAGTAAAGGTAGTATGCACTGAATGCAAAAGGCTCCTCCTTGCCTACATATACAGCAACAATCATTCAGTCCAGTACACAGCAAAGTTATTCCTCGAAATCTCTCTACATTCTGCATTCTCATTCCTGTCATATTTCAATGATTCCATTCCAACTTGTTTTCAGTTCGACTGCACAGTTGCAGTTCACGCTGCTGATCCTGGGAAGCAAGCGCTCAAGTTTTACTTCGGTGAGGGGGCAAATATTGCTTTAAGGACACTGTGTTTGACATAGGCCCCGGCTCCAACACGTTCATTTCAATTTTCTGTCCAGCATTGTTTAATTTACTGTTTAACTTTTCTGTAAATTATTCACTACAATTGTTTACTTCACTGTTTAACAAATTTTATATAACAATATTATATGAGTTTCATATAGTGTGAAATCTTAATTACATGAAAAACTTGTTATTTTTGCAAAAGGAATGGCTAAATTTGCAAATGTTATCAAATGTTTCCATATTTTCAATCCACCTTTTACTTTTAAGTACTTTCGAAAATTCTCAATTTAAATTTAACAAAAGAAATAAAAAAAATAATATTAAAAAATATATAAATGAGTGAATGGATGGAAAATAGAGATATTTTTATCCTCGCCCTACCCTTAATCGTCCCATCCATGCTCCATCTCTCAAAAATCTCCAACAAGATGAGAGACATGGAAGACAGCGCCCCGCCCCGCTATGCTATTGCAGATGGAGTTTGAGCCCTAATTGGGTGGGCTCATACTATATAGAAAGGGTTATTTTCATAAATAACTTAAAATAACAAATTATTTGTCAAAACACTTTTTAACAATTTATTTTTTTACCAAAATGCCGGTTTACTTTTTTTTTTTTGACACAATTGTTTGACTTTTTTGTAACATTATTTGTTACATCATTATAAACAGAATAACACTTGTAACAATCTGTAATACGCTACCATCCATGTCGTACTATTACACAAAATATACCCCATCGTAACACACCACTCCCAACAAACCACTTCTACCAACACCACGACTACCTCCCCAAACCCATATACCATCACAAATAGTCAATTCTGATGTCGTCCCCACCACCACCTCAAGAAAAATGTCCTCCACCACCACCACTAGCCCACAATCTACAACCGCATTCCATCTCCACCATCACCTTCAATCACTAGACTTGCACCACCTAGTGGAAATGATGTGGTGGTATTGGCGGTGTCTTCAAAATTATTAAGGGGTATTCATATTAGGGTTTGGATTGGGAATATTATATAGGTTGTGTTTTTTTAGGGTTAAGTAATTGAAAATTAAAAAAATGTATTTTGAGAATAAAAAGTTGGGATAAAAATTAAAGTTTGAAAACTATACAATATAGTTGACATAATTTACTCATAGCAAGAGTTATGCTACTTGTACATTTTCACTTACACCCTCATTTAGAGCATTTTCAATGCACTACGTCTATAACTTTTTAGACGTGCCGTATAATCAAATATATATGGAGTTATAAAAAACCTTCTCCAATGCATGTTGACAAGAATTCTGTCTAGTTAATGTGACATACCAAAAAATAGACCCTGTCTAGAAGTTCGTCTAAATTTAGATGAACTTCTAGACAAAACGAGTTATCAAATTTAAATCTCCACTGTTATGTGGACTTTTTTATTATTATTTTATAAAAAAATTAATGCCACATAAACGATAGTATTAGTTTTAGACAGAATCCATTGGAGATGAATTTTAATTTGACCGTCTATTCTATAAACGTAGTGTTACATGGACTGGAAGTCCGTCTATTTTACCTGTCACATAGACTGTAATAGACGGAATGTATTAAAGATGCTCTTACACTCTGACTTTTGAAGTAGAATATTTGATCAAATCATTATTTACCACATAAACATGTGTAAGTAAATGTGTAAGTAGGAATGTAGAAGTAGCATAATTCCTTCTAGCAAAGGTATCCCATAAAATCTTGGGATCTTTTCATAAATAAACCACTTTTTAAAAATAATTCTAATTTTATCAATTTAACAAATTTATTCTAAAAATACTACATTCTTAAAATTATATTAATTAATAAAATAATAAATTAAAATCAAATCTATACTACAAAATATATATTTTCACGTGAATTTACTTAAATTTGCATTTGAGTCATTAATTATTTGCACAATAAGCCCTTCATCTTTATAAAATTTTCACTTTAGTCCCTATATTTCATCTTTCATTTCAATTTCATTCTTTTTTATTTGCAACCCAAGTCCTTCAACTTTTAAATTTGTACAAATTGGTCCCCATATTTATACTTTTATATCAATAGTCCTTTATAGTATCACTATTTAATACATATGTTACAAATGATATTGTGTATCAATGTTTGATACAAATGTTACAAATGATATTTTGTAACAATCTGTGTTACAAATTGAAATATAAAATATCAGTGATACAAAATATTAATTCATGTAACATGTATTGTGTAAAATAACATAATATAATCTGTAACATATTCAGTGATACAAAATATTATTTGTAACATTTGTATCAAACAGTGATACACAATATGATTTGTAACATTTGTAACAGATTGCGATACTAAATAAAAATTGTTACAACTGCAAAATCAACTCTAAACTTCAATAAGTTCATTATAGTATGCTATAAATATGAAACACAATGTTAAATTTAACAAATAAAACTATTGATTTCATCATTTGTAACATACGTAACATCAGTGATACAAAATACAAATTCATGTAACATGTGATGTGTAAAATAACATAATATAATATGTAACATATTCAATGATATAAAATATCATTTGTAACATCTGTATCAAATAGTGATATAAAGGACTAAATTGATATAAAAGTATAAATATGGGAACCAACTTGTACAAATTTAAAAGTTGAAAGACTTGGGTTACAAATAAAAAAAGATAAAATTGAAATGAAAGACGAAGTATAGGGACTAAAGTAAAAATTTTATAAAGATGAAGGACTTATTGTGCAAATAATTAAGGACTCAAAAACAAATTTGAGTGAATTCACGTGGAAATAGTTATTTAATTTTAATTCATTATTTTATTATTTAATATAATATTAATTATATAGTATTTTTAGAATAAATAAGTTAAGTTGTTAGATTTAGAATTATTTTAATATTTGTAAGTAGTGGGTGTAAATATCCTTAAAATCTTTTCAAGAGAATTGCGGGCTGAGTCTGGGCCAAAATTGGGTGGGCTCATACCATGTAGGAAAGTGTCCCAAAAGTCTCAATTTGGGAGGGTGGAAGGTGGAGTCCAGGCCCTAATTGGGTGGGCTCACGTGTTCCTCCACGTTCCGGTGACAAGAGCCACATAACTGGTAAATCCGTAAATTTCACAATTTTCCCTATTTACACTACATTTATTATTACATACACCACGATTTAACTGCAATAAAAGTCTTCCAATCTTTGACATTTTGACACTTATTTCTCTAATTTTTTTTGGTCATATTTTTATCATTAATTTTCAATAATTTTCACATCTTGTCTCTGATAACGATTTTTGTTTAAATATTCTACTAATGTCTATTAAAATGAGAGACAAACATTTTGTCAAACTTTTGAATTTATTATTTATTTTACTTTTTTAAAAATACGAAAGGTAAAAGCTTTCTTAATTAATTTTTTGGATGAAAATCGTCATCAAATACAAAAATAATATGTGAAAATTAATATGCAGATGATAAAAATGTGATAAAAAATAATTGAAGACATAAATTCAAAAATAGTAATAATTTGGGAGTTTTATTACAATTAAAATATAGTGTGGGTGTGAATATAACCACACCACCCTTTTAGTATTTTGACGTTTTGTTTTATTTCATTTCCCTACTTTGTACGTTTGCGAATTATTGAAAACTATCCGGTGCTCAAATTTGCACGCTAAATTCGATTATCTCAAGCACAATCTAGCGAGCTGAAATTTTTTAGGGTTTTATCAATTAAGTTTGCATTCTCGTATTGATATATACCTTGACATGTTTAATTAGTTGTTATTTTCAGCACAAATTTGACTATAGTTACGATCTGATCCTAAACTGCGATTCTGCAACCTCTCCGAACGATCAGAAATAGCGAGTGAAATCAATGATACTGTTGCAGTCGCCCTCCAGATATCTCCTCCAAATCTTGTCTACTCGGGTTCAGAAGTAAGTTCCTGGCTTGTTCTTCTTAATTTTACTGTTTCTTTCTTATTTATGTAATGTGTGTGTGTGTGTATTTAACTTCCATTTTCTCACGCAATATAAATGTTAAGCCAATCTTTTGAAATTTAAACTGTTTCTTTGGTTATTTTATGGAGTATGTTCTATCTTTTCCATATTCTGCACATTTAGTGATACTGATACGCATATACCTAATACTCGTGTACCTGTCAACAAAAATATGCAAACTGATGTTAATGGTAAGTTGAACTAGGTTTAGAAAATCTGGTGTCTTCGTGGGACCAAATTTACTCCATCATTTCCATTTGTTTAGTGCTTGAATGCTTTTACGGGTTTATGACATATAAGTTAGTATTATGCTTCTATGTTTTTTTTTAATAAATCAGATTTTGTATTCTGTCCCAAATGTTAGTGGTTAGTGTTTTTTTTTTTTTTTGACAAATATTTATGCCAGTACTCGCATTACTTGCATGATCTTTTACTTATTTACTTATCCTCCTTAATAAGCATATAAATTTTATTGGGGATGTGCAGTCTTGAAAAAGGAGTTGAATTGGATTGCCAGTGGATTGAATTCGATGATGTCCGTTATCATATTCAGGTGATTCATTTGCTTTTAATGTAAATATTTTGTTTAGTGTTGTTAATTTGGGATGTCATTGCATCCTTTGACCTGTATTGAAGGGCTGCAAACTTTCCTAATCTTGTTCCTTTACTCTTTTGTAGGCTTCTGTGAAAAATCCAAATCTCTTAGTGTTATCGGTGTCATTACCCACACCACCTCCAGAAACTGTATTTTTTGGGGGACTTCCTCCAGAAGCAATAGAAGCCATAAAGGCAGCATATGGCACGGTTGTACATATTCTTGATCCTCCAAAAGACGGTTTCAATCTCACGGTGAAACTGAACCTGTCAAAACTTCCTCCAGAAGAAGGTTCAACTGAGTTACCCTTTTAAGGTCATTATGAGCTTACCATGGTTACGCTAAGAGATAAATAATCCATCTTTTGAAAAAGAACAATATAATTTCTTTGCTTTATTGCCTCTTTCTGGTCCTTCTATCAAACTTAATTAGCAAGTTCTGTTCAACTATCTGCCTTGAAGATTTGTCTATTGGCATTCAAAAAAAAATGAAGATTTGTCCATTGACTAATATTTTTTAGAGGGAATTGAACTAACTACTTAAATCGAGAAGTATATTTTGAAATATGCCAATTTTTTATAACATTTATTGAATTGACCAAATTAAAAAAATTTAAACAAAATTACTCCTAGATTACCGGCTGAATATATATTATATCCATTTTCTTATCTTTCCTAGTTTATTCTTTCTCTTTCTAACTTAAACACACTCTCTCTCTCTCTCTCTTCACTTCCTCCGCCATTGTCGCTGCAGTAAGCTCCATTTCCCACTCATTTTTTTTGTAGCCAGACTTTTTTATTTTTATCCCAGATTCAAATATATTGTCAGATATTGGTTTTTGAACTATTTAAAGAAGTCGACTGATTTGAAAATTTTGAAATCAGTTATAAGCTATTAAAAATTGAAAAAATTAGTATATTTTTTAAGTAGATTACATGAAACTTAAATTTGATATAATGTATTTCTATTTTTTTTTTTTTGATATATTTTATGTTGGTGGGTAATTTTTAATATATTTGTATATTAGTGGATTGCATTAGATATTAAGTTTAATTTACAAATTTTTTCGATATAATTTATTAGTGTATTTTATTACTGGAGAATGAAATTGGTTACATTTGGTCGAAAACATGCAAAAAAAGAGCACAAAACTTAAAACTTGTCTTTTCGTTGACAAAATAGACGATTATTTCATCGATATCATTGACAAAAAATATCAACAAAATAAGCACTCATTTTGTCGCTGTCGACAAATTGGGCATTTATTTTGTCGACATTTCAAAATGGGAACCAAATTCCCATTTGTCGATGTTAAAATGGGAACCAATTTGTCGATGTCGACAAAATGAATGATGTCATTTTGTCGACATCGACAAATTGGTTCCCATTTTAACATCGGCATTATTTGGTTAATGTCGACCAAATATTGTCTATGTCGACAAACTTTTTGTCTATGTATATTTTGATATCGAAATATTTTCTAATTTTGCAAGAAGATGGTAAGCAATATTTTCCAACTAACGAAAATTGAGAAGGGCTGTTGAAGAAGAATTTAGCATGCCAACACATAGTGAACTAAGTGAAGCCTCTAAGTTGATATGCGTTTAGTACCTTGAAAAACCTCTATATAAAATGTCTGATGTATACAGCAACAGTGCATCCAACTAGAACACAAACAATATGGAAGGGTTCCAACTTCCAAATAGTATTTGCATATATTATATCAGGTTACTTGTTACTTTTCTGCAAGTTGTTTGATGGTGATATATTGCTTAGTTATAAAAGATGCATGTGGTTTGTCTAAGAAAAGATTGGTTGACGAGGTATGCTAGAACAATAGATAAGGCATTGATTTATGAAGTTCTTATGCAGAACTACTTGTGTATGCTATGTTTCATAGTCTCTTAGGTGATACTTGTTTTACAAATTCTCTGAGTAGGTGCTAATTTTCTTGGATTAAGCTAGTTAGGTGTGCATGTGGGTGCATAAGCATCTGTTGTATATGGTTTGCATTTTTGCAAAGAGGACTACAGTGGAGGTGTAGTTTACAATTGTGAGAAGGGTCATATAAATAAATTTTATGTGTTCCACTAACCTCCCAACCTTTGTGAGGAGAATAAGCCTTTGGCCATGTTTCATTAGACAAACATGCCCCTGCAAAATCAACTATAACATCAATAACGCAACAATGTTAGAGTATTTGACAGTTTTCCTCCTAAACATCCCACAAGACCTAAATTTCAGTGCTGTTCCCGTGCCTGAGACTAAGTGACTGCTGCTTATTGGCCACGAATGGATCTGTACCTCTGCTACCATTTTTCCTTTTCTGGAAACCAAAATTGATTGTTAATTGTCAATAAATCGGATACCTCTTATAGAAATGTTAAATGTCAAATATTTTGTTTGTTTTTCTTTTGAGTTCTTCATACAGATAAATTACTTTGGCCTTTTAATTCAAGAACAGAAGTTGGTATTTCTTTATTACATACGCACTCTATCTCACCGTGCGTGCGCACTGTTTACATCAAAATTCACCAAGTTAAAGAGAAATATTGAGAGCTATGATTGAATGACACTAGACATTATTCAAAAGTTAATGTAGAGGAAATTACTTGATTTATTTCAATTATTTATATTACATTCACAAGCAAGAATGAACTGGGTATTTATTTTGATTTTAAGGGCAAGTTCATTCTCTAGGGACAAGGAAACAATGGTCTTGAATTTGGATGGCATGAGTTATGAATTGAGTAAAGACAATAGCAATTTCTATTCCAGTGTTCTTGAAGATCTCGTGAAATGATCCTCTTATAAACAAGTGGGACAGATATATATATATATATATATATAGTAAGCAGGCTGAAGAATAATTCATCTGTTTCTTCTTTTCCTTCAACGAAGCCTTGGAATGGCTGTAATTTATTGGTGGAAGAAGAGAACTGCTGATAATTCAGCAACTTAGAAATGAATGACAATCTGTTTCCAACACTCTAGGTATTTACTAGAAGTCATACCCTACTGTATGAATTTCATATTAGGGCCTGCCTCCTGAAATGCAGATCGAAATTTCGGATTGCCAATTCAAATGAGTTATGTCGAAGGAATGTGAACTTATTATGTTGAAGAAAATTCAATACTAAATATATGATCCTATTTTTGTGTCAGCTCCCGTTATTGGATAACAAGACTTGGGTCAACTGTTATGTTATCCTGTTGAGTGAGCATTGTCTAGTTTCAGACCCAGCTTCGCGATCCTATTCATTCAGACTTTCTATTGTCTATTTATGATTCTATGGACTTTACATAACTTTTCTTTCTATCCTTAAAGAAGGTTTTTGGTTGTCCTTTGATTTTAATATGAAAATCCTTGTTTGTGTATTTCAACAATTATTATGCAGTAAATGATGACGTGACTCTTGCCTTGGGATACTTATATGCAATATTGCGTCCTACACATGTATATTGTATACTTCTTTTCGGACATTTTATTGTGCTTATTTGATGTTTCTTCTTGCTAATATCTTTGATAGAACACCGGAAAGCACTCTTGGGAAAGATTGCATCTATTAGGGAAGTTGTACAAGGTGCACCGCTGAGAGCTGTTCTGAAACAACTTGTCTCAAGGACAGTTAAATCTGATTTAAATAAGCTTATTTCCCTAGTGCATCGGCCAAATGAGTCCTTTTTCGTTGTACCTCAGGTAAATTGATTTTTCCTTTTTTCACTTGACTGTTTCTTTTAGTTAAATTAGCAGTTTCGGCTCTCTATCATTAATATGCTTCAAAGTAATATTAGCTTGTTCCTAAGCAATTATATGTGCACGTGTATTTTCCTCTGCTCTGTCTATTTCCATGCTAATCTGCTCACTGCTTACATCAATTGTGAATCTGAAACTAAACAACTACCGTAGCTGTAACCCCCTCCCCCCATCACTACTACCACCTCAAAAACTTGAGAGCTAATCTGCTCACTGCTTACATCAATTGTTAATCTGAAACTAAACAACTACCGTAGCTGTAACCCCCTCCCCCCATCACTACTACCACCTCAAAAACTTAAGGGTACAAAAACTATGGTTACTCCTTGATTAAACTACTTGCGCATTGTGTATGATGTTGGGTGCTTTAATGCTATCATATATTATCAGTGTGAGTGTGCTGTGATCATGTCGGAAATGAATGACTTGTTGCCGATGGTTGCAGGCAGAAAAGGTGACTGTGGTTTTCCCCATGAGATTCAAGGATTCCATAGATAGCATTCTTGCTACTTCTTTCCTCCAGGTACTAAGAATCCTTTATTGGAAATTCGCTATTTTCATTTCTTTGCTTTGTGTCTTTTCTTTTTCTATTCTTCTGTCTCCCAATGTGGATCCCCCCTCCCCCAAGCACCTACTAAAAGAAAAAGGAAAAACACAACTCCAACTGCCCCTCAAAGGTAAATAAATGAAAGAAACCAGACATCCAGTTGCAATTGTTAGACACTGGAATTAACTTATTTATCGTTGTTTTAACTTGATTGATATGGTAAAGTTGTTGGGTTCTGAAAATTCAAATTACCTGCTGATTCTGTATTTTGTATGTTAGCCTAGGCCATGCATGTCAGGGTCACAGGTAAGCATCAAAGATATTCAGATCGTCTGTTTTCATAGGTTAAGGAATAAAAATTTTTGCTTTAAGTTCCTCTGCCTCCATTGTGACAGCACAGTTACGTTGATCATTTATCCTGCTTTTTGACACTTTTGAGGAGCAAGAAAGATGCATATCGAAATATTTTACCACTGTTTCTGAAGGTTATAAAGCAAGAAAAACAGGATCAATATAAAAGGTGTATCATGAATGCGAGTCATGGATTCTCTGAACTTATTCAAATAATATGAAGTGAAATATGAATAAAAAATGTCACTTGATTGGCCGAGGGTATGCAACTAAAACTTCCTGCTATAGTAAATCCATTTTATTCTAATGCAGATTTAGTCCAACGCTCCTACTTTCCACTTTCTTTTCAACCTTAAAAGTAGTTCTCCTAAATATCTGTCGTTTTGGTTATCATTCAGGAATTTGTGGACGCAAGGCGAACTGCTGGACTTGGCAATGCCCCTCAGTGTATGTGGTCTCCTTCTCCCCCTCAAGAACTGAAAGGAGCTCCTGCTGAAGCATTATTGGCAAATGCTGGATTTGTCAGTTTTGGTAATGTCTGATATTTTGACTAGTTTTCTTCCCCATAAACTTCTCTACTTTACCTGATTCTAGATTGTATTTGAGGAGCAGTCATTTCCCCACGTCACGTGGAAGGCAGAAAGCTGGACAGAACTGTTTGGAGCTTATCAACATTTCATGCTTATGTTAGTTACCACGTCAAGGTGAGAATTTGTGCACCCCAATTGTATTCCTTTAACATGGTCCTAAACTTGCTTGGAGTTGGGATGGTGGTGTTGCCCACAAATTAGCCTCCTGCTAAACCAATCTGGGCTCTGAAGATAGTTTTACATGCAAGAAGTCGAAGCACATCAAAATGTAGAAAGAATAACTCGAGGAATCGGATGTTAGCCTGTAGAGTAAGCAGCAAAGAAGCATGAAAAGAAGCACGGTGATTTAAAAGAAAATGAACTTTTAGAGAAAAGAGAGACACAAAAGATGCTCTAATACCAAGCTTATTGCAGAGGAAACAAGAAAGAAGAATAAAGAGAACTTATGGTAATTATGAACAGAATTATGCTTTTAGGGCAACAGAGCTAAAGTATATGATGTGTTAGCGATAAAGCTGAATTTCTACTGTTACAGTGTGAGGGAGTATTTATAGCATGATTTAAGACCCGTGTTTCCCTTAAAGTGACAAAAAGAAGTAAAATAAAACAAAGTTACTGTAGTACACTTTCAATTAACATTAAATAACCACAAGTACCAAAGTAAAATGGTTTCAGTTAGCCCCTGCGGTCTTGATGCTGCTGCACCGCAGTTCTGCCTCATCGAGTTGTTTTGTAATCACCACATAGTGCCACATAGACTCTGAAGAAGTACTATTTTGAAACTGTAATGAAAGGTAAATGCCATTATATGTGCTTCAACAATTATAAATAGTCTCTACAGGGGAAAACAATTGCTATGCCAATATATGAAAGTTCATATAATGGTGGGAGATAAAGTTTTTACAGATACATGTTGGGACTAATAACAAAAAATAGTGACTTTTTCTTCACAACGGCTCTCAAGAATACAGTTGTGTAAAGGTGGAGTAATGGAATTAGAATCCAAGTTTACTCTCTTAGGGTTCGTTTGGGATTGATTTTGGAGTCCAACTATTGATTGTCAAATAATCAGAAGTTGTTTAAGCGTTTGCTAAATTTTTTAAAAGTGATTATAAAAGAATTTGTATTATCTGGCAGCAGATTTTAAGAAACAGTAAAATTGTAGCTTTTTAGATTCTGCTTTTAGTTTTTCTATCTATCTATTATTAAAATATCAATTTTGACCTTAATTAATTAAAGTAATTCCTTTTATGTCACAATTTTATTAGTATTCTAATTATAATACATCTTCTAATTTAAATCTACGTTTCATTGATTTTTATATAATATTACTATGTTTTATTTTTAAATTTTTATAAATTTTGAGATTTAATAGATGTATATTATTTTATTTTAAAATTATTGTGGTAAATGTATTGTCTTGAAAAAATATTTGATAATATTGCATGTTGTTATATAAGTAAAATTAAATTTTACAATACTACTCATGATAATAATAATAATACAAAATACCATTATTATAATCAATGTCTATTTTAATTTTATACACTCACAGCAATAAATCACTTTTGTTTACCAAACGTTTAAATACTGATTTTGAAACATACAACAATTATGAAACAAGAGTTTACCAGATATTTATCTGATTTTTTGCACAATTGATTCTTTATGCAGCACAGCAAAAGCTGATTATCTTAAAAACACAGCAATACCAAACAAATATAACTAAATTTCCTATATCAACTTGGCTTAAACTCACTTTTAAAGTGTATTTTTATTTTATTGCCATTTGATCTCTATGTATTATGGTGAACAGTGTTCAGAAGGTTTCATGCATACTCGGATGAGGCGTCGTGTAGAGTCACTGATAGAGGTATTCTTCAGCATTTCTAATCTCGATCAGTCTGTCTTCTACTGCGGAATCATTGCTCAGATAAATTCCTCGTTCTGAATTCTGAATGTATGTGATGTAGTAGGCTTCACTTAGAAGAATAATTCAATGATGAAATCAGGAATGAGGATGTCAACTATTTTAAAAAATGGAATCTTTAACAGCAGTTAGCAGTTGCCATTTGCGATGTGATCGCGTTGGAGAAGTTTCTCTCTCCAAAAATTCATGATACTTAAACCATTGTTTCAGGCTTGTCTCCTCCCCATATGAAAAGAGATGGAGAGAGGGGAAAAAGAAAGAGGGAAAGAGTGAAATAAAATAAATGGAAATGACTAGGAAATCTTCAAACTAATTGATCACTTTCTGTTTCCTGGAAGATTTTGCTTTGAGGTCCAGATTTTGGGAGAATGTCAGCATTTTGGTGCTGGTTATTTCAGCTTCTACTAAAATGAGACAATACTTGTGTGTCATCAGCCTTTTGCAGATTGTCTTTGTTGTGCATTATTTGATGATTTAAGATGTTCACTTTGATTGTTATGAATGTTTCCGTGGCATTCAAAGGGGTGATCTAGGCTAGTGAATCAGATACTACCTGCTTTAATGGTCGGATCATAGTTTTCAAACCCGAGCTGGTCATTGACTTGGTCAAGACACTGGGTAGCGTAGGTCATTGTTGGGTCAAAAATCTAAATAAAATTATTTTTTGAACAAAAAGAAGATGAATGGATATAGGCAATAGCCTAAGTTTAAGAGTCGTAGTCAAAATAGTTATTTGATAAGATTGATAATTACTAATTTTATTTTCAATTTTTGTATTTGTTGAAAGTGGTTTTTTTTTAGTTTTCATAAATGTGGTTAAAGGGAAAAAATAACTGGTTTTTTCCGCATACAATTAACATATTAACATATTCTGCGACAGTAATAAATGGAAACAACCAATGTGGCAGAGTGGTTGGATGGCTTAATTTTAACCTTGAGGTGCTAGGTTCGGACTACAACGGCATACTTCTGCAAAATATCCAAAGACCCGTCCGGTTCATTCGGGTTGGGTCACGGTTTTCACTAAAACTGCACGGGTTTGGCTTGGTCATTTGCAGCCTGGTTCAATAGTTTCAACCGGACCAGAATAAGGCCCGGTTGGCCATTTTAATTATCCCTTTTGGTTTTGTAGAACACTGGGTCTGATGGTTGTTTTTTGTGGGGGACTTTTTGTCTTTTAATTTTTTTTTTCTTTCTGCTTTGACGTCCAAAATTCAAATCTGGAGAGGTGTATAACAAGAATATGTTCTGCCTCAGGCTTTAGATCGTGCCAAACCAGATTGGAAGAAGGTGAAGAAAGCTGTACAAACTAGATCTTTTAAGCGACTGGTACGCAATAAGAGCATTCTGTTGCACCTGTAATGTACAACTCAAATTTAGTATCACCTCGATCATCTTCGAATTTTTATTTATTTTATTTTTCTCATTTGTTCTCATGCAGAGCATCAATGATGGACGGGCAAGTTCGAATTCAAGAAATTGAAATTGTGTGATTCAAGTAAGAAACGCCTGTTAGCTGCTGGGAAATTGGAACCCATTTGTTATGAGAATCTGTTTTCCGTGAAAGTACCAAGAGCCGAATGGCAGTGAAGACGCATTCACCACTACGCAATTCTTTGTCAATCATAATTTTGATGCAGTTGATTATTTCATTTCAAGGATTTCCCTCAACAAAGCTTTACCTGATTAAAACCTAGAGTTTCCCTTTAACTCGACTTTTTAAACTTATCTATTTACTTTTGGACAAGATCTCCATAATAATGGGAAATTCCAGCATGATTCTCTACCTAAACATTGAAAATTGAAGCATGTCTTATTGTCTGCTTAAATGTTGCGAGCCTGCAGTTTTTCCTTCCTAGTGAAAAAGGGTTTTGGACCAGCAGTGTTAATATTAAAGCATGTGCTTGTTTTGTTGTGAATGAATATTTGTAAATCTACAAGCAAGTAATTATTATTGCAATGGAAATGATATTTATTTGATTACTTTCAAATGCCCATTATATTGTTTTTGCTACAAGGGGTGATGTTATTGTCACAATTGAATAAATTTGAGCCCCTTGAAGTTTTATAATTTAATAATTCATTATTTGACATAAATAAAGACAGATAAACATGTTATCTACTTTTTCTGTAAATAACATCCAATAATAGAAGATAAAAGTTGAGAAAGAGGAAACATTTAATTCAACGACCAACCAAATCATAATTAACATTTATATTGGCCAATGAAGAGTACAGTGGAGTTGACCCACTCCCTCGTCCCTACCTCTTATTTTTTTTTTTTGATCGAAGTCCCTACCTCTTAATTGTATCTATGCATGTGTAATGGTGATGTCCAACTAAGTACTCCCTGTTGAATTGTTACGTCAAAATGCTTGAGTTGTTGCACTCTCATAATGCAATGCTCATTGAAAAGAAGGCAACATATCATTTGCCTCCCCCTCCTTTGTATTTGCTCGATTGCAAACACGGGCAGTCGAGCAAATGATATTTATCTCCCATTTAATTTCAACAGGGAGTGTTTTTTTTTTTTTTCAAATAAATTTTCATTTTCACGGTATTAAAATATCTCTAATAGACTCTTTAAATGTAAGATATTCTTTATTTAAAATGTAAATTACGCTGTGGATTATCAATATTTTTATTTTGTTTCAATTTCGTTCTTATTCAATTTTAATAGCATGTATCATTCTCAACTTTTCAATAAAAGTTAAATATATTCACACTACAATTTTTTATAACTGCACCACATTTTAATTGCATAAAATCCCTAACCTTTATGCATTATCACACTTATATCCTCAATATTTTTCATCGCATTCTTATTCTTAAACCTTCTATTGATTAGCACATATTATCCATGATGACGGTTTCTGCAAAAAAAAAGAAAAAATTCGAGAGTCAAAAGACTTATTTATCCTTTGTATTTTTAAATAAGTAAAAGAATAAATAAATACAATATTACGATTAAATATTTGTCCTCATTTTAAACTACGCTAACAATTTTTTTGGACGATAAAAAAAGAGAGAAACTTGCGATTCTCTATAGTCTTGAACTATGAAGGTAATGTCTTTATTTTATTTTTATTTTTAAGTTTTGTTTGACTAATATTTTTTTCCTCGAGTATAAATGGTTTGGAAATGAAAACTTGCAATTCTTGATGCATTAATGGTGTGATCAAAATATATTTGCTTTAATGGTAAATGTTTATGAATAATTATACTTTAAGTCACTAATTTATTTTTTTTAAATTAAAGTAAAACTCTTAATGTTTAAGTGTAAATTAGGACAATGAATGGTCTACATTTTGTTCTTATCGCATTTCAATTTTTCACACTCAATCTCGTATTAAAAATATGAAAGAAAAGGTGGGGGGTAATTTATTAATAAGACCGTTTGTATCACTTTTCAAGATGTTGAAGTGTTGCTACTTGCATCTTTCATAATTTATGTAATATGTACTATGCTAACGGTAGCTCTCCATTATAGCAATTAGTGCTGCTTAGTTTTTTTCTTCGTAATGACCCTCCATGTTTAAATGTAATTGATTGGGGGTGGGGGTGGGGGTGGGGGTGGGGGTGGTGGGGGTGGGGGTGGGGGTGGGGGTGGGGGTGGGAGAGGGAGAGGGGACTAGGCTATATTCCAATCCCGTCCCCAAAAAAATATTTTTTTTAGTGTAAAAAAAGTATTTAGTGTATTTTTTTTCTTTTCGTAACAGTCCAGTCTTGAATTGAGCAGTCTGATCTTCAAAAATTCTTGGATCCGCTCCTGATTGTGACTTATTGAAGGTAGCCATATTAGGTCTAACTTAAATTATAATGTCAATTGGTCAAATATATTTTTTATTTATATATTACGTAAAATTTATAATTTACTATCTACTTATTATTTGCACATTTTATAGGACCTACAATTTATAAACAATTAAAAAATAATTTCAACACTATATGTATGGTAGTGCTAAAATTATTTTTTAAGTACTTATAAATTATTGATCATATTTTTTAAGTACTTATAAATATATACTTATAAGTACTGACAAACGTATTAAACTTTTAAGGCGTGGTATAATAGTAAGTTGATATGCCATGTGTATGTTTGATAAAGATTTTTGTAATTTATAAGAAGTGAGTTCTACAGAATGTGTGGATAAAAAATGGATAAAAGTTGTGGTCCTTACAAAATACGTGTTTAAAAATGATATTTGACTAACTTATAAGTACTTATAAGCATAAACAAACTAATCTTTAGCCAAATTCTTGAAAGAGATAATTGTATGAAAGGTCTCCAACCTTTCAAAATCGTTAGGGATATGCCCCTAACCTAAAACAATAGCACCACACATCCCCAACATATGAAAAATTTGGCATAGTAGGTCCTTTATGAGAAAATTTTGGCATAATAGGTCCTTTATGACAAAATTGTCATTCCCTTTAAATAAACAAAAAACAAGAAAAAAAAAACATGATTGAAAACTAACCAAATGTATCTCAAAAAATAAAAAGTAAAAAATATACTCCAAAAAAATAAAAAGTAAGAAAGATGTCATCTTCTCCAAAAATCCAAAATCCAACAATAAATAATAAAAAATAATTGACGTCGTGATATTCAAACTGTGTAGTACGAAAAGGCAACATGGATCTTGTTTTCTGGTGAGCATATCTAGAATTGCGCATTCCCAGATCTCTTCCTCTAGTACTAGTACTATCTGCTTCTCTGAGTTCGTAGTCGCCCTTGCCCAAATCTACTAGCGGCACAAGAACCTACGGCATAAAATTTTTAGTGGGAAGACAGTTTTATGGGCTGAAGCCATTAAGGAACAACTCCTCAGCAGAACTCATGGATCCATTTCCACTCAATTCATTTGGCGACAATCTTGAACAAAACTCAAACTCGAAAGACGGCCCAGATTCCGACTTAAAAAAAATCGGCTCATACTTGGAAGAAAACAGTTCAACTTTCTCTTTGGACAACAGGAAATGCATTGGGCTAACTGGAGCACTGAAGAAGTAACCAGAAAGAAGTGAAGGAGCATGACTAGGACTGGATGGCCCGCTGACATAAGGAGTAGAACAAGTGCTGTCAACAGCTTCACTAAAACGCGGTGGCTCGTGGAGGAGGTTTAGTGGACTAGCGCCGGCAGAGGTAGTGGTGGAAATACTGCCATTTTTAGAGGTGAAGAGGAGCATTATTGGAGAGAGAGGTAGAGAGAATGGAGTGAGAAAAATGGTGTGTGATTTCTGAGTAAGATTGTTGGACACGCAATTATTGTACGCAGAGGCGATCTGAGCGAGGAGGAATTTTGGATTTTTGGAGAAGATGATCTCTTTCTTACTTTTTATTTTTTTGGAGGTATATTTCCTACTTTTTATTTTTTGGGGTACATTTGCTTAGTTTTCAATCATGTTTTTTTTTTTTGTTTATTTAAAGAGAATGACAATTTTGTCATAAATGACCTACTATGCCAAGTTTTTCATACGTTGGGAATGTGTGGTGCTATTTTTTAGATTAGGGACATATTTCTAACGATTTTGCAAGATTGGGGACCTTTCATACAATTATCCCTTCTCGAAATAGATGACTAGTGGGTAGTGGCACATAAATGGAAGTTTGAATAAAATGGCCAGTATTGTGTTTGAATTACTGCATTAAATGCCGCGCAATAAATTCGTTTAACTACCAACATCCTATCGTCCATCTCTTGTATACATGTGAATTATGTTTATGGCGGATTGAAGAGAAATAGGTACAAAATCGAAGTATAAATAGATAGTTTCCTTATTGGGAACAAGCAACATTAGCTTCTCTCATCGTGTGTGGAAATGGAGCTTTCGAAGAGCAACCGAGTGAAAGTGCATTCACTACTCAGTGTAGTATCGAGTAAGCCGATTGAGCCGGGGAAGGGTTTCAAATTCTCTTCGCTGGATCAGGCAATGGGACTTCACACTGTCCATGTCGTTTATTACTACGAGTCGAATCCATTTCACGAAGGTCCACACTCATTGGACATGGACAATCTCCGGACCACTCTCTCGGATCTACTGAATGAGTACCCAAAAGCAACGGGTCGGTTGACCCGAGGTGCGGATGGAAATTGGGAAGTGAAGTGCAATGATGCTGGTGTGAGGATGGTGAGGGCTGACGTAAGCACTACCATTGATGAATGGTTGAGATCTGCTGATGCTTCGGAGGAGCAAGATCTGACGTTGTGGGAGGATATGCCGGCAGATCCAAGCATTTGGTCACCATTTCGAATCCAGGTATACCGTGGGTTTTTTTTAAAAAAATTTGAAATTGTGTATTGAATTAGGGTTTTGAGATAGATTTCTAAATTCTGACCAGGAAGATTATTGGAGATGGATAAATATAAGTGACAATGCCTAATTAATATGCTTGGACTATGTAAAAAGACCACGGTTCTAAAAATCTCGTATAATCGGTGTCTAGACTTGAAGCTTGGCGTCGACGCCTAGCCACGCCTCACGCCTCACCCTTGTCTCACAATCGCATAGGTCTCGTCTAGGTCCGAAAAGTTTGAAGCTCGACCTTCACGTCTAGCCACGCTTTACGCTTTTAAATTACTGAAAAAAACTAACTTTTTTTTTATCTGTAGGCTATCATTAGACAAAAACTATTTATTTGCCATTTTAGTGTCTTAAACTTTTGATATCATTAATTTATAGCATCTTGCTATTTGTTAATACGAACCAATAATTCTCGACTCGTTTGATAATATTTGTGTGGCATAACAGACATCCTACAATCGGGTTTATAGTCCAATGATAATGGCACAAGTAAAGAGTGAACCTCTTAGTCTGTACTTAGTCTCTCGTTTGATAATATTTATATGGATAAATTTGCAGATAAATAATTTCCAGTGTGGAGGCTTGGCAATTGGACTCAGCTGCACTCACTTGCACGCGGATCTCACAAGTGCAACACTGCTTTTGAAATCATGGACCGAATTTCATCGAGGCCAACCCTTAACTCACCATCCTATTTTCAATTTCTCTACAACAAATGGTCGATCTTCAAGAAATGATAAGACAAAATCAACTGAGTTGTATGCAGCAAAATCCGCAGTAGAAACTAATCCTGTAAAAATGGGCACTGCAACTTTAAGATTTTCCGATTCCGCAATCAAGAAATGTCTTTTACAAGTTCACTCTGAGTGCACGAATGTCACTCCCTTTGATCTTCTCGTCGCATTGTTTTGGTCCCGTATTGCTAGGTTGAAGAAACCAACAGATGGTGTTAAGCATTCCTTGTCATTTTGTGTAGACTTGAGAAAGCATACAAATAAGCTGGTCCCTTTTGGATATTTTGGCAATGCATTGAGTTTCTCATCCCTGTCTTTGGATGCCAAAGAATTGTTGGAAAGTGATGGACTTGGCAATGTATCAGGGCATGTTCATAGGCACATGGCCAGTCTTGAGAATGAATTTTGGTCAGCTCTAGATTGGTTTGACATGCGCAAGGACGAAGGAGCCAAATTGGCCCCACCATTTAGGATGTATGGCCCGGAACTTACTTGCATTAACATGGAGCACATGATAGATCTCGAGGGGCGGTCGTTGATGTTTGATGCGATGTTCAAGAAGGGCGAAAACCCCATCCACGTGAGCTATCACCTGAGGAACGTGGAAGGCGAAGGGTTAATTTTGGTTATGCCTTCCCCTGAAGAGGGGTTTGGGCGGATAGTAAGGGTGATGCTACCGGAGGAACAGATTGGCAAGCTACTTGAAGATGAAGTTATACTAGATTTAGAGCCAATGGTTCTTTTTAAAGGTTCTTAAACGATTGATTGATTTATAATATTACATTTTATCGAATCATCAAACCAAGGCTAAGATTGCTTAAATGAATTATTCTAGTTCGTGTCAGGAGTCATTTGACTGACTCTTGACAAATGGGAAATTTGCATTACTTCTTTAACGAAAAAGAAGGTTTATTGTTAACAATGCATTCTAAATAGTAACAACAATTTGAACCTTTTTTTGAATGGATCTGGGATTGGGTACATTAATTATTTAACTCCAGCATCTTCGCGTAAATATATATAGGAAATAAATAATGTAGGTGACCGACGTTATGGATTACGTCATGAGTCAGCAGTCCTTTTTAGTACTCTTATTTTTCTTTTTCAAAAAACTTACTAAAAAATTACTAAGAAAGGGGGAATTAACGTATATGGTAAAAATTAGTACCGTAAGTGGTTATATTGTTACTATAATTTTTTTATAAATGCATTATATTTTAATTGTATTAAAAGTCTATAATTTTTATTTATTGTGACATTTATGTCTTTAATTTTTTTTTTTCATCGGATCTTATTTTTAACATTCCATTAATTACTACATCTTGTTCCTAATGACGATTTCTATACAATAATTCTATTAACGTGCTCTAAAACGATGGACAGATATTTTATCATAATTGTTAAGAAATCTGCTTCTGAATGGGCTTAAGGAGACTGGACTCACTGTTCCTTTACTTGTCTGAAAGTACTATTCAATTGCGGCCCAATATTAATATCTGGACAAGCCTTCTTATGCAAGTGGGCTTACTACATCCAGACGATGACAAGTGGCTGTTGAATTACCATTGGATCAAGGGTTTGTTGAATGTCTTTTTTAAATACCTTACTCTTCATTCTTTCTGAGATAATCCGAGAGAGAGAGAGAGAGAGAGAGAGACTGTGTTTCTTGAAAGCTTTCTATAAAAATAAGAACTCCATCTCCTTCTTCTTTTCTTCTTGCTTTGTGTACAAAATCTGAGTGATTTTGTAAGGAATACTGAGAGAGGTCTGTTCACAATAGTGTGAAAAGTAACTGCGAGAAACTTTGGTTTGTGTATGATTTCTGTAATCTATAACGAACTATGAAAGTGTGGTATTTTAGTGCTAGAGCTATATATACTTTTGGTAGATGCTCAACAGGTGATTAGCGTTTAGAATACGTGAACATCCGGACTCCTTAGTCGGTGAAAAATCTCTTGTGTTCTTTACTGTTTTTGCTATATTTTGTTTTTGCAATCACGTTTGGGACCTACCAGTGGTATCAGAGCCTTGATAAAACCACAGATCTTGAAAGTTTTCTTTTAAAACTGAAAACGTTTTTGTTATAAAGATATGTTATGGTTTATCAAGATTCAGAAAAAGATCTTGTTTCTTGAATCGTTGTGATCTAACCTCTCTTCGATCTTGATCTTGTAGTGATCTTTGTGAAATCACTCCCCCTGGTGATTCTTAGTGACTCAACTTTAGTTTCTGGTGATACTTGGTGCTTCGCCTGTCTGTCTTTCATATTTCCTTTATATATTTTTCAACTATCAGAGACCTAGGGTTTCGATCTGGTAAACTCTGTTCTCTATTCTCAGTTCTTATTGTATGCGTGTGACTGAGAGGTTATTAAGGTAATAAAATCCTGTCAAAGTTTACCTTTGTCCAAGATCTCTTGCGAGGATCTGGGAATCTGAGAGAACTTTGGCCCAACGTGGGTTTTTCAGCCCTTAAACTTCATATTTTGTATTCTGTTATATTATTTGAAACTGTTATGAGATAAAACTGTCTTTCATTTAGTTTGGAATTGTATGTTTTTGAAAAATCTCTAATAAAGTCTTTGTAACTAATTACTGTTTTTCAAAAGGAAAAGAAACTGATTGAAATCTTGTTGTAAAAATCTTTTTCTTAAAAATGTCTACCTCTCATAAATTCGAAGTTGATTTATGGAATGGAACTGGAGACTTTAGTCTCTGGCGCCAGAAAATGAGAGCTCTTTTATTACAACAAAGATGTGCTGCTGCTCTTGATTGCTCTTGGGCAGCAGAAATTAGTACTTATAGAAGAAAAGAGCTTGATGAAATTGCTTGGAGTTCAATCTTTCTTCATTTATCAGATAGTGTTATTAGAAAGGTGGGTGAAACAATCACTGCCGATTCTTTATGGAAAAAATTGGAAGACTTATATCTGATAAAATCAACGCCAAACAAATGCTATCTGTTAAGACTGTTTTACAATTTCAGATTTGATACTTCCTCATCTTTAGATAAAAATATTGATAAATTTACTAAATTGATTCAAGATTTGGCAAATTGTGATGAAATTTTATCTGATGATCAGCAGGTTGTTGCCCTTCTTAATTATCTAGGTGATAAATATAGAGATATTAGAAATGCCCTTGAATATGGGAGGGGAGACTTAACTGTGGATATAGTTACTTCTGCCTTAAGAAATAAAGATCTTGAATTGAGAGAAGATTTGAGAGAAAATAAGAGTGGTGAGGGGTTGTTTATGAGAGAAAAACCAGGAAGTAAGAACCATAGCACTTCTACCTCTAATTTTCAGAAGAAGGGTAGAAATTCTTCAGATAAACCTAGAGATAAGAACAAGATAAAGAATAGAAATAATGGAAAAGGAAAGATGTGTTATTATTGTGGAAAAACAGGTCATATGATCAAAGACTATTTTAAAAAGATGTCAGATATGAAAGAAAAGCCCTCTCCAAATGGGTCTGCTACCTTAGCCTGTGATAACAATGGTGAAATGAATATGGTAGTCCTGGTTGCCTCAACTAGTAAGGGTATAGATGATTGGATTCTTGATTCTAGATGCACCTTCCATATGTGTCCAGTTAAAGAATGGTTTACTGATTTTTTGGAAATCAATGAAGGTCAAGTTTAAATGGGAAACAATATGAGCGGTAAGATCAAAGGAATTGGTAAATTTACTTTACTTTTGAATAACAGTTATGTTCTGATTTTAAACAGAATCAGATTTGTTCCTGACCTGAAAAGAAATCTAATTTCCTTGGGTGAATTAGATGCTGATTATGATATTAGGATACACAATGGAACTGTAAAGTTCTTCCTTAATACCATAAAAATCCTATGTTCACCTAAAACTAGTGGTATCTATGTTATACAGGCTAAACCTCAAATAGCTACTTCTGCTTCTGCTATCGGTTCTGAAAAAGATAAATCCTTTATGTGGCATAAAAGATTAGGACATATAGGCAATAAAGGTCTTCAAATTTTTAAGAATGAATGAGCTTTTGGAAAAGATAATATAGAAAAACTTGATTTTTGTGATAAATGCGTGTTAGGTAAACAATGTAAGTTGTCTTTCATGATTGGAACTCACAAGTCTACTTCTATTTTAGAATATCTGCATATTTGGGGACCATCTTCTGTAAATACTATTAGTAGGTATAGATTTTATCTTTTGATAATAGATGATTTTTCAAGAACACTATGGACTTTTCTTTTAAAATCCAAATCTGATACTTTTCAAAATTTCAAAGTCTGGAAAACTTTAATTGAAAATCAGACAAACAAGAAGATTAAAGTTCTCAGAACTGATAATGGTTTGGAATTTTACAATTATGATTTTGATCTTTTTTGTAAAGATTGTAGTATTCTCAGGCACATAACAGTGACCTACACTCCTCAGCAAAATAGAGTGGCAGAAAAAATGAATAGGACCTTGCTAAATAAGGTCAGATGCATGCTTTTAAGCTCAGGTTTGTCTAAATCTTTTTTGGGAGGAAGCTTTAAATACTGCTACCTATTTGATAAATAGAAGTCCCTCAAGTGCAATTGGTTTTAAAACTCCTGAATTAATCTAGTCTAAAAGTCCCACTGATTACTCAAGGCTTAAGACCTTTGGGTGTGCTGCCTTCTCTCATCAAAGTAAGGGTAAGTTAGAACCTAGATCCATTAAATGTGTTTTTCTGGGATATGGTGAAGAAACAAAAGGGTACAGGCTGTGGGTGAAAGACAAATGGGGTTATAAAGTCATAATAAGCAGAAATGTGATCTTTAATGATAATGAAATGCCCTGTTTAGACAAAGGAAATTCTCATGTACCTGAAAGGAAAGTTTTATCAAACAAATAGATTTGAACCTTCAAAGTAGTGATGAAACTTTACAAGAAGCTCATACTGAGGTGGATACTATTCAGCCTGATTTAAATCAATCTGAAGAAGAAATAAGGGAAAATCAGGATCAAGTAGAATCAACTGACCTAACTAATTATCAACTTGTAAGAGATAGAGAAAGAAGAATAAGGTTTCCTTCTTCTAGAGTCAGTAATGAAGATTTTGTAACCTTCTTTACTACTTTAGATCTGATTAGTTCAGAACCAAGCTCTTATGAATAAGCTGTAACTGGAAAGAATTCAAAGTTTTGGCTTGATGCTATGCAAGATGAAATGAATTTCTTGTTAAAGAACAATACTTGGACCTTAGTTAATAAACCAAAGGACCAAAGAATTATAGACTGCAAATGGGTCTATAAGATTAAAGAAGGAGAACATACTTCAGATAGAGTAAGGTATAAGGCAAGATTAGTGGATAAGGGGTTCACTCAAAGGGAAGGGATTGATTTTAATGAAATTTTTTCTCTTGTTGCTAAATATACTTCTATCAGAATTCTTCTTGCTTTAACTGCTCAATTTAATTGGGAATTGGATCAGTTACATGTTAAAACTGCTTTCTTGAATGGTGATCTTGATGAAGTCATTTTCATGTCTCAACCAAAAGGTTTTGAGTTGAAAACTAAAATTGAAAAGGTTTGCCTGTTAAAAAAATCCTTGTATGGCCTTAAGCAGGCTCCTAGGCAATGGTATATAAAGTTTAACACTTATATTCAAACTCTAGGCTTTAACAAAAGTACTTTTGATCCTTGTTTCTTATATAAAAGCCTAAATGACAATAACTCTGTGTTTCTGTTTTTATATGTTGATGATATGCTATTAGCTTGTCATGATAGGAAAGAAATTGAACTTATTAAAGAAAAATTGAAGACTGAGTTTGAAATGAAAGACCTAGGAGAAGCAAAAAGGATTTTAGGAATGGAAATCAAAAGAGATAGAGTAAATAGCATCCTTTACTTAAATCAAACTTCTTATATTTCAAAAATTTTAGAAAAATTTTCAATGAATGATGCTAAACCTGTTACATTATCTTTAGCAAATCATTTTAAACTTTCTAATGAGCAAGCACCCAAAACAGAAGAGGAAATTGATAGAATGAACTTGGTACCTTATGCTAATACAGTTGGCTCCATCATGTATCTTATGGTTTGTACCAGACCTGATTTAGCTCATGCTATAAGTATCTTAAGCAAATTCATGGCCAATCCAGGTGAAACACATTGGATTGGTATGAAATGGATACTAAGATACTTAAAATGTTCAGATAATCTGAGTTTAAAATTCAGTAGAAATGATGAAAGGGTAACCTTAAAGGGGTATACTGATTCTAACTTTGCAGGTGATTTGGATAAAAGAAGATCCACTTCCTCTTATGTTTTTACTCTTTGTAATGGTTGTATAAGTTGGAAATCCCAACTGCAAAAGATTGTAGCACTTTCCTCTACAGAGGCAGAATACATTGCTGCCTGTGATGCTGTAAAAGAATGACTTTGGCTGAGAGGCCTACTTGGTGAAATTGGTTTCAGAAATGAAACAATCAGATTATATACTGACAATCAAAGTGCTATTCATCTAAGTAAGAATCCAGTATACCATGATAGAACCAAGCATGTGGACATTAAATTCTATTTTGTAAGAGATATGGTTGAAAAGAATATAGTAGATTTGATCAAAATCCCTACACAATTCAACCCTTCTGATATTGGTACGAAAATTCTTCCCTTAAATAAATTCAAAGAATTGCTTAAATAACTTGAATATCTCTGATGTTGAGTTCTAAAGGTAATACATCTTTCTTTGTTTTTCTGTTTATTTTGTTTTAGTTCTGTAAACTGACTTCAATTTTATTTTTTAGGTACAATCTAGCAATGAAATCAAAACATGATACAACTTTATGCACTAAGAAATACTACACTAATGGTTCAGCCATCTCTTCAGCAAGGTGGAGTTTGTTAAGAAATCTACTTCTGAATGGGCTTAAGGAGACTGGACTCACTGTTCCATTACTTGTTTGAAAGTACTATTCAATTGCGGCCCAATATTAATATCTGGACAAGCCTTCTTATGCAAGTGGGCTTACTACATCCAGATGATGACAAATGGCTGTTGAATTACCGCTGGATCAAGGATTTGTTGAATGTCTCTTTTAAATACCTTACTCTTCCTTTTTTCTGAGATAATCCGAGAGAGAGAGAGAGAGAGAGAGAGAGAAAGGCTGTGTTTCTTGAAAGCTTTCTGTAAAAATAAGAACTCCTTCTCTTTCTTCTTTTCTTCTTGCTTTGTGTACAAAATCTGAGTGATTTTGTAAGGAATACTGAGGGAAGTTTGTTCACAATAGTGTGAACAATAACTGCGAGAAACTTTGGTTTGTGTATGATTTCTGTAATCTGTAACGAACTGTGAAAGTGTTGTATTTTAGTGCTAGAGCTATATCTACTTTTGGTAGATGCTCAACGGGTGATTAGCGTTTAGAATACGTGAACATTCGGACCCCTTAGTGGGTGAAAAATCTCTTGTGTTCTTTATTGTTTTTGCTATATTTTGTTTTTGCAATCACGTTTGGGATCTATCAATAATTTTGTATTTATTTAATTTTTTACTTTATTTAAAAATATGATGGAGAAATATGTCATTTTACTCTCTCGACAAAATTTTGGACTAAAATTGTCACATCAACAAGATGTGCTAATTAATAGAAAATCGATAATAAGAATGCGATGAAAAAATTTGAGAATATAAATGTAATAATAAGTAAAATTTATAAATATTTCATGCAATTAAAATATAGTACATTTATTTAAAAAATATGGTATGAATATATTTAGTCGTACTGTAATTGAAAAGTAGCTATTTTGGCTTACATAAAGTCTTTTATACCTTCTCATAAATTTGGACAACCTTCGCGTAAATATATATATGGGATAATTGCATCAAAGGTCTCTAATGTTTCAAAATCGTTGGAGATATGCCCCTAACCTAAAAAAATAGCACCACACATCCCTAACGTATGAAAAACTTGGCGCGATAGGTCCTTTATGACCAAATTTCCATTCTATTTAAATAAACAAAAACCAAAAAACAAAGAAAAAGAAAAAAATGATTGAAAAATAACCAAAATTTATCCAAATTAATAAAAAGTAAAAAATGTACCCCAAAAAATAAAAAGTAACAAATATGTCATCTTTTCTAAAAAGTTCTAAAAAATCCACATCATCTTTATCATTTACCAATTTGTCGAAGAAATCCTCATCAGTGTTATCCTCCACCTGGAATGGAGAAGGATTGGAAGCCATCTACTCAAATTATTTGAGCTAACAACACTCAGATCCAACAACCAAATCCATCGAATTCCATAACAAAAAATCCCAAACAAATACAAATCAATCAAGATCGAGGGTTTTCAGATCACCCAAATTCCTCAACCATCAAATGAACAAGAAACACCCAAAATTCCCAAATTTTGCATTAATTCAAAAGCAACCCATCTCACGAATAAGACAAAATTCATGGAGAAACTACTCAACAAACAGATCAAAATGAAAATTCGCAAATCAAACAAATAAAGAGAAAAAAAACACATTTCTTCATGTATTATTTTAGAGAGAGAAAAATGGAATTAAGAGAGAGAAAGTAGAGAGAGGGAGAGAGTGCGTGTGTGAAAGAGATAACAGCCCTTGATTTCGCACCTAGAGGTGTCAACAACCTACAAAAATTCTTGGTTTCTTACAAATCAAAATGAAAAATCGCAAATCAAACAAACAAAGAGAAAAAAAAGCACCCTTCTTCATATATTATTCCAGAGAGAGAAAATGGAATTAAGAGAGAGAAAGTAGAGAGAGAAAGTGTGTGTGCGTGCGTGAAAGAGATGATAAGCCCTTTGGAGGTGTCAACAACACACAAAAATTCTTTGTTTCTTACAAAAATATATATCTTTATATATATACATACACATATCAAACTTCCATGGATGCACAGCAATCGTCGATTTGATTTGTTTTGAAAAAGATTTTTCTCTCATTTTTTTAAAGTTTGATAAAAAAAAAAAAAAAGAGGGCCACTTTGTTACTTTTTATTAATTTGGGGTAAATTTAGTTATTTTTCAATCATTTTTTTCTTTTTTTTTAGTTTTTGTTTTTTGTTTATTTAAAGAGAAGATCAATTTGGTCATAAAGGACCTATCACGTCAAGTTTTTCATACGTTGGGGATGTGTGGTGCTTTTTTTTAGGTAAGGTGCATATCTCCAACGATTTTGAAACATTGAGGACCTTTGATACAATTATTCCTATATATATATATATATATAGGAAAGAAATATTTTGAGTGACCAACGTTAAGGATTACGTCATGATAGTTGGGCACTACGTTTGTGGTCCTTCAGTCCTTCTTAGTACTCTTATCTTCTTTTTAGGGAAAAAAAATTACATATTTGGTCCACAGCCTATCAAAAAAGTTGAAAATATATTCTTAATCTTTAAAAATAGCACCAGACATTCCAACGTTTGAAAAAATAAGCATAGTAGGTCATTTATGACGAAATTGTCATTCTCTTTAAATAAACAAAAAACAAGAAAAATAAAAAAATGATTGAAAAATAATCAAATGTACCCAAAAAAATAAAAAGTAACAAAGTGACTTTCTTCTTTATCAAACTTCAGTTTAATAATGATATCTATTTCAATTTCTACACCCCAAATCTATGTCAACAATTCACATTTGGAAACTGAAATCTTTAATATGATTGGATGAAATCAAGATGAGAATGGCAATAATGTTTATTCATAGATGGAATGCCACTGATAAATAATTATGATTTGAGTTCACAATTTGTTGCACAAGATGAGCTGTTGTCTCTACTCTCCTCTTCATTCAAATCCATAAAAGCACCACTTTAACTCTCATTCTCACAAAACCCAACATTTCCCTCTTCAACTACTTCACCATCCATTACCAAAACCTCTATTGTAGCCTCAAGATGACTGGAAGAAGCACAATACACAAAGTTATTCACTATCATACCATCAAAATGAAACCTCTTACTGGAAAACCCATTGCCACTTTGGCTCTATATTTCAAGATTTTAACAGATTTTGAAGCCCAAAATGATGATGTCAAAAATGGGTTCGAATTTCTTGAACTTGTAGTCTGCTTCAGAAGTGAAAAAGGCTTGAACTTTGGCCGGTACTGCAGAGTGCCCTCTCTTTTTTCTTGGTTTGAAAGAGCTCTATCCATAAGGAATCACGTTCAATTTCTACCTCAACCATGTCTGGTTCTAAAAGGAAAAACAGAAGCCAAGAACTGTGATGAATTTGTGGAAATGGCAATAATTATTGCAAACTAGTTGCTCAAGCATTGAAGAAAAATGAATGATACGCGTGTGATAATTGCAATAACGAGGTTTGTTTCACAATTATATGTGGACCAAAAAAGGGGTGAGGCTCTTCCTTGTTGGGATTTTCTTAAACCAAACGCTTTCACTATGTTTGGCTTTGCTTAAACAATATATCATTATTATCTGAGGTTTGATAAGAAAGAGGACTACTTTGTTACTTTTTATTTTTTTGGGGTATATTTAGCTATTTTTCAATCATTTTTTTTTCTTATTTTTTATTTTTATTTAAAGAGAATGACAATTTCGTCATAAAAGATCTACCGTACCTATTTTTTCAAATATTGAAGACGTCTGTTGCTATTTTTAAATATTATAGATATATTCTTAATTTTTTTTGTAATGTTAGAAATCAAATATGTAATTTTTCTTTAAATAAAATTAACTTTAAAAAAAAGGGAAATTTACGTAAATGGCCACTTTTGGCCATCCATTTTGGCGTAATTGAAAAGTGGCCATTTTAGCGTAAAAATTGTCTTTTATACCCTTCTATAAATTTGGACAAGAACACAATTTTCGAGGTTGTTATTAGGTAGCTTCCAAGAAAAGCAAATCATCATTTTATCCAATTGAAAAGTGGCTAATAGTGATGGCAACGGGGCGGATTGGGGCGGATCGGCCTGATCCAAATCTGCCCCGCAATAATTGTAGGAGATCTAAATCCGCCCCACGATCCGCTATTTTTCGGGGCGAATCGGATACGGATCAGGGCGGATCGGAGCCCTGATCCGTATACTGATCCGTTTTTTTTTTTTTTGGATCGGCCATCTCGGAAAGGGGCATTAAATTTGACCAGAGGAGTCTATTTATACTAATTTTAGAAAGTTGTTCTACTTGATTACAATAGACTTATCCGACTCAAAATTTAATTATCTCCAATCCCAAAATTAATAATAAATTGGATACCAATTTTAGTTAACATTCTCCCTATTCACTCATTCAAATTCATACACGTTGTCTACGTACATATGTTAGCGTCTAATTTCCCATTGGTGATAACCAAAACAAGAACCAAAATCTGACTTTAATCTCTGTTTTTTTTTTCCATTTGCTGACTCATGTAATGAAAATCTATATTTTTTCCCTTCCCATTTCCATTTCCATTTCCCTTTTTACATGTTCTTTTACGCTGCCAATACATTTCCAATTCGAACCCCTTTCTAATTGAGGATAAGTAATTTGCTGTAATTGAAACAACGAAACAAGCTGTGTAAACTTTGATCCATTTTTCTCTTACAGGGAAGAGAGTTGGAGAGATTCAGAGATTCAGATTTCCTTTCAGATTTTTAGGAAGTTTAAAATTGCATTTTCAGTCCTAGTCCCAAATTTTTGATCTTTTTACAATTGAATCCTTTTTTTTTTTTAATTCGGGGCGGGGCGGATCGGGGCAGCCCCGATCCGCCCCGCCCCGCCCCGTGGTGGATCACGGATATCCTCTCCGATCCGCCCTGCCAATCCACGGATCAGGTATTTTTGCTCCATTCGGATCGGGTATCTATCAGGTTCGGGGCGGATCGGATATTTTTGCCATCACTAGTGGCTAAAAGGCCATTTTAGCGTAAAAATTGTCTTTTACGTAAACTTTATCCACTCATGTTATTATCCAATAGACAATGCAAATTAAAAAAAAATAAACAAAATAACTTTCATTTCCATAGTTAAACCTTTACAAACTAATCTACGTCATCAACCACCTACAACTATCATTTTTTCTGAATAAATTGCAGCTAGTGTCTCTAATCTTTAACTTCATTTGTACTTATATCTTCAGTATTTAATTCTTGACATTCATCACCCCAACCTTTTATATAATTAGCAGTCAATGTCCTTGTGTCTTTATATAATTAGCAGCCAATGCTCTCACACGAAGGCATTGACTGCTAATTATATAGAAGGTTGTGGTGATTGATGCCAATATTTAATATTGATGATACAAGTGCAAATGAAGTCAAATGTTGAAAACACCAGCTGTAATTTACCCTTTTTTCTACATCATTTGCAAATTAGAGGTTGAAATCAGAGTATTTGAACCTCTCATTTGAAGGCTAGCATTTAAAATTTCCACAATTTTAGCTAGTTATTGTGAATCATAGTATACACCATTTCATTAATCATATGTAATGTAGTTTATTATATTCTCATTTTTTATATTAATGGTACTTGATTATTAAATGATGTTTACAAGGTAATAGAGGTTTTATGATCTTAGTTATTGTTCGAAAACAAACTTTTCATTGAATAGAAATGTGAAAGATGAACATTTTGTATATTGACTGGTGAAACTTACGTTCTCGACAGTTGGAAGTGTTAGGATAATAGTTAATCCGTCATTCTAGGTAGTTAACTACTGTGTTGGTAAGTATTTCAGCTAGCATATTCATATATATATAAATTGTGTAGTTAAATAATTACAAATGTCGATAAATGAATAATGCTCCATATTATTTAGATCATTACGCATAGTACAACTTGGACATTATAATTTACTCTACGTTGACACTATTTGTTTGCTTACATTGCAATTATGAGTGGTAGTTTGAGACTAATTGTATTGCACGACAGGGAATTTATCAACGTAGATGATGAGTGGAAGTAGCTGGGTAACACAATCACTTCAATCGTAGTTCCAAATGTTATTATTCTTGCAGAACTTATTGTTAGATTGTCGAAGAAGCTGTGACATGATGATTCTTTGTTCAAATTGCAATTAAAATTCAAAGTGTCAGCTATGAATCTTCCGCTCGCCGAGATACTCGATGGGGAGGACTTAAAGTGGTACATCTCCATTCATCGAGAAACTGCAATTTGTGACATTCTCGTCCCTATTGACACATCTTGTCTCCATAAATTGTGTTACATGTTAGTGCAAGTTAAATACTCCCAATGTCACTATACTTTGTCAAACGTTCCTGGAATGCTACTGTACTTTAAAACGTTTCTAAAATGCCATTAAACTTTAAAAAATAAATTTTATATGTCACTATATTTTGCCAAACGTTCTTGGAGTGCCACTGTATTTTAAAACATAGTGGCATATGAAATTTATTTTTGAAAATTCAATGGCATTTCAAGAACGTTTTAAAGTACAATGACATTCCAAGAACGTTTGACAAAGTATATTGACATTGAGAGTATTTAACTCCATGTTAGAGCTAATGAATATGTAATTTATATATACAATTTTCAATGTAATTGGAAAAGTGTAAATATATATTGGATAAAATCGTCCATAAAATGATTTTCAACTCATGTGACTTTTAATATATTACTAGTTATAAACGCGTGCGTTGCACGTGCTTTTGTAATCATATTGTTAATTTTTAATATTTTCAAATTTTTTATTTTTTAATTGTTAATAATTAAAATATTAAAGTAACAATTGCAATAAATATAAAAAAAATATGGTTGTTGATAACATATTGTTTTGTATTATTTAATGTTGATATTTTATTTACATTCATAGAAATACAATTGCAATCAAAGATGAGTTTTATATAGTAGTAATACGAATAGTAACTTGAATTCAGTGAAAAGCTTTTGGTGATTTGAGCTTTAATAATTGACGAATCATTGATATCAACTCGTAAGGAATTAATGATGTACTATTTATGGATATTCAGGGTTGTGTTTTACAAAAAAAAATAATTATTATTAATTTTATTGGAGAGAATGTAATGATTGACTATATAATATTGTACATTTGTTGGAGTAGTGACTCCTTGTAAAGAATATTCTGTGTATGTTCTCTTTTTATTTAGCGCGTCTGATTTGACGATGTAAATGATAACAACATAAATGTAAGTAAGAAACAAAAACTAAAGAACAATTCTCTCTCTCTCTCTCTCTCTCTCTCTCTCTCTCTCTCTCTCTCACATATATATAATTATTAATTAAATTAAAAATTAAAAAAGCATCATATATTAGTTGTCAACTATAATCACTGTAATCCAATGTATTCAAAACAATATTTTCATCTCCATGATTTGAATTTTAATCTGGTAATAAAAAAAGTTACAAATTTTCCATTAATTTTTTTTTAAAATCCATTTTTCATTTCTTTCATCTACGTAAGACAAAAAAATTTGAGATCGTCTTTTCACCTTCATATTTAATTTAATATATTAAATATTTACAAATTTTAAATATACATTTAATAGATTGTTAAAAATTTAATATACGATAATAATGAACAATAAAAGAATAACAAATAAATATTAAAAGATAATTGCATTCATTTAAGTACAATTACAATTAGATATGAGTTTTATATAGTGATAATTCCAACAATAACTTGAACCCAGTTAAGACCTTTTGGTGATTTAAACTTTGATGATTGACGAACCATTGATATCAAATCTTATAGTATTAATGATCTCCATGGCTGTATTTTACGAAGAATATAATTAATAATTACTAATTTTATTGTGAGAAAATGTAATGATTGACTACATAATATTGTACATTTGTTGGAGTAGTAGTTCCTTCTGAACAATATTATTTGTGTATATTCTTTTTTTATTAGACTTGTTTGATTTGACGACGTAAATGAAACGTCATATATATGAGTAAGAAACAAAAATTAAAGAAGTGTAAATACTTGTCTATGTTGTAAGAATATCGTTAATGGATATAGTAAGAATATTGTTGACAGGCAGAAGTAAAATAAGAAGAATGTTTTATATATATTAATTAAATTAAATTAAAAATAAAAAAAGTTTCACACGTTAGTTCTAAACTAAAGTATATATTTGGTGGGGGTTTAAAGATTTTAAAAAAATTGGTAAAATGTGTTTTTAAAAAAATGATAAAAGTTTAGGTCCCACAAAATATATAGTTGAAAATGAATTTGAGAAAAAAAAAAAGAACTGAATCAAATATGCTCGTAATCACTGTAATTTAATGTATTGATAATATTATTTTTTATCTCCATTTCAGTTTTGACAACTATGATTTGAATTTTAATGCGGTGATAAACAAAGTTACAATTTTTCTCATTCATTTCTTTTTTTGATTGAAATTCATTTCTCATTTCTTTTATCTACTTAATACAAAAATAAAAAATAAAAAATTGAGATAATCTTTTCACCTTCATATTTAATTTAATAGATTAAATGTTTAAAAAATTTAATTGTATATTTAGTAAATTGTTGAAAATTTTATGTACAATAAGAATAAACAATAAAAGAATATAAATAAAATATTAAAAAATAATTATACATTAATGAATACTAAAGGTGAATATAGAATTTTAAAAAGTTTATAAGGGTATAATGGTCCAGGAGTAATTATCAATGTTATCAGAACTAGCATGGTCTGGTCGGTTTAACTAGTAAAATTGGGAATCGGGTACAAAACAGACTGATTATGTAGAAAAATCATCTATTTAAAAACTCGCCTACAAATTCGTTGACCCATCCGATTTTGAAGAACCTGTTGAATCGTTCTCGATTTTACCAGTTTTAAAAATCATTTTTTTGTAATTAATTGTAACTAACCATTAAAAGCCATCTCTCTCATTGCACGAAATAGATTAAAAGAATGACAAATAAAAAAAATTGCTTTTCAGTAATTTTTGCAATTTCCAAAAATCATTTTTAAAAGTTTTTTGTAATTTTTTTTTTTTTTAAAATCACTAGGTCAACCCCGGTTTGACTCTTGACCCTTTCACTTTTTCGAGTCGATACCTGGGCCGATTTTTAAAACATTGGTAATTATATTCACACTTCAGTTTTTGTTTGTCGCATTACATATTAATTGTAATGAAGATCTTCATGTCAAAATATGTCCAAATCTTTGTTAACATGCTTTGAAATGAGGTGCATATATTTTTTCGAACTTTTATATTTATTATTATTATTATTTCTTATTTAAAACTATGAGGGACAAATAAGTATTTTTATACTAATTCAACAAATTTTTTGGACGAAAAGTGAACAAAATGTGCCAATTAATGAAAGATTGTAGATAAAATTGAGACAAAAAAATTTATGAACATAAATACGACAAAAAGTAAAGATTGAAAACTTCCATTATATTTAAAATATAGTGTATCAAACAAAAAACTGCAGCGCAAGCATAATTCCTCATATATTATAGATTATAGTTTTGGGAGAGTGTTGTGAGTGATTTGACAAGTACATCTTTAGAAAACCCATGGGCAAGTCAAGTAACGCTTTGACGGAAAACTGAGTATAGACTAATGTACACTAAAGGCTAAAGCAGACGAGTCGAAGATTCACGTGTCAAAATAAAATTAATTTAAGACCTAAATGCTTGATTAGTCCAAAGTTGTAGACCAGACAATGATTTGCCTACCGAAATTGGTCGAGGGAAAAAATCCAACCACCAGTTTAAATTGGTCCGAATGAATATGGAATCGCAAACTTGAATTATGCTGTTACTTTGTTCAATTGATTGCTATTGTCCCAGTCAGAATTTTTTTTTTTTTTTTTATGGACAAAAATTAAGTAAGAAAAAAATTTAAAATAATATAACACTAATGAAAATATTTTGATACATTACTACAATTATTTTCTACTTGTTTTCATACTTTGAAAACATTATATAATTACATCATTATCAATTTTGTAGAATATATCTTTATCAATATATACAATCAAATTGACATTTAACCATTAATCTCTAATTCGATTACGCAACCGAGACTTTATAAGATTAATTGTAGAAAATACTTCATTTACTGTTGTAGTAGCAACTAAAAGAATTAATGCCTATGTCACGAGCCTATAAAATAATGGATAAACTTCATTTTTTTCATAGCAACTAACTTCTGTGCAAGATCACTAATACCCTGTAATCCTCCAAAATATGGACAGTGAACATATCAATAATATATGTTTCAAGTTGTTCATCAAATGCCAAAACATCTGTCGGTAAAAAATCTTTGGAATTTAGGGATGATTTTGGCTTATTGTAGCTTTAATTTGAAGAAACTGAGTGAAACGTACAATTGAATTACTAGATTAGAGCGCAGTTGCAAAGAAGAGAATGAAATTGGAATAGATGATATCAATTAGGTTTGGAGACTTGGAGTGTTCAACATCTGCTATAAATTAAAACTTGAGAAAACTTAGGGCTTGAGCCAATTTGAGCTGAAATTGCTTGTTTGGTACAACTTTTAATGAGTTTTTGGTTTTTCATTTTTTGACTTTTAGGAGAAAATGACCAAAATAACTTTATTTTCTAGTCAAATATTACGGCTACTTTAGAAAGCAAAGGGATATTTTGATCATTTGTTTTCAAAAGTCAAAAAATAGAAAACTAAAAACTCATTAAAATCTTTACCAAACAAGCACTAAAATAATTTGGATTGGAATTTGAGCTTGAACTATTTTTGACTAATTTATATTTTTGAATTTGGATGGGTTATTTTCAAAAAAAAAAAAATTGCGTGGTCAATTGTCCGCCTTTGCCCTTTGGTGTCTCCGCCCAAAATATCCTAAGTTACTGCCAAAATATCCTAAGTAATTGCCATTACAGAAACACAAGAACTCGTACTAGAGGGTTAATTCACTTATGGTCACTGAAGTTTCTTTGAAATTACAAAATCGTCACTGAAGTAACAAAATTACAGCGATAGTCACTGAAGTTTACTAAAGTTTGCACCAAAGGTCACTCGCTAAAATTCTCCAATTAACTTGATAACGTGTTACTTGTAAATATCCATGTGGCGCACATCTGGATGACACTTGGCAAAATTATTGACATGTAAACTTTACCCACTAATTATAATAAATTTGGACCTCAATGAATACCTCTATAATATAAGGATCTAGCTGAAAATACTTCAAAATAAATGTTATTATAAATACCTCAAAAATTGCATCAAGGTCCTTCAACTTCTTATATCTTCAAATTTTGGTCCCTAAATTTTTAATTATCTTTCAGTTAAGTCCTTTAAAAATTGCATCTTAGGTCCTTCAATTTTTTGCATCTTTACACTTTGGTCCTCAAATTTTTAATTATCTTTCATTTAAGTCCTCCAAAAATTATATCTTGGGTCCTTCAACTTTTTACATATGTACACTTTGGTCTCCAAATTTTTAATTATCTTTAAGTTAAGTCCTACAAAAATTGTATCTTAGATCCTTCAATTTTATACATCTTCAAACTTTGGTCCTCTAAATCTTTGATTTTAGTCGTCAAAATAAGTACAATTTTAGTGGTCAAAATTATTATTTAATTATATTATTTTAGTACAATTATTATTTAACTATATTATTTTATTCGTTTATGTGAAAATTCGAGTGTAAAGTCAAGTATTTAATTGTAAATAATAATTTTCACCACTAAAATTGTACTTATTTTGACGACTAAAATCAAGGATTTATGATACTAAAGTTTGAAGATGTATAAAGTTGAAAGACCTAAGATGCAATTTTTGTAGGGCTTAACTGAAAGATAATTAAAAATTTGGAGACCAAAGTGTACAGATGTAAAAAGTTGAAGGACCCAAGATGCAATTTTTGCAAAACTTAAATGAAAGATAATTAAAAATTTAGAGACCAAAGTGTAAAGATGTAAAAAGTTGAAGGACCTAAGATACAATTTTTGAAGGACTTAACTGAAAAATAATTAAAAATTTGGGGACCAAAATTTGAAGATATAAAAAGTTGAAAGACCTTAGATGCAATTTTTAAGGTATTTATTATAAAATTTATTTTGAAGTATTTTCAGCTAGGTCCTTATATTATTGAGTTATTCATTGAGGTCCAAATTTATTATAATTAGTGGGTAAAGTCCACATGTCAATAATTTTGCCACGTGTCATCCAAATGTGCGCCACATGGATATTTACAAGTGACATGTCATCAAATTAATTGGAGAATTTCAGCAAGTGACCTTTAGTGTAAACTTTAGTGACCACCGCTGAAACTTTGTTACTTCAGTGATGGTATTGTAATTTCAATGAAACTTCAGTAACCATCAGTGAAATTAACCCCGTACTATAACATTTCATTTGATTATGTAAAGAATAAATGATAAGTGTTCAAATTTGTCCAAGTATTATTGTGCAATAAAATTAAACAGCCTGGTTCCATACTTGTATTCAAAGAAGTATCAACGGACAGCCAGCTACAACACGACCAGTTTTTGATTAACAGTGAAATTAACCCCGTACTATAACATTTCATTTGATTACCTAAAGAATAAATGATAAGTGTTCAAATTTTTTCGAGTATTATTGTGCAATAAAATTAAACAGCCTGGTTCCATACTTGTATTCAAAGAGGTATCAACGGACAGCCAGCTACAACACAGCCAGTTTTTGATTATCAGTGAAATTAACCCCGTACTATAACATTTCATTTGATTACCTAAAGAATAAATGATAAGTGTTCAAATTTGTCCGAGTATTATTGTGCAATAAAATTAAACAGCTTGGTTCCATACTTGTATTCAAAGAGGTATCAACGGACAGCCAGCTACAACACAGCCAGTTTTTGATTATCAGTGAAATTAACCCCGTACTATAACATTTCATTTGATTATCTAAAGAATAAATGATAAGTGTTCAAATTTGTCCAAGTATTATTGTGCAATAAAATTAAACAGCCTGGTTCCATACTTGTATTCAAAGAGGTATCAATGGACAGCCAGCTACAACACGGCTAGTTTTTGAGGCATGCTTCACCTCACCAGTCAAGAAAATGTAAAGCTAGAACAGTATGCAGAAATAGAGATCTAAGTCCACCACGACTCATCCTGAACCAAATCGTGTTGGGCCAAGTACGGGCCGAGTGACCCTAGACTTTAACAGTACAACCTAATTTATAAATCTATTCTATTGTAGGGTAATGATCTCATGGGAAGGAGATCATTACCCTTCTATTGTATACTTATCCAAGCATTTTATACAACAGTGGAGATTACAACAACAATATTGGTGTCAATTAAAAGCGGTTTACTTATTTAATAGCCCTCCAATAGCGGACAGACTAGTGAATAGCAGAAAACTACAAAGGGTATTAACTATTAAGAGTGTCATGCAAGGGAAAGAACGATCAACAAATAGGCGTGCAGCTTAAGCACTTCTCACATTTTGTTGGGTACTGTTGACCTCCAAAAATGACTGCCAACAGGAACCCCACGCCTCCTCTTTCTACGTGTATTTCTTCTCTTACTTGGACTGCCACGTGGTTTATTCAACCAAGCAGATACGCCTAGGCCCGGGTGGGTAGGTAACCAAGGATAAAGAAAAACACACTATGGGAGAGGTAATAGCTTGAGAGCCTCTAACTAACGATTTCCTAGGTGGTTATAACACTTGAAGAATAATTAGTATGGAGGACTTGATATTTCTTGTGAGAGTCATATTTCAACATCCATTTCTTGTGGAAATAAGCTTAGTATTTACAGGCAAATTCTACAAGAATGATCTCCTTCGATGTGCGACACGCGGTTCCATCTAAAGGGTTCTTGAGTCACATCTTTGGTGTCACGTCATTAGTATTAATAAGAAAGTCACTTTCAGCGGCAAACTAAGGGGCTATGACTGTGACAAGCCGCATTGGCAGGCAGTCCCATCAGTCTTTTCAAGATTGAATTGCAAGTTTGGCAGAGGGACTTTCTCAGCACGTAACTAGGGTCGGACTTTTATAGCCTCGGTTGCCAAAGCTCCTCGGCATAAGTAGCCTCGGTAGTTTAGCTCCTTGGCACAAACAGCCTCGGTATAAGTAGCCTCGGTAGTCTAAGCTCATCGGCACAAACAGCCTCGGTTGACTTTGATCGCGCCCAAGTGAGATTTCCCTGCCCACATGGGATTGAGGCGTAACAAGAGTTCCCCAAATTCAGGACCTTTGTCATTTATGAAAAGTGCTGGACTTGGTAGCGTTAGGAAAGTGGCAAATTCTTAATTGAGAGATTTAGTCCCACAAGGTCTGGACATCTCATTTATTTGAGGAGCGGAGCTTGGAGTGGGTGATAAATTCGAAGCGTAGGCAGTGTGCTAAGTGATCTCCATAGCATGGAGAAGCTTGATGCGGAAGAGCCTATTCCCAAGTGGGACAGACTTGACAGCAAAAGCAAGTCTCCAATGTTGGAGAAGCTTGATACGGAAAAGCCTAGTCCCAAGTGGGAGAGGCTTGGTAGTATAAGCGAGTCTCCAAAGTTGGAGAAGCTTGACGCGGAAGAGCCTATTTCCAAATGGTAGAGGCTTGGTAGCATAAGTGAGTCTCCAATGTTAGAGATTCTTGCTGCGGAAGAGCCTATTCTCAAGTGGTAGAGGCTTGGTAGCATAAGCGAGTCTCCAATGTTGAAGAAGCTTGATGCGGAAGAGCCTATTCCCAAGTGGTAGAAGCTTGGAACCATAAGCGAGTCTCTAATGTTAGAAACGCTTGTTGCGGAAAAGCCTATTCCCAAGTGGTAGAGGCTTGGTAGCATAAGCGAGTATCCAATGTTGGAGAAGCTTGATGCGGAAGAGCCTAGTCCCAAGTGGGAGAGGCTTGGTGCATAAGCGAGTCTCCGAAGTCGGAGAAGCTTGATGCTGAAGAGCCTAGTCCAAAGTGGGAGAGGCTTGGTAGCACAAGCGAGTCTCTAATGTTGGAGAAGCTTGACGCGGAAGAGCCTATTCCCAAGTGGGAGAGGCTTGGTAGAAAAAGCGAGTCTCCAATGTTGGAGAAGCTTGATAAGGAAGAGCCTAGTCCCAAGTGGGAGAGGCTTGGTGCATAAGCGAGTCTCCGAAGTCGAAGAAGCTTGATGCAGAAGAGCCTATTTCCAAGTGGGAGAGGCTTGGTAGCATAAGCGAGTCTCTAAATTTGGAGAAGCTTGATGCGGAAGAGCCTATTCCCAAGCGGGAGAGGCTTTGTAGCAAAAACGAGTCTCCAATGTTGGAGAAGCTTGATGCGAAAGAGCCTAGTCCCAAATGGGAGAGGCCTGGTAGCATAAGCGAGTCTCCAATGTTGGAGAAGCTTGATGCAAAAGAGCATATTCCCAAGTGGTAGAGGCTTGGTAGCCTAAGCGAGTCTCCAATGTTCGAGATGCTTGATGCAGAAGGGCCTATTCTCAAGTGGAAGAGGCTTGATAGCCTAAGCGAGTCTCCAATGTTGGAGAAGCTTGATGCGGAAAAGCCTAGTCCCAAGTGGGAGAGGCCTGGTAGCATAAGCGAGTCTCCAAAATTGGAGAAGCTTGATGCGGAAGAGCCTATTCCCAAGTGGGAGAGGCTTGGTAGCATAAGCGAGTTTTCAAAGTTGGAGAAGCTTGATGCGGAAGAGCCTATTCCCAAGTGGGAGAGGCTTGGTAGCATAAGCGAGTCTCTAAAGTTGGAGAAGCTTGATACGGAAGAGCCTAGTCCCAAGTGGGAGAGGCTTAGTAGCATAATCGAGTCTCCAATGTTGGAGAAGCTTGATGCGGAAGAGCCTAGTCCCAAGTGGAAGAGGCTTGGTAGCATAAGCGAGTCTCCAATGTTGGAGACGCTTGATGCGGAAGAGCCTATTCCCAAGTGGAAGAGGCTTGGTAGCATAAGCGAGTCTCCAATGTTGGAGACGCTTGATGCGGAAGAGCCTATTCCCAAGTGGTAGAGGCTTGGTAGCATAAGCGAGTCTCTAATGTTGGAGACGCTTGTTGCGGAAGAGCCTATTCCCAAGTGGTAGAGGCTTGGTAGCATAAGCGAGTCTCCAATATTGGAGAAGCTTGATGCGGAAGAGCCTAGTCCCAAGTGGGAGAGGCTTGGTGCATAAGTGAGTCTCCGAAGTCGGAGAAGCTTGATGCGGAAGAGCCTACTCCCAAGTGGGAGTGGCTTGGTAGCATAAGCGAGTCTCTAAAGTTGGAGAAGCTTGATGCGGAAGAGCCTATTCCCAAGTGGGAGAGGCTTGGTAGCAAAAGCGAGTCTCTAATATTGGAAAAGCTTGATAAGGAAGAGCCTAGTCCCAAGTGGGAGAGGCTTGGTAGTATAAGCGAGTCTCCAAAGTTGGAGAAGCTTGATGCGGAAGAGCCTAGTCCCAAGTAGGAGAGGCTTGGTAGCAAAAGCGAGTCTCCAATGTTGGAGAAGCTTGATGCAGAAGAGCCTATTCCCAAACGGGAGAGGCTTGGTTGCATAAGCGAGTCTCCAATGTTGGAGACGCTTACTACGGAAGAGCCTAGTCCCAAGTGGGAGAGGCTTGGTAGTATAAGCGAGTCTCTAAAGTAGGAGAGGCTTGATGCGGAAGAGCCTATTCCCAAGTAGTAGAGGCTTGGTAGCATAAGCGAGTCTCCAATGTTGGAGACGCTTGCTGCGGAAGAGCCTATTCCCAAGTGGTAGAGGCTTGGTAGCATAAGCGAGTCTCCAATGTTGGAGAAGCTTGATGCGGAAGAGCCTAGTCCCAAGTGGGAGAGGCTTGGTGCATAAGTGAGTCTCCAAAGTTGGAGAAACTTGATGCGGAAGAGCCTATTTCCAAGTGGGAGAGGCTTGGTCGCATAAGCGAGTCTCCAAAGTTGGAAAAGCTTGATGCGAAAGAGCCTAATCCCAAGTGGGAGAGGCTTGGTAGCATAAGCGAGTCTCCAATGTTGGAGAAGCTTGATGCGGAAGAGCCTAGTCCTAAGTGGGAGAGGCTTGGTAACAAAAACGAGTCTCCAATGTTGGAGAAGCTTGATGCAGAAGAGCCTATTCTCAAATGGGAGAGGTTTGGTAGCATAAGCGAGTCTCCGATGTTGGAGACGCTTGCTGCGGAAGAGCCTAGTCCCAAGTGGGAGAGGCTTGGTAGCATAAGCGAGTCTCCAAAGTTGGAGAAGCTTGATGCGGAAGAGCCTAATCCCAAGTGGTAGAGGCTTGGTAGCATAAGCGAGTCTCCAATGTTGGAGACGCTTGCTGCGGAGGAGCCTATTCCCAAGTGGTAGAGGCTTGGTTTTATAGACTCTTCCAATATCAGATGAGGCATGATATTGGGCCTTTCCCAACTGGTACCATGCCTTAATGAAGAGGCTAGGCTCTTGTGTGTGTATGGCGTTTCTACAAAAACTAAGTCTTAAATAAGAGAGCTTGTTTGTAGGTGGCCCTTTCAATATCGGACGAGGCATGATATTAGGCTTTTCCCAGCTGGTGCCATGCCTTAATAAAGAGGCTAGGCCTTTGTGTGTGTATGGCGCTTCTACAAAAATGAAGTCCTAAATAAGAGAGCTTGTTTGTAGAGGCCCTTTCAATAAGCTGCGAATACCTCTTGGAGAGGCATACGAGAAGGTTTTACCTCAAACTTGATTAAGTACTAATGCCTTTTTTTATGGGTTGCATTTCCAAATCAAATGACGGAACGATAGGCGTGGCGCTTCTATATGGCCAGTGCCTCTTCTTAAAAGTCTAAACATGCAAACAATCGAAACTTGATTTATAAATATTCAAATGTCGGTGCCTCTTTTCAGAGGTGTCACCTAGGCTCCAACGACTTACAAGCAATGCCTTAGGAAATTTAAACCATTAATCAAGTTGAATAAGCTTGTATATATAGTTTTCGAGTGCCTCCTCTTAGGAACTTCAAACAAGCAAACAATCGAAACTTGATTTATAAATATTCAAATGCTGGTGCCTCTTCTTAGAGGTATCACCTAGGCTCCAACGACATACAAGCAATACCTTAGGAAATTTAAACCATTAATCAAGTTGAATAAGCTTGTATATATAGTTTTCGAGTGCCTCCTCTTAGGAACTTCAAACAAGCAAACAATTGAAACTTGATTTATAAATATTCAAATGCCGGTGCCTCTTTTCAGAGGTGTCACCTAGGCTCCAATGACATACAAGCAATACCTTAAGAAATTTTAACCATTAATCAAGTTGAATAAGCTTGTATATATAGTTTTTGAGTGCCTCTTCTTAGGAGCCTTAAACAAGCAAACAATCGAAACTTGATTTATAAATATTCAAATGCCGGTGCCTCTTCTCAGAGGTGTCACCTAGGCTCCAACGACATACAAGCAATGCCTTAAGAAATTTAAACCATTAATCAAGTTGAATAAACTTGTATATATAGTTTTCGAGTGCCTCTTCTTAGGACCCTCAAACAATCAAACAATCGAAACTTGATTTATAAATTTTCAAATGTCGGTGCCTCTTCTCAGAGGTGTCACCTAGGCTCCAACGACATACAAACAATGCCTTAGAAATTTAAACTATTAATCAAGTTGAATAAGCTCGTATATATAGTTTTCCAGTGCCTCTTCTTCAAAGGACCTATGCTAGCCCCAAATAGTACTTACATAGCGTCATTTCTTCAAGAAAACTCCTTTGTCCAATGAGGTTTAAGCCTCTTCTTCAGAGGACCTATGCTAGCCCCAAATAGTTCTTGCATAGCATCATTTCTTCAAGAGAACTCATTTGTCCAATGAGGTTTAAGTCTCTTCTTCAGAAGACCTATGCTAGCCCCAAATAGTACTTGCATAGCGTCATTTCTTCAAGAGAACTCCTTTGTCCAATGAGGTTTAAGCCTCTTCTTCAGAGGACCTATGCTAGCTCCAAATAGTACTTGCATAGCATCATTTCTTCAAGAGAACTCATTTGTCCAAGGAGGTTTAAACCTCTTCTTCAGAGGACCTATGCTAGCTCCAAATAGTACTTGCATAGCATCATTTCTTCAAGAGAACTCATTTGTCCAAGGAGGTTTAAGTTTTTTATCACGTTTCACTCGTGGTTAAATGTGTGGTTTTCCACAGGCGGCACCAATCTATTGACCTCCAAAAATGACTGCCAACAGGAACTCCACACCTCCTCTTCCTACGTGTATTTCTTCTCTTACTTGGACTGCCACGTGGTTTATTCAACCAGCAGATATGCCTAGGCCCGGATAGGTAGGTAACCAAGGATAAAGAAAAACACACTATGAGAAAGGTAATAGCTTGAGGGCCTCTAACTAACGATTTTCCAGGTGGTTATAACACTTGAAGAATAATTAGTATGGAGAACTTGATATTTCTTGTGAGAGTCATATTTCAACATCCCTTTCTTGTGGAAATAAGCTTAGTATTTATAGGCAAATTCTACAAGAATGATCCCCTTCGATGTGCGACACGTGGTTCCATCTAAAGGGTTCTTGAGTCACATCTTTGGTGTCACGTCATTAGTATTAATGAGAAAGTCACTTTCAGCCGCAAACTAAGGGGCTATGACTGTGACAAGCCGCATTGGCAGGCAGTCCCATCAGTCTTTTCAAGATTGATTTGCAAGTTTAGCAGAGGGGCTTTCTCAGCAGGCAACTAGGGTTGGACTTTTATAGCCTCGGTTGCCAAAGCTCCTCGGCATAAGTAGCCTCGGCAGTTTAGTTCCTCGGAACAAACAGTCTCGGCATAAGTAGCCTCGGTAGTCTAAGCTTCTCGGCACAAACAGCCTCGGTTGACTTTGACCGCGCCCAAGTGAAGCCCAAGTGAAATTTTCCTGCCCACATGGGATTGAGGCGTAACAGGTACATTTTGGGGGGTGGTGTGTTGGCAAATCTCCATGGGACCCGACTAAGAGCCTCAAAAGTTCTCGACCCCGCCACTTCACTGATGGGAACAGCATTAGAAATCTCTTTCAAACCATCTCTTGTAAGCTTCAATTTCACAGAACCAATATTGTCCTGGAGATTTTTTATTTTGGTTGTACCTACAAATAGCACGAATGAAAGACATTATTGTCAAAAATCAATGTAGAAAGATTTGTGAGTATCATCATTCTTTCCGTATGTGATTTCAGTTGATGATAGAATTGTAGCCTGTCTAAAACAGGAATTTTTATGCAAGGAATAATAAAACTGGCTATAAATCACGACTTGCATCATTTCGTGCCATTACTTCATGAAATCTGGAAGGGTCTAGTAAAACTGGCTATGAAACAATCTAACTTATGGTCTGGCTCTTTAAATCTTTCTATATGGAAAGAAATTGCCAATTGAATTACGGCCCCTTTACATAAACATGATAGGAAATGATTTTAGGCACAAGGCCAATAAATGAAAATAGCCTCTCAACTGCAAAGAGATGGATGAGCTCACATGCTTAAGATTTCTACTTCTAAGGTGCGTCCTTGACACCCCACAAATCAATAATGGGGGGCATCTGTAGGGAATAAATTCCAACGTATTTAAAACAAGAATAATTCATGATAGCCATCCAAAAAGCATATTAATATCATAAATTTAAACCAAGAACCATTTATGATAGCCATCCAAGAAGCTTATTAATATCTAATCAAGCACAACAAAGACTCCTATTTTTAATACCCAAGTCCTGTTATACTCTGAAGTATATAAACACCCCAGGGGAAAGGCTTGATCATCACATAATATATTAAATCCTTTACTCTAATAATCTAGGCCTAATTGTACAGTTATTCGTGAACAATGAAAGCTTTATTTCTTTCCTGTCTAAATCCCTGAATGGCCTGAGCATTGGAGGTCCATTGCTCAGTTACTTCCAACACCCCTATAGACGTAATTTATTCAGTAGGTCCATTGTCGAAGTGAGATCACAAAAGCACAATTAGGAGATTAACATAAAGCTAGCACGAGTAGTATTAGAATTCTATTTACAGTAGAATACCATGTAGTAGAATACCATGTAGTAGAATACCATATATGTAATATTCTTATTTTAGGTAGAACTCTTTTTCTTATATTCATTTCATTATTAAATTTCTATTAGTCTATATATATATATATATCTTATAACTCCATTCATTATACACATTACACAATATACAGAGAGAATTATTTCTCCATATATATTTTCTCTCATTTTTTACATGGTATCAAAGCGACGATTCTGAACAACGATGTCTGGTACAAACACCATATAAGCGACGATTGTCCAATCGGATCCCATGGCTCTACAGCAATCCGATCATCCCGGCTTAATCCTCATTTATAAACTACTTGATGGAAATAATTATGGACAATGGAGTAGATCTATAAGAATTGCTCTAATTGCCAAGAATAAGATTGGCTTCATTGATAGAAAGATCAAAACACCAGAAACAGAAGATGAGAAGTATTCCATATGAGATCGAAGTAATTTGGTACTTAATTTGGTACATCTAGATATTGCTGAAAGTATCATATACTCTGAATCTGCCATAGAGGTATGGAACGACCTACGAGATCGATTTTCTCAAGGTAATGATGCGCGAATATATCAGATTCGCCAAGAAATTGCTGAGCATCGACAAGAAAATCAATCGGTGTCAACCTATTTTACCAAATTAAAGGGACTATGGGATGAATTGGGTTCTTATCACAACCCAATTGCATGTATTTGTGGCAATCTTAAAGCACTGGCTAAAATAGATGAGAATGAAAAAGTCATGCAATTTCTGATGGGATTGAATGATTCTTATTCTACAGTTCGTGGAAACATATTAATGATGAGCCCTTTTCCAGATACCAGAAAAGTCCACGTTATTTTACTGCAACATGAAAGGTAAATTGAGGTTACAACAGATCGTAAAGGACAACATTCAATCAATTGGGAGAAGTCGAGCAATTGGAGGTCGAACAGGAAAGATAATAATCGGTCGAACCGGTCGACCGTTTCATCCGACTGGTCGACCGCTCAGACGGAACCTGGCCAAAAACGATGCACCCACTGTGGGATAATTGGCCATATCATTGATACCTGCTATTTCATCCATGGTTTCCCTCCAGGACACAAGTTTCATGGGAAGGACGTGAAGCCACGAAACAAACGCTTCACAAACACTACTACCACTTCTACACTTGACCCAAAGGAAGGCAAAACGCTCACAACCAAAGAATATGAACAGATCATAACACTTCTAAACAACAAGTCGAGTATGACAAGCCTTATGTTAACACCTCAGGTATCAATCTCTCTACTACCCCTTTGAGTAATTCATAGATTATTGATAGCGGAGCTACTGACCATGTGACGAAAGATGGATTCTTGAGAATAAATTCATGCCAAAACACAAAACTGTGCAACCACCGAATGGGGGTCATGCTCTTATTAAATCCATTGGTGTAGTTAAATTTGAAAATAATATGACTGTGGATGATGTGCTTTATGTTCTCAATTTCAAAGTTAATCTATTATCTATCAGTAAACTAACTCAAGGGTTAGGTTGCTATGTGACATTTTCTCCTGATTTTTGTGTCATGAAGGATTTGACGACGAAGAAGACGATTGGCTTAAGAAGGCAGAGTAACGGCCTATATTACCTTTCACAAAAACTACAAATACATCATACTACTAGTGGATCAACCAACTTATGGCATAGAAGTCTTGGGCACCCTTCAGCTTCACCTCTTCAATTCTTAGCATAAAGTACCTTAGATATTAGTTTTGATTCTCAAGATATTTGTGATGTTTGTCATTTGGCAAAACAATCTAGACTTCCTTTTAAAGTTAGTCAAATTTTTAGCAATAAACCTTTTGATTTGATTCATTGTGATATTTGGGGATCTCATATGATTTATTCTTATTCTGGTGCTAGATATTTCCTTACGATTGTTGATGATTTTTCTCGTTATACTTGGGTACACCTCATGCGTCACAAATCTGAAACTCAAAACATAATTAAAAATTTCTTTGCTTGGATTAAAACTCAACACAACCTGACTATAAAAATTATGAGGTCTGACAATGGCCAAGAGTTCTTATCCTTGCAAACATTCTTAGATGAAAATTGTACAATTTTCCATAGATCATGTCCTTATACCCCTCAACAAAATGGAGTGGTCGAGAGAAAACACCGACACTTCCTAAATGTGGCTCGCGCCATTAGATTTCAAGCCAATCTTCTATTAAATTTTTTTGAGGAACATATCAAAACAGCTTGTTACCTCATCAACCGGATACCTTTGCCATTGCTCTCACACAAAACACCATACGACAGATTACACAAGACACCACCACCTTATTCCTATTTACGTATCTATGGTTGCCTATATTTTGCCACCAACCTCAAACCCAGCCATAAATTTGACACACAAGCCAAACGTTGTGTGTTTCTTGGATATTCCTCAGGACAAAAAGCATACACCTTATATGACCTAACCGACAAAAAGCTAGTAGTATCCTGGGACGTCGTGTTCTATGAAAATATATTTTCATACACTTTCCAATAACATGATGAAATCAACTCCATCCCATTGCCACAATCTATGCCTCTAGATGTTGAAACACCACATTTCACAAACCCTGAGGACCAACACATAGCAGAAACGGATAACTTGCCTGAAGATTTCGAACCATCATCCGGACCAGACGGTCGACCGGTTCACTCATCCGTTTCAACAGAGAGTCCAGTTGGTCAATCCACCGGTCGACAGGTTATCTCATCCGGTTCAACAAAGAGCTTAAACGGTCGACCGTCTTCACCTACCGGTTGAGCAGTGTCCAACCACCACTGATCCACCTACCTCTTCTCACCCTCCAAATGACCAACTTAGACGATCCACAAGATCAATTCAAACCCCATTTCACTTGAAAGATTACTATAACAATCATACTCTGCCTACTCAAGTCGAGTCTCTTCCAGTCAAATCCAGCACTCGACATCATATATCAAGGTATGTATCATATAGTAACCTTTCTTCTATTCATCGTACTTTTACATATAATATTTCTCATATCATTGAGCCAGCTACATATGAGGTAGCGTGTCAGGATCCCAAATGAGTCGCTGCTATGAATGATGAAATTCGTGCCTTGGAAGAAAACAATACTTGGTCACTTGTACCGCTTTCTCCGAGTTCTCATCCTATTGGTTGTAAGTGGGTGTTCAAAATTAAATTTCATTCTGACGGTACAGTTGAACGATACAAAACACGGTTAGTGGAGAAGGGATTTACACAACGAGAAAGAATTGATTATAATGAAACTTTCGCTCTAGTTGTAAAGTTAACTACAGTCAGATGCTTACTTGCTATCGCCTCTATTCGTGACTGGACGCTTTATCAGATGGATGTATACAATACATTTCTTCATGGTGATCTTGATGAAGAAGTCTATATGACTCTCCCTACTGGATTTCGTCGACAGAGGGAGACACCAGTTGTATGTCAACTTCATAAATCCTTATATGGATTGAAACAGGCATCTCATTCTTGGTTTCAAAAATTTGTATCTGCTATCATTCAGTTTAGGTTCAAACAGTCACATGCAGATTACTTACTCTTTACAAAGGTCAGTGGTAATTCATTTACGGCAGTTCTATTATATGTGGATGATATAATTGTCACAGGAAACAATAGAGAAGCAATCTCTACTACAAAAACATTCATTGCATCTCAATTCAAGTTGAAGGACCTTGGCACATTAAAATACTTTCTTAGAATAGAAATTGTTCGCTCAAGATCAGAGATTTCAATAAACCAAAAGAAGTATACTCTTGACATTCTTTAAGAAGCCGGATTACTTGGATCAAAACCTGCAGCATTTCCCATGGAGCAGTCATTGAAATTTAATTTGACTGATGGAAAGTTATTGAAAGATCCCACATACTATCGCGGGTTGGTAGGAAAGTTCGTTTATCTCACTATTACTAGACCAGAGATCTCATATTCAGTCAATGCACTCAGTCAGTTTATGCAGACACCTAGACAACTCCATCTTGATGCAGTTCACCGGTTGCTCCAATACTTGAAAGGGGCACCAGAACGAGGATTATATTTTCCATCAAGTGGGAAATTGTAGGTAGCAGGATTTTGTGATGCAGATTGGGTCGGAGATATTACTACACAACGGTCAGTTACAGGATATTGTATATTTTTGAGAAAGACACTTATATCATGGAAAATCAAGAAACAAACGACTGTGTCCAAATCTTCAGCAGAAGCTGAGTATACGGCAATGGCTTCTATTACATGTGAGCTTATATAGTTGAGACAATTGCTGACAGACTTATATGTAGATCATCCACAAACAGCAATATTATATTGTGATAATCACGCAGCAATGCATATTGTCGCTAATCCAGTATATCATGAAAGAACAAAACACATTGAAATAGATTGTCATATTATTCGTAAACGAATTGATAAGGAAGAGATCAAGACTGCCTATGTTCCAAACAACAATCAGATAGCGAATTTATTTACTAAAGCATTAGCAAAGAGGCATTTCACAATTTCACTCACAAGTTGGGCACTTTTAACATCCATGCTCCAATTTGAGGGGGAGTATTAGAATTCTATTTACAGTAGAATACCATGTAGTAGGATACTATATATGTAATATTCCTATTTTAGGTAGAACTCTTTTTCTTATATTCTTTTCCTTATTAGATTTTTATTAGTCTATATATATATATATATATCTTGTAACCATATTCATTATACACATTACAGCAATTTACAGAGAGAATTATTTCTCCACATATATTTTCTCTTATATTTTATAAGTAGGCAAGTCATTATTTTACTCCGCCTAACCCTTTCTGATCATTGGAAGAAAAGGGTAAAAAGTGATGGCAATACGTAAGAGAATGACATTTTTGAAGAGACATTGGTTTTCTATCCTACAAACTTTTCATCCAAAATCAGGAAGAGGGTATCTGAAATTCACGAGGTGCTGAGTTTTTGGTTGTCACACAGTAGCGAATAAGGGTCACTACTTGTCCTGCAAATAATTTGTTTAATAAAAAAGTCTAAAACACAAAGTTCACCCACAAGCTCAAACTGAACTGGTCAAAGTCATGAATTGTGTGCAGATTCTTCAATAAAAAATATTGCCTCACGTTTCACTTTAGTCTTGCCTAGAACTTAACTCAGCTACAGGGAAGGTTAACAATGGCATGTTGGCAGAGTTCAATTTGCTGGACAGAGTAATCTCGGACAGCTCATATTATAGGAGGGAAGCTCAAGATTTGCTCAACGCGAAGGGATAACAAACCTCAAGAGATGAACAGAAGCGCGTGGTCTCTCTCTCTCTCTCTCTCTCTCTCTCTCTCTCTCTCTCTCTCGTGCCTGTGTTCTGTGGTGGGGTAGAGGCGTAAATTAAATTTTACAATACAACTCATGATAATAATAATACCAAATATCATTATTATAATCAATGTCTATTTTAATTTTATACAGTCACAGCAAGCAATTATGAAACAAGAGTTTACCAAACACTTATCTGATTCTTTCCACAATTGATTTTTTATGCAGCACAGCAAAAGCTGATTCTCTTAAAAACACAGCAATATCAAACCAATATAACTAAATTTCCTATATCAACTTGCGCTTAAACTCACTTTTAAAGTGTGATTTTTATTTTATTGCCATTTGATCTCTTATGTATTATGGTGAACAGTGTTCAGAAGGTTTCGTGCATACTCGGATGAGGCGTCGTGTAGAGTCACTGATAGAGGTATTCTTCAGCATTTCTAATCTCGATCAGTCTGTCTTCTACTGCGGAATCATTGCTCAGATAAATTCCTCATTCTGAATTCTGAATGTATGTGATGTAGTAGGCTTCACTTAGAAGAATAATTCAATGATGAAATCAGGAATGAGGATGTCAACTTTTTTAAAAAATGGAATCTTTAACAGCAGTTACCAGTTGCCATTTGCGATGTGATCGCTTTGGAGAAGTTTCTCTCTCAAAAAATTCATGATCCCCAAGTAAAAAGAGATGGAGAGTGGGGAAGAAGAAAGAGGGAAAAGAGAAATAAAATAAATGGAAATGACTAGGAAATCTTCAAACTAATTGATCACTTTCTGTTTCCTGGAAGATTTTGCTTTGAGGTCCAGATTTTGGGAGAAAATCCATATAGAAATAAGTTATGTAGGTCCCAAATGTCAGCATTTTGGTGCTGGTTATTTCAGCTTCTACTAAAATGAGACAATACTTGTGTGTCATCAGCCTTTTGCATAGTATCTTTGTTGTGCATTATTTGATGATTTAAGATGTTCCCTTTGATTGTTATGAATATTTCCATGGCATTCAATGGGGGTGATCTAGGCTAGTGAATCAGAGACTACCTGCTTTAATGGTCGAATCATAGTTTTCAAACCCGAGCCGGTCATTGACTCGGTCAAGACACTGGGTAAGATAGGTCATTGTTGGGTCAAAAATCTAAATAAAAATATTTTTTGAACAAAAAGAAGATGAATGGATATAAGCAATAGCCTAAGTTTGAGAATCGTAGTCAAAATAGTTATTTGATAAAATTGATAATTACTAATTTTATTTTCAATTTTTGTATTTGTCGAAAGTGGTTTTTTTTAGTTTTCATAAATGTGATTAAAGGGAAAAAATAACTGGTTTTTTCCGCATACAATTAACATATTAACATATTCTGCGACAGTAATAAATGGAAACAATTAATGTGGCAGAGTGGTTGGACGGCTTAATTTTAACCTTGAGGTGCAAGGTACCGACCACAATGGCATACTTCTGCAAAATATCCGAAAACCTGTCCGGTTCATTCGGGTTGGGTCACGGTTCTCACTAAAACTGCACGGGTTTGGCTGGGTCATTTGCAGCCTGGTTCAATAGTTTCAACCGGACCAGAATAAGGCCCGGTTTGCCATTTTAATGATCCAGTTTGGTTTGTAGAACACTGGGTCTGATGGTTGTTTTTTGGGGGGGACTTTTCTTCTTTTAAATTTTTTTTTTTTTTTTTTCCTGTTTTGACGTCCAAAATTCTAATCTGGAGAGGTGTATAACAAGAATATGTTCTGCCTCAGGCTTTAGATGGTGCCAAACCAGATTGGAAGAAGGTGAAGAAAGCTGTACAAACTAGATCTTTTAAGCGACTAGTATGCAATAAGAGCATTATGTTGGGGGGTGATCACCTGCCCCCTTGTGGGCAGAAAATTCTGCCCACCTGCTGAGGTGTCAGCAGGTGGACAGTTGATGATATCATCAACTGTCCACCTGCTGACACCTCAGCAGGTGGGCAGAATTTTCTGCCCACAAGGGGGCAGGTGATCAAGGCCGGCATTTTGTTGCACCTGTAATGTACAACTCATAATTAATATTTATATTGGCCAATGAAGAGTACAGTGGAGTTGACCCGTTCCCTCGTCCCCACCTCATAAATGTATCTATGCGTGAGTAATGGTGATGTCTAACTAACTAAGGTGATAGCTCGACTTAACGCTACGTGTTGAATTGTTACGTCGAAATACTTGACTTGTTGCACTCTCATAATGCAATGCACATTGAACAGAAGGCAACATATCATTTGCCTCCCCCTCCTTTTTATTTGCCCAACTGCGGATACGTGACAGTCGGACAAATAATATTTCTCTCCCATTTAATTTCAATAGGGACTTTTTTTATAAAATAAATTTTCATTTTCATTGTGTTAGAATATATCCAATTGACTCTTTAAATGTAAGATATTCTTTATTTAATGTAAATTACGCTGTGAATTATTAATATTTTTATTTTGTTTCAATTTCGTTCTCATTCAATTTTAATAGCACGTATCATTCTCAACCTTTCAATAAAAGTTAAATATATTCACACAACAACCTTTTATAATTGCACAACATTTTAATTGCATAAAAATCCGTAACTTTTACACATTATCACTCTTATATCCTCAACACTTTTCATCACATTCTTATCCTTAACCCTCTATTGATTAGCACATATTATCTATGATGATGGTTTCTGCAAAAACAAAAAAAACAAAAAAAAAATCTGTTAAAATGGGAGTAAAAAAACTTACTTATCCCTCGTTTTTTTTTTAAAATAAGTAAAAAAATAAATAAATACAATATTACAATTAAATATTTGTCCCTCATAACCACGCTAACAAATTTTTTGGAGGATGAAAAAGAGAGAAACTTGCGATTCTCGATAGACTCTAATTATGAAGGTAATGTCTTTTTTATTTATTTTAAAGTTTTGTTTCACTAATATTTTTTTCCACGAGTATAAATGGTTTGGAAATGAAAACTTGCAATTCTTGATGCATTAATGGTGTGATCAAAATATATTTGCCTTAATTGTAAATGTTTATGAATAATTATACTTTAAGTCACTAATTTATTTTAGGATTAATTACACTAATGGACCTCATTCTTTCAGTAACGATTTCATCTTCATTTTTTTTTAGCAGATATTATCCACATTCTTCCATTTATTCTCATAGATGGTCCCCAAATAACTATTTTTCACTATTCTGACAATTTTTTGATAATTTTATCTCTTGACTTAAATAAATTAAAATGATAGAAAAAAATACAATGAAAATATTGCAATTGGACCCTTATTCTTTTCAAAAGTACAAATAAATCCTAAACTATTTTATTTTATACATATAGGTGTTCTTCCCAAAAAAAAAAATCATGATGGGGTCGGTCCATGGATTTCCTTCCTTTTCTCTTGCCGCATTTCGCTCAAAGGGTTGAAGGGAGATAGTGCATCAAGCTGTTCGCAAGGGCCAACTTGATCCTCTTCCTCAGGAATCTCAGATGAGGGACCCCTGGGAGAGCCGCCGACATCTTTTCCACCCCCACCCCCACCCCCACCCCCGCCCCACTTTCTCTCACTCTCTCTCTACAAACAAATTAAATTGCAGGGCTGTAATCTTTTTGGGAAAGGTGGAGCAGAAGGTCAAAACAAGTATTTATATACAATTTTTAGTTTCTAGAAGCTAGAGTTTAGCAGGTGTTGGGAGTGTGAAAAATCAGTAATTGGCATGAACATGAGTCTGGAGACTTCTTTTGAAACAATTCTCTTTATGGCAACAGGTTGTAAAGAGTAAATATGGAATGGATCTAAATGGTTGGGATTCTAATATGATCTTGACAAGCTCATTTTTGGACTCTTGGAAGTTTATATCTTCCATTTGGTTCAATAAATAGGGCGTGAGGATGGGAAACGAATCAAATTTTGGGAAGATGTCTGCAGGATCATTGCTCCTTGGCATCATCCTTCCCTAGGTTTGTATAAAGTCTTGCATGAAAATATTCCCATTAACTTTGTTCAAATTTGGGGCTTTTTGGAAATTGCAGGGCTGTAATCTACAAGGTTTAGCAATATGGGGTCGATTCAAGTAAATTCAAGACGATCCAGTTCTTTCTGAAACGTAGATGATGGTCTCGTCTTTATCGAAAAACTGGCTGTTGAATTTGATGGAGATACCGTCGGTGAGGCAATGTTCATTGTAGTCCCAATTTTCGTGAAAGTTGGTGGGAAGCTTGGCAGAGAAAATATCGAAGCCATAATCAGCCTTGCCGGCGGTGGTGAAGACGATAGTTCCATTGGGTTCCATTTTTGCGGCGAGAAGTGGGGTTTGTAGAGAGAGTGTGGGGCAGGAATGGGGGTGGGTGGGTTGGTTGGAAATATGATTCTTTTTTGGAGGGAAGAACACCTATCTGTATAAAATAAAATAGTTTAAGATTTATTTATACTTTTGAAAAGGATAAAGTGTCCAATTGCAATGCTTTTATTGTATTTTTTTTCTATCATTTTAATTTATTTAAGTCAATGGGCAAAATTGTCAAAGAATTGTCAGAATAGTGAAACATAGTGATTTGGGGACCATCTGTGAAAATAAATGGAAGAATGAGGATGATATCTGCTAAAAAAAAGAATAGAGATGAAATTGTTACAAACCTGAAAGAATGAGGACCATTAGTGTAATTAACACTTTATTTTATTTAAATTAAAGTAAAATTCTTAATGTTTAAAGTGTAAATTAGGACAATGAATGGTCTACATTTTATTGCATTTCTATTTTTCACACTTAATCTCGTATTAAAAATTAGAAAAGGTGGGGGGATGGTATATATTAATAAGACCATTTGTATCACTTTTCATGATGTTGAAGGGTTGTTTATATGGAGAAGTTCTACTTGCATCTTTGGTAATTTATGTAATGGTAATTTTAGTGCTGCTTAGTTTTTTTCTCAGTAACGACTCTCTATGTTTAAATGTAATTGATTCTGATTAGGGGCGGATTTAGGAGGAGGGTGAGGGCCATAGTCCAGTCCTGTCTCTAAAAAAAAAAATTTTATAGTGTAAAAAAAATATTTATTGTAATTTTTTTAAAGTAATAGTCCAGTCTTTAAGTAAGCAGTCTGATCTCCAAAAATTTTTAGATCCGCCCCGAATTATGACTTATTGAAGGTAGCCATGTTAGGTCTAGCTTAAATTATAATTTCAATTGTTTACACATATTTTTTATTTATATATTTCGTAAGATTTATAATTTACTTTCTACTTATTATTTACACATTCTATAAAATCCACAATTTATAAACAATTAAAAAATAATTTAAAACACTACATACTAATATGTTTGATAGTGCTAAAATTATTTTTTAAGTATTTATAAATTATTGGTCATATTTTTAAGTACTTATAAATATATTATAAGCACTGACAAACGTATTAAACTTTTAAGGCGTGGTATAATAGTAAGTTGACATGCCATGTGTATACTTAATAAAGATTTTTGTAGTTTATAAGAAGTGAGTTCTATAAAATGTATGGATAAAAGTTGTTGTTCTTACGAAATGTATGATTAAAAATGATGTTTGGCCAGTTTATATGTGCTTATAAGTATTTATAATTTTCCAAATTCTTGAAAAAGATGACTAGTGGCTTTCAAACATAAATGGAAGTTTGAATAAAATGGCAAGCATTATGTTTGAATTACTGCATTAAATGCCGCGCAATAAATTCGTTTAACTACCAACATCCTATCGTCCATCTCTTGTATACGTGTGAATTATGTTTATGGCAGATTGAAGAGAAATAGGTACATAATCGAAGTATAAATAGATAGTTTCCTTATTGGGAACAAGCAACATTAGCTTCTCTCATCGTGTGTGGAAATGGAGCTTTCGAAGAGCAACCGAGTGAAAGTGCATTCACTACTCAGTGTGGTATCGAGTAAGCCGATTGAGCCGGGGAAGGGTTTCAAATTCTCTTCGCTGGATCAGGCAATGGGCCTTCACACTGTCCATGTCGTTTATTACTACGAGTCGAATCCATTTCACGAAGGTCCACACTCATTGGACATCGACAATCTCCGGATCAATCTCTCGGATTTACTGAATGAGTACCCGAAAGCAACGGGTCGGTTGACCCGAGGTGCGGATGGAAATTGGGAAGTGAAGTGCAATGATGCTGGTGTGAGGATGGTGAGGGCTGACGTAAGCACTACCATTGATGAATGGTTGAGATCTGCTGATACTTCGGAGGAGCAAGATCTGACGTTGTGGGAGGATATGCCGGCAGATCCAAGCATTTGGTCACCATTTCGAATCCAGGTATACTGTGGGTTTTTCTTTTAATTTGAAATTGTGTATTGAGTTAGTGTTTTGAGATAGATTTCTAAATTCTGACCAGGAAGATTATTGGAGATGAATAAATATAAGTGACAATGCCCAACAACTGTTTTAAAAAACTTGTATAAGCGGTGCCTATGCTTGAATCTCGACATCGACGTCGACACCTAGCCACGCATCACGCCCTCGCCCTCGCCCTCGCCCTCGCTCTCGCATCGCCCTTGTCTCACAATCGCATAGGTCTCGCTTAAGTCCGAAAAGCTTGAAGCTTGACCTCCACGCCTATCTACGCCTTACGCCTTTTAGAACACTGAAAAAAACTAGCTTTTTTTCTATTTGTAGGCTATCATTAGACAAAAACTGTTTATTTGCCATTTTAGTGTCTTAAACTTTTGATATCATTAATTTATAGCGTCTTGCTATTTGTTAATACGAACCAATAATTCTCGACTTGTTTGGTAATATTTGTGTGGCATAATAGACACCCTACCATCGGGTTTATAGTCCAATGATAATAGCAGAAGTAAAGAGTGAACCTCTTAGTCTGTACTTAGTCTCTCGTTTGATAATATTTATGTGGATAATTTTGCAGATAAATAATTTCCAATGTGGAGGCTTGGCAATTGGACTCAGCTGCACTCACATGCACGCGGATCTCACAAGTGCAACACTGCTTTTCAAATCATGGACCGAATTTCATCGAGGCCAACCCTTAACTCACCATCCTATTTTCAATTTCTCTGCAACAAATGGTCGATCTTCAAGAAATGATAAGACAAAATCAACTGAATTCTATGCAGCAAAATCCGCAGTAGAAACTAATCCTGTAAAAATGGGCACTGCAACTATAAGATTTTCCGATTCCGCAATCAAGAAATGTCTTTTACAAGTTCACTCTGAGTGCACGAATGTCACTCCCTTTGATCTTCTCGTCGCATTGTTTTGGTCCCGTATTGCTAGGTTGAAGAAACCAACGGATGGTGTTAAGCATTCCTTGTCATTTTGTGTAGACTTGAGAAAGCATACAAATAAGCTGGTCCCTTTTGGATATTTTGGCAATGCATTGAGTTTCTCATCACTGTCTTTGGATGCCAATGAATTGTTGGAAAGTGATGGACTTGGCGGAGTATCAGAGCATGTTCATAGGCACATGGCCAGTCTTGAGAATGAATTTTGGTCAGCTCTAGATTGGTTTGACATGCGCAAGGAAGAAGGAGCCAAATTGGCCCCACCATTTAGGATGTATGGCCAGGAACTTACTTGCATTAACATGGAACATATGATAGATCCCGAGGGGCGGTCGTTGATGTTTGATGCAATGTTCAAGAAGGGCGAAAAACCCGTCCACGTGAGCTATCACCTGAGGAACGTGGAAGGCGAAGGGTTAATTTTGGTTATGCCTTCCCCTGAAGAGGGGTTTGGGCGAATAGTAAGGGTGATGCTACCGGAAGAACAGATTGGCAAGCTACTTGAAGATGAAGTTATACTAGATTTAGAGCCAACGGTTGTTTTTAGAAGTTCTTGAACAATTGATTGATTTGTAATATCACATTTTATCAAATCATCGAACCAAGACTAAGATTGCTTAAATGAATTATTCTAGTTCGTGTCAAGAGTCATTTGACTGACTCTTGACAAATGAGAAATTTGCATTACTTCTTTAACGAAAAATAAGGTTTATTGTTAACAATGCATTCTAAATAGTAACAACAAATTGAACCTATTTTTGAATGAATCTGGGATTGGGTACATTAATTATTTAACTCCAGCATCTTCGTGTAAATATATATAGGAAGGAAATAATGTAGGTGACCAACGTTAAGGATTACGACATGAGTCAGCAGTCCTTTTTTAGTACTCTTATTTTTCTTTTTCAAATTACGTAAATGATAAAAAATTAGTGGTTGGTTATATTGCGATTGCATTTTTTTCATAAATACTTTACGTTTTAATTGTATTAAAAGTCTTTAACTTTTATTCAATATCATACTTATTTCTTTAATTTTTCATCGGATCCTTATTCTTAACCTTCTATTAATTACTACATCTTGTTCTTAATGACGGTTTTCATCTAATAATTCTATTAACGTGCTCTAAAACGAGGGACAAATATTTTATCACAATTTTGTATTTATTTATTTTTTTACTTATTTAAAAATATGATGAATAAATAAGTCATTTTACTCTTTCTCAACGAAGTTTTGGACGAAAATTGTCAAAGCAACGAAATGTGTTAAGTAATAGAAGGTTGACGATAAGAATGCGATGAAATAAATTAAGGATATAAATGTGATAATGAGTAAAATTTATGAATTTTTCATGCTATTAAAATGTAGTACACTTATTAAAAAATATGATGTGAACATATTTAGCGGTACTGCAATTAAAAACTAGCTATTTTGGCTTACAAAATGTCTTTTATACCCTTTCATAAATTTGGACAACCTTCGCGTAAATATATATAGGAAAGAAATAATTGAGCGACCAACGTTAAGGATTACGTCATGATAGTTCGGGCACAACGTCAGCAGTCCTTAGTACTCTTATTTTCCTTTTTCAAAAAATTAACTAAAAAAGAGAGGAGAATTTGCATAAATGGCCAAAATTAGTACTGCAATTGAAAAGTGGCTATTTTAGCGTACAAAATGTCTTTTATTGTACTCTTTCATAAATTTGGACAACTTTTACATGTTATGATGAGGGCACAATTTTCGAGGTTGTCATTTGGTAGCTTCCAAAAAAATGCAAATAATTATTTTACCTACTCATAATATCAACAACCACCGACAACTATCATTTTTTCTACATCATTTACAAATTGGAAGTTGAAATCAAAGTACTCAAACCTCTCATTTGAAGGCTAGTATTTAAATTTCCGAAAATTTTAGCTATTTATTGGGAATCATAATATACACCATCCCATCAACATCACTAGATTTATATATGTTAATAACTAAAAATTTGAATTATTTTGAAAAAGTCCATATATCAAATGAAAGATGTCACATTAGAGTTTCGTTCTACTATTCTTAGTGGATAGAAAAATATTTACTCAGAGCTGACATGGCTCTCCATGTCAGCTACGGGTCCTTTAGATTCAAAATGAACAACAGTCACATTCTCAAACCCATTTCAGTAGCCCATTTACTAGGGGTGAACGCAGTTCGATTTGGACAGTTTGTGCCATATTTTCAACTCAAACCATTTTTTGCGATTTGGAAAAATTCCATTTGCGGTTTGGTTTGGTTTTAATCCACGGTTTACCTATCAATATTATAACAATATATTTAAAACAAGTTAACAAATAAGTTTAAACGAGAGTTAATAATGTTGAATGTTAAATTACATTTACTTTTGTCTAAAATTCGAAATATAAACAAAAAGGCAAAAATGAAGTAGCAAGTTAGCTTCTAGCAACATGCCAACTATATATTTTTTAAAATTGTAATATTTATAATTTAATAAAATTATTTTTTAATTTAAAATTTTAAAAATTTAAAAGCGGTTCAGTTCGATTTTGTGTAGTTTTTGAAAATTGAAACCTAAACCAAACCATTTTGAAACGGTTTGGTTCGGTTTAAGAGAAAAAAACCGCGGGTCCACGTGGATCAGAACCAACGGTTTCAAATTAACGGTTTCAGTTCGGTTTGCAGTTTCGCGGTTTTTTTGTGCAGTCCTACCATTTTACCCTTCATTCCCCTGTGCCCTAAATCGCCCACGGCCGCCCTCAAATTTCTACTGCCCATTGTTGCGTTAGCGCTTATTCTTCCCGTCTTCACCCTTTTACATTCTGCTCGCTGCTTTTTCAAGTCGTCGGCGACTGCATTTTGAAAAAAATCCGACGACTGTATGTTTTTCCACATGCTTTGAATCGCTGCGATTTGAGAGTGATTGCTACTGTCCATTGTTGCTGAAAATATCGTTGAAAGGTATTTTACCGGCGCTTTACATATTAATGAAATAATCATATTGGGCATGATAAAAAAAAAAAAATTTTCTATCACTAATGTACACTAAAGCAGATGAGTTGAAGATTCACGTGTCAAAATAAAATTAATTTAAGTCCTAAATGCTTGATTAGTCAAAAGTTGTAGACCACAATGATTTGCCTACCGAAGTTGGTCGAGGGAAAAAATCCAACCACCAGTTTAAATTGGTCCGAATGAATATGGAATCGCAAACATGAATTATGTTGTTACTTTGTTCAATTGATTGCTATTACTACCAAAATATCTAAAGTAATTGCCATTATCAGAAACACAAGAACTCGTGCTATAACATTTCATTTGATTATCTAAAGAATAAATGATAAGTGTTCAAATTTGTCAAGTATTATTGTGCAATAAAATTAGAAACAATCTGGTTCCATACTTATATTCAAAGAGATATCAACGGACAGCCAGCTACAACACGGCCAGTTTTTGAGGTAGGCTTCACCTCACCAGTCAAAAAAATGTAAAGCTAGAACAGTCGGCAGATATAGAGATCCAAGCATTTTATACAACAATGGAGATTAACAACAATATTGGTGTCAACTAAAAGCGGTTCACTTATTTAATAGCCCTCCAATAGCGAATAGACTAGTGAATAGCAGAAAACTACAAAGGGTATTAACTATTAAGAGTGTCTTGCAAGGGAAAGAACGATCAACAAATAGGCGTGCAGCTTAAGCACTTCCCACATTTTGTTGGGTACATTTTGGGGGTGGTGTGTTGGCAAATCTCCACGAGACCCGACTAAGAGCCTCAAAAGTTCTCGACCCCGCCACTTCACTGATGGGAACAGCATTAGAAATCTCTTTCAAATCATCTCTTGTAAGCTTCAATTTCACAGAACCAATATTGTCGTGGAGATTTTTTATTTTGGTTGTACCTACAAATAGCACGAATGAAATGAAAGACATTATTGTCAAAAATCAATGTAGAAAGATTTGTGAGTATCATCATTCTTTCCGTATGTGATTTCAGAAGGAAAATCTCTTACGACCAACAACTTCTTTCATTCTAATTGTTGATGATAGAATTGTAGCCTAGCCTATCTAAAACAGGAATTTTTATGCAAGGAATAATAAAACTGGCTATAAATCACGACTTGCATCATTTCGTGCCATTACCTCATGAAATCTGGAAGGGTCTAGTAAAACTGGCTATGAAACAATCTAACTTATGGTCTGGCTCTTTAAATCTTCCTATATGGAAAGAAATGGCCAATTTAATTACGGCCCCTTTACATAAACATGCTAGGAAATGATTTTAGGCACAAGGCCAATAAATGAAAATAGCCTCTCGACTGCAAAGAGATCGATGAGCTCACATGCTTAAGATTTCTACTTCTAAGGTGCGTTCTTGACACCCCACAAATCGATAATGGGGGGCATCTGCAGGGAATAAATTCCAACGTATTTAAAACAAGAATCATTCATGATAGCCATCCATAAAGCATATTAATATCATAAATTTAAACCAAGAACCATTTATGATAGCCATCCAAGAAGCTTATTAATATCTAATCAAGCACAACAAAGACTCCTATTTTTAATACCCAAGTCCTGTTATACTCTGAAGTATATAAACACCCCAGGGGAAAGGCTTGATCATCACATAATATATTAAATCCTATACTCTAATAATCTAGACCTAATTGTACAGTTATTCGTGAACAATGAAAGCTCTATTTCTTTCCTCTCTAAATCCCTGAATGGCCTGAGCATTGAAGGTCCATTGCTCAGTTACTTCCAACACCCCTAGAGACGTAATTTATTCAGTAGGTCCATTGTCGAAGTGAGATCACAAAAGCACAATTAGGAGATGAACATAAAGCTAGCACGAGTAGGCAAGTCATTATTTTACTCCTCCTAACCCTTTCTGATCATTGGAAGAAAAGGGTAAAAAGTGATGGAAATACGTAAGAGAATGACATTTTTGAAGAGACATTGGTTTTCTATCCTACAAACTTTTCATCCAAAATCAGGAAGAGGGTATCTGAAATTCACGAGGTGCTGAGTGTTTGGTTGTCACACAGTAGCAGCAGTTAGTAATCTATTCTACAACAAATAAGGGTCAACTACTTGTCCTGCAAATAATTTGTTTAATAAAAAATTCTAAAACACAAAGTTCACCACAAGCTCAAACTGAACTGGTCAAAGTCATGAATTGTGTGCAGATTCTTCAATAAAAAATATTGCCTCACTTTTCGCTTTAGTCTTGCATTATTTATACACGTGGGTGATTTGTACATTATGAACATGAAATTTGTTCCTAGAACTTAACTCAGCTACAGGGAAGGTTAACAATGGCATGTTGGCAGAGTTCAATTTGCTGGACAGAGTAATCTCGGACAGCTCATATTATAGGAGGGAAGCTCAAGATTTGCTCAATGCGAAGGGATAACAAACCTCAAGAGATAAACAGAAGCGTGTGTTCTCTCTCTCTCTCTCAAGTGCCTGTTCGTGTTCTGTGGCAGGGGAGAGGCGTAAAATAAAGGCTTTCACATTTTTTGAGGGGGGCATGGGAGGGGAGAGGAGAGTTATTTCGCCGTTACTCCCACACGTAACTGAGCAAACTTTGAATCGTTAATTCTCTAAAAAGCCTTTGTCCAATACCAAACTAACTGAATTTGGTTTGTTTCAAAAAGAACGTTTCAACTTACTCCAACCCATAATTCCGGTTCAGTTAATAATACGGTGCTAAACCAATCAAATGAACCAGAGCACCAGAATATGTGAATATGCCATACTTCTGGACAAATGTTCTCATTCTCAGACACCAAACAAAGGTTCCAATATGAATGTCATGTAAGGTCAGTCGCACAAGTTATATTAAATGGATGGTTCAAACTTCTTTATTACTGCACATATCCTGTTTGGCGAATATGGTTTCTACCACCACAGTCCACATTTAAAGCAAGATTCTTATAAGAATGGCTTACCCGGAATAGGAACAACATCGTCTCCTTGATGAAGAACCCATGCAATCGCGAGTTGAGCAGGACTGCATTCATGCTTTTTAGCCAACACTTCTATACGGAAATAAATGGCCTTGTTCTGTTCAAAGTTCTGCCCTGTAAACCTTGGATGACTTTCCTGATGGTAAAAAATTACCCAGCCATTTAACAAATAGAGATTTACTAAAACGAAGAAACTATTAAATGATCTCGGGGGGGGGGGGGGGGGGGGGGGGGGAGAACAGCAGATTACACAGTGAAAATTAAAAGATATAGATGCACACACCAATAAACTATTTCGAGGCAAGCTTTCCACTACGGCCTTCCCAGCAAAAAACCCTCTGCCTACGGGACTGTATGGAACTATTCCGATCCCCAGTTCCCTAATCATCCGTTCCAAAAATAATAAAGAATCCTATGAGAACATAATCAATGAACAGGAGGGATATCAATAAGAACAAACCATACACATTTGAAGCATAGTAGTGGAAAGAAGATGAAACAGAATGTTGAAACATTCATACACAATAGGAAAAATTCTTCTTGTATTCTTATTTAAAAGCACAGTGTTCAAAACACTGAGACTGTAGTTTAACCCATTAAAGATAACATCGAGAAGAAAAAGTACACAAACACAAGTAATTTACATTGCAGAAAATTAATTCGAAATTCCAACATCAGCATTTAAGTTCGCACTTATAATAAATACAATTTGGCAAAATTTTCACTGAAAATGCAATGTTTTGGATAGTCAGGATTATATTAGAATTATTTAATAAATATGGAAAACCTGCATAGTGGAATTATTTCTTCTTCGATGTCACGAGTCCAAAGGGAATATTCCATTTGTATAGCCGTAATAGGATGAACTGTATGAGCCCTTCTTATTGTGTCTGGGCTAGCTTCAGATAACCCAATATATTTTATTTTACCTTCATCGACTAGCTTTTTAAGTTCTCCCATCTGAAACTCAAAAACAATATAATCACCAAAAGATGATAATCTTATCAGTTAAATGGATAGCATGTTAAGAAAAACATATGCAAGACAAGAGAAAACGAGGTTATGGTCGCTAATCAAAATGGATACCCAAGACCAAATTAAAATATAAAAGAAGAGCACTCACTGTCTCTTCAATAGGTACAGTTGTATCAATTCGGTGGACATAGTAGAGATCAATATAGTCCACATCAAGACGCCTCAGGCTAGCCTCACAGCAAGAGCGGGCATATTCAGGAGATCCTTTCACTATAACTTCAGAAGCATCAAATCCACATATACCAAACTTTGTAGCCAACTGAATCTTTTCTCGAGGTAACTGCTTTAATGCCTGAATTTAAATCTTTTAAGTGGAGGTAACTCAAAGGTGGCCAATGAAAATGACAGAAAAATGCCGAACTTAAACATAATTTCATAATCATCTAAAGAAGACACTATTGTAATCACTTTTTTCAAATAAAAACTTCACAAATTTATACTGTAATATTATCTTCCTTGGTCAACTTTGTAAAACACAGATACAATGTCTAAACTTTTATCAATCATATTTTCCCACTGACTAGTGTCGCATCCTGACTTTTGTAGGGAAATTTTAGCATGCTCATGAGTTCGATACTAATTTACATATTTAACAAGTGACAACAAGTTTTAAGCAGTTTATGATATTCAAGAAATGAAGCTGCCTGTCATATATTTCTTTTTCTTACTATAATTGCTCTTTTATTGTATTATTATTATTATCAAGGAGTTAAATATAGGCAAATGGAGCTTCTGGAATGAAAGAACTTGATTTTATATGAGAAAAAATTCATTTTTAGTTCTACCTGATGTCCTGAATATCATTCTGGATGTTCATATTATCCTTCAATGACAAAAGAAGCAAAAATATCTTGCCAGCACATAAATTCAAATGTGCTGCCACAATCAAGAATCAGTTTCACAAAAAAGTACCAACCTTCCCCACCAAGTATTCATTGGCATGGTTGGTACCATAAATATCAGATGTATCGAAAAATGTAACCCCTTTACTAAATGCCTCTTTGATTACTGCAATTCCTTCCTCCTCAGGAACAGGGATATTGTAGTTTCCACTAATCCCCATACAACCATAACCTAGCTTTGATACCTGAGATCAAAAATATATTTAACTGAATGGAGGAATCAGATTGAAGAATAAATTATTTGAGAAATGCAATGACAATAACAGTATACAATGGATAATGAGTGAAAGACTTCTATTTGTATAAATTATGCCCTTCTTTCTTGAACAAAATATCTCCAATCTCAATAATTAAGCAGATATGCTCATTCTGTCATTCACAAACTATTTACACATTATCCGGAAAAATATGTAAGAGACAGGACAGCAAAATTTCAATGCGTTCCATTGATGAAAAAGAACAGATACCTCAAGTCCTTGGGTTCCGAGTTTCATTCGCGGCATCTCAACTTGTTCAGCCATTGCTAAATTTCTTCTCGCTTTTTGAAGCTCCACAACTTTGCCTCAAGAGTCAAGATATATATGAAATGAAAAACCTGGGCGATCGACGTCAAGGATTCCGTCATGCTTAGGCTCTACGTCAGCAGTGATGAACACGTGCCAGGGGGCGGATTCGACGAGCTTGAAGACTTTGGAATACATGGGAAATTTCCAGTGACAGTCCTCAACTTGCACATGGTCTCTTCTCAACTACCCACTTTCATTTCTGCCCAAAGCCAGCTTAGCATTGAGTTAATTTCAACAATGATCATTAAGTTTATTAAAAAATTTAAAATAGGCATTGAAATAATTTTCTTACAACTAATCACACAAATTTCGAACATTTACACTAGTAGTCACTCGACTAGAACGTCAACCTAAAAAGTTAAATTTTAACGTGAACACAAATGACTTTAATTAATACACTACTTCATACAAAGTCGTGTTAATTGTAGCTATGGGTTAATTTCACAAACTGTCACTGACGTTTGAGCGAAATTTTAAAAAGGTCACTAATGTTCAAAATTTACAGCAATGGTCACTAACGTGTGCAAAGCTTACTCTATTAATCACATTATTAACGGGGTTACTTTCAATACCTAACGTGGCGCCGTTTAATGCATACTTGGCATTAACTCTGTCAATTTATTCGCTACGTTGGATAAGTTGCTCAAAAAATGTAAAAAAGGTAATACCAAACACGCCTTAATATTGGTCATCTTCCAAACACGGCCTTAATCCTTGGTCATCTTCTTAAACACGGCACTGTTAATCCTTGGCTCAAAAATCACTTGAATTTATGTGGAGAAGATAAAACCCCGACCCCCCCCCCCCCTTCCCCTCCAAAAAAATTCGTTTGTGACTTCATTGAGGTTGTCCACTTTTAAGGTATAAGAAATCTAACAGCAAAATTCACAAAATGTCTGAAAAGGGGCCCGAATATGAAGGTAAGATAATTTTCTGGAGCAATAAAGTATACATGTTTGGGACCAGTATCCTTTTATTACTTGTTAAAGCATTGTATTATTTGCTTTGTCTGGACCAACGTAGATGTATTAAATATGGGACCACTATCCTTGTATGAAAAATTGAATTCTGGGACTATCGTAAATGTAAGTTGTTGGAGAATATTTAAGTTTTGAACTTTATTTTTTTGGGTTTCGGTACGTAGTATTATTTTGTGGACCACTATCGTTGTATATTTGTTTTTGTGTTTGGTGGTTATTAACAACTTCTTATATTGTAGAACCATGGAGAACAACGATGCCACAGATGATGATTCGTATTTCAATGATTCAGATTATAGTTTGGGTAAAGACGATGATCTGTTATTCGAAGAAAATTTAACAACTAGCATCGAATTGGATGCGAGGAAAGATAGCATTATGTCAAATGAAACCAACGATTCAGATAGTTTGGAAAATCCACCATCGGACGAGCTTAAAAGTGTGCATTTGGACAGTGAAGAGGAATTCGTCCAATTTTCTGAATTTAATCTTGAGAAAGAGATGATGCATCCTGAGCTTGAAGTGGGAAAGAAGTTTCGATCGAATGAGGAATTCAAGGCAGCAACCAAAAATTTTAGCATAAACAATTGTTTTGAATTGAGATTTCCTGTGAATGATGCTGATAGAGTTAAAGCAATATGCAAAGAAGACAAATGTCCATGAAGGGTATGGGCATGGGCATCAGTTATGTCAATAGAATCAACGTGGCAAATTAAATCGTATGAGTGGAACCACACTTGTAGTCGAGCTTGGAAAAATAGAATCGTGTTTTCCACTTGGCTAGCGAATAGATATATAGAGACTTTCAAAATTGCACCGAAGTGGGATCTTAATTTTATTTAAGGCTTCAATTTTGAAGGATTATGGTGTGTAAATTAGTAATATTGTGGCTTGGAGAGCGAGGATAAATGCTAAGGTGGTGCTTCGAGGATCGTTAGTTGAGGAGTTTGGATTACTTGGGTCTTACGCAACAGAGGTTAGGAGAACGAATCCCAGTAGCAATATTATACTATCCCTAGATGAGAGTGTGTTTAAGGGTATTTATGTTTGCTTTGATGCTTGCAGAAGAGGGTTCTTGGCGGGGTGTCGAACGGTCATTTGTATTGATGGATGTTTTCTGAGAGATAGTTTTGGAGGCCAATTGCTATCTGTTGTAGGCATCGATGGAAATGACTCGCATATTCCCTATTGCATATGCAGTAGTGGAAAGTGAAAATAATGTGAGTTGGTCTTGGTTCCTTAAAAAGCTCGGCGAGGATTTGATGATTGAAAATTCTTATAGGTTGACATTAATGTCCGACAGACGAAAATGGTTGGAGAACATTGTCAGTGAGTTATTTCCTTTGGCTGAACATCGGTTTTGTGTTCGTCACATGTATGCCAATTTCTTCAGGACGGAGTTCAAATGCATGAAACTACGAGATTTTGTTTGGCGAGCAGCACGATCAACATATTTGGCTGAATTTAAATATTGTATGGACAAGATTGAGAAGGAAAATAAGGATGCTTGGGTATGGTTAATGAAAAGACCAGCTAAGCAATGGTCAAAATCTCACTCCCAAGCTTGTTAAACATGTTTTTGTTATATTTGTTTGATTTTATTAAACATTGGTGAAACATTACATTTTTGTTGGCGAATTTTTTAATGTGGAATAATTTTATCTAATCTGGCGTACTATTTAACGTCGTTTGTATCCATTTTAAAATTTAATAATAACACGTAAGATTTTAAGTTAACATTTCCATCCGAATAACCATTAATGCAAATGTTACAGTAAGATAAATACTTCAATTACCATTTTGAAATTTATAACAAATTTCATTAATTTATAACAAATTTCAGTAACCGTTGCTAAAATTAACTCGCCTAGCAATCACAAAAAAAAAAAGAAAAAAGAAAGAAAGAAAGAAAGAAGAACTAGTACCTAACAATTAACACTGTCTTTTCTAGATAAAAATCTGAAGACAACTATTTTTCACAAAAAAAATCACAACTATTTTTGTCGATAAACTTAAAGCTCTTCTACTAAAAGTTATATTCACAATAACTGTATCAAACGGATCATAATACAAATAATTTCAATCAGAATCTAGGATGGTAAGGGGTGAGATAATTGAGCTCAATTTTGGGAGGGCGCCCCGTCATCTCTATAATTGGATTGCACAAGACTATCCATCCTTGGTTTCTTTTACATCCTTAATTTCTTTTAGGGATAATTGCATATTTGGTCTCCATTTTTTTAAAATCATTGGAGATATGCCCATAACCTAAAAAAATAGTACCACACATCCTCAACGTATGAAAAACTTGGCGTGGTAGGTCCTTTATGACCAAATTGTCATTCTCTTTAAATAAACCAAAAAAATCAAAAAACAAGAAAAAAGAAAAACATAATTAAAAACTAACCATACGTACTCAAAAAATAAAAAGTAACAAATAGATCATCTTCTCCAAAAATTCCTAAAATTTTATTTGTACAAAATTTGCCAGAAAACACCTACTTTTCTCAAATTCCAATTGGGAAAAAAACCACTAGCAGCAGATCGGTGACTTCTATAATCTGTAAAAAAAATTACCAAACAAGCACTTGTAATTGTTAGAACCAACTCTCAAGCGGTCTGCCTCGTTTCAATTACTAACAAGCTCCAATAGTTGAAGTTATTTCTACATACCAGTAAGAATTTCAATTCTTCTAAAATTCTGAAGTTCTGAAACTGGTCTTCTTTTTCTTTTTTCTACATCAGTCTGGAACTCTTTTTAACTCTTGATTTTCTTATGGATTTCAAATTTGCAGGAAAATGGGGGATGATTGCATGGATTGCCGGGGCAGAGAAGAAGATGTTTACTGGTCTCGTTTCCAAATAGTCTAATTCTTTCAGATTATGTCTGAGCCTTTTGATCAGCAGCTTGTGAGTCCAGATTCTTCTTATTCTTATTCTTCCTCGCGTACGTGTGTATTTGTGTGTGTCTATGTTTTGGAGTATGTACTTTGAGGAAGATAAAAAAAATGTAAGTTAAACCGTAATGAATATATATATATATATATATATATATATATATATATATATATATATATATATATATTTTTTTTTTTTTTTTTTATTTTTTTTTTTTGGCCGTTGGGATTCTCTTCTTATAGAAGCAAAAATACGAGTTTGTAGTGTTTTTCAACGGATTTGGTATAAATAAAACTTTAGGACTTTTTTGAGGAGATAACTTAATTGTTACTTTTTTTTTTTGGGATACATTATTTACTTTTTTTTTTTTTTTGGGATACATATGGTTAGTTTTCAATTATGTTTTTCTTTTTTCTTGTTTTTTGTTTTTTTGTTTATTTAAAGAGAATGGCAATTTGGTCATAAACGATCTACCACGCCAAATTTTTCACACGTTGTAGATGTGTAGTGCTATTTTTTTAGGTTAAAGGCACATCTCCAACGATTTTAAAAAATTGGAGACTAAATATACAATTATCCTTTTCTTTTACTATCATTTTATAGTAAATTTTAATTATAAAATAATTCATTCCGACTAATTAGTTAATTTTTTTTGTAGTTGATGCTTCAGGTTTGATATTTTATGAGATCGAAAAGTATAATGGATAAAAATTTAATTTCATTTATTTTTTTTCTTCCCCATGCGAGGATTTTTTTTTTTTCATTCTCCTCTCTCTTCATATTGATTATATATACTAATTCTAAAAGTTCCTTAAAGGGAGAAACATTTTTTGACGATATTACCCCTCAAATAACTTATAATTCTTAAAATCATCTTTCAATTAATATAATTTATTTTGGCTTTAATTTAAACTATTTAATACTATATAAATATTGTATTTTGATTATTAAAAGTGATTTGTTTCTTTAAATTCCATTATATATTGTAATTAATGAAAATAAATAAACATATACTAATAAAAAATTTTAATATATTGAAATTATTATCTTTAATTGTAAACAATCAAATAGTCAATTTTATTATGCACAAGAATTTAAGCAAATTTCTTCATCAACACAACAAAACAAGATGAATTTGGCTTTGCATTTCGATTTCTTATTATTGATTCATACTTTCTTCCTCTGTTCTAAATATGGGAGAAACAATTATGGATGATATTGCCCCTCAAATAACTTATAATTTCTAAAATCATTTTTCAATTAGTATAATTTATTTTGGCTTTAATTTAAACTATTTAATACTATATAAATATTGTATTTTGATCATTGAAAGTGATTTGTCTCTTTAAATTCTATTATATATTGTAATTAATGAAAATAAATAAAAATATACTAATAAAATTTTTAATATATTGAAATTATTATCTTTAATTGTAAACAATCAAAGAGTCAATCTTCTTATGCACGAGAATTTAAGCAAATTCCTTCATCAACATAACAAAACAAGATGAATTTGACTCTGCATTTCGACTTTCTTATTATTTGATTCATACTTTCTTCCTCTATTATTCGTCTTTGTTTTTTATTATGCCAATAATATTTTTTTTCCTCGTAATGATGATTTTTAATCTTTGATAATTAGTTTGATAGTAATGTGGTAATAATGGATTTGTTAATTTTCCATGAATGATTTACTAATTTTAAGAATATATATGATAGTAATATTCATTTAAATTTTGATTTCTATATCTTTTTTTTCTTGATTTAGAATATTTGTTCGATGTAAAAATGTTAATTATTGTAGTAGTCTTGATGACAAAGGGATTTAAGCTTGAATGATGTTTTATGTCATTTTGTAAGCAATTAAACGTATATTTATTTTGGAAGAATGAGTTAGAACAATGAGAATTGGTGTTACTTTAACTCTTTCAATCACGCGGCTAAGGAAGACATAACTTGGATAAAGTGAGTCATGTTATATGTAATGTGAAGGTAAATCTCTCATAATAAGTGGTTTTATGTAATGAGTTAAAATCATTGTCCAAATATTTGGTTGTTTTAAATTTTCTTGAAATTTAATAATATTTCAGATGGAATTACGGGAAAGAATGCATGAAGAGAAAAAAAAAAAAAAAAAAAACCCCCTTAATTTATGAGTGCATTAAAACTGAATGGATATTGCAATAGAAAATTCTTCTTTATCTTATGTCAAAGAATTTTGAGATTCTTTTTTCTGAGAAATAATTACCTAAAAAGGCTAAATATTTTGTTTTCGTGTGCTTTTTATAATGATATAAATACAAAAAATCAATGAAAATTGTGTTATACTTATATCTACTATTTTCATGTATTTTAGAATTTGATACAAATTTTCATAAAAGAAAGTTGTCTTTTCTGTTATGCCATTAGATATATGCTTTAAAATATAATTAAAAGAGTATCAATAATCTTTCAAACTTAATATTCACATAGGTCATATATTTTTTAATGAACCACATGTTTTACCAAGAAGTTTGAATATAATTCCTTAGTTGGTCATAATCATTGATGAATTTATGATTGAAAATGAGTTTCATTTAAGTGCTATATTTATCGATTATTTTAAAATAAAAAAATCATAATATTATTACAAAATTACATGCAACGCACGTATTTTTAACTAGTTGAGATAAAACGTGTAATAATAAATTTTTGCCATTACATTATTTACAAAAGTAAAATGTACTATTCTAAGACGTCAATTGGCACAAGCAAGTAGACTTGCAAAACACTCAAAAAAGTTTTATGCTTTTTATTAAACTTCTTTCTGCACAAACAACTTTGAACAAATGGCCTGTACATTTGAAAATCAATTTTCTGCAGCATGTGTTTAGAGCAGTCGATAACATTTATAGATGCCATATTTGAGACGCTTGACTACACACAACTCGATTTGATTAAGATTGACATGTAATTCCACGTTAATAAGAGGTATACGAATAAGGAGAAACAATTACATCCCAGTTAAATTTCAATACTCCCAACAAAAATTATCAAAACGTGCTGCAAATTAGATTTGCACCTACTATGAGAGAACATTTTATTGTTCATTCTTCCATTTCTTCATTGGAGGCTTTGCAGATATGTCATTGTCGTCTTCTGAAGAGACCTCTTCTGGTTCGTCAGGAATTTCAGTTGGAATATTATGTTTCGTTATGAAGTCCTTCAGTATGCTCATACTCTGCTCCTTCACTGAAACCAATTGCTCAGAAAGAACCCCGTTGTTTGCCTGAACAGAGAATGTTTCTGATCCAAGGTGAATGGTGGCTCTAACACGTGGATAGGCAGGTACAGCATCTGTAAGCTGAGCTTCCATAATGCGAATTTTTGTGGCACCTGCATCATGGAAATCTTTATTCAAATCATGTTCATATTTAAACTTAGCCAAGCTTGACTCTTGTCAAATCACATACTAACTGTTAGTCGTAAAACTCAACCAACCCGGTCCCATATGACCTGGGCCACCTGGCTCTGTAAAAACATAGGCAGTAATCGTAGGTGATTTCTGTCAATTTAACCGTTAAAAAGACAGTTACACCCTCATTTTCAATCCAAATAGAAAAATATACAAGGATAAAAGAAGAAATACAAAAAAAAAAAACTATTTTCTTAGTCCCACACACCCACATCTGTGGCCACCCCATCCCCACCCTAAATTCCAGGTGGGGGCGGGGGAATGGGCGAGAGGGCGAAACCAGGGACGAGGAACCAAAACTGAAGGATGAAACCAAGGGAGGATGGGAAGCTGCTAGCTGCCGGTGGGGAGGGCAGAGTTGGAGACAATAAACGGGGTGGGAATGAGTAGCAGGGATTGGAGATGGAGGGGCAGGAATGCACGTTTGCCTCTTTTTTTTTTCTCATGTTTATTTCCTTTAAACGAGAACTTGAAGGCTGTCCAGTAATAAATGGTATGGCTGGAAAGAATATAATTAGAAAAGAAGAAAAGACAAGGAAAAAGAAGAATAGAAGATCAGACGAGAAACAGCCTGCGAATTTCTCCGAGGCAGAAAATATTACCTTAGAATCACCCCAAGGCCTACTAAACATCTCTCTTAGATGAAAATTAATGTAGCCTCACAGTTAAAGATGCAAAACTGCAGGAAAAAATATTTTCTACTAACAAAGGGGGAGACTCGGTCATTATTCAACAATTTTCTACTAAACCAAGGTTCATCGTTGAGCAAGGAAAGATTCCATACTTCAAACACTTCAAACTAAATGTGGAGTTTTCTCTATCTATGGGAGAATAATGCATGATGTTGACAATGAAAGTCTTGGGAAAAAGAAATTACAGAAGTGAAAGATGAAATACTTTTTAGCTCTAAGATGCGCTCTTTATCGATATCTTATCTAGTAATTTGGCTTTTTATTAGTACTTATTTCGTCAATGAATCCATGGTTAAATAGAAATATATTTCTATGGTTATACTTGCTTTTTGAGAGCATTTTATTGCTTTCATTGGTTGCATGTCAACATAAAGGAGGACAATTGCGATAGGTTAGGGAACATCATAACACATTGTCACAACTACGGACTCTATCCTTCAAAAACATTTTGTTACCTCCACTGCAACAGTTCCCATTCACAACTACGGACTCTATCCCATAAGTGAAGTGATATGTTCGCACCCGTCCAAGTAAGCAATAGTTCCCATTCTCTAAAGGATGTAAATTGGTAAAGAATATAGTAGTATGATGTTTAGAACGAAAATCAACATAGCTTGTACACAAGATGTAAAATGGGTGGAAAATAAGTGAAATAGCCATATAACATAGGCTATAAACTTTGGTATACAAGTAATAAAAATTGCAAAAATGGGATAGAAATTATCACTAAATCCGAGTTTAAAAGCTGAGATTGTAGAGGTCATAGGTCAGGGATAAGATTATATTCCTTAGAGTAACTGTTCCCAGTCCTTCATACATAATTATTCATAAATTTTATGAATGGGCAAAAGATAATCCGAGTAATACATTAAAGAAAACAACATTTTATCCTAAACCCCAATATTTGGTTCTCAAAAAAATAAAATTAAAATCACTAGACCAAGAATTATTTCAAAAATTGGACAATTAATTCTCCACAAATCCTACTATTGGATTCTATAAATTTCCCAAAAGCAAAAGCACAAATTAAAGCAATTCAATATGCCCAGTACAAAACAAAATTGAAAGACTAATACTAAAATTAACCTGGTGAGACGGAGCTGACAATATTGTGAGGACAGTTGCTGCGTCCAAATTGGTTGCCCCCTTTGTTTATTCTTCTGCCCGTGTTCTTTGCAGTCTGTAGGGGAGGAAGATACTGAAGAGCAAATTCAAAACCCTGAGCTTGATTGTCGCCCTTATTTTTCATAAATTATATTTTCACCCACCAACTTTTATTAAATACTAATTTGGCCCATCAAATATGTTCAATTTATAAATGAACTACTCTTTCCGTCTTTCTTATTAAATAAACTGGATAATTGCATCAAAAGTCTCCAACGTTTTAAAATTATTAGAGATATGCCCATAATCTAAAATAATAGCACCAAACGTCCCCAACGTATAAAGAAATAGGCATCAGAGGTCCCCATTGACAGTTTTCATCCATTTTCTCTGTTAAATCCAAAATTTGGAATGCACGAGCTATAATTCTCCAAAAAAGGCGAGTGGGAATTACCTCAATTGTTCAAGCTCATTTATCCACGAATCCATTCCAGTTGGTCCGCCGCTGCAAGGAGCTTCCAAATGCCAGCGATCGATGTCGACGCACTGCGTAACTGGCTTCCATTAGCTGCCGGTGTCGGCTTCGCATCCTTCGCTGGCGTTAACTTGCGCCGCTCTGCCTCGGCATCTCGATCGACCCCCTTCTCATCCTTAGGCATTTTTATTGATTCCATTGCCAGCATAAAGAAAGCCATCTAGACAGAAAAGGCTCTGGTTACTTTGCGTCGAATCTCCGTCACCGACTCCTTTTTGGAGTTGAAAAACGTACAGCTCCGGTTGGCAAAGGAGCCCTCAATCTGGTACTCCTCGTATAGAATGCTGGACACTTCCACAGGTACACGCGACCGTTCGATTATTGATGATCTACACACGTTGAATAGTGGCTTCTTCCCTTCCATTCTCTCGCCGATGAAGCCTTCCCACTTCTGATGTAGACTCGGCCTCTGCTACAAAAGAAATAACAGTATCTATCTTTACTGAGTCGACTCGGACAAATTGAGTGAATTATTATTGTTGGTTATATGTTCGTGTGAAATTATGTTTTTCACTGTGAACCCAATCAAAATGGTCCTTGTGCTGATTATGATGGGAGAGGAAATTAGAGGCCTGAGATTGAAGGAGGAGGAAACTGTGGATCTGGCTATGAATAAACTCTATTTTGTGGCTTAAATTGAAACCTAACCTCAACTCGAGCTGTCGAACGAAGCCATTCAGAGAAGCAAAATCATTGTTGTTTGTGCAATCGTGGAGGAGAGACTCCAGTGCCTCCGCTATTTCCTGGTCGGAACCACCACACCACGTTTTGTAGGTGAAAAAACCAAAGTTTCCTTTGCTTGTATCAGTCTGGAATTTCTAGCATTTGAACAACTCTTGCAGCAGCATCAGGAGTTGCAGGAAAACTTTCTACTGCAAAAAAAATAAAAAAAAATAATCTCCAATTGCCTAATTTAAGAGAGAAAGCGCGTAGTGTGCAATTCTAAGGTTTAACGAAGAAAATGGATGGAAAGTGTGAAAAGAGACCTCCGATGCCTATTTCTTCATACGTTGGGGACGTTTGGTACTATTATTTTAAGTTAGGAACATATTTCCAATGATTTTGAAACATTGTAGACCTTTGATGCAATTATCTCTAAATAATTCAGTAAAAAGCTTTAAGGGATAATGGCACCACTCATCCCAAATTATTGCTCTAGTAGCAAGTCGGTTTCCAATTTGTAAAATTTAGCAAGTTATTATAATATTTCGTTATAGTTTTACAACCAACCTCGAATGAAGAGAACTATCCATATTAATTTTATTTTTATTTTATTGGAAGAGGAACTAATTCTCAAATCCTAGACTTCAAATATTGTAAAACACAATCACTAACCAATCAAAATAAAGAAGAATTAGTGTCGCCACTTCTCAAGATTAGTTAGGCGAAACTTGGAACTTGAGTCATCAAAAAAGAAGAAGGGAGAATTAGTTATCCATGTTAATTCTTTATATGGTCCTCGTGTGTTTAATTTCATAAAGCTACATTTTGCATCACAATTTAAACTCGTACTTAAAAATTTGTAACTATATGTGTTTTTACTTTCACGAGCGCTACATTACAAACTGATTGTGAAATAAAATGAAAAGTTAGGGACCAACTTGTTCATTTTTTAGGTTTGAGATCATACGCTACTAAGACAACGACTAGAAAATACAATATTTCAGAGATGGCAATGAGACGGGACGGCCCTCCTCCATCCCCGCCTTATCAAGGATTTTCGGGAGGCGGGGTGGAAACATTGACTAAAATATCTCCATTTACTATTTTTTAAATTATATTTAAATTTAAAAACATAAAACTAAAATTAAAAATAAGAGTTGGAGTGGGACCATGTTCCTTGTCCTCGTTTGATTTTACGACACAGCGAGGAATTCCTGTCCTATTTGGAGCAGAGAATTACGGAATTGAGAAAGACGAGATTGAAGTATTTTACCATTCCTAAATTTTGCTATAAATTAAATATGAATATTATTTGTTAAGGCTTATTTTGTTAAAAACTAAATTCTCGTAATTCGAAATATTAAAAATATTTCTTTAGATTATTTTATGAGTGTCTGATGTGTGGAAATTTCAACTTCAGTAAATTTCTAAGTTTCTAAGTTTATATAAGTTCATAAATCTTTTCGATTTCATGTATGTTCGTGCATTCTTTGTCTTTTCAATTTCATACGTGTTTATTTTTAAAGTTCATGTATTCATTTTCATTTCTTAAATTAATGATATTTCTAAATTCATAAATTTTGCATTTAATTACATAGTTCTTGTACGGGGCAAGTGAGTCTAAGAATTGTCAATATTTTAGCTTCTTTGAACACAGACATACATAAAGCGTCTTTAATGTTTCCTCTGTAGAAATCATACGCTTTCTAACTCTCCACGTCCCGTGCTATGCAGTATTGTATATTACACCAATTGCAGTTCACTAGCATTCTTGGACATAATAGACGGGTATTCATCAACATCATAAATTGAATTACCCTTTGCATTCTCAAATCTATCCCCATCGCTCCACAACGCATATGCTTCTTCACCATGCACAGCATCATCCCCAATTCTCAATTCCTCTTCATTTAATCTAAGTGGAACTATCAACTTTATGAACAAACAAATCAAGCTTGTGGTAACTATGTTAAGACACACTATGAAAACGATCCCTATAAGTTGAATCCTCATTTGTTTAAGCCCAGCTGAAGTTCTACCAGTTTGGAGACCATAAGCTAGGCCAATGTACTTTTCCCAATCAGGGACCTGGAAAAACAGTCTGCTGAGTTTAGGCATTGCGAAAAAGCCGGTGAGAATCCCGCCTAAACCTCCGGCTATGGCGTGGGTGTGGAAGACTGCAAAAGTGTCGTCGACATGTTTAAGGAGATTGAGCTTGCTGTGGAGTACCATCATTGTGTACCAAGGCAGGCTCCCGGAGATTAAGCCCATCAGAATGGCTGCCCAGCACTGAACAACTCCTGAATCAAATAAATTTTCTGAATTGGTTAGAATGCCATGGTAGACCAAAAATTTGCGCCAAATTGACTTTAAAAAAAAGAATATGTATACCTGCACCAGGGGTGATGCAAACTAAACCAGTTATCATGCCCTGCACAGCTCCAATTACAGAAGGCTTGCCAAAAACAATGGTGTCAAGCAGCAGCCAAGTGAGGAGGCTAGTGGCGGCACACACGTGGGTGTTGAGGGCTGCCAGGGACGCAACTGTGCTGGCGGCGTAAGGTGCTCCACCGTTGAACCCCGTCCAACCCATCCACAGCAGGCCGGCGCCGGCCAGCATCAGAAGTACGTTGTTCGGCGGGAATCTTTCTCTATCCTTGTCAATTCTTGGTCCCACCTACATATGAATGCAAGAAGCTCCAATTATATATCCCTCATGCATATGTGCATTAACAATTAACGAAAAGAGAGATTAATTAATTACCCAGTAAGCAGCAGTGAATCCAGCTACACCTGAGGAAAGATGAATAACAAATCCTCCAGCAAAATCAATGACTCCCAGCTTTGCCAACCACCCTTCCGGGCACCAAATGCTAAAAGCACCAATTGTATACGAAAAAGTATGCCAAAGAGGCACAAACATCATCCACGCAATAAAATTCATTCTCCCCAAAAGTGCACCCCCAATCAAAATAGGCGTAATCGCAGCAAACACAAACTGAAACAACACCATTGTTGCCGTCGGAAAGTAACCCAAAAACGCCTGTCCAAGAAGATACTTCTGGTCTAAAGCCACCGCCGGTTTTCCCCAGAAATCGATTAGCCTTTCTCCGAATGACATGCGAAAACCCCAACCGACCCAACAGATTAGAACAATTGCAAATGCGTAGAAAGCCATGAACGCTGAATTGATAGCCCATTTTTTCTTCACCATGCCGCCGTAGATGATAATGAGTCCCGGTACGCTCTGTAGCCCTACAAGTGTCGCCGCCGTGAGTTGCCATGCGTTGTCGCCTTTGTTCATCCACTTGGGATTGGCCTCATCCGGCAGGAGATTTGGAGGAAACTCCATTAATTGATTATATGTTACTATATGATCTAAAGCGCAAATTCTCTCACAATTTGGTGATTTGAAATTAATGTGAAATTTTACGAAATTAGGAAGTTTGATTGCATAGTGGTATATTATTACGAAATTAGTTTGATTGTTAAGTAGTTTTGGAAAGGGATTTATGTGTATATATAAAATTAGTTGATGTGCAGGCAAATGTCATTTGCAGCTCCTTTTTTCTGTGAGCATTGGCATCAATGGCCGGCATAGACTTGCTTATATATCTTTGAAACACCCCCAAATAAAAATAAGAAAAAAAAAAAAAGTATAAGTTCTTAAAAAAAGAAGAAAGAAAAATAAGTTTATTAACTCAAAATTGCTTTTTATGTTTTGAAAATAAATGTTATTTTTAAGTACCTTTTGCTTTTTTTTTAGACTTTGGCCAAACTCGTGCATAGTACAAACCAAACACAAAAAGATACACTAATTTTCAATTTTTTGAAAAATTTGACACAAGTGTTGAAGATAAAATAAAAATAAAGAAATTTATCTATTTAAGACAATGTTATAAAGAGCGTAAAGCGTGACTAGACGTGGAGGCCGAACTTCAAATTTTTCGAGCCTAAGCGAATAATTTAAACTTTTTAAATGATATGATTCATGGTGGCAAAAGAAAAATTAAAGTACATATGTTTCACTGGCTACTCATTATATAAATTTATACGCAAGAAAAAAATGTAGAAGAGCTCGATAAATCAAATATTGAGCAGAGAGAATTGCCCAAGGTAAAACTATACATAAGAGCTTTGTCGTGCATGACGAAAGATTATACCGGATAAACTCTTACACAAATTAAAAAGGATCTTTGTGTTTGGTTGATTTAATTTGTTAAATGAGTAAATCATTTGTTTTTAAGATTTCTCAAACTACTCAACAAGTTAGATTAGCGACGGAGGGAGGTGGCTCCCACTGAAATCTGAGATTTATTTTTTATTTTTTTATGAGCTTGTTATTTTTTATTATTATTATATTAAGTGTTTGAAAATTTTTTCATAGTTAAATTCTGCTCCTACTGTTCTAAGTTTTGAATTTGTCATTGGGTTAGATTAAATAAGACTTATCGTAACAATAGATAAACATGTTTTTCCTTTAATCTTGTACAGCACAAAATACTAAACATGTCAAACTATAAACATGTTTTCCCTTTAAACTTGTAAAGTACAAAATACTAAACGTGTCTAACTTATATTTTGTGTAAGATATGTTAGAAAATATATTGGAAAAATAGAATTTTCACTAATGAATGTGAAATTGAATCCTACATTGGTTGAGAATTGAGATTGGGAGATGAGCCTTAAAAGGGATTGCAATCCCACATTGGTTAGAAATGGAAAAGTGAGAATTTATGGGGACTATATATACTAGTTACATCCCACATTGGAAAATGGATAAAATATGGAAATATGTGGAAAACTTAGTTGTCCCAAATCGGATAAAAATAAGATTGTGGACCAATTTATATATGGTTTCCAATTTGTAAAGTGTAACCATTTGTTGAATAGAGACTCTTCCATGGCCTACGCGCCCGCAGGGGGGGTGCAAATCTTGGACCGACTTGACATTCGAGCATTGAACTTGTGTGCCAGCGCGACCTGCGCACACGAATGAACTAAAAATTGGCCATTCTTCAGTCCAGAACACAGCAAAGTTACTCCTCGAAATCTCTCTGCATTCTGCATTCTCATTCTTGTCATATTCCAATCGCTTGGTGATTCCGTTCATCTCATTTTTGCACAGTTGCAGTTCACGCCTCTGTATCTTGAGAAGCAAGCGCTCGAGTTTTACTTCGGTGAGGGGGCGAATATTGCTTTAAGGACACTGTATTCGACACAGGCCCCGGCTCCAAGACGTTCATTTCAATCTTCTGTCCAGCACTGTTTAATTTACTGTTTAACCTTTCTGTAAATTATTCACTGCAATTGTTTACTTCACTGTTTAACAAGTTTTATATAACAAGATAAACTCGACCTTAATCAACAATCAAGATGCACGGAATATATAAAAAAACTACACTACAACAAGTCATGAAAATGATATAATATCAATAAATTTATTAGAAACGCTTATTTTTTAAGTGAGTTTCGCCTTACTAAAATTCTTCGGCCTCTCCATGATATTTAAATGATGCAGTGTAATATAATTAAAAGTTAAACTAATAAAAAAATTATTATAATTAATTTCACGGGAGAAATGATATTATTCATTGTCAATTCATCTAAGAGTACCCAAATTATAATACAACTTGACGTGAAATGAAGAAAAAAAAAATCTCAGAATTAAGAAAAGTACCATAAATAAAAATATAAACATTCAAGAAATAAAATGAAAAATAAATAAATTTTATTGTTTCTCATCATAATGAACTCAATTACTACTACTGAATTAAACCCTTGATGTGAGTTGACAATATATTAAATAATTTAGAACACAACAAGAGTGACGATTGACGAAAATCAAATATTTAATAATTAATAAAATTTAACCAAAACCCTGCCAAACTTCTCTCTTGAAGGATCCAATATATCCTTAAAACTGTTTAACAAAATTGATTCCCATTTGACAGATATTATAAATCAGTTTATAAATTAATATTTGTTTATTTGAGTTGAAATTGTTGATTTTTCAAATCAATTTAACGTAAAATGATAAATTTGTCTCTTCTACTTTGAAATTACATTTTGTTGATCAAGAGTAATATGGTCATTTCATGTTAAAAATAAGTTGAAAAGTCAAAAAATTGATTGAAATAAACTAACTTTGGTTTATAATCTTTATTAAATGTAGCCCGGGTTAAAGGCATTTTTAACTTTCATAAGGATGTAATTACAAGATTATCCTCCATTACCAACAAAGTAAATAATTACAGAGGAAAAGACTAAAATTAACATCCAAAACATCATGAAGTACAATGATTTGGAAGAAGGCCGGCCGGCCGGTACCTTTGAAACATTCTTTATTTGTCTTCCATGCTAGCGGGTTAAGAAAAGACAACTTGTATGCTTGTATTAAATCACATTGTAAAAATATATATGTTAATTAGCGCATGTGTGACGATACTGAAATTATTTTTTAAATACTTATAAATTATATGTCATACGAAAATTGTAGATAAAAAAATAAATTATAATTTAAAATATGACAAACAAACATAAGTAAATTTGTAAAAATCTAAACGAAATGATATGTACAAATAATTAAAAACATGTAAAACTAAAACCTTGTTTTGTGTAGATTATAAACTAAAATTTTGTGTCCCTAGGACATAGTTCAGTTGGTTGAAAGGCGAGAGTGAAGTAATCTCAGCTTCGCTGACAGCTATAGGGTGGGGGTTCGATTCCTACCTTTGGTATGGAAGAGGCTCCTTGCAAGCGCAGTTAAAAAAGCAAGCTCTCAACCCTGTTCTACTGAAACACATCCTGCGATTTACATCTTCCACCAAAATTTCAGAACAAAAATGGTGGGGACCCTCAAAGTTGGGGTTCAACCTTTATAAACTAAAATTTAGGTTTTTTGAGCTACCGTATTTTATTTTTCACACCAAATAGATCGTGACATGACAAAATTGTAATTAATCATCTGAAGTAGTATTTTCTTCATTAAGAACAATTTTATCATTCCACGCTCTAAAAAATGACAAGGTATGCATAAACTACATTATACTAAACAAGGTTTTTCTGATTATTGTTTTTTAATTGTTGTAGAAAACCAAATTTAAACAACGAAATTTTGTTTTTTTAATTATATATTAATCTTATTTAAATATTTTTTAGAGTGTCTAACTTACTAGCAATCATGAATTTTAATGAAAACATTGACATTTCGTTTAACTTTTTACAATGACCATTTGATAGCAATCACAACAAGTCAAGAAAGAAATAAGAATGAGTAATAAAATAAATACATCTATAATAGTGTCAATGAGATATAAAAATGGATAAACATCGTGATATATTTTTCACTAGATTTGCAAAAATAAAAATAAAAATAAAAAAAGAGAGTTTTAATTTTTTTGTTCTTCCAAAAAGTCAATAAATAAATATAAAATAGTTGAATCGAATGACACTTAAGATAATAATTTTCCATCAAGATTTATTTAGATTTAGGGTTCCATCTTAAAGGTGGACCTTGTTAAGTTAAAGGTGGACCTTTTAACATATTTTTATATTTATTCGATATGAAATTTATCTTTTAACACACTCTATAAGATTATGGTTTGTTTGAACACACCAATCTTGAAATGGATAATTAGCTCATACACCATTTTTTTAATAAAAAGTTGAAATATACCCACTTTTTTAAATTTTTTATTTTTACCCCACATGTAAATAATACATATAAAAAATACATCTCCTCTATTATATAAACTCTTTTAAAAATATTTATTTATTGCATAGTAGTCCATGTAATTTATATAATATTCACTTTAGTCCCTATATTTCAATTAAGTCTTTCAAAAATTACATCTTAGGTCCTTAATCTTTTACATCTTTACATTTTGGTCTCCAAATTTTTAATTATCTTTCAGTTAAGTCTTTCAAAAATTGCATCTTAGGTCCTTCAAATTTTTACATATTTACACTTTGGTCTCCAAATTTCAATTATCTTTCAGTTAAGTCCTCTAAAAATTGCATCTTAGGTCCTTCAATTTTTTACATCTTTACACTTTGGTCCCCAAATTTTTTATTATCTTTCAATTAAGTCCTCCAAAAATTGTATCTTATGTCCTTCAACTTTTTATATCTTTACACTTTGGTCTCAAAATTTCAATTATCTTCCAATTAAGTCCTCAAAAATTGCATCTTAGGTGTGGTAACATATGTGTTACCCGTGTCAAATACAATAACATATATGTTACACGCGTAAAAATATTGTTTTTAAAAATATAAATTGAAAATATTTGATTTTAGACCAAACTAATGTATTTTTTTTAAAAAAAAAATTACGTGGAGATATATCATAAAATAGCAATTGTATATGTTGATATTAAAAATGAAAAAATTAAATATATTATTTTTATTTAACATAATTCGTAATTCAGTTATAGAAGGATATAATTTGTTAAAAATTGATTTTACTGATATTGAGTAAGTAACATAGGTTAACAAATATGGTAATATATATGTTACCCGATTGTAGACGAAATTAATGTACTTTTTAAATACATTTACAAGAATATAAATTATACAATAGTAATTGTACAGAAAATGAAGAAGTAACATAGAATAACACATGTGTTACTCATGTCAAATTATTGATATTAAAAGTAAAAAAATTAAATATATATATATATATATATATATATATATATATATATATATATATATATATATATATATATATATATATATATATATATATATATTTAATATAATTCATAATTCAGAAAATTGTATAAGGATATAATTTGCTAAAAATTAATTTTTACGAAATTGAGTAAGTAACGTAGGTTAACAAATACAGTAATATATATGTTACCCACATAAAAGTATTGTTTTCAAAAATAAAAATTAGAGATATTTGATTGTAGATGAAATTAATGTATTTTTTAAAAACATTTACAAGAAGATAAATTATAAAATAGCAATTGTATTGTAAATAAGTAAATAACATAGGGTAACACATGTGGTAACATATGTGTTACCCGTGTCAAATAGTTGTTTTTAAAAGTGAAAAAATTAAATATATTATTTTTATTTAATATAATTCATAATTCAAAAAATTGTAGAATGATATAATTTGCTAAAAATTGATTTTAATGAAATTGAGGAAGTAACATAGGTTAACAAATACGGTAACATATATATTATCCGTGTAAAATTATTTTTTAAAAAAATTAAAATTAGAAATATTTGATTTTAGAAAAAATTAATGTATTTTTTAAAAACATTTACAAGAAGATAAATTATAATATAGGAATTGTATTGAAAATGATGAATTAACATAGGGTAACACACGCGGTAACATATGTGTTACCTGTGAAATTGTTGATATTAAAAGTGAATAAATTAAATATATTATTTTTATTTAACATAATTCATAATTCAAAAAATTATAGAAAGATATAATTTGCTAAAAATTGATTTTAATGAAATTGAGGAAGTAATATAGGTTAACAAATATGGTAACATATATGTTACCTGCGTAAAAGTATTGTTTTCAAAAATGAAAATTGAAAATATTTGATTTTAGAAGAAATTAATATATTTTTTAAAAACATTTACAAGAATATAAATTATAAAATAACAATTGTATTGTAAATGAGGAAGTAACATGTGGTAACACATGTGGAAACATATGTGTTACTTATGTCAAATAGTTGTTTTTAAAAGTGAAAAAAATTAAATATATTATTTTTATTTAATACAATTCGTAATTCAGAAAATTGTAGAAGGATATAATTTGCTAAAAATTGATTTTAATGAAATTGAGGAAGTAACATACGTTAACAAATACGGTAACATATATGTTACCCGCGTAAAATTATTTTTAATTAAAATTAGAAATATTTGATTTTAGACAAAATTAATGTATTTTTTAAAAATATTTACAAGAAGATAAATTATAAAATAGCAATTGTATTAAAAATGATGAAGTAACATAGGGTAACACATGTGGTAATATATGTGTTACCTGTGAAATTGTTGATTAAAAATGAATAAATTTAATATATTATTTTTATTCAACATAATTCATAATTCAGAAAATTATAGAAGGATATAATTTGCTAAAAATTGATTTTAATGAAATTGAGGAAATAACATAGGTTAACAAATATAGTAACATATATGTTACCCGCGTAAAAGTATTGTTTTCAAAAATAAAAACTGGAAATATTTGATTGTAGACGAAATTAATGTATTTTTAAATACATTTACATGAATATAAATTATAAAATAGCAATTGTATAGAAATTGAGGAGTAACATATGGTAACATATGTGTTACCCGTGTCAAATTGTTGATATAAAAAGTGAATAAATTAAATATATTATTTTTATTTAAAATAATTCATAATTCAGAAAATTATAGAAGGATATAATTTGCTAGAAATTGATTTTAACGAAATTGAGGAAGTAACATAGATTATTAAATATGGTAACATATATGTTACCCGCGTAAAAGTATTGTTTTCAAAAATGAAAATTAAAAATATTTGATTTTAGACGAAATTAATGTATTTGTTAAAAATATTTACAAGAATATAAATTATAAAATAGCAATTGTAAATGAGCAAGTAACACATAGTAACATATATGTTACTAGTATAAAAATGTTGTTTTTAAATGAAAAATTGAAATATTAATTTTAAATGTAAAGAATGTATTTTTAAAAAATTTATAAAAATAGAAAAATGGTAAAATATTGATTTTAATGAAAAATGAGGAAGTAACATATAGTAACATATATGTTACCCGTGTAAAAAAATTGTTTTAAAACAAAAAAAAATTGAAATATTAATTTTAAAGAAAAATAACGTATTTTTTAAATAATTATAAAATATTAATTTTATTGCAAATGAGCAAATAACACATAGTAGTAACATATATGTAACAAGTATAAAAATATTTTTTTAAAATGAAAATTTGAAATATTGATTTTAAATGAAAATAATGTATTTTTAAAAAATTTATAAAAGTAGAGAAATTGTAAAATATTGATTTTAATAAAAAAAAAATGAGGAAGTAACATGTAAAAACATATATGTTACATGTGTAAAAATGTTGTTTTAAAATTAAAAAAATTTGAAATATTAATTTTAAAGACAAATAACGTATTTTTAAATAATTATAAAGTATTGATTTTATTGCAAATGAGCAAGTAACACATATTAACATATATGTTACTAGTATAAAAATGTTGTTTTAAATGAAAATTTGAAATATTGATTTCAAATGAAAATAATGTATTTTTAAAAAAATTATAAAAATAGAGAAATAGTAAAATATTGATTTTAATGAAATATAAGGAAGTGACATATATGTTACCCGTGTAAAAATATTGTTTTAAAATAAAAAAAATTGAAATATTGATTTTAAAGAAATATAACAAATTTTTTAAATAATTATAAAATATTGATTTTATTGCAAACGAGCAAGTAACACATAGTAACATATATGTTACTGGTATAAAAATATTTTTTTAAATTGAAATATTGAAATATTGATTTTAAATGAAAATAAGGTATTTTTAAAAAAAATTATAAAAATAGAGAAATGGTAAAATATTGATTTTAATGAAATATGAGGAAGTAACATATATAGTAACATATATGTTACCCATTAAAAAATATTGTTTTTCAATGAAAAATTAAAGTATTAATTTTAAATGGAAATAATATATTTTTAAAAAAATAATAAAATGAGTAAATTATAAAGTATTAATTTCAATGAAAATGATGAAATAACACATATGTTACTCGTGTAAAAATATTATTTTTCAAATGAAAAAAATGAAAATAATTGAAAACTTGGGGACCAAAGTGTAAAGATGTAAAAAGTTGAATGACCTAAAATGTAATTTTTGGAGGACTTAACTGAAAGATAATTAAAAATTTGGAGACTAAAGTGTAAAAATATAAAAGATTAAGGACCTATGATGTAATTTTTGGACAACTTAATTGAAATATAATTTAAAATATAAGGATTAAAGTGAATATTATATAAAGTGCATGGACTAACATAAAATAAATAAATGCAACATCATCATGCCAACTCATAATCATAATTTAATTTAAAATAAATGCCACGTCATCATCATAACTTAAAATATTGTTTTTAATAAAATGAGGTATTTTTTAAATCAAACCATGAAAATAAGGTATTTTTTGAAAAATTAAAAAAAAGAAGTATTTTTCAACTTTTTTACAAAAAGTAGGGCTCTTGTCAACTTTGCCCATCTTGAAATACATGTGTTCGTTTTAAGTCTCAGTTAGATTGAATTGTCCATTTGATACAATATTAAAACTTGAGGTTCCATGTTAAAAAATCAACCTTGTATAAATAATAGTTGAAATCTTTATATGTTGTTTATTATTTTTATAGATAAGGCCAATAGACACGTTAAGTTTCTATGCAGCTCCCTTAAATGGTCTATGCCTAAACCATACCTAATTGTTGACGTAGAGTCTAGCTGTCATAGACGAATACAGGAGTCTCGTCCTTTGTGCTGGAACTCTTGTTGACCTAAGGACTTTTGTTTTTTTTTGTAGTGTTGGAAATTTTATCTTTTTTATATATTAATTTGACCAAAAAAAAATTTTGATCTCCTATTTAGATCCACCTGATAGTAGATTTATACAAAAATGTTTAACTACATGATCAAAAAATGTAAACTGCAGAATAAAGTAATAAAGTAAACAGAAGATAGAAAACTGCAAATCGATGCCTGTGCGAACACAGTTTCCTTAAAACTTATTCTCTCCCTTACCGTAGCTTATTGAGGATAATGAACGGCTGCTTCATAGGATACAACGGAAGAACTAGTAGTACGAAGCTGCAAAACCAGCTAACTGAGTTACTGTCACAACAGTATCACCAGAATGATACTTGGATATTTTGGAACAAAAATGAAGAAGTAGAAGACTGAATTCGTGTGTTGGATTGTGAAAAATGCAAACCATTTTTTAGGCTCCTAGATGACTACTCACCTCCTCCTACATTAACAACAGCCTTAAACACTTAGCTACCTTTAGAAATTCAAGAGTTAAAGGTAGCTGCAAAGACAGAAATTTAATTCTATAATTAAATAAAAACAAAAACTGCAAAACGTAGGCTTGACTATGTGGCCAATTTTTGTCCGACATTCGTGTACGCAAGTCGTGCTCGCACATGAGTTCAATGGCCCGATGTGTTAATCGGTCCGTGATTTGCACCCTCCATACGCTCGCGCGCAAAAGAAAGTCTCTATGCTACACATGATTACACATTTCTAAAAGGTGGCCATATATATACTAATCCAAGTTTTTCTATTTTTCCGATGTGGGATATGGGATAGAACCATTTTCTTTCCCTTCAACCATTTCCAACTCCATCTTTGAGCCTCAATTTGCCATTCACCCAAGTATCATTTTGGGCAAGTAAATAAATTATCTCGATATTCTTGCGAAGAAGAACACGAATCAACTTTTGTTTTCATCAAATAAGAAACGGGTCCCACGTAAATCATGCTCAAACATGACACAATTTTCTAATTTTTTCAACAATCCCCCACATGAATAGAAATTGACCGGGACACAGAAGACTTGGTGATAAAGTTCAACGTCCGAAACCTGCATAGGATAGGTAGGTGTTACCATTTGAACCTTCACTCGTGAAATATATTTACTTTACTAGCTGATCAGTAAACACGATGTCCTTGAACTGTTCTGTCTTTTGTGTAAATGATGATATACCTCACACAGACTTCTTCTTGACATAGTTCAGATCTCATTGTTATGTTCGTTTGAGGTCGTGAACATATGCCTAGTTCTGCGAGAGTTTTTAAGAATTGTGCCTCACACAATTCTCATAGAAGTTGCCCCACTTCTCTTTCACATAGGTGATTTCTTAATTAAGAGTAGTCCGCTCTACTCTGCGCGTAAGAATCATTAAAAGACTATATCTTATCCTTTCATCTACGGGTATCACTATTTCATCATAGAAATGGACAGGAGATAACCCCACAGTGATCTAATTAAGTTTTTACAATTAGGTTGTCCCTTTGAACCTATATCTGGAATCTCCAGTTAACTATGATGGGTTTCTAATGTATTAACTTATTGTTCCAAAGGTTTAAGTCTCATTCCTTTCAATGACTTTCCAACTAACTCTCTATTCAAACATTTAGTTAGTGGATCTGTAATATTATCATTTGACTTCACATAGTCAATACAGATAACTCCAGTTGAGAGTGGTTGCCTTATGCTATTATGTCTACGACTTATGTGTCTATACTTACTATTATGTTACTCTGTGCCCTACCAATTGCAGATTGACAATCACAATGTATGAAAATTACTGGCACAGGCTTTGGCCATCTAAGAATATCCTCTAGAAAGTGGTGTAACCATTCAGCCTCTTCACCACACTTGTCCAAGGCTATAAACTTAGATTCCATAGTAGATCTGGCTATAACTGTCTGTTTAAAGGATTTTCATGATATAGCTGACCTCCCAGCGTGAACACAAATCTGCTTGTAGACTTTGAGTCTTTTATATCAGATATCCAGTTAGCGTCACTGTATCCTTCAATAACTGCAGGATATTTAGTATAGTACAGTCCATAATCACGAGTATATCTCAAATACCTTAGTACTCTTATTATTCATTTCCAGTGGTCAGCTCTTGGATTACTCGTGTATCTACTCAGTTTACTAACTGCGTAGGTTATGTCTGGTCTTGTACAACTCATCAAGTACATTAGACTTCCGATAATTCTAGAGTACTCTACTTGAGAGATATTATTGCCTCTGGTTTTCGATAGATGCTGACTTGTATCTATCGATGTTCTAGCTATGCCAGAATCATCTTTATTGAATTTTCCAAGAATTTTGTCCACATAATGTGACTGACTTAGAACAATTTCATCTGATGTTCTTGAAATTTTAATTCCAAGCATCACATCTGCTAAGCCCATATCCTACATGTCAAATCTTAAATTCAACACGTCTTTAGTAGATTTAATCATCTTATCGTTGGATGCAACGATAAGCATGTCATCAACGTAAGACATAAAATGACATAGCCATTTTTAGTGTCTTTGATATAAACGCATTTGTCACATTCGTTGATTTTAAATCCACATTCTATCGTGACATGGTCAAACTTTTCATGCCATTGTTTTGGTGCTTGTTTCAAGCCATGCAATGACTTCACCAATTTACAGACTTTGTTCTCTTGTCCTAGAACAGAAAACTTCTCAGATTGTTCCATGTAGATTTATTCATCTGAATCTCTATTTAGAAATGCAGTTTTCACATCTATTTGATACTTCGAGATTTCGTAAAGCTGAAATTGCAAGTATATGGATGTTATTCTCGTTACTGGATAATATTTATCAAAGTAATCAAGTCATTCTCATTGTCTGTATCTTTTTATAACAAGCATGGCTTTATACTTTTTCGATTGTTTCATCTGCTTTTATTTTCTTCTTTGTAGCCTATTGGTTTGCATCCCGGAGGAAGATCTACTAGCTCGCACACGTATGGTTTTGCAGAATATAATCTATCTCACCTTTAATTGTATCTTTCTATTGAGGTCTAGTTCACAGCTTCTTTAAAGCTTTAAGGTTCACTTTTTAGAATATAAGTCAGAAAATCTGGACCAAAAGATTTTTCAGTTCTCGCTTTTTTGCTACATCTTGGTTCAACCTCTTATTCTTCTTCTGGTTCTTGATCCGTTGTTTCATGTGTCCGTTTAGAGGAGCTTGCTTCTTTTTTTGATCTGTATGGAAATATATGTTTAAAAAATAAAGCATTTCTCAAATTCATTATCGTATTTTTGTGTATGTCTGAGATTTTAGATTCATGCATAAGAAACTGATAAGCACTACTGTTATGTGTATAGCCAATAAAAATACAATCGACAGTTTTTGGACCTATTTTTACTTTTTTCGGTGTAGGTACAACTACTTTGACAAAACACCCCACACTCGCAAGTATTTATAGGAAGGCTTCCTTCCTTTCCATAATTCGTATGAGGCATTCTCTTCTTTCTTTCGGGGTACTTTATTTAAAAGGTAATTAGCTGATAAAATAGCTTCTCCCCCACATATTCTGAGGTAACCCAGAACTTAATAGCATTGCATTCATAATTTCTTTTAAGGTACAATTTTTTCGTTCAGCAACACCAATTTGGTAAGGTGAATAAGGTGCTATGGTTTCATGTGTGATTCCGCTTTGTGCACATAATTCAGAAAAATGGTAAGTCATATTCACCACCTCGGTCACTTCTCAACACCTTAATTTTCTTGTTGAGTTGATTCTCAAATTCATTCTTATAAAGAACAAATTTCTCTATAGCTTCGTCCTTACTTTTAAGTATATACATATAACAATATTTTGTGCTATTATCAACAAAATTAATGAAGTACTTGTTGCCACCCTTTGTTTGTACAAATTTTAAATCACACACGTCTGTGTGAATTAGATCAAGTGGTTCGGTTCTTCTTTCAATAGTTTGAAATTATGACCCTGTTAGTTTTGTCTCAACACAAGTCTCGCACTTATGTTTTGAATTAATAAGGAATGTTGGTATACAATTCAAGTTAATTAATCTACGCGGTGTCCTAGTTTACCATGCCACAAATTAGAAGACTCAAGCAAGTAAGCAGAAAAGTTATTATTTTTATTCATCTTTGGCATAATTGCCATTACATTAAGTTTAAAAAGCCCATCATATACATAACCCTTTCCGACATACATTCTACTATTAGATAAAATCACTTTTATCTAACTCAAACACATGCAAAAACCGTGCTTGTTCAGTAGCGACCCGGACACCAAGTTCTTGCGGATCTCTGGCACATATAGCATGTTGTTCAAAGTCAGCTATTTCCCAGAAGTCATCTTCAGAATCACATTTCCTCGACCTTTAATTTCAGAGGTAGCTGAATTTCCTATATACTGCTTCTCTCCATTCTCCGTTGCCTTAAAACAACTGAACATCTCATTATATGAGCAAACATGTCAGGTAGCACCAGTGTCAATCCACCATTCTCTTGGGTTTGAACCCACCAGATTAACTTCAGAAATGACAGCTACAAGGCTCATTTCAGACACATCGTTTGCAATGTCATTAACCATATTGCCTTCTTTTTTGTTGTTCCTCTCTGGCAACCTGCACTCCGAAGATCTGTGACCTATTTTATCATAGTTGTAGCATTTTTCAGGAAATTTTTTCTTGGACACACTCCTTTCGGTCCCATCTTAGGCCATTTGTCAAACTTATTTTTGTTCCCCTTAGAACTTTGACCATGCTCCACCACATTTGCTTTTGCCACAACAGAATTGAACATTTTCCTTTTAGAACTCTTGTTGTCTTCTTCGATGCGAAGTCTAACAATTAATTATTCAATATTCACTTCCTTTATTTTGTGTTTGAGATAATTTTTTAAATCTTTCCAGGCCGGATGTAGCTTTTCAATAATAGCTGCCACTTAGAAAGTTTTACTCAAACTCATTCTCTCAGCATGAATTTCATGCAACATTACTTGCAATTCTTGTACTTGACTAGTCACGGGTTTTAAGTCTATCATTTTATAATCGAAGAAGCGTCCAACAATGAATTTCTTAGCCCCCGCATCTTCAGTTTTATATTTGCGGTCTAGAGACTCCCACAATTCCTTTGCCATTTTCATTGAACTATACACATTGTATAGTGAATCTGTCAAACCATTCATGATAAAGTTACGACACATGAAATTATAATGCTTCCAAGCTTCAACGACACTGATAGTTTGGATATCTCTCTCTCCCTCATAGAGTTTTGGAGCATCATCAGTAAAAAATCTAGCAAGATTTAGGGTGGTAAGATAAAATAGCATTTTTTTGTTGCCACCTTTTGAAATTCAACCTATTGAATTTCACTCGTTTCTCTCCATGATTGACCAGAACATTCACAGTCGAGGCTATAGTTCGAGTTACAATTTGGGCCACAGATGAGCTGGACACATTAGTTGGTGTTTCTTTTCCAGTAGCCACAACTTCAGTAATCATATCAGTTGCCATTTTCTGAAACAAGAGAAAAATTTTATTTCCACTTTTAAATAAAAATAAATAGTATAAATAATATTGTTTATGAAAATCAGATTTCCAATTTATACAAACTGCTGGAAATTTTTATTATTATTAAAAAAAACTATTTTAGACAGTATAAACAAGCTGCTGAAAAATATTCTGCCAATTAAAACTATTTCATTTTCTCAAATTTTGTTTTAAAATCTTTTTATCTTTTAGTATAATATTTCTTTTCCGAATCTGTTTGAAGAATGTTAGTAGATTTATACAGAACGTGTTTAACTACATAGTCTAAAACTGTAAACTGCAGAATAAAATAATAAAGTAAACAGAAGACAGAAACTACAAACCGAGTCATGTGCATATTCGCTCCCCTGCCGTAACTTTTTGATGGTAATGAACGCCTGCTTTCCAGCAAATTGAGCTACTTCCAGAACAGTATCACTAGAAGGACACTTGGATATTTTGAAACATAAATGAAGGAGTAGAAGACTGAATTCATGTGTTGGATTGTGAAAAATGCTGACCATTTTATAGGCTCCTAGATGACTACTCACCTCCTCCTCCATTAATAGCAGCCTTAAACACTTAGCCGCCATTAGGAATTCAGGAGTTAAAGATAGCTGAAAAGACAGAAATTTAATTATGTAATTAAATCGGAAAAAAATTTGCAAAACGTAGGCTTGACTATGTGGCCAATTTTGGTACGACATTCGTGTACGCAGGTCGCGCTCGCACATGAGTTCAATGGCCTGAGGTGTTAATCGGTCCGTGATTTGCGCCCCCTGCAGGCGTGCACAAAAGAGAGCCTCTGTACTACACATGATTACACATTTCTAAATGATGGCCACATATATACTAGTCCAATTTTTTTTTTTTTTCGATGTGGGATAGAACCGTTTCCAACTTCATCTTTGAGTCTCAATTTTTCATTCACCCAAGTATCATTTTAGATAAGTAAATACATGATCTCGATGTTCTCACAGAGGAGAACACGAATAAACTTTGTTTTCATCAAATAGGAAATGGGTCCCACGCAAAATCATGGCACAATTTTCTAATTTTTCCAACACCACCTCTGTTGGCCATAATGTAATCCTTCACATCAGCCAAGAGTTTTCCTATCCTATATATATTTACGCAAAGGTGCTGGAGCTTCAACTCAGTGGAAGAAGCGTTATTTGATCTGGAAAGCCAGAAGAAAGTTGGTAATGGCTGAACAAATTGAAATGCCGCAAGTAAAACTCAGAACCCAAGATATTCTTTCTAACTTAAATGAAAAATAAGGTAAATTCAACTATTGACCACCGAACTTTAACCAAATTACTATTTAACCACCTAACTTTGAAAGTTTAATAACATTACATGAATGTTTTAAAATGCAATAGCATTCAGAATTGTTTGACAAAACATATCTTTGGAGAGTTAAATATCCCCAATGCTACTATACTTTGCCTAACATTCCTGAAATGCTTAATTTAAAACGTTCCTGAAATACCATTAAACTTTCAAAAGTGAATCTCATATGTCTCTCCTTTACATTCCGTTAATAAAATAAAGTAACATATGAGATTCACTTTTGAAAGTTTAATGGCATTCTAGGAACATTTTAAGTGCATTCCAGGAACGTTTGACAAATGATAGTAGCATTGAGGGTTTTAAGTTTTGTTTGAGAGTACTTTTCAACACTTATAAGTTGGTCAAATATTATTTTTATCCACACATTTCGTAGGACCTACAATTTTTATTCATTTTTTATACACACGTTCTATATGACCTAATGCTTATAAGCACTTATAAGCAAAGCCAAATATGAACAAAGTATAGTTATATTGTGTGCATTGGACTTGTGTGAAAGTTGTACTATTTAAATATAATGATGTGTTTGATTGCACTATTTTTCAAGGAAAATGTTACATCTATGGAAAATAATATCACATCCATGGAAAATGTTTTCCAATTTTGGTTGTTTGATACAAGGTGGAAAAAGAAAAAAAATTATAAGGTACAATCATTTAAAGCATAGATTTGGCCAATTTATTGGAAAATATTTTCTCACCTCTTTGGTGGTTTTTATTTTCCTTGTAACATGGAAATTATTTTCCTTTTCCACCATTTCTAATCAAACACATCCTAAAAGTTGAATCAATTTAAAGATTGTGATGGGATATGCTATAGTTTTTATATGCACTATCTCATAAGAACTTATTAGGGTGTATTTGATTAGGAAGGGTGGAAAAGGAAAAAAATTTATATGTTACAAGGAAAATAAAAGAAAATATTTTCCAACAAAGAAGCCAAATCCATACTTTAAGGAATTGTACTTTAGAATTCATTTTCTTTTTCAACATGTAATCAAACAGTCAAAATTGAAAAACATTTTCTTTTGATATGAAATTATTTTCTATAAATATAATATTTTTCATGAAAAATAGTGCAATCAAACATATCTTATAATTTACAAAAGGAAAATTGGCCCAAAACGTTCACAACGTATAGACTCGGTGCACAAATCATCCATACCTTTCAAATTTTAGCAATTACATCCCTCACCTATCCATGTAGTGCACAAATCATCTTTTTGAACGGAATCCATCCAATATTCCGTTAAACCTTTGGGATTTTGGTGCAAATGGTCCCTAACTTTGGTCCTTAGTGTGTAATTGGTCCATAACGTTTATGTTTTGGTAAACAAGTCCCTAACATATGTGTTTTGGTGTGAAATTGGTCCTTATGGAATGAAAAAGACAAATATATCCTTAATTTAATTAGAAGAAATTGTTTGTGGATTCCTAATCATTACAAAATGTGCAAATAAGTCCAATACTTTTATTTTTTACAAAAAATTAAAAAAAACTAATGATTTTTTTTTTTTTTTGGAATTAACACTTTAATAATAAACATGTCAAATAAATTTATTATTTTTATTATTAAGTAATAAATATATTTAAAGAGAGAGAAATCATTGTGAGAAATTATTTTTCTCTCTTTTTACTTATAATTTTTTTATCCCTCTTTACTTTAAAAATTAAGTTAAATAAATAACAAAATGACGTATATAATTTTATGATATTGAACTAATCTTATTACATTTTTATTTAACATAAAAATACTAATAAAAATTAATTTACACATTATGTGTTTTATTTTTGAACGAAAATAAAACGATAAATTAAAATATAAATAATATAGTTAGATTTCTAATATTTGTAGTTAATAAACATATAACTCAATTAAATGAAAGTATTTGAACATCAAGTTTGTAACAAAGTTATTTTTTTTATACAACAATAAAATAAAAGTTTTAATTTTAAATAATATATTTATTACTTAATAATAAAAATAATAATTTTATTTGACATGTTTATTACTATAGTGTTAATTCAAAAAAAACTCATTAGTTTTCTTTAATTTTTTTTTATAAAAAATAAAAGTATTGGACTTATTTGTACATTTTGTAATGATTAGTAATCCACATACAATTTCTTCTATTTAAAATTAAGTGTATATTTGTCTTTTTAATCCCATAAGGACTAATTTCGCACTAAAACACATAAGTTAGGGACTTGTTTGCCAAAACATAAACGTTAGGAACCAATTCCACATTAAAGACAAATGTTAAAGACCATTTGAGCCAAAATTCTAAAGGTTTTAACGGAATATTGGATGGATTCTGTTCAAAAAGATGATTTTTGCACTAGATAGATAGGTGATGGATGTAATTGTCAAAATTTGAAAGATAATAATGATTTGTGCACAAAGTGTATACATTAGAGATGTTGAGGTGTGATCACCTGCTCCTCGAGGGCAGGAATTCACCACCCACCTGCTGACATCTCAGGTGGGTAGTGAATTCCTGCCCCCCAAAGGGCAGGTGATGAGTTTCCTAGAAATGTTTTGGCCAATTTCCCTTTACAAAACATTTTAATCAAACAAGCTCAAAACGACGAGTCTACTGGGGGCAGTGGCCGGTGGCCCCAACTGGAACAGTTTTGAAAATGTAAGTACCACTCCAGTAGAATTCCTCCAACCAAATTCCAGAACTACGTAATTGCTGACGTAGAGCCTGACCATGACGTAATCACTGTCGTCGGCCATTCAGAGTTTTTCTTACCTATATAAAAAAGGTTGAACTCCCATGGACCCCACCGACCTTGTCCTCTTTGATGGAGGAGGACGGAGGAGGTAAATCGCAGGATGTGCGTCACGAGCCAGGTGGAGAACTTATGGATAAGCCTAGACTGTTAACCATATGGTAACTTCCGCTTGCGACAAGGCACAAATCCAATATTTCAGGATTCGAACCCTGCATTCTGCTGCGCTGAGCGTTATCCACCCTCCCCTTTGCCACTGAGATATACCCTGGGGGCTTTTCTTACCTATATATATTTATGCGAAGATGGTTGATCTTCAAGGAAGAAGCGCGAGTTTGATCTGAAAAGTAAGAAGAAAGTTTGCAATGGCTGAAAAAGTTGAAATGTCGCGAGTGAAACTTGGAAACCAAGGACTTGTGGTATGCGTTTTTTCTTAATTCAGTTTCACATTCGATTCAATTTGTAAATCCCATTTCAATTATTAATACATGTTTTCAATCAAATTTCTGCACACCTTTGCAATTATGTTTTCATCAATGGAACGGAGTGAATTTTTGTGGGCGTCTCTTATATATTTGTCTGGATACTGTCTATATTGTTTGTGAATAAGTGTATCAATGTAATTATTAATATATGAAAATAGGGTTTTATATAAAAGTACAAAGAATCTGGTTAAAAACCCGATTCGTCCATGTAATTAATTATCTTCAGATAATGTATTCGTGAATCTTAAATCCAATGATATATAGTTTCCCCCCGCAGGTATCAAAGTTAGGTTATGGTTGTATGGGGCTTACAGGTAACTACAATTCTCCTGTTCCTGAGGAGGAAGGAATTGCGACAATCAAAGAGGCATTTAGTAAAGGCATTACCTTTTTCGACACATCGGATATTTATGGTGTGAACTATGCCAATGAATACTTGGTGGGGAAGGTAATTTCTAAGATACTTTTTCTTCTTTAGCCTTTGTAAGATGATGGGAACAACAGATTAATGTTAATCCACAGCGTCAAGTAGAACTAACATGAAGCTATGAGTTCATCCCCTGAAATTGTTGTTACTTTTGATGAAACAATCACAATCTTTATGGTTATACAATGAACAACTCATTTTATAGCTGTTACACTCTCACTCCAAGCTACACCTGCTGAGCAAGATGCATTGCGATTTCCTCTTATGTAGACGCACCCCAAAATTTAGATTGAAGAATTCTTGGGGTCTTGGAATTTCATGAACGCGGAACCAGTGATATTTTCTCGTGTTCTAGAAGCTAGAATTGGACCGGCTTTCTTTCTTAACCAGGCTAAAGGAAAGTTAGGAGTGAAAGAAGCCTTGGTGCCCAGCGAAAGCGATTTTTTTTTTTTGCTGCCACATTATTAGTTTTGAGATATTGGTGTTGGACTTGTGCATTAAAACTGGTATATCCTTTTGGACAGTTGCTTTAGCCCATTAAGTCGTATCCTGGGCTTGTTTCCTAGGCTGAGGTAGCACATTTTAACACGTCTGCACTTATGTAAGCATGATATTGCTCAGGTAATTTGATGTTAAGGGTACTACAATATAGATTATTCTTGAAGTTATATTTAACTTCTGGTTTGCCATAATGGACCATTAGATGACTATTGATTCAAAAACTAGTAAATGTAACACACGAGCATTTCGTTAGTCACCTTTGAGTAACCTTTACTTAAGACATTTAAATGCTGCAGGCATTAAAGCAGTTACCTCGAGAAAATATTCAATTAGCTACAAAGTTTGGTGTATGCAAAATTGATGCTTCTCAAGTTATAGTGAAAGGCTCACCTGAATATGCCCGCTCCTGCTGTGAGGCTAGCCTGAAGCGTCTTGGTGTGGACTATATTGATCTCTACTACATACATCGAATTGATACGACTGTGCCTATTGAAGAGACAGTGAGTTTTTTTTTTTAATACTTTTATTTGGTCTTATATAGCCATTTTGATTAGTGGTCATTAACATCATTTTGTCTCGACTTGTATTCATTTTTCTTAACATGCTTTCCATTTCAGTGACAATATACCTCTTGTCGATAAACTTGTTTTTGAGTTGCAGATGGGAGAACTTAAAAAGCTAGTCGGTGAAGGTAAAATAAAATATATTGGTTTATCTGAAGCTAGCCCAGACACAATAAGGAGGGCTCATGCAGTTCATCCTATTACTGCTCTACAAATGGAATATTCCCTTTGGACTCGTGACATCGAAGAAGAAATAATTCCACTTTGCAGGTTTCCCCTATTTCTCAAATATTTCTCTCTCTCTCTTTAAAGCATTTCTATTATAGTCTTGATTGTTCAAATTTCAAAATATTACATTTTAATATTTTGGCAAATTGCAATTTAAGTGGGAACTTAAATGCAGATGTTTGAATTTCTAATTGAATTTTTCAGAACATAAATAGTACTTGATGTCATTTTCCTTCTAAGACTAACATTTCAATGTTCAGCTCCTATTTTGTAACATAATAGTTCACGTTTGTGTGCTTTTCTTCTTGATGTTAACCTTATATTTTTAATGGGTTAAACTACTGTCTCGCTTGGTGTTTTGAACATTTGTACTTTTATTGAGAATACTAGAAGTACTTTTCCTTCTTTCTATCAGTGTTGCAATTCTCCGGTTCATCTTCTTTTATTTTTCCTGGGTTCATTTTCTTTCCACTGGTATGCTTCATGCCTATGTATAGTTTTTCTTCTTGATGTTTACCTTCGTGTTCAATGATTATGTTCTCATTTAGGATTTCCTTTTTCTTTTCGTGTTCAACGATTATGTTCTCATATAGGATTTCCTTTTTCTTTTTGGAATGGATGATTAGGGAACTTGGGATCGGAATAGTTCCATATAGTCCAGTAGGCCGAGGGTTTTTTGCTGGAAAGTCTGTAGTGGAAAGCATGCCTCCAAATAGCTCATTGGTGTGTATGCATCTATATCTTTTAATTTTCATTATGTAATTTCTTCTTGTATCCAACATCATTTCGTAGTTTCTTCTTTTAAGTTATCTGTGATTGATGAATGGTTGCCTGCCTAATTTTCATACCATCAGCAACATCACCCAAGGTTTACAGGAGAGAACTTTGATAAGAACAAAGCTATTTATTTTCGAATAGAAAAGTTAGCAAAGAAGCATGGGTGCACTCCTGCTCAACTTGCGCTCGCATGGGTTCTTCATCAAGGAGATGACATTGTACCTATTCCGGGTAAGCCATTCATATAAGAAGCTTGCTATAAATATGGTAGAGTTTGATAAGACTATACTTAGTATGTTATAACTGGAAAATTGTTATTATTTGTGAATATCGTAAGAAATTTTACTCAAAATCACTCGTTTTGATCTTTACGTTAACATGTTATTCATCTTTGTAATATTTGTAGGTACGACTAAAATAAAAAATCTCCACGAAAACATTGATTCTGTGAAGGTGAAGCTTACAAAAGATGATTTGAAAGGGATTTCTAATGCAGTTCCCGTCAATGAAGTGGCAGGGTCAAAAACTACGGAGGCTTTAGTTCGGGTCTCAGCGAGATTTGCCAACACCCCACTCCCAAAATGAACCCAGCAAAATTGATAAAACTCTGTATAATATGTTATGAAAGAATGGATACTTCTAGTTTCTAGTGATATTTCTAGCAATTTCTACTATTTTAATTTACTATTTCTGTTGAGTTGATCATTTTTGTAATGTTTTTGAGTCACTAATGTTATACGTGGATTATGAACCGTCGTTCAATTATTGGTTTTTTTATTTAAAAGATAGGCTGGTAGAGGATTCAATTATGTGTGGGTTGCATATTGTGGTGTGACTATGATATATTACGCTGTGTTTATTTATTTATTTATATTTGAGGTCATATGAGCTCCTTAGGAAGATGTATGTGATGGATCAACAATACTGTTAAAGTGTTCCTCATGAATTTTGAGAATTTCCAATTCTCAAGACTTACCAATGTTTCTTACGAGTGGAAGCAACATTTCTTTTTTGTAAAGTGCAATTGGGTTTCTTTCTTGACGATACTAGATCAGATATATGGGCACCTTGAAAACACGGTGACTTTGGTTAATGTCTTTTTAGCATTTTATTGTACGTTAAATTAAATATTATTAAATAAATATTCATGATTTATTTGTACTTTTTTTCAAAGGTGTTCAATTGAAATTTTTTAAAATTAAAATTAAGGACGTATTGTTGTTTTTGATTAAAAAAAAATGGACGAATTGCTTATGAAAACACACAAGGGGATGTCTGTGCTGATTTACCGACTCTTTTATTTCTTTATTTATTATTTTTGAAAATGAATTCGCCTGTCCTTAGAGATGGCAAACGGATAGCCCGACCCTTCAAAGTCCGGCCTATGAGTGGCCAAGGCCCGTCCAAGGACGAGCCCAGACCAGGGCTGGATCAAGAAATGAAACACCGGCCGAGCTTGGCTTGGCCCGTGAATCCGACTCGTGGGCTAGTCCGTGGACCACAGACTCGTGGTCCAAATGGGACCAAATTAAGTTGAGGACCAAAAATTGCAATTAATAATTATATTTTCATATTTCTTTTTTTTTTTTTTAATTTTATAAAAAAGGAAAAATTAAATTTCACATAAGTCCGCGGACCGACCCGCAGACCCAATTGAGCTGGTCCATTGCCTTCTCTACCTGTCCTATTAGAGCATCTTCAATACAACAATGTCAAAGTACAATCTCTAGTACTTTTTTTGATAAATGACCAAAAAATACTTATGTGACACAATAAATGCTAAAAGTTGTCTCTATAATTAATTTAATAATCTCAATTCAATCAATACATTTCTCTCTCTTTCTTTTTTCTAAAAAACTAATAATAATTTACCACATTTGTACAGTAAACATTATTGCATTAGAGAAATTTTTTGATATAATGTCAATATCTTTTGTCACATATACATATTATACATTGATGTATAAGAGATATTCTTAAACTTAAGCCATAAGCGTCAGTTCCAACTTCAATTACGCGTTACGCGGTTTTCCTTTTCTTCTCACTTTCCTTGCGTACGCTCTGCAGTCTGCCCAATTTCATTACATTCAAATATTCAACTCTCTCTCTCTCTCTAAAAATTGAAAATGTCAGAAGGAGGTTTAACAATTCTGGATGGAACGCAGCTGCGAGCAGTGGACTTGTCGCTGCCGCCGGTAGAAGGTAGCGGCGTGATCACCGGCGCGGAGGTACTGGAGCTGGCGGAGTCGATATCCTCACTTGCTCTTCACGGCCTCGCATTACCGGAAAGTATCAAGTCCGCCGCTTTCCAACGCCTTGGCGTTTCCGATGGCGCTGCCTTTCGCACGACGGAGCTCGATTATGAAAAGGCACAGTCGATTCTCCAAACTTATGTGTCCGCCATCTCCAATGAACTCAAAGGTTGTGTTGACTTCGAATCTTGACTCATTAATTAATTTATATATTTTTTATATCTGCCTGTCGGAAACTTGTTGAAATTTATTCAAATAATGAATATACATAGTTATAAATGTGAAAAACAAATACATTTTGCCAAAGGAGTTTTTGAGTAACGAGGAAAATTAGAAGCTTGAATTGGCAATTAGGCCTTTCTTTTTGTCTTCCTTTATTATCATTTTTTTACATTTTACAGATTAAAGTAGCTTAAAATTCTCTAGAACTAGTCATTTCCATTAAGAAATATTCAAACATGTAACATGAAAGAAATTTATGTCCCCAATTTGATATACAGTTGAAGAACTACTTCATGGAATTCATTGTTCTTGATTAGATCAGAAGAAAATAATGCAAAGGAACCTTTTCTTTGATTTCATTTTCCATTCGGTACAAGGATCAATGTCTGGAAGATGAGAATGGGAATGTAAATTATGGGAGTTCCATCTCAACGACAGTGTGATGTTATTGTGTTCTCATCCTTCTCAAGAAAACTGAATCTCTCAATTTTGGGATTGATTAGAGGCTCATGGAGCTCTAAGTGAAAGAAACACGGATGAATCCAAAAACTCGTTGATTCTGCGAATACCTGAGAATTTGGAGATCAGATATTCGTTGATTGTCAACAAAATACCAAATGATTGATTTTGATCACAAAATCGTTGATTCTAACGGATACCGGTTTAGATTGACAGACTGGAGAAAAGCTCATATCTTAAAAGCTGTTTTTTTTTTTTTGTTTTTTAGGATAACAATGCCATATGTTCATGCCGAGTAGCTTGAGTTTTATACAAAGATCTTGTGGCTTAATAAGGATAATTTGCCTCCCAATCACTTAGCTGAGGTGAGTATAGTTAACACAACATAAAATATGAATTGAAGTACACGAAATCAATAATTGGAAAGGATTGGCGGAAATATTCTTCATCTTTGCACCATGAAATTATCCTTGCACTGTGGAATCATATACATGCTTCCCCCTTGCACCAATCACTTCTTCTTGTCCATTTTCAGTTGAAGTCCTAATCAAACTCCATAAAATCCTTTCTTGTGCCTTTGTCTCAGACCAATTCACATCTGTTAAAATCCCTTGCTCACATCAACTTGTCCTCTAAATTGGCAACAATAGATCCCTGACTTTAGCATCGTAAGACTTATTTGTGGAAAACCACTTTTAATCCCATCAGTTATGATATGGTTCAAGTTTCCCCTGCCCCTTAAATTTGCATGAAAAAATGAATGTGGAGCATCAATGAAACAGTGGGCATCTTTTTGTTTTCTTGGTTCTTCTTCTGTTCACTTTCACAGCATCTAACAAGTTGAAGCAGCAAATCGAAGAAAAATGAGAATGCAGGTTATATTTCAATTTAGATAATTATGTCTCCTAGGTAATTTTCTGTTTTTTATATGTTGACAAGGATTCTCAATAGATTTTACTCTGTAATTCCACAATACATAAAGGTCCCTCTTGAAGCGGCAATTTAGAGGAAAATGATACACTGGACACATTTATATCATGCACAAAGGGCATATGTGCAATTTACAGTATTCACAGTCTAGAACTTTCCAAAAGAATTATTTTTTGTACATGGACACTGCTCATGTCTTTGTGCATTTCCATACCATACCATAAACTACATTTAAAGAACATATATGTGACCATGGAATGTGTTGGTGATGAGGTATCCATCTCTCTTTGCAACTGCGGCAATTCTAGTCTCATATAAGCCATTGCTTCCTCCTCTCTTCAAGTAAAATATGATATATAACAATATAATAGAATTGGATAATATATCTAAATAGAATCGAAAAAATATATATTGTTATTAATTTATTTCTTTGTTTTTATTATTTCGTCGTTTGGTAGAAGTTTGGCCTAAGCACTCCACTGATTTCTTTGAGCTATTTGTGACTCTTTTGTTGGATGACCTTCATTTGATCTTTTGAACTCTACTTCTTTTTGTATTGAATGAAAAACCTCTTGACCATACTTTTCCTTGCTTGGATTTTGATATACTATATGCTGTTCCTATTTTGCATTCAGACGATCCCATTGTTGTGGCAATTTTGGATGGAAGAACTCTTCGCATATTTTTGGAAGATGAAGATGATTTTGCAATGCTAGCTGAGAATATTTTCACTGATTTAGACACAGAAGACAGTGGAAAGATTAGTAAGAATGAGATTAAGAATGCTCTAATTCGTATGGGTTTAGAAATGGGAATTCCTCCTTTGTCAGGCATGCCCTCTCTCTCTTCAAATATGAGATGTGGAACATCTTGACATGTTTTCATTACAGGTTTCTTGGAGTTTTATTACCGTCAAATGCCTATAGCAAGCATTTATTTACTTGAACGTATAAATTGCAAAAATGTATTTATGTCTTAGTTATTTTCCCTTGAGAGTTGCATGTTTTATGCATAGTTGAGCTAGATGGCCTTGATTAAAACTTTTAATATGACTAACTCTGTTATCTCAATTTCTTAATCTCTTATGGGACTCCTTTATAGGTTAATTTATTATGACCATATGCTATAATATGCTAAAAACCACAACGTGATATATATATATATATATATATATATATATATATATATAAATATATTATATGCACGTAGACATTTTATTCAAATTTCTGTCCTGCTCATTTGTGCTTACTGCTGATATGCTTTTGTGGGTCCTTTTAAAACTCACTAAAATGCTCAGTCTGCTCTGGAACTCCCATTGGTTTAGTTGTTCCACTGCTCATTAATGTCGATCATGGACTCTCAATACTTTGGTCTTTTTCTGATGGAAAAATCAACAATATGTGCATTATTGATGTATAATCGTTTATAAAAATTTATATATATTATATTCATTCATCAAAGTTAGATTGTATAAGCAACTGACTTACACTGTATAACACCCAGGGTCATATCTGGGCCACCAGGCATCTGCAGTAAAAAAATTCCATTTCTGTTTTTTTTTTTTTTGAAGTTAATTTAATCATATGGAAGTGATTGTGAGGCAATTTTGTTGTTGAACAGAGTTTCCTCAACTAAGCGATATCTTAAAAAGGCACGGAGCTGAAGAAAAAGAAGAATTGGGGCAGGCACAATTTGCACAGTTACTGCAGTCTGTGCTTCAAGAACTAGCAGATGCTCTTGCTAAGAAGCATATTGTGATGGTACAGAACATCAAAATCGTGAATGGTTCTAAGCTTAGAAAGGTAGTTTTTCTTCAGTTAAGACACATTTAACACGTGCCTTTCTAGGAAATTGTTCTTGGCTATCTTACTTGTCCGTTGTTGAGATATTTAGAATGCAAGTTTTGGTGTTCATACTTCACAAATCGCTCTCTTTTGCAGATTTACAAGTAAATTTCTCTAAATCGCTCTCTTTTGCAGATTTACTAGTAAATATCTCTAGTTGTATTATTTGCTGTGTGTCAAGCCCAAAAGGCAATTTTAAGTTTCTTAAAATATATTTATGAATTTGTAGTCTTTATCGCTAGCGAGTCATTCCATTGAGAAAGGAATGTCTTATTTGTCATTTTAATACTGGTAATTTAATTGTTATTAAAATTAAACAAATAAGGACTATAATCTTTTCCACAATAGTTACATTACTTGTTTCCTTTTTGTGTCGTTTCTTATGAACTTAGTAGTGTATCCCAAACTGATCCACGAGGTCATAGTTTTCTATATATTTGGTCAGTTCTGTTAAGCAGGTGTTTAAAATTTTCAAGCAAGTTATTTCAGGTTTAATAATATTCAGTAACATATTTATTTAATTAACTAAATAAGATAGTGCCACCATGATTATAAGGTTTAAAGAGGACAAATAATTCTACTTCTTGATACTTTCCCTATTCTATCTGCCCGAATTTAGACTTGCTAATATGAGAATCTAGATCTAGTGGCTGTCAGTATTTTATATTATTTTCAGTGTGCATAATTTGGGTGCTACTTTGGACAATGTTGCAGCTACTGGCCGACGAAAACCAACTCGATGGTGTTTTAAAGAAAATTTTGCTGGATAAAAATGATCACAAGAACGAAGAAAGAATCACAACAAAAATTCGTCTTTGCCTTGAGAAAAGTGGAAAGGATTTGGGTTTACCACCTTCAAAAGTAGATGAAACAGAGACTCTCTTTGATGAAGTATTTACTGAGATAGAGAGCAAGAAAATAGATGCAGAATCAGAGAAGGATGAATTCATGGTTCTCTTGAAGGAAATCCTTGAGAAATTTGCAGAAAAACTAGAAGCCAATCCAGTTCTTTATGATGCTGTTGACTGAAAAGGACCTGGTGATTATACTGGTATTGTTCTTACATGTTACACAGGTTCTCTCTATCCTTTAGATTTGTTTTCAACACACACACATATATATATATATATATAATATAACATGATATATTACAATGTTATAAATGTTGCCATTTTATCTTGTCATTTACAGAGCATTCAGAAGTCTCCACTTCCTAAAACATTATGTTTTCCACTTTGTTGTTTTTTGTTTATTTTCTTTCATGTCACATCATCAATTTAGTACCCGAGTAAAGAGTTCATTCACTACGTGCTTAGACAAATTCTTATATTATTGCATCCGAAGTACTTATTCTATACCTTATATTCATTTTTCTCGACAAACGGGTCCCAATTCCATAGGTTAATAACTTAATAGCATACATTGCATTCAAATCTCACATGAAATACTATAATTTTGTTTTTATTTTATTCAAAAAGCTGCATTAAGAATTGGGCCCACAAAGATGGACCCCCACAGAGAAAGGTGGGCCAAAATATTTGTGGGCTGAATTCGATATTTATCCACAACAAGCCGCCGCTTCTCTCGCAGATTCATCCAATTGAAGACTTTACTACCATTTTGTCTTTCCTTTTATAAATCTTTTTAATTAATAATTAAAAAAAACACGGAAAGAGTCGCCCCTCGGCTTCTCCCAATCACCAAACGACGGCCCAGCGAGGAGATAACATATAAATTGAAAAGTTTTTCCTTTTATGTATGTACGACATGCACATTCTTACCTTCCTTGCATTTTCTGTCCTCTTTCCACATGGCATATAAATTTCAATATAATATTTTGCCACTCGACACATGCATGGAAGGAATGATTATTTGTGATTAATTTGTAGTCTATGATAAGTTGTATATAGGTAATACTTAATTAATGTATAAAAAAACCCACATTTACCTAACAATTCAATAATTTGTTGTAACAATGGAGGACATTTTTAATATACTAAGTTCAAATTGAATCAAATATGCCGTGCGTGCTTTTGATACGATAGATAAGTGCAAATCGATCTTTACAAAAAAGAGACGTTATTTTCATCATATGTAGAATCAATTTCACCTTACAAATTGGGTTATTTCGAGTAAGATTAAAAGTTATCGTAAATTTGAAAGTCATGTAAAATTAAAAAAATAAAAGATTCTAGCCCCAGAGGGAAAAAAAAAAACCAACAAACCAATATATTTGAGAACCAAAAACAATGTAAGTCTTAGATAAATATTTTTGTATTTTCTATGTATTTTTTCTATTTCAAATGCACATCTTGTCTCTCCGACTGCATTTTTAGTTTTTTTGGGATAGTTTCTATCTGGTAAATTCTATTCATGGTATTTTGACTCAAATGTCAATCAAATAATTATATTTCAAATTTGTTCAATTGTGTTACTATAGTTAGTTTGGTCTTAATTAACGTAAGTACATTCAATTTCGTCACATACAAAAATCACTGACCACATTCATTAATGACAGAATTTGACAGAGTTGCCTTAATTTGAGACAAAATAAAGTGTGGTTGTCCCTGTTAAAATAAATTGAAGTATAGTGACATGATTGACATTTTAGTGAAAGTATTGTTATTTATTGTGAATAAAGTTACCATACGAAATATATAAAAAAAAGTACTAAATGCTTGCAAAAAAAGGTACGAAATGAACAAAAACGTTTAAAAATGTACGAAAATATACAAATTTTTTAAAAATATATGGATAAATTACATTCACAATAACTGTACTTTGAGTCAAATGTTAATCAGGTAATTGCAATTTAATTTGTTTCAATCAAATAACTATACTTTAATTTGTTTATATCATGTAGCTACATTTTAATGGTATCTCAACTAAAATAACTACATGCAATTCCATCACTTAGACATACGAAAATAATTGACTTGGACGTCAATTAATGACGAAATTAGACATAGTTGTCTTAATTGAAATAAAGTTAAAATATAGTCACCTTATTAAATAAAATTAAATACAATCATTAAAATTAAAATATAATTACCGTAAATAAAAATTTACTCTTTTTTTTTCACTAAGTACACAATCTCGATCGATAGTCAAAATTGTTATTTTTATAGTTTTCAAATAATTTCTCCAACTCAAGTTCATAAATATGGATTAATATCGAAATTGATATTTTATATAAAGTTTCATAAAAAGATATTACGGTATTAAAATTATTTTTTTAAAATTTATAAAATTTATAAAATAAATATAGGTAATAAAGAAATAGTAAATTATGAACCCAAAACACAACTTCCCATTTGTACCACTTTGAGAAGGTCTGCGGAAGTTGCCAAATAAAATAAACATAAACTTCTCAATAAGTAGCCACCTTCTCTCTCTTTTACATTTCAAGAAAAGTCAGACACAATTTCAGCGTCATTTGGAAAAATTTATGAATTTTTTTTACCATATTCCAACAAATCACCCCCATCCCACAACTATAATCCTGCAAATTGCCGTACGAGTTTTTTTTTTCTTTGACGAGTTTAAGGTAGAGAGAGAAGAAAACCCAGAGAGAGATGGATAGGGTGTTCTCAGTGGATGAGATGGGGGACCAGTTCTGGTCGCCGCAGGCGTCGATTCGGCTGGATTTGGGAGAGAAGGACGGGGAGGAACAGTCGTCGTCCTCAGCCACTGCTGCATCGTCCTCATCGAAGGCGATGAAGATGAATCGCAGCTCATCAGAATGGGCATTTCAGCGCTTTCTACAGGAAGCTGCCGCACCTGATCATTCCCCGGCATCATCGATGCATCCCCAAAACGGCGACGTTGTGGAGATCGAAGACAATAGTCATCACGCTAATCACGATGAGTTTAACAACGCTAACAGTAATCAGCATCGGAAGATGGCGCCGGCGGTGGCTGGGGACCCTTTACCGCCGGCTATTCCAGTGAATTCTGATGAGTACCAGGCCTTACTTAAAAGCCGACTCGAGTTGGCTTGTGCCGCCGTCGCGTTTACCCGGGTATTTTTTATTCTTGTGCAATTCTTCAATTTTCAATTTTCTATGTGATTTGTTGGATAAATTTCCCGGAATATAAGAGGAAACAATGTTTTCTCTGTTGGAATTAATTTATTGGTTTACTTTTTGCTTCATATTTTTTTCACTTTCTGTAGACTAAAACATGTAAGTATGTAACTAAACTCTGCATTCTGAATTGATCTTTGTAGGCAGCTAATGTAAATGCTCAAGATTCAGCAGTTGCGACTCCTGACAACGGGTCGCAGGCCTCTAATTCATTGCAGCCGGGGTCTCAGGTTCCTCAAAAAGGTTAGCATGCTGCAGCTTCTTTGACGTCAATTTTCTAATCTGATTTTGTTTCCATTTTGAGACGCAAAATTCTATTTGACGTCAATTTGACTCGTCTCGCTCATAAAATTGAATATAAAAATATTACAAAATTTTGAGGCGTTAAAGTGAGACTTATGAAGTAATTTAGTACAAAAATAAAATAAAAAATTGGATTCAGAAAACCTTGGGGAGACTAGGACAGCCCAGGCCCACCCCCACCCCCACCCCCACCCCCCTGTCCCTCCATCCCTGTATAATGACATAAGCTTTCGGTTTAAAATTGGGCTCCAAAGATGTATGTAAGATCCTCTATGTGGCGAAGTCCTTAGGTGGTAAAATCTATTATACTCTAATAACTTTATGAATGTAGTCTCATTGTTATTGCACTATGATTTTTCTTAATCATACAATGAATTATTAATTTAGACTTGGCTTTCCCGGAACTCCAACATTGATTTTTATACACTTTTTCTTCTTTTTACTGCAGTGTTTTGTATGGAGGATTCAATAACAATAACCAAAATCTTGTTTAGTTTAGTGTCCATTGCTATTCAATACTGTGTACTAAACATGCACTCGATGTATTTGCCAAAACCTCTACGTTGGCTCTCTCTTAGTCCTAATCAATGCATCACCTCATCCATCTTTTTACTCTTGAATATATTTGGTGAACGCATCTTGGGATTATTGTAAAATTTACCTTTCAAGTTGGATGTTAAATCCTCTTTATACGAGACCTTTATGTTTCGCTAGTTCATAATGATGACGTGTTTTGTTAAACTTAGCCAAAGACTAACCAACTTCACGATTCACCTTTTCTCCCGTTCCCCGATATGCAATGTTGACAACTAAATTCTTTGACTTATTCATTTCTTCATATCTACTACTAATCATCTTTCAATTTATACATTCAGGCTTAATATTATAATGTTAAGTCATCTAGAAATCCTTTTGATTGAAGCACTTTCCTATTGAATACATCCTTACTTTTGACAAGTAAAACAATATAATAAACCAGTACAAGCAACATGGGACCGTGTTTTATGTATATTGACTGTCAAGGAATTCATTACAAGACATAAGTGACAATGGCTTGGTGTATAAAATACTGTGAAGGCTTTTTTAAAAACTGATTCTAACATTATTCTTGATTCGGATCTTGTATCTCCTCCTTAACAGCTGGGCGGGGTTTATCAAAAGGCCAAGATAAGGACACTAGATTACCAATTGGTCTGCCTTCCCTGCCTGCAATTCCAAGAAAATCTGTGACCCAGGTGAAGTCAACCACAAGTGGATCATCTGGGGACCAGTCAGATGATGATGAAGCTGAGGGAGACACAGAAACAACTGATAATATGGACCCTACAGATGCAAAACGCATGAGGAGGTAGTAACACCTTAACCTTTTAGTTGGCTATCATATTAGATTAGTACAATATAAGAGAATTGCCAAAGCAAAAGTTTACTCTGCCCAACTATTTTTATTTATTTTTGGTTGTATGAAAAATCTACTGTTTGAGATCTTGATAATAAAATCTTACCGTCCTTCAAAAGGGACTCTCTCTTTCTATGTGTGTCTTGCTCCACCAATCCAGTAATGAATTACAGATTTAATAATATTAGTGGTGAAATACGGAAGATTATTGACACTAGTGGTTGATGAAAGCATCCTGACGCTGCCTTTGCAGCCAACAGTTGAGGAAGCTGCAAGGCAACCAACTGTTGATTAAAACAAATGTAAAATTATATGGATATCACACAGATCAGAGAAATTCAATTGGCCAGACAACAGATTATATCAACGGGTTTGAGACTCTACGTAAGAGATTATATATAAATCTATATATAGATAGAGAGAAACGGATGTAAATGAAACACAAAAAACCTGAAATTTCATTACTATCTTAGGAGATAAATACATTGTGAAAATGTGAACTACCAAAAATATCTCTTTAAAATTGAAAGAGATGTTGTAAAACTGGAAAAGTGAAGCTTAAGACAATGATATAATAATATATCAAATAATCTAATTAAAATGGGTATGCACTCATTTAATTTGTTTCAAAATTTATTGAATATGTTTTCAATATATAGGAAAATTAGTTTGTGGAAATGAATAACATTTGTTTTCCACCAATTTTACTGATTATCCTCCCGGTATCTAATTTATTCTTTAACATGCTCTTGTAAGATGGTAGTTTGTGTGAGAAGACCTATCTTGGAATTCATATGCTCATTTTTTAGTTTGTCATTGGATCGAATTGTTCGTTGGAGCTTAATGGGCTCTGATACCATATTAAGATTTAGGATTCCATCTTAAACATCAAATTTGTTAAAAGGAGTAACTCAAGTCCTTATATATTGGTTAATATTTTGGTATCTAATCGATGTTAGATTTATCCCTTAACATACCAATTTTACTATTCAAATAATGCCAACCCAGTCTATCTTTAGTCTTTACTAGTAATCTCTTTCTCTATGCATAACAAGTATTTAACACATACCACCACTTGGTCAATTGCTATTTAGAGAGCATCTAGCCAATCTAAATTTTGGAATTGTAACATTTATTTCTTGGTTAGAATGGAAAGATTTACAAGAAGAAAGATCGACATGGAACAAAGGAGCCACCACTATACGTCGTATCATATGATTTAGAAATTGTATAAAATGTGAAATTTAAAAAAAAAATGTATAAATGGAGAAATGTATGTTGCTAGAATACTTGTACCCTATTGCTTAGAGTACAAATATTTAATTGAGTCTTAAAGTTCTTGTTCAAAATATTTCATATCTTGAGAGATGCGCATTAGAACATGCATATGTACCACTGTTCCAGCGAACAATAAATTGACAAATAGACTGGCTTCAATAATAATTAACCAGTCATTAGTTTACCTTGTTATCTATGTTTTAAAATCTGATGTAATCATTTATTTTTTCATTTCTCAATGTAATTGTTTCCTATTAATTCTTGTGATGATTTGCATAGAATGTGGCATATCTGGTTTTAAAATAAATTTAGTCCTCTTAGAGCATCTCTAAGTGTCTCTTCATTTTTAAAGAGCATATTGTATATAATTGAGAGTATCTTTAAATTAAAGAGTAAAATTTTTGACGACGCTCCAACAAACTCTTTATTTTACTTTTTCCAACAACCATTTTTTGTTTTTCGCTCATTTTTAAATTAATATATATATATTTTTAGATGTCAATAGCTAAAATATTCAGATATTATTTGAATAATTTAAGAAGTGGATCATTGAAACTCACAATTTATTACATGCAATAATCATTATGAAATACAAATAGAGAGTGGGTATGGCTCTCCAAATATAGTTAGCCAAACGCATTCTCTATTTTAAAAGGTTAAATTAAAGAGCCTATTAGAGCCTAATTTCAAGTATTAACTCTTTAAAATAAAGAGCATTTTACATTTAAAGGCTTTTTTTTTTTTTTTTTTCAGAATGCTTTCAAATAGAGAATCTGCTAGACGCTCAAGAAGAAGAAAGCAAGCCCATTTGACGGAGCTTGAAACACAGGTATATACTTTACTCTCATCACCTTCATTTACCATAATTTTCTGGGTATACTCATGTCATGTCTTGCTCATGCTTCTTCCTAGGTCTCTCAACTAAACGTGGAAAACTCTTCTTTACTAAAGCGCCTCTCTCACATAAACCAGAAGTACAGTGAAGCAGCTGTTGACAACAGAGTTCTGAAAGCTGATGTTGAGACATTGAGAGCAAAGGTCAGTAAAACTAGTGGTGTGGCATTTTATCCTTGTGAATCTGTTTTTTTGGTAGTTCAAAAGGAGTGTTTAAATTAGAAAAATTATTGCATTTTCTCAACAAAGAGAGATACATAATGAAAGAAAATCTAATATCATCTTACTGGTGCATAACGGGTAGGAAAACTGATGCTCTTATGCTTCTCTGTTTTGTTTATAACAGATTCGTGTCCTTAACCATGGGTTCCAATGCACGTTATTTCTTTGTAAAATCATAATTTTATGTTGCATGACTAGGGTTTGCGGATCTGTATTACTCAAGTTTAGTATCCAAGTCAATTGATAATCTCGCATTCTATGACAGGTGAAAATGGCAGAAGAGACTGTTAAAAGGGTTACCGGGTTGAACCCACTGTTCCAAGCCATGTCTGAAATATCAACGATGGGTATGCCATCTTTCGGTACTAGTTCTGATACATTAGCAGATGCTGCTGTACCAGTACAAGATGTCCCAAAACAGCATTATTATCAAGTTCCTCCTAATAACCACATGTCCACAAATGATCATTCAATCCAAAACAATTTGGTGGATAACATACAGCAGAATGCTGCAACAGAAGAAGTTGGGGGTAACAAGGTGGGAAGAACTGTTTCTATGCAACGAGTGGCTAGCTTGGAACATCTGCAGAAGCAAATCCGTGGTGGACCAGGTTCCTCCGGAAGCCATGGCACAGGAAAACATTAAGTCTTTCTTGAAGATCTTGACAGAAAGGCATTCGCCAACTTCTATCAGTTTATATGTAGAAATTCCTTATTTTTATCTCAATACTCGTGGAAAAGATTTGGTCTTGCCTTTGATTTATTATTCTTCTGTGGCTGGATAGAACAACCTAATTTATTGGTTCTAACTTTGTGTATTATTGAAATTTCGGTTCACTTTGAATTTCGTTAGATTGTTCAAGTTTTTCCCATTTTGAGCATGGTATTGACTTCTCTCTCGAACTCCTGGTCGATACTTGTTTGATGAAAGGGCAAGTGCAAATTGACGTCTGAGAGAGATAACAGTACAAAAATATTATGATGGTTTAGGCAGCCAAAGGAGAAATATCTGATTCAGGGGGATAAAGAATGTCAAAGGAGCCACCCGTGGATTCACGAACAGAGCCAAGTACAATTTGTGACTTCAGAAAACTTTTGCCTCATTTCACGACGACAACGATTTATTAGGGATCCATCAATGACAAAATATCCAAAAATATATCAAAACCGCTATTACCATTCTTAAATATATGTGATTCAACATGACAAAGCAGACTTTCTAATCCTCTTGTGACGAAATTGAAAAAAGAATACAACAATAACTTGGACACAACTAATATCAAAATGGAGGAGTCGTGCACCAAAAAAAGAAGCAGCAGCTACAACAAGTACTATTACATTAGCATGTCTCAAACTTGAGAGCTCTCCTTCGTGCTCGAGACTTTAGCCTCTTGTTTCTCTTCTTCAGCGACTGTTGTAATCTTCTCAGCAGGAGGCTCCACTGAAGACTCGGCATCCTTCTTCAGTTCTGACTCTAATTCTTTTGCAGCCTACAACAGAAATGTTTTAGAAGAACTTGAAATAACCTTCCTATGTTTTTATCTTTTAATAGATTTCAGAAACTCTTGAGAAAATTCAAAGGGGGCTTGAGGAACTCCAGGAAATTCGGGCAAAACTCTGAAAATGTTACAACTTTATTTATGTTTCAAATGATATTTATAACTTTACTAATATATTAAATTACAAACAAGCCAAAGGAATTAAAAAAATTAAAGAAAGTGGAACGATGTCAATTGAGTATGTTTTGAGAAGAAAATAAATAAAAACCATGAAATTCAAAGAAGAGTAGATGAAAAAGAAAGAATAGGACATCAAGATGAAAATGTCAAAAGCAATATACAATTAAACAATCATGTTAGCAAACTTTTTTCTTCAATTTGCAGGTCTCCACACCACACAAAATTAACGGAACCAACAATGAAATTTGGTTGGTATTCATAATTTATTACAATTTTCTAAACTAACTATTAATTTTACAGTCAATTCAATCTTTACAAACAACAATTATAGAATAACAACTATATAATTAATAGTAATCTCCATTTTCTATCGAGAAAAGTCCACGATAATAAGTTGGAACAAATTATAATGCGGTATGTAGCAGGAGAAGAATTTGGCACTTTTAAAGATATTGGAATACTCGAAATTGTCAAACCTTCTATCATGAATCAGAGATGGAGACCATGTTGTTCAATACATATGCTCATGGTGATGATGATAAAAAAAATTTGGAGCGAACCATTTTCTTTAATTTTTTTTTTTTTTTGGATTTGGGGGGGTGGGGGGGCGGGTTTGGTAGTTAGCTGAACATATGTTTGTTTGCTAAGAGCATCTCCAAGAACCTCTTTATTTTTAAAGAGTATCTTGTACATAATAGAGGCATACTTAAATTTTAAAGGGTGAAATTTGTGAGTCCAACAACCTCTTTATTTTACCATTTCCAATAACCATTTATTGTTTCTCTCATTTTTAATTAATATTTTTTTTTTACATCTCAATGGCTAAAACATTCAAATATGATTTGAATAAGGAATTTTGGCTCAAATGGTCCCTATCCTTTGTCCTTAGTGTGGAATTAGTCCCTAATGTTTATTTTTTGACAAACAAGTCCCTAACCTATTGGTCCTTATGAAAAAGACAAATATACCTTTAGTTTTAATTAGAAGAAATTGTATGCGGATTCCTAATCATTACAAAATGTGCAAATAGGTCCAATACTTTTATTTTTTATAAAAAATTAAAGAAAATTAATGAGTTTTTTTTTTTTGAATTAACACTTTAGTAATAAATATGTCAAATAAAATTATTATTTTTATTATTAAATAATTATATTATTTAAAATTTAAACTTTTATTTTATTGTTGTATAAAAAAATAACTGTCACAAATTTGATGTTCAAATACTTTTATTTAATTGAGTTATATATTTATTAACTACAAATATTAGAAATCCAACTATATTCTTCATATTTTAATTTATCATTTTATTTTCGTTCAAAAATAAAACACATAATGTGTAAATTAATTTTTATTAGTATTTTTATGTTAATAAAAATATAATAAGATTAGTTCAATGTCATAAAATTATATACGTTATTTTGTTATTTATTTAACTTAATTTTTAAAGTAAAGAAGGAGAAAAAATTTTATAAGTAAAGATGGAGAAAATAATTTCTCACAATGATTTCTCCTTCTTTAAATAATATAATTACTTAATAATAAAAATAATAATTTTATTGACATGTTTATTACAAAAGTGTTAATTCCAAAAAAAAAAAAAATCATTAGTTTTCTTTAATTTTTTTATAAAAAATAAAAATATTGAACCTATTTATACATTTTGTAATGATTAGGAATTCACATATAATTTTTTCTAATTAAAACTAAAGACGTATTTGTTATAAGGACCAATTTTGTACCAAAACACATAAGTTAGAGACTTATTTGTCAAAAAATAAATGTTATGGACCAATTCCACACTAAAGGCAAAGGTTAGGGACCATTTGGCCAAAATCCCTTTGAATAACCCAATAAATGGAGCATTAAAACATGCAATCACTGACGTACAAATAGAGAGTGGATTGGTTCTCTACATTTGGAAAGCCAAACCATCTCTCAATTTTAAAAAGTTAAATTAAAGAATTTTTTGGAGCTTAATTCTAAAATTGACTCTTTAAATTAAAGAACATTTTACTGTAAAATAAATTGAATTAAATTTTTAACTTGCTTGTTATATATTATTTTTAGTATTTAATTGATACTAAATAGATTTCCTTAAGTGGAATATATTATAAAATTACAGATATGAAAATATATTTTTAATGAGATGTTTTCCCAAAGTTTCATGTCCTACTCTTTGTTAGAAATGTTGTGTCTACTGTACCTTATTGCATTCCACATTTAAATTTCCATGCTACCTAGACAACAATGTTCATTACGTATATGTTCAGCATAGAGAATTAACAAATTTACTTTGCCTGTCTAGTTTGGGAAACATAGAAGAGAATGCAACAGTATAAACCGATATTTCTCTTAAGCCAAGAGTTGTTTATTTGAGAAAATAGGACACTAGTCAAAATATGAGATACATTTCAAGAAGTTCCTATCGGTCCCACAAATTGATCTCTCTTCTTATTTTCTTCTCACTTCTCTTGGAAATCAAACAAAACAAAATATGTATTCCTCTCCTTCTCTTCTAATTTCCAACTTACATTTTCTCTCAATTTCTCTATGTTCCCTTCTTTCTCTCCACACCAAACAACACACCACCAATATCAATACTAGATGAATATCAAATAAAACCAATTAAATAAACCAAAACCTTATATATCTCATTACTTCGAAGTTCTAACAGCCCTATATAGGATGCAAACATTGGAGCATGTTTGGGAGTGCTTAAAGGCTCCTTGTAGGCTATATTGTGGCAGCACTCCCAAACATGCACATAGTTTCTTTATTGAAAAAGAAGTAGATAACAATTGTCCCGTGGCATAGAATGATAAAGAAACATAGATTAAGAATAGATCAAAACAAGAGGGAAAGTTGCAACCATGGTCCAATCCTTTAAGGTCATTTGTACTTGGGGACCCATTCTAATCTTTTTGGCATAAGGATTCTAAAACTTCATTTTCCGTAGTAAAGAGATTCATTTATATAGAAATCATCAAATACAGGTGTTAAATTTGGTAAGAAGACAAATTTTCCCTTACATTCAAACAAACCAAAAAACTAAATATAAAACAAGATCCTGTGGAGTCAATATACATCTCTTTGCAGACTTTCCGCCAGTCAAGTCAATTAGGTATAATCGCTTCAAACGTTTGGTGTTTTGTAGATGATGTCTGTGGTGATTGAAATAACCAGATTTCCAAGGTTATCTTTTTGGACGAATTTCTTATGTTCTTGACTAATAATCTTTCTCTTGCATCAGATTTGGACGATGGGAGGAGGGTAGCCCCGTGGAAAAGGGGGACTGGATGGAGGGTCGTGCACTTGATTCTCCATCCTTTAGGATCACCAGAACCTGTTTTGGATAGTTACATCCAAAAGGACCTCGGAAAATTGAAGTTTGAGAACCCGTATGCCAAAAAAAATAGAACAGGGACTCAAATGCTACTGACCATAAATGCCACAATTTTCCCTAATAAGAATTACAGTGTTGTTAGACTTGATGTAAGAAGACACTTGCTAATCCTTGTTAATTAAGAGACTTAACATTTTACGGGTATAGTTGGAGTCTTGGAGCAGAAATTGTGTTATCTTATTCAGGCAAACAGAAATGTTTCAAATCAGGTATTCTTGAAATAAATTTATAATATTGGAATTGAAAAGTGTCTTACTAGGTAAGTCGTTTCAAGTTGTTCTCTTGTGAATCTCTTTATTGCACTTATGACAGCAGTGCTTTCAAAAGATTCACGACCAGACAATTCTACGCTTGCAAAATTTTGCCCAGGCAAAAAGGTACAACAATGTATTGGACACCACCAAAAAAGGGATCCTACTTGTCAACTGTTGTCGGTGTATGCCAAATTTATCCGGCTCAGTATTTTCTTTTCGAGATCCTTCAAAAACTTTAAGTCATTTGAATTGCATGATGCAGTTCCAAACCTAGGTGCAACCCTAGTTTCCTTGCTTCTTCTGGCAAACTTTGAAGCATCCCCAAGATGAAGACAAGTCTGATTAAAATTTATCTTGCCTCATGCAGTCTATAAATTCTCTTCTTAGTCCCATATTATTCTCTATCTATATGTTTTCTTCCAACAATCAAACCTAACTTTTGATTTCCAAAATATATTCCCAGTGAACATTATTTCTTTTCTGTTTTCCATGTTTTCCTTTAACGGACACCATACCAAATTAAAAAAAATAAAAAAATTCTAGAAGTTGAAACAGTGTTTTCCCTGATTAATGAACACCAAAATTCTCATATTTTTACCCGAAATCATTTTAGGAAATCCCCAATATTCAGAGTACAGCTATATTCTTCCCTAAAATTAACTCAAATGATACAGTTCATATCAAAATTTGACAAACTACAAAACGAAACAAGATAATACGAAAAAGTTTGGATCATTAGTATATTAATCAGAACATTATTAATAAGACCAAGAAAGCAAAAACCCTGAGCTTAAGAAATAGAAAAACAGAACCTGTTGGAAGCTCTTAACAGTCTTGCCAATACTGCGGCCAACTTCGGGCAACTTCTTGGGCCCGAAAACCAGAGCAACCACGCCGGCAATTACCACCAGCTCCGGCACTCCGAGCCCAAAAAGACAGTTACAAGAAAGCCCCCTTTTCCCACTCGTACGGGCTTTTCTGTTCCGATCCACAACCAGGCGAAGACCGGCCCGGTTATTGACATTGTCGCCAAAGAACACTGAGCTGGACGAAGAGAACACAGTAGTAAATCTCCTAGTAGGTGTAAGGTTGACTTTTGTAGCAATGGCGGCAGATGAAATGGTCGCCATTTATGCAGAAAACTAGCCTTCTGCGTTTGATTTGATGGATTTTTGTAAAATTGATTTCAGAAAATAGAATTCACGCACGAGTATTATACAAGATTAATTAAGAGTATACATTGCTTGGTTGGTGGTGAGCATATATTTCACTGATTTTTTTTTGGGTCAGATCAGAGCTTCCATACTCGTACTGACAAAACCAAGTTTTCCACGTTTATTTGACTGGACTATTAGTGGGTCGGATCTAAGGCCCAAATCAAACCCAATTTTGTTTAAACTGAATTTATTCAAAGTTTGATCCAAATAAGTGTTTTAAAACCCAGGCGTGGAACTCGAGTTTTAAAGTTTTTGAGCGTAGAAAAGAGTGGGACAAAGACAAAACGTGAAGTGTTGCTAGGCATGGATGTCACACTTCACACCCAGACGTATGCGAGCTTTTTAAAACAGTATCAATTTTAGCTCTTCCTAGACCATGTTTGAACTTTATAACTTGTTTTATAATTATACATAAATTGAACTTTGTTCTAGAAAGACTCCTAGACTGTCCAAAATTTGAAACTTGCCAGCCAAATTTAAGAGGACAATTGAAGTCGCGGACAACGCGCCTACATGGTTGGATAAAATTGGCCTTGTAAACATTTCAACGTGAGAGGCACGGGTACAACTAACCGCATGAACTTAAGTTGAGGATGTGTCAAAAAATAAATGTAAAGACTAAAATCGGCCAGAGGTTAGGAACCATTTGCACCAATTTTTTATTAAAACAACAAAAAACAAAAGAGTGCAATTATTTCATACTATCTAAGTGGTTGTTTAGTAAAGCTTTTTGTATATAGTAAATAGCGAGTCTTATTAAATATGTAGATAAAAAATAGAAAAAAAAAAATTTATATTCTATAGAATGTGTGAATATAAATGATGTTTAACCAACTTATAAATTTAAAAAAAATATTTTCAAACATGCTCAAATAGAGAATATCCATATGAGACAAAAAACTAAAAAATAATAATTACCTGAATTTTGAAGTAAAAAGGGAACAAACAAGTTATACAAAACTAATTTTAATGCCAAAAAGATAATTTATTCAAGAAACACAATTTTAAAACTGTAATCCATGTTGTATTATACTTACTTAGAATCTCAACATCTTTAATTCAAAAAAATACTTGAAGTGATTTATTATAGTTTAACAATCTAATACGCTCCAATAATCATAGAAATGATTTATTGAAAAAGACACATCAACATACGTATACATTTAAACATAATGTTATAATATAGAATATATATAAACTCTTAAACAAAACGTTGCACATTAACATTTAATAAACTTGTAACAATTATATTTAAATCCACTAAACAAAAATGAGTTTTATATATATATTAATTTTTTGGGTAAATAGCACTATGGGTCTTGAACTTTTGAACGTTATAATCATGGGATCATGAACATTTGTTTACTAGCACCCGGAGCCCCGAACCTATGAAACGTTAGCGCTTGACGTCATTTTTTGACAGAAATCGTCAGTTTGATCGTTAAATAGGCAAAATTTTGTTAAATAGACAATTTTACCCTTAAATTGAATCATAAAAAAAGAAAAATAAAATAAAATAAAAATTACAACTAAACCCCAAACATTTCTTCTTCTCCAAAATACTGCTACCAACCACCACCTCACCGCCATGGAATTGAACTACTTTACACAATCTGCCAACATGAAAACCCACAACCAACCACCCTTCGCCGATCTCTTCCAGCTCAGACTGAAAACCCACCCCCAACCACTACTCTATACAATCAGACTATGTAAAAGAAGAGAGGGAGCATCACTTAAAAAACCAACTAATTATGTGGTTCTGAGACTCAATGTTAGTGTAGCAACGGGGAACACCAAAGAGTGTGAGAGACGGCGAGGTGTCCTGAGGAACTTCTCAAAGATAGCCATGACAAGAAACATAGATATGAGAATGGCAGTAGCAATAAACCTAAATGAAACTGCATTTATTGAGTTATCAAAATGGGTCCAGTGGTCAACTTTCTGTATGTACGGAGGCGCACTACTTGGAGCCGGTGGCCAACCCATAATGTCCTCTTCTTCTATTCCCATTACTACGATTCTTCTTCAATTAATTTCTAAATAAACTAAGCAAATGTTAAGCTTTGCAGGGAATACAATATCATTCAAGCTAATCAATAATCAAGATTCAAGAGACATAAGTGGAAGTTTGAAAAGAGTGTTTGCTTAAGATTTAGCACTAATATTGTTTAAGATTCTTTGAGAGAGAAGGCGAGGGGCACTGTGTTTTTTTATATATATAATTTGGGATCAGGCTAGAGTTTGACTCTTAACCGACGACCTGAACCTAACAACCTGCGATACAACCGCTTTAGAATATTAGATTTAATGTTGTTTCTCACCGGAGTTTGGGCTCTACCAAATCCAAATCGCCTCCGCCGTGATCACTGTACTCATGACTTGATGACATGTCTACACCGTCTCCGGCACATGTCTTATCAATCCATTCCAAGATTCCAAACTGGAATGCACATGCAAACAAGGTATATTAGAAAGTGAAATTTGGGGAAAGAAGGATGTCATCATCTTTTCGTCCTTTTTGTGCATTTTCCAAGGTTGTTGCTGAAAGAGATTAGCGAAGGGTGGTTGGCGGTGGCTGATTGTGTAGAGTAGTTCAATTCCATGGCGGTGGGGTGGTTAGCCCGGTGGGTGGGGGTTGGTGGTGGTATTTTGGAGAAGAATAAGTGTTTGGGGTTTAGTTGTAATTTTTTATTATGTTGGTTGGGGTTTAGTTGCAATTTTTATTTTTTTTTTATTTTTTTTATCATTCAATTTAAGGATAAAATTGTCTATTTAACAAAATTTTGACCATTTAACGGTTAAATTGACAGTTTCTGTCAAAAAGGAACCTCAAGCGCTAACGTTTCATAGGTTCAGGATTCTGTTTACTAGTAAATAAACGTTCAGGACCCCTTTATTATAACGTTCAAAGGTTTGGAACCCTGGTGCTATTTACCCTAATTTTTTATCAAAGACATCACATTGCAACACTTACTAATCATTTTGATAAATCATAACTTGGTTCAAAAGATTAAAAAAAATGTATAACATATTATTAAACATAGTTTTACATATAATTAATTCATATCAATAACATGTTACAATATTGAAAATATTCTTTTGCAATACAGAACTAAACATAATACAAAAACACAATTTGGTTGTTAAAATAACATGTTGTAACAAACATGTCTTTAAAACATAATATGTTCATTCTAATATCATGGTTTAATGTAGATGTCCGCCACTTCATCTTGGATCTTCACATGCTTCAATTCCACTTTTTTTTCTTGCTATGGTCTCTCTTATGAAGTGGAACTTGTGTTCATGTGCATGCTTCGATCTTAGAACACGAAATTATCTACTACCGCAATTGTAGATTTGTAGTCAACAAAAATCTATGTTTGCTCATTATCTTGTCTCATGTTCAGTTCTTTCATCAAATTCCATAGCGAAATCGCATGAAAATTGGTTTTTTGTTTGAACTCCAAGTGAAAGCAATATCTCCATTTGCTGGTTTTGGGTCATGAGGACCTCTAGAGCACCGGGGTCATCGACAAAAGAGGTATGGAGGAGTTGTTTGTTGACTCTTTGGGTGTAGGGATGACAATGGAGCGGGACAGGGACCCCTTGGGCATAGAGATGGCAATGGAAAGGGTCGGCCCAACCCCACCCTGTCCCGCGACCAACGAATTCGCAAGGCGGGGTGCGGCGGCCCTTTGACCCGCCAACCGCTCCCGTTAAATATTTTTTTTGTGTTTTTTTTGTGAAACTCAAAAAATAATTAAAAAATATATAATTTTTTTTAAATATATGTAGCAAACAAAACAAAAAAAATTATAAGATTGAGGTTGTGATGTAGTGGTTGAGATTAATAGTTTATAAGTTTCAACTCGTGTTTAATTCTTCTTTAGTCAATTTCTAGTGAAAATTATAATTTCTATTCTATTTTATGATTTTTCAAAAAAATAAAAAATTGAGGGGCGGGGCGGGTCTGGAGCGGCGGGTTTTTTAGCCATCTATACTTGGGCGACGGTGTCCTCGGCAGTGCAGGCGTGGGTAAAATGGAAATTGACGAAGGTGTGACCTAGCACTAAACCCATTTTTGCCAATTTTGAACCTACGAGATGTGCAAATCATAGAATGTTTGACTAGAAAAGTGAGTGGGAACTGGGAACTGGTTTCCCACCTTGGACATTTACACCCACACCCCGGAGGGATTGGTGGGTATTTACGTAGAAGCTCAGATACACCAAATGTTTGAGAAACACATTTGCATCTATACTTCATTGTTGGAATATCTCTTCTCCACTTCATTAAAGTCATATTAATCAGTGGTGAAACCCCCTAAATTGCTATTTTGTATCGTGTTTCAGTATTTATGTGCTGATCTTAGCTAGGAAGATGACTAGTGGGATAGTTATTTAGGAGAATATTAGAGAGTGAAGAGGCTAAAAGAATGAACTCTTTTATTTGTATGATTATATCTGACTTGGCTTGTTACAAATGACAAGGAAACAATCATATTTAGTGCATGTTTAATATTGAAATTATTTTTTAAGTACTTACAAGTTATATGGATAATAAGTAAGTAATAAGTTGTGGGTCTTAAGAAATGTGTGGATTAAAAATATGTTTGACTAATTTGACCATTTTAAATTATAATTTAAACAAATGTAAACAAACACGTGCTCATTGTACTCTTTCACACATATCTCACAACTACTTAATTTCTACCATAATAATTAAATCTCCCAACTATTTGCTATACCTACTGATCACTCTCATATACAAGCCAATTCAGCAATTCTAGACATAGAAATCTAAAATATACACTATTCTAGGCGTTGGCTATTCTATAATATGGACTCATTCTTGAACTCAAATAATTAGACACATTACAATTAATAAGCACAAAACTTAAAACAGCCCAAATCAAGTTTATTTCAAACACCCCCCTCAAACTTGATTTGTCACTCTAAGCGAATCTCTTTAACTTGAAAAAGACCTCATGCTTCAACGGTTTGATGAAGATGTCCACCACTTGATCTTGGATGTTGACATGCTTCTATTTCACTTTTTTTCTTGATATGGTCTTTTTATGAAGTGATACTGTGTCAATGTGCTTGCTTCAATCTTGGAACATGGGATTCTTTGCTAACGCAATTGTCAATTTGTTGTCAACTAATCTCCGATTGCTCCTCTTGTTTCATGTTGAGTTCTTTCATCAAATTTCTTAGTCAAATCGCAAGGAAAATACAAGAAGGTGCAGCTACATATTCGGCTTCACATGAAGAAAATGTGACAATTGAAGTGGTATCTCTCATGAAAAAACATAAATTGCGTCATGTTGTGCTTTTTTATTCATCTAAGTCGCCGGCTTAATCGCTATCACCATATACCCAACAATTTTGAAACAATTAGATGATGAATAAAGTAAGCCAAAATCAATTGTACGTTTGATATGGTGGACAATTCTCTTTGCGACAATTCCATGTAATGACTAACAAGACCAACTACATAGAGAAACTAGTGCCTTGTGCAGATTAAATACCGCAAGCTTCCAACAAGGATCTTGACGTTTGTAGGATGAACTCTTTCTCCGTCATCATTTTTTGACAATTTGATTCAACATTCAACGGGTGTGTTTACCGGCTTGTATTCTCTCATATTAAAGTTATTGAACACTTCTCTCGCATACCTTCTTGAGAAATGAAAATAAAGGCATCACTTTGCTTCACTTCTATGTCAACATCAGTCATCTCGAATTCCTCGATCATAGTCTGCTTGAATTCTTGGAACATTTTAAAATTATTTCCCATGAAGATCACACGTCATCAACATATTTCCATTTTCATCCATCTTTGCATAAATGGCATGTTCATATGGACACTTGGTGAAATTATTATCTAGAATATTTATCAATTCTACTATACAATGCCTTCGGTTTGCTTCAACCGATATAAAATATTTTGAAAATTTGAAATTGTATTTTCTTTCCCTCTCACCTCATAGCCAGGTGGGACTCTAATATACACGAGACCAAAGGGTAAACTAGGTCTCTCGAGTGTCTAAGACAGATCCGATCAATCAAGTGATTAAGAAAAGTTTTTTATGACCTTCCCTTGATTATGAAGGCATCTTCAAAACAAATTTTGTATGGAATGTTAGTAAAGATGTACACATTTAAATTTGCTCATTCAAACAGCAAGAAAATAATTAAAGGTGATTTTCTATGGATCATCCTTGTAGAAATTGACGATTCCTATATATGTACCTATATATGTTCTATAATGGTGCTAGATCACATGTTAGCTCATATTAGCAACAAAAAAAATAAAATAAAAGATGCCTTTGGCAACGAAAGGAATCAATAAGACAAACTCAATTGCCTTTTCCTAATTAGGGTTCATTCAGAAGTAATTATTTTATGCTTAATGATATAAGTAATTAATACTAACAATCTTACACCATTTATATGGTGCTTAGTATCAGTCCACCTTTAATTGTCTTTAAGTATTAGTTTAAGTGGGGAGTAGCCCCAACATTTAATTGTCTAATGAATCAAAATGCATTCCAACTTTATTAGATAATTAAAGTTGAAGGACTCTCACAAGTCACAACTACTTAAACTGATACTAAGTATTACTCGGATAAACCATAGTTATCAGATCCGGCCTGGGCATCGACCCGAACAAGGAAGCGGGTCATCGGATTTCTGGTTCAACTCGTGATCGGGTGGTTAAACTGGTGAGTCAATTCATATCGGTATTTTTGTTAAATTATCACCATCAGAAATTTAGTTGGCAAAATAAGTACGAGAATACTAGTATCATCAACTAATTCTTATAAAAAATAATATAAATTATTGTAATTCACTACAATAACATGTTATTAATAGAGTGGAGAAGTACTTGGTGCATATTTTTGGTAGAATATAGTAATTAAAAAAATTGAAAATTTTCATTATATAATGATCTGGCTGGGTCACCGATTTACTAAAAAAATCGTCGGTTTTTCCAACTCGTAAACATTCAATTGTTGGGCGGTCCAATTAAGAGAACCGGACCAGTTGGGGCATCGGATCGCCGATTTTTCGGTCGACCGATCTGAGTTTAATAACTATGGTATAAACGAGAAGAAAGATAAACACAAAAAGGTACCAATAGTACGCAATAAATGCATCCGTGTGGTATTTAAGATATAGAAATGGATAGAGAGGTTTTCCTCTGTTTGTTGAGTAGGATGTTTGAATTTTACACAAAATTAGTAGAGTGTACCATCTGTGAACAGTGAATTGTGATCTGTCTTGGGGCCATGACACACGTGAGGTTCTTCTGAATCTGAACGAATTGGCAATTTGGGCATTGGACCTACGTCTTGTTTGGCCAGCCAAACATTACAGTGCAGACAGGTCCTTTTCCCTATTTTCCAATGTTTTTTGGTTTCAGTGTAAATTATAATTCAAGTTTAGCTGCTTCTTGGTCCTCCCATGGCTTATCAACATGTAAAATGAGTGTTTAATTTTACAGTAAATTAATTGAAGCTAAGGTGCTTGTTGACCCTCCCGTGGCTTAGTGTAAAATGTTCACTTGAAGCCATTCAAAAAAACAAAAAAAAAAACGAGACTTATCCGATCATTCACTAGTCAAGTGAGTCACCGCGTTCATGAAATGTGGATAGAAGTGTAAAATAGTTCGATCAATTCGTCTATATAAACAAGACCCATCACAATCTTTTCTAAGCAGGAGTAAATTATCGAGTAAAACGTATAAGTCATAGTTCTCAACTTGATCAAGTAATTGAGATAATATATATAATTAATAATATATAAACAAATAGAGATATAATTCATAAAATGAAAAAATAAAAATTATTCAAATGTTACTATTGAAATAATAATTAATTCAAATTAATTATTAGTAAAAACTAAAAAGAGATGTCAACAAGTTTAGAGGACAACGTAGAACAACCTCTAATAAAAACCTTAACAATCATTTGAGCCAATAATTAGACCGCTGATTTCGGCAGCTGTTTCCATTAATATACCTAAATAGAGAAGTCAGCGAAAATTTATATTAATTATTGAACTTTACGAGGACCGATTTACTGTCCCCAAGTGGGCAGTAGATGTTGCCCACATGCTGACATCAGCACATATGCTGATGTCAGCATGTGTGCTGATGTCAGCATGTGGGCAACATCTACTGCCCACCTAGGGACAGTAGATCAGAATTCTGAACTTTAAACTCTTTTACATTCTTACAATTGGGTCAAATCGTCCATTTTTATTAGTCTGACTAAAGAAAATGTTGTTGACATAAAAATACGTTGATATACACTTGATAAAGCCCGTTTGTTTTTAATTAAAATTTTGTTAAAAAGTTGAAGTCAAAATCAACAATTAATTTTAACCATACATTTCATTGACCCACAACTTTTTAACCACATATTTCATCAACTTTTCTAAAAAATCTAATTTTAATCAAAATCAAACACACTATAAATCAATGTGGACGTGATGTACATAAACCAAATATTTGATGACTCGGTTGAATTTTTGCTAATTGTTCGACGACTTTGAGTCCTCACTCTTAAAAACTAAACAAAATAATAATAAATATAAACAAAAAATAAATTTAAAAAGTAAATAACATATTACGGGGATTAAAAATATAAGTAATGCTATACATAGTCGCTCACTATCGGTAGTCATCATATGTGACATTATTTAATTGGATGAATTATTCATAATTAATGATTATAAATACATTATTCAATTGAAATAAATAATTCATTTAGTTGAATAATGTCACGTAAGATAACTATTGATAATGAGCGACTATTGTTAAAAAAAATTTGTATTAGTTACTAAATTTATAATTCGTTATGAGTTAGATCACTTTGTCTTTGTACATTAGTTAAATTGATAAAAAGATCACATTCGGTCTAGTTAACTGATATAAAAATATATTAATAGACACGTGATACATTAATTATTAATAAGACCTGACATTAATAATTAATAATATATTTAGCTAAACTTATAATAATGCACGTACAACGAGAATAAGTACTTAGGACATTTTCCTTCATTTAGTTGTTTTATTTAAAAAAAAAAAAAAACCTAGAGTTCATTCAACTATTACTGAAATTCAATTTGGTCACTGAAATTTATTTCAATTCAATCTATCAAAATTACATCATATTAATTACTTACATTAGTAGTAATATATATTTTTATGTAAGAAACGAACTAATAAACATGAGTGTAGTGACTCAATTGCAATAAACATTTAATTGAGTGTCTCAATTGTGTAATTAACCACAAAATTAAGTGATCAATTGAAGCTAATACAACTCAAGTTTGAACATAAATGAAGATATTTATTAATTAAATTATATTTATATAAGAAAAGTAACTATATATTTGTTTGTAAAATTGGATGGGTGCGGGTGCACATGGGAAAGGTTGGGAGAGTGGGTGACATGCCCAACATGTCCCATCCGCACATGGGAGTGGGGTTGGGTACCCTTTTCTCTGCCCCAATAAAGTTAAGCACATGCTTTCTTCATTTTGACTTTTTCGATTTTTCCTCTCCATTAAAAATGTAAAGGAATAATCAGGAATTTGTTTAAAGACCATTTTCCTACTTTTTCGTGTTATCTTCCTTTTGTGCCTCGTCTTTTCTCTAGTAATTTTGTATTGTATTCTATTATCTCGTTCTCAAGACAACTACATGGCAGTTCGAGGGACTCTTGAACTACTTTTGAGCATGCAATAAGAAATGTAGGAGAGACAAGAAAAAATGGTGGATATAAATGCGACACGAAAAGAACGTTGCAATCTTGCAGAGTAGGAAAAGAGTATCATATTGAGGAAAATATGAATGTTATTATCAATAAAATTATACGAGGAAATTGGACAAAATGTCAAGTTTGAACTGTCAGTTTTGAAAAATGCCAAACTTGAAATTTTTTGACCAAATAGCCAAATTAAAAAAAAAATATACGCAAATGTCCTTAACAAACAATCGAAATTTCAATTTTTACCATGTCTCTCTTCGCTTTCTCTTTGTCGGATTCTACCAATGTTGTCGTAGGAATCGAACACAAAGCAAGATCCACCTCCATCCACTTTAACTGCTACTGCAACGCCGCTACCGTATTGTCACCCCACTCAAATATTCGATTGTTTCTCACTGTCATTCGGTAGAATTTGGGACCAAATAAATTTTTATTTGGGTGCATTTATTGTTTATTCCATATGTTCACTCAATCAAATGTTAGGTTTTATCAATTTCTTGCGAACCGTTTAGTTTAATATTTGACATTGTTGATGATACATGTCGATTTATTTTTTTATTTTTCAACAATTGATTGTTTTGTGTGAACTATTATTTCATGATTGTAATTCGTAGAACAAAGAACAAAAACAAATTGGTGACCCATTTGTTAGTAAATAAAACTCAAAGAAAGTGCCCGTCAACTTCGAGACACTTATTCCTTTTCTTTTGTGGAGCTATCGATTTTTCAGAAGTAATTGTTGATTTATTTTGTATTATCTTGTGTAATAGAATAATATCGTGTGTAATTACAAGATTCTTTATAGCTTCTTTTTAAAGTCATTGTACGACTCTCAACTATCGTGAAATTTTAAACACACAAAAAAATGGTCATTTTTGCAAAAATAGTATATTTGACATTGATTTTACATCTAAAAATAGTTTAGTCATATTGTAAATGTGATCAAAAATTGTTCCATTTTCAATCCACTATTTATTTTGTGCACTTTTCAAAATTCTCCTTTAAAAAATACGTTTTAAAGGTAAAAAAAAAAATGAAAAAGATTATTTTTTTACTTTTACCACTATTGAAGGACTGTTTTGATAAACTGACCATGAATAAAAGATTCACCAACTTTCCTCCATATACCAACCCCAACAAAATATTTCTGAATTTTAAAACTATTAATCAATTTGTTTATATTTTCGTAAATCTGAGATTTCTGTAAATGGAAAGAAAGAGTGTTGCCCAATTTGATTAGAATTGATTATATTATATTATGAGTAGTGATATAGCACCCACAGTGGGTACTAATTATGATGCCTACTGTTCACGTAGCATCACCACATTAGGTGCTGTAGAAAAAGTTGTTGACAACTTTTTCAACTTTTTAAAAAACACTCAATGTGATAATGCTACGTGGACAGTGGACACTATAATTAGTGCTCATTGTGAGTGCTATATCACTACTCATTATATATATCAAAGTACATTAAACAATCATTTCCCGACATAATAAAAAAATCGACGTGTAAAAGATAATATGAAATTAAGCTAGTAACATATATGATATATCAATATTAGATAAATTATTGTTGTATTGCACCTAATCCATTAATTATTACTAGAATTTTAAGACATCTTTTGTTACCCAAAGGAAGGTAGATTAAGATGATACCACTTTAAATTGCAACATTTGCTTATTTCTATGTCAAATGAATAAAATATTTAATAACTTGTTAATCATCTAATAAAATTTTATAAAATTACTTGTATTCATCTATATTTTATCTTCAACGGCTCCATCATGTGTATGTGGGTTTATTTCAAAACCTAATACGTGTACATATTTTAGTAATGAGTGCGATGAGACTCGAACTTAAGTATTATTTTTGCTATGATAGATTAACCATTTCGTATAAAAACTTAAATCAATAATATTTTCATTAGTCACATCTAACTTTACGTTACAACACGTGACAACTTTTTCAAGTTCGTTCTTATCTTAATATGCTCAATCTTGTCATATTAAGCATGTTGAAAATATCATTGAAGATTAATTTTAGCAACGGTCATAAAGTTTGTTAAAATTTTTAAAATAGTCATCGAAGTAATTTTTTATATTAATAATTACTCAAATTTTTAACGTTTACACTTATAGTCACTCGATTGGAAACGTTAATCTAAAATTACATAGGAATTTTAGGTTAACGTCTTCGATCGAGTGATCATTAATGTAACAATTAGAAATTTAAGTAACTACTACAGTTAAAAAAAAAAAATTTTGATGATAAAGAAAATGTTAACATACTTCAGCTATGATTGTTGAAATTAACCTTATTATTAGAATATCATTCTTTATTTTTTATATTTCTATCTTTTGTGATTGGTTGGCTCCTTTATTTTTGTTGTAACTTTTTTATTAATAAATAGAAAAAGCAAGTGCATCCAAAAGATAGGCAAAAGAAGCCAGCCAGCTGCTCTGTCCCTTAGGCTCAATACAATAATGCATACACTATGTCATTAATTACGTCACTCACCCGACAGTCTGGGGCTATTTCGACCATTTACATACTCCACTTGGTAACATCTCAGCCGTCGAAATCTCTAAGCTGAACAAATTTCTTGCCGTATATCACCTCACTTTCCTCCACATCTTTACTTTCTTCTTACCTTTCTAAACTCCCTTACTTCGCCTTTTTTCCTCACAGTAATCACTCCAACAATTTTTCAGAACTGCACGTAAATTTGAGGGAAAAGAGAGATAATTAGGTTTTATAGGTGAAATTGTGGAGAAATGAGGAGCATAATGGGCGATTATGAGGAGACGGAGCTGCGGTTGGGTTTGCCCGGAGCCGGAGGAGGTGGAAATGAAGGAGAAACATCAAGGAATAATAGCGGAAAGAGAGGATTCTCGGAAACTGTTTATTTGAAATTGAATCTGAACTCTAACAACTCTGATGGAAATCAAGTTGAGGATATGAAACAGAAGAATCTAATTCAGGCTTCCACTGATTCTGCTAAACCACCTTCCAAGTTAGTTACCGTTTATCTTTCTTCTTTTTTTTCCTTAGAATTTTTCAGCATAATGTTAATCATGTAGAGGATGATCCAGAATTTACGGCTTAGAGCATGTTTGGCCATGCTTAAAAGTCACTTTCCCGAAAATTAAGTTAAACATTACTTTAATCATAGCCAAGCATACTCTTATCTAGAAAAATGTTGTTAAAACAGTTGACAGGATCCTTTATTGAGTTGATATATACAAGATTTTGCATGGAGTTTTGGCTAAGTATGCAATTTTTGCTTGGAATACCCCGTTGATAAATCAGTGGTGTAACGGGAAAAAAAAAATTGTTTAGCCAACGCTATCTCAAATTTATTGGAATACTTTGTTGATGTTATATGTTTGGTCGATGAATTCTTGTTGCACTTTACAAGAATAATCATTTCCTAATTAATTGTTCTAAATTAAATGATTCTTTCCTTATTTTCAAGTTTTTCTTTCCTTTTCGAGAAATAATATGATTTTACCCGACAGAGGGTTATCGTACTATTTGTATTATTCTCAAGTGATAACAAATAGTGTGTCCACTTTTAAAACCTGGCCTCCCTTGTCTATGTGCAAGTGGGCTTGATAATATGCGGCCGCGTTTGGTTTTGTGGATACCCCAATAAAGAACAAAAACATATGGAATCTTACTTTTCTTTTAACACCTATTTTTATTTTTAGTGGAGGAGACATGCACCTTGAATAATCGTGTATTCAGTAAAGCAAATATGATTTCATTTGGATAAGACACCATGAAGACTATACTAATAGTGTGGCAGCTGAGTACCTTAGATTGGATAGAATTAGACTTGGATCTATTTCAGAGTTCTGTTGAGTTATATCTAATTGTATTGAATCTCTAATAAATAGAAGGTAATTTTGAAGCACAAGTGCAAAATTTACACGGAGTCCTACAAGTTTAGAACGAGTTGAGGGCTCATGAATTATTGGCCGAGAAGAAGCACTGTTAAGTCCCATTTATCTAATCTGTATCTTGTGGAGAGGGAAAAAAACTTCTGTACTTAAACTATAACAACTTGAAGTAGTCTTTTTAGTTTCTTTTTATATGTCTATTACAGAAATTCGGTTCACCCCTTAAAAAATGCTCGAATCATTTCGCTTGATTATCTTATGGTAAGTAGAAATTCAATAACAAATTAAGTTTCATTCCTACTAAATTTGGAGTTGTCTACGTGAATTCTATCCATTGCTAGATCAGATGTATTGAAAACTTATATTAACTTGAAGTAAGATACATAACAGTATATTTACAAGAGACGTTTGAAATTTCAGGACCCAAGTTGTGGGATGGCCACCAGTGAGATCGTTCAGGAAGAACGCCCTTGCCGTCCAAAAGAACAACACTGCCACCGATGACAAATCAGGTGGCAGCAGCACAGCGTTTGTCAAAGTCAGTGTGGACGGCGCACCGTACCTCCGTAAAGTGGACTTAAAAATGTACCAGAGCTACCAACAACTTTATGATGCCCTAAGCAAAATGTTCAGCTCCTTCACCATTGGTAAATAACTAAATATATAAACATAGACAATAACATTCTTTCAACATTAACACAAAATAATTAATCAACAATGTAATCTCTCAGTCCTAACAGAAAATCACTGCACTTGATGTTAGGTAATTGTGGTTCTCAAGGACTAAATGACTTTATGAATGAGAGCAAATTGATTGATCTTTTGAATGGTTCTGATTGTGTACCTACTTATGAAGACAAGGATGGAGATTGGATGCTCGTTGGTGATGTCCCATGGGAGTAAGTTGTTCCTACATTTTCAAGCTTCTTTTGTTTTCTTCTTAGAAATTATCAATATTTACCTCTGTGAATTACAAGCACTAACAAATCTTCCTGTCGTAACCAGGATGTTTGTTGATGCATGCAAACGCTTACGTATAATGAAGGGTTCAGAAGCCATTGGACTAGGTATTGCACTATAATTATTGAACTTAGAGCATATTTGGGATAGGTGATTGGATGAAATTTGTCAATTGTAATGTTTAGTCCTATCTAGTCAAACATGCCTATTAAAGCTTGGCAAACAGACTTGCATGCCTGCTAACAGTTTATAATTCCTTTTGTTATATAACAAATTAAACACAACTGATCTGACTTTATTCAATGTATAGCTAAACTAAAGAAATTTACTCTCTTGAATTCCAATGCAGCACCAAGAACAATTGAAAGGTGCAAGAACAGATGCTGAAACTATTTCCTGCAAATCCTTCACCATAGTTCCTAGCATGGACGATCAGACGATAGCTGGATTAAGCCTCGTGATTGATTATGCCTGTACTTTAGTTTGATCCAGTATATGTATCTATATAAATATATATACACTGTTGTTCTCTTAGGGGGAAAAAATTGCATAGTTGAATCCAACTCGACCATCTTTAGGTTCTTGTCCGTGACAGCCTTGTTGGTATAGTTTTGGTAAACATGCAAGTATGTTTATTCTCCACAAATTTGGTTGCCCCTCTTATTTTTGTATGCAGATTCTCTGCGTGTATCACATCTCTTATAATTTCTGAATGAATTGTTGATTATCATGCAGACAATTCAAAGGTGCATTGAACCATTTTTACGTAAAAGTATGTTTGTATTTGGTCCATTTACACAATGCTTGGTTTAAGGGAAACCCGCACCAATGGCCCCGAAATTACATTTACGGGGATGGTAGCTAGTTGGTCTCCAACCTTAAGTAAGGGAGCAAGCAAATTGTTCCCGGTTTATTGAACAGATGCAGTTTTATTTCAAAGACATTCTAAACAAGTCTGTATTAAACAATAGTCTTATTTTTAGTCACTTGATCGTATTAATTTTTAGAATAATGTTATTCATAGTCGTTCACTACGATGTCTAATAGATCCTACTTGAGTCGAATTGACTTTCCTAGAAGATAAGCGAGTTAAGTTTACATATTTATAATTGTACAGAATATACACAAGATTATATAAATAAGATTCTCTCCTCTAACAGGTCATTCCTAGACAATTTCTGATGAGAAATTTTCAATTACTATTCCGTGCCTAACGAGTCCTACAAATTACTTTCAATAATTTGTAAATATACACTACACTCACATATATTTATGAATTTTACACATATTTTTCTTCTTATGCAAAAGCACCGTCACAATATCGACACAAGGAATAGACCTAAGAAATATTTAAATGGATAATAAACATCTAAAAAAAACTACAACTATTTTATTGAGAATGACAAAATATCCTGGCCCGAGCTCCATCTCGCCCCGCCAGGAAATGTGGGTGGAAAGGAGTAACATGGTCCTGTCTCAAACCTGTTCCAAATCTTATTTTATTTTTTAAAATTTAAATCGTATTTAATAAATAAATAAATAGACAAGAAAATGGAGCGATAATGGAGTCGGAGATATTATAATTTTAATCCTAATCCACTCATGTCTTACCTCTAGAAATCCTTGACAGTGCGCAAACGAGAAGGATCGCCGCCCCCGCCCCCGCCCCCGCCCCACTGGAAGGATCCGAAAATTCGTAACTCTAATTATTTAATTTAAAGCCAAAAAAGAATAAAATAGAATTTTATTTGAGTCATCCCAAAAAATACTTCAAAAATCGAAACATTTAGTATTTAATTTAAATCCTAATAATAAAAAGGAAAAATCGAATTTCATAAGTTATTTATGGACTAATGTGAATTAAATTAAGATTTAATAATTTATGTTTGGACTTGATTGATTAAAAGTACAAAAGTTGGGTTGAGACTTCAAAAATTAGAAAAGTAAAGTTTTAAACCTTTTTAGTTAAGTCAAGTAGTCATTTTTGAGGTAATCGTACGAATTCTGTATTAGTCAAATTTTACGACTCTTATGGGGTTGCGAAGTATTTAACGAGACCTTCGAAATGGTATCAAATACACTTACATTCGACTAAGAAATCAACCCCAAAATTTAATGCCAAAAAGTATTCCAAAAAATGAGAAATCTAGAAATACTTGAAAAAATCCAACAAACCATGTTCGGATAGCCATTTTTACAACTTTCATATAACCATTGTAGTAGTCCGTTTTCTACGATTCAAAGTGAGTTGCGAAGACCTCCGTAAGATCTTTGAAACAATATAAGACGTCAAAAAAAGATCAAGCATCGACCTTCAAAACACGATCTAAAAACATGTCTAAGAAGTAAAAAATCTGTCAATTTTTATATTATACCTATTACACCATACAAAAACCTATAGAAAAATGTAAGAGAGTTACTTGTGGACAAATGAAAATCTTAACTAAATCTAGCAAACTTTACAAGTGGCCCAATAAGAATAAAAGTAATCATGAGGGGAATATATTAATGTATATACATATACATTAACCATGTATGCGTGTTGTGTGAGAGAGGGTGGGAATTTTCCCTTAAATACTCCCAAATTAAGACCACACTTTGTCTTCTCTTTCCCTACGATCATTATAACATTTTTCTTATACATATACTTACTAACACTTAAAGAAAGAAAGAAGAGCACATCTAAGAGAGGAAAATCTACCTGAGAAAGAAGGTGAGCTAAGATTTAAAAATGAAATGAAAGGACTTGGTAAATAGAGAAATCTCCACACCCAAGCCTCAAGGACCCTAAACAGACAGTAGACAAAAAAGAGAGACCAAACCTCAGGTTTCATGGTGGAGAAAAAGGTTATATTTTAGGGGCTAAAACTTAATTTTTTAAAATAAAAATATACTTCAGACATTTCTGCCCCGAAGGGTATTAATACCCCAAATCCTTTGTTTCAAAATAGGATATCAGTACCCCGGTATCATCTGCACCATGAAGGCCTGAAATTGGGTTCTGTAGGGTCTAAGTACCCCTGCCTAAGGACTTGAGTAATACTCATCTTCTACAAGATTGTGACATATAAGACTTTTCATTTTCAGGTGTATCAAGATCACTTGCAGCGAGTTGTGAGTAACTTACATTATTTTCCCTATGTACAATATGATAAGTACATATGTACATAAATTTTATGTGCTCCAAAATGAATTATGTTGATGATATTGATTCAAGTAAATATACGAGATGTTGTAAGTAAACTACGTTATTTGCCTTATGCGCAACACGATAAGTATATACGTGCATAAATTATATGTGCTCTTAAGTGCTACAAAATGAGTTATGTGGATGAGTTACGATCCAAGATATGTGATGTTGTAAGCATTTTGAGCCTATTTCTTATTTATGCAACATGAAGAAAGAATGATGATTAAAAGTTATTTGTGTTATGCATGTTCAACTTGAGTTGAGAAATCAAAGTATATATACAAACACAATTTGTTTCATAGCACAATAAGTCCTCTAAGCTTATTTGTACACCATAAAAGGACATATGTCCAAAGAAAAGAGTTGAACAACCAAGGGTTAGAGCGATCCATATGAGGACAAAGGTACGATTATAGTTTAATAAACGGCCAAGGCATTTAGCCATATACCAAGCCTTGTGGTGACCCCAAAATTCTATCTAAATTTTCTTTTCTTTTCTTTTTTGCATTCTGTCCATTAGGAACTGGTTAGGAGGGTATTAGTACCCTCATACATAGAAAGCAGATTAGTTTTCTTGTTAATTAGAAGCTGGAATGAATTGTTCTTACAACAGTTTATAACACTTTTTTTTTAGAAAAAACAGTTAGGAATAATCATAGCATGCATTTGTGAGTCGTCATTTTCTCTTTTGCTTCGGGTTCGTCTTATTTATGGTGCGTGAAATTGGTACACTTAGTAATAGTAAAAATCTAAGAATAAGACATAATCAATTAAACATAACGGAAGAGAATAATAAGTAGATCCCGTCTTTAATTCATTTCACCTCCATTACATTAGATCGTTGGACAAAACATGGGTTTAAATAAAAGCTTGAAATACAACAATTACAACTTTGTTTCAACATGACTCATGACAAAATCATTATGTCTCGTTAATGACAAATACATTTTCAGCTCGTTTCAAAAGTGTTACAAAATACTTCAACAAAAAATGAGGTTCTTATATTTTTTCTAAAGACAAGTTCACCTAAGCTATTACATTACATAAAAACAAGTTACAAGATATTCCATAGTCCAAAAGTTATACACGTCTACAAAAGGATATGTTACACCATATTTTTGTAGCCGGGGTCTATGGGAGTAGTACGATCGTACATCTATCTCTGTGATCAAATGGCACTCTTAGCCATCTGAGGCTAGCTCCCACATTTGCCCACGACACTAAAGAAATCTCGATCCATTTCCTACAAGAGTCATCAAAGGACTATGAATGGTGACATTCAATGAGTAAAATATAGTGCATGTGTGATATTGCACATAAATATATCTTTTATCTTTCTTATGGCCCTTTTCAGAAACAATACTTGTACACCGAGTGCTCAAATTAAACATTCTTTGTGTATGTGCACGATGGCCAAACTTCTTTGGACTTTTGTTCTTTTATTGGCTATTTTTACCCTTGACCATAGTTGATCAAATATGGCCAAAGGTATGGCCAAAGGTTAGAGAGACTCATATGAAGATCAATGTCTGATTAAAGTTTAATAAACTGCCAAGGCAAATAGTAGCCATAAAAGGACATAGGTCCAAAGAAAATGGTTGATCAACTATGGTCAATGACAAAAGTAGCTCATAAAGTGACAAAGGTCCAAAGAAGTTTGACCATCGTACATATACACAAAAAATGTTTAATTTGAGCGTTCGGTGTACAAGTATTGTTTATGGAAATGGCCCTAAGAAAAATAAAATATACATTTATGTGCAATATCATACATGCACTATATTTTACTCATTGAATGTCACAATTCATAATAGTTTCATGACCCTTGTAGGAAATGAATCGAATTTTCTTTGATGTCCTGGGCAAAAGTGGGAGCTAGCTTCGGATAGCCAAGAGTACAATTTGATCGTCGAGATAGATGTATGGTCGTACTACCCCTATCGACCCGTGTTACAAAAATATAATGTACCCTATCTTTTTGTAGACGTGTATGACTTTTGGACTATGTAATATCTTGTAACCTGCTTTTATGTAATGTAATAGTTTAAGTGAACTCGTCTTTAGAAAAGATATAACAACCTCCTTTTTGGTTGAAGTATTTTATAGCACTTTTGAAAAGGGCTAAAAATGTACGTGTCATTAACGAGACGTAATGATTTTGTTATGAGCCGCATTGGAACAAAGTTGTAATGGTTGTATTTCAAGCTTTTATTTAAACCCATGTTTTGTTCAACGATCTAATGTGATGGAGGTTAAATGAATCAAAGACGAGATCGACTTATTATTTTCTTCCGCTATGTTTAATCAATTAAGTCTTATTCTTTGGTTTTTACTATTACTAAGTGTACCCGTTTCACATACCATAAATAAGATGAACCCGAAGCAAAAAAGAAAAGGACGACACGCAAATGTATGTTCTAATTATTCCTAATTGTTTTTCGTAAAAGAAAATATTAGAAACTCTTATAAGAACAATTCAATCCAACTTCTAAATAAACAAGGAAACTAATTTGCTTTCTGCGTATAAGAGTACTAATACACTCTTAACCAGTTTCTAATACCTTACTAGACAAAGAAAAAAAATTAGATTGAATTTCGAGGTTATCACACCCACCCCCATGCCTAGACTTTATATGAGGCCCAAAAGACAGTTTCCTGAGGGCCTATAAGTAAAAAATAATGTTGTCTTTTTTTTCTTTTTCTTTTTTGAAAATATTGGCCCAAACAGCCCAAACTCACATCCAAATTAAAAAGTGGAAATCACACCCACTAGTTACCATTATGATAATATTTCTACTTTTACAAACTTAGCCTTTTGTTTTTAAAATACTGTTTTTATATTATTATATTAATAATTAACATAATGGTTTGAAATCAAAAAAAAAATATAAAAAGGTTAACCTTCCATTTTGGACTCTTCAGCATATTAACTCACTAATTTCGTTTTCCCTAATATTTTATTTATTGGGTTAATTTCACTAACGGTCACTAAAGTTACTTTCAAATTTCAAAATAGTCAATGAAGTTCAAAAGTTGTAGCACTGGTCATTAAAGTATATAATCCTTTCACAAACGGTCACTCCCTTAAGTTTCTAATTTGAAATGGTGATGTGGCATGATGAATTGGCATACAATTGACATTTATTTATTGCATAGTAGCCATGTACTTTATATAATATTTACTTTAGTCCATATATTTTTAATTATCTTTCAGTTAAGTGTTCTAAAATTTGCATCCTATGTTCTTAATCTTTTTACATATTTACACTTTGGTCCCCAAATTTTCAATTATCTTTCAGTTAAGTCCTCCAAAAATTGTATCTTAGGTCCTTCAACTTTATACATCTTCAAATTTTGGTCCTCCAAATCTTTAATTTTAGTGGCCAAAATAAGTACAATTTTAGTGGTCACAATAAGTGTACCTTCAGTTAAATTCTTGACTTTACACTCGAATTTTCACCAAAATGAACAAAATAACATAATTAAATAATAAACTACTTGACAAAACTCGCAAATGTCTAATTTTAGTAGTCAAAATAAGTGCAAAAGTCGTACTTATCACCTGGAGTTGTTAATGAAATATATTTTTGTCAGCTCTAAGTGATAAGTGCGAGTTTTACACTTATTTTGATCACTAAAAGTGGATATTTGTGAGTTGTATCACGTAGTTTATTTTTTAATTATGTTATTTTGTTCATTTAGGTGAAAATTCGAGTGTAAAGTCAAATATTTAATTGAAAGTGTACTTATTTTGACTATTAAATTTATATTATTTTTGCCACACAAAATCAAAGATTTTGGGGACCAAAGTTTGAAGATATAAAAAGTTGAAGGACCTAAGATATAATTTTTGGAGGACTTAACTAAACTAAAAGATTAAGGACCTAAGCTGCAATTTTGGGAGGACTTACCTGAAAGATAATTGAAAATATAGAGACTAAAGTAAATATTATATAAAGTGCATGGACTACCATGCAATAAATAAATGTCTATTGTATGACAAATCATCATACTACATCACCATTTCAAGTTAGAAACTCAAGGGAGTGACCATTTGTGAAAGGATTATATACTTTAGTGACAAGCGCTGCAATTTTTGAACTTTAGTGACCATTTTGAAATTTGAAGGTAACTTCAGTAACCGTTAGTGAAATTAACCCGTTATTTATTATAGTTAACCTTCACGATTATTTTGCGTAATTAATGCCCAAAAAAGATTACGTAATTATTTCCATTACTTCATCAATAACAATTAGTTTTCTTGATTGGATTGTTCATTAATTACATATTACCTTTTTAATTAGTACAGAAAAGAAAAACTACCCATAAATCAAGCAAAAATTTGTTATTTCTAAACACACAAAAATCCTCTATTTTTTATATTTGAATGTTCTTGATTGAATTGTCACTCGAAAATATAAATTATGTTACACAATTTGTTATTCTGTAACAGACGGTTAAAGATGTTACAATTTGTTATTGGTTAATTACATGTAATACGTATTATTGATACACTTTTTGTAACACTCATGTTAATATGATGTTTTGATTGAGCACTCTATTTTTGATATTTAAATATTCTTGTGTGAATTGTTACAATTTATCATTCTGCAACACTGACTGTTAAAAATGTTATAACTTGTTATTGGTTAATTGCATGTAACACGTATTGTTAATATACTGTTTTGTAACACTTATGTTAATATGATATTTTGATTGAACACTCTATTTTTTAAATTTAAAAGTTATTGATTGAATTATTACATGGGAATACAGATTATACTACACAATTGAGAAATACGGATTATGTCACACAATTTGTTATTATGTAATACTTGTTATACAATTGGTTATTATGTAACATTGACAGTCAATGTTACTTGTAATTGGTTAATTGATGTTTAATATGATGTTTGTAACATTAATGTTTAATATGATATTTTGATTCTTAATGCAGATTATGTTATTCTCAATTGATATTTTGTATCACTAATAGATACAGATGATACAATTGAATATATCATAAGTTTTTTGTGTGAAAATTGGTATTATATGTTACATCTCAATTTGTAACACAGATTGTTACAGATGTTGAAATTGAAGAGATCTGTTTGTAGTTATTACAGCTATTTCTTATACAAATGATATATATTTGACAGTTATAACAATAAAAGATTCTGTTATATATATTCCAATCATTTCGATTTTTAAGGATTCGGTTACTATAATAATAAAAAATTCTGTAATATAATTTAAGTATTTCCATCAAATCCGTTTTTAATGATTTATTTACTAAATTTAATATATATTATAATAAATTAAAATAATGATTTTTAAAAAATAGTATTTTTAGAATATATGGAACAAGAATGGATTTTTGTACTTCTTTTCAAAAAAATAGTTTATATATGAAAAAATCCCAATTAAAAACCCACCTAATTACTCCATTAAAAACTCACTACTCATGTAACCCACCATTCACATTCAATAAAGTGATAAAAACCACATGTATCTCTTGCCTCGCCCCTGACACATCGACAATAGCAACTATAAAGATACAATTTGTTTATAGTTTATTCAATGGACTTTATGATTTTCAAGTTAAAAACTCTTTTTAGGCCACAAGAACTTCTTCCAACTTTTGATGAGTTCTAGGCTTAGCTCCACAACCTCCCATCTCCGAAAGGCACAAACAAACACTCAAACGAATAAAATGAAACTAATCAAAAAGAAATTAGTAGGATTATTGTTAGGAAAACACATTAATTAAGTAACTTAGGTAATAAAAGAAAAATGTGACAAGAATACCTAAATTTTGGTTTTTACAATTTTTTAACCACGTTCTTTCAAACACACATAGAGACCCACGTATTTTTTCTTCGTTATGGTAGTGGAGAGGCTAATTGCTTTTCTTATTATGTTTTTTGATGAATTCTAATTTTAGACTTATTATACCATCAATATAAGTTAATCCCGAATTCATGATTTTTGTGGTCTATTATGTATTGGATATTAAATTTTGTTTGTCGTTATATTGTTGAATTTTGAATTTATTGATTTAATTCTAAAAAAAATTTATGAAGAAAAACATTTGAATACATACTACGATTTGAGGGCCTAAATTTTAAAGTTCGATTAAAGTTTGAAAAAATTAAAATCCGACCCTGCCCGCCCCATTACAATCCAAACGCTTAGGCAGAGGCGGATCCATCACATGGCGAGACCTCGCGTCCGCCCTAGTTGGAATTTCGCGAAAAAATGGTGAAGAAGGCTCGCTGAAAAGTCGATAAATGAAGCCGGAGAAGAAGAATGGCACTGTGTGTGTGCATTATGTGTGTATGTATTATGTATATGTATATATAAAAGGTTGAAACGTGTGCGTGAGAGAGAGAGAGAGAGAGAGAGAGAGAGAGAGAGGTGTATGTATATGTATATGTGTGTGTGTCAGTTGGAGAGGGAGAGAGAGGTGTATGTATATGTATGTGTGTGTGTGTGTGTGTGTCAGTGAGAGAGAGAGAGAGATGTGTGTGTATATGTATTATATATTTAACACTTAGGGTGCGTTTGATTGGCAAAATTTGCCATGGAAAATCCATATTTTCCACCCATTTTTCATCTTTTGCGCTGTTTGATTGGTAAAATTTTCCATGGAAAATTTTTTCCATTTTCCTTGCACGTGAGGTGTTTTCCATGAAAAGTGGGAAAACATTTGCTTGGCTAGGGAGGAGAACCAATTTTCTTGGCCAAATCATTTCCAAAGCAAGAAACCAAATATTAAGTTGCTCCAAATCAATTTAAATTTATTAATGATTTAGAGCAAAATTATTAATTATTAATTTTTAAGCAAATTATTAAATTTGCTTAAAATTTATAATTTTAAGCAAAATTATTAATTTTTAAGTTGGCAAAATTATTAATTTTTAAGTTGGCAAAATAATTTTTCGGCAAAATTTTTAATTTTTAAGCAAATTTAAGTTGCTCTAAATCATTAAAAGTAAATTTAATGTAGTTAGCTAAGTTAGTCCATTGTGTTTATTCAAAATATAGGACATTTTATTTTAGTTTACGTAAGTGTAAATCGTAGGCCTCATGAGAATGCTACTATTTAACTCACTTTTAGTTACTTTTTAACAAACCCATATGCTTGTGGTAATTCAACGTACAATATAATTTTTTCAAAATTTGTATTAGATTATATAAAATGTATGGTGGAAATATGCATAAAAAATGGTAAATTATAATTTAACAATTGTCAATAGTAAACTTTTAATTTTTCTCTCCAATATTTTAGTCATGGAAAATGTGATAATTTCCCTAGAAAATAGTTGCTATCAAATAACAAAAGTTGAAAAATAATACATTTTCCATGGAAAATAAAGACAATCAAACACCAAAAGTTGGAAAATTACAACATTTTCTAGGATGAATTTTCATCCAATCAAACGCACTACATTTACAATTCCCTGGAAAATATTTTCTTGGCAAATCATTTCCCTGGAAAACATTTTCTTTCCACCCATTTTCCATGCTTCCAATCAAACACAGCCTTATTGGTTGAAAATGTGAGAGAGAGAGAGAGAATGTTTATTTTTAATTCAAAATCTCATTTGTGGTGCTCAATTTGATAAATTAAAAAATAAAGTAATTGCATGAATAAATGTTTAAGTAAGGTTTTATTATTATTTTTAATATAATAATTGCATAATTTAAGAAAGAAAGGTTCATAATTCAAGAATATAGAAAGTATTTATTAGAGCTTTTGCTCTTTTTTTTTATTTATCATATATTTGACTTTATTTTAAGTTTTTTCTTACGTAGTATTGGAGGAGAAATCATAGTAGCATGCCACGTTAGTGCATAACGTGTCAATTTCTAAGCGTCAATAGCATAGGCGGTGCAAATCTTAAACCTGCTCTAAGCCACTGAACTTCAATTTAAATTTCAAATCTCGTCGAGACGATCTCGAAAACATATTATAATAGAAATTCTGAGTCTGTATGTGAAATCTATGCTCGTTTCTTTAAAAAATCACGATGACAATCCATCGCGTCCAAATAAGCCAAAGCTAGGTCATCTACGCCATCAGTTTGTTAGCCTGCAATTCTTTTTTTATTGAATCTGTTAGTCTGCAATTCAAATTGGGGGATATTCAAAGAAATAGAGAATGAGGCGATCTTGAAATGGTTTCAGACTATGCGACCTCAGAGAATGCATTTATCTAGTCTCACAAATTGAAATTGGAGTTGTACTAAACAATTTTTAGCATTATTACAGCTTGTATCGAATTATATTTCACTATTATATGATTTTTTTGTTGTTTAATAAGTTACGTATTTATTAAAAATATTTTTACATTATTTTTTTACAAGCATCGGCCAACGCCCGCCCTAGCTGAACTTCAACCCTAAATCCGCCCCTGCGCTTAGGCGGCACCTAGACGTGATGCTCAACCTCCGCGTTTAATGACGACTCATACTTCACCCTTACCTCATCTTCACTTAAACATTGTCTAGGCTCAAAGAGCTTGAAACTCGACCTTCACACGTGGCTAAATTGTAGGCCTTTTAGAATTATAGTATTATGCTAAGTTTTATAGCCATCCAAACCATTAGAAGTTTAAGGGTGTGTTTAATGTTGATTAAAAATTAATTTTTTTTTAAAAAAAAAATTGATGAAATATGTAATTGAAAAATTGTACGAAATGTACGTCCACAAAATGAGTGGTTAAAATTAATTGTTAACTTTAATTTTAACTTTTTAACAAAAATTTAAGTTAATTCAAACAACCTCTGAATGGCTTAAGAACAGTACATCACTCAATAGAGAGGGGGAAACCAATCACTGTTGTAGGGCTTAAGAATTTCTCCTCCCCACCCCCTCCGCCCCGACGCACCACGCCGCCGCCGCCCAACCACTAACGTAGTACAGCAATGCCCGTAAACTCATCCTCCACTTACGGTCCCATATCCACCCGTACCCCCACCACAAAACCTTCTCTCCTACCAGCTTCACCGTCCTTAATCTCTCGCGCCCGATCCTATTACGCTATACGCCGCCCATGGCGCGTGTTTTTCGACATCTCCGCATTTTCTCTCCCCTCAAGCTATGCCGAGGCCATGTCCGGCATCCGCCACAACCTCAACCACTTCCGCTTCAATTACGCAATTATCGTCCTCTTCATCCTCTTCTGCAGTTTAATATACCACCCCGCCTCGATGATTGTCTTCTTGATTACCTTCGCTGCTTGGTTTGTCCTCTACTTCTTTCGCGAAGGCCCAATTGTTGTTTTCAACAGAGTCGTCGATGATCGGATAGTTTTGGTGGGGTTGAGCCTGATTACTGTAGTTGCACTCGTGTTTACTCATGTGGGATTGAATGTGCTTCTGGCATTAATCATTGGGTTTGTTGTGATAAGTGTTCACGCGGCTTTTAGGGGCAATGAGGATTTGTTCTTGGACGAAAGTGAGGCTGCCGAAGGTGGATTGCTCTCAGTTGTTGGTGGGGAGCAGTCGTATCGCCCAAGTTGAGTTTGGAATCGAGTATTTCGATTTGATGGGAAAACGAGTTGCTTCTTTTAGTTTTGGATCTATTGCTGAATTGATTTCAAGATTCATTGTTTACGCCCCCTTTGATTTATTTACATACATGATGGGGATCGGAATTTAACCCATTTTTTTGTGGGACTTGATCTCTTAGTGGTTGTTCCCCAGTTGTGAGTTTGGTGGCAATTATTGGGCTAATGAAACTTCATTTCTAAATGGATGGTTTTGATTTGTGTCCTTTTGCTGGGATTGGTTGGATTATGAAATATTTGGTCTTTTCCTCCTTTGGCTTCTCTAGGAATTGCTCATCACGCCTCGCAATCTCTCTGTGTCTGAAGTTTCGAGCACTTGTTCATTGACACGTTTTTCAATATATCAGTGACTTGATATGCTTGATGGATTTGTATTTTCCGTACCTATGTTTGTATCTTATATGTTTCATTATGTAACAGTTTTGGTAGCAGCTTATAACAGCTCAACCGACCGTGAATTTGACAGTGTTGGCTAGCATTATTCGCAAATGGATTTCTTGTAAGAAGTCTGGTAAATCGGGGATGTTTTTTCAGGGCTTGGGGGTGTGTCAATATCGAAATGGTCTGTTCAAGACATATTTGAGGGCCATCATAACAGTAAACAATTCTTGATCAATCCATATCGTCATCCAGGAGTTTGAGGAGGTATTCATTGGTTGATCATGGATTTTGTCATCAAGAAGTTTTAGTTTCGGTTGGGGCATGTAAAATGCAAAATTCTGTGAACCCGAGACCATCAGCATGTTTGGCTAAGCTTATTCAAGTTTATAAATTAGTTTAACATTATTTTTATCCACACATTCTGTAAGGCACGACTTATAATCTACAAAAAACTTTACCAAACAAGCACTAAATTGTTTCTTGAAGAAAAAATCAAATTAATGTCAAGACTCTGCATGCGCTAACATCACCATCTAAATATGAAAAAGGGGGTCATTTTGAGGACAAAATTGCACAACTATTCTTCAGTTTATACACAACCAGTATTTATTCTAAGATTTTGGCTGCTCCGTACCATGAAACTTTCTTCCAGCTTCAACAGCTTCCCTGAAAGCAGTTACAAGCTCTTTATTTTCAGGATCAAGTCTCACCCCCTCGTAGAAAGCATTGGCTGCCTCTTCAAATTTCTGCAACGGGAAATATGGAATGTGTCTAAACAAAAAGATAAACACTTTCAAGTTTTTATTGCCCACGCAGAAAAGAAGCTTACCTGCATTAAACGAAGAGCTGCACCCTCCCGGTAGCAAGCCTTGGGCCAATCTGGTCTAAAACCCCTGCACGCCTTAGCATCAGCTAAAGAGTGATCAGCTTGGCCCAGACGAAGCCAGCAAAGACTTCTATTAGAATACAACGTTGCATCAGTTGGGTCGAAATCAACTGCCTGCAAATCCATAAAATGAAAGCAACCACGTAGATAAGTAACCCAACAGCATTCACTATAGGTAACATCTTCACCATCAAGGGCAACGACGAGTTGAAGAACAGCACGCATTGTCAATGGTTGTTACAACCCTTATCGACTCAATTTGGAACAAACCGAAGTCGTGCAAATATTTTCATGTGACAAAATACAAAGACCTAAAAGACATTTGTAAATGACATAACGACTCAATATGCTAGAGAGAGAGGATTACATGAAATATGTAAATTTCTAGACCAAGAAAATCAGTTTTCTATATCAAGAGCAAACTAAATGTAAAAAAAGTTATTCTAATGGAGGTTAGCTTATAATTTCTAGGCTAAGCACTAAAAAACAGATGGAAAAGAGAACAAAGAAACAAAACTGGATAATCATATATAAAGCTAGTAAAGTAACAAAACGCGAACCTGTGTATAAGCATCAACTGCAGTCATAAAGTCCTTCCTCTTAAAAGCATCGTCACCTCTTGCTTTTGCTTCAGCAGCTTTCTTCTTGGCCTCCGCTGTTACCTGAATCATCAGTGAATTAGTCAAAAGGAAAACCGGACTCAGAATCTGCCTTCAAGTAAGTGTCAGCAACAGAAAAGAAATTAGGTACTTCACAAGATATAGAGACTTCACAAGATATAGGGAAAATGGGACGACTTGCTGTTAAATTGCACAAAGACTCTCCTGAGGCAGAGCTTGTGGACAAGAACATGTCGCAGTGCATTCTATTTTAATTCTGGACACCTAGAACATGTTAGGGACTTCTAGGGGGACATGTTGACAAATATCTCAACAACGCATGAGGATGGGACATCATAGGGACACATTTGTGGACAATTTTGAGATCAAGGCATAACTAGGAAAAGACACAGGCTTAGCTATTATATGACAAACTTCTGGTTCAAGGAAGAGAAGAAAAGGTAAAAATACTAAGAAATGTAAGAGACGAGAATTGTAAATAGAGTGATTACTCAAGCCTCAAGGTTTAATGTATATCTTAGGTGACCACTAACATTGTTTGGCTACCTATAATGGGTGTGTTGAATTCAATCAACTATCCTTTTTCTCGTCTTCGATTAATCTATATTAATAGTTGCATTTCACTCTCGGTCTCAAATGTTTCAAAGTTACACAACTTTAATTTAGGAACAATGATCAGTATCTTCATTACATCAGCCCAAGCTTATTTATTTCTTATTACAAGATACGAATCTGTTATCCAATACATCCCTAACTTAGCCTCTTAACTTCCATTTACCTCACTAATTTCTCAATAGTCTCTGTATTTTTTTTATTTGGTATGTTTCTGTAGCATTAATCTTGGCCTCATACACCATCTGAACCTTTTCATTCCAACACTACGCTTCCTTATTAGATGGGCTTCTACCCTAAAGACAACCCTAGACCCTTGTACTAACTCGTTTCTTATGTTGCTAAAGCAACTAACCAACCCATTTATTTCGTTCAAAACTCTATCTGAAAGTCACTTGCATTTCACCCTTATGTTCCACCATCTTGTTCATTAAAATGAAACTCTTTATTTTTTTCTTTTTCATTAGTTAATAACCAAATCATGGACCAACATATACGATATAGTTAGGCTCTCCATAGTAATAACCTCATGATACTTGCACAACGAATTATCCATCCTCCCAGTCACAATGAAATCTTTTTAACTGAACTTTCATCCGCTTCTAAACGACAGAGTGATTGTATCTTTTGAAACACGTGTTTGTTCAATACAAAATCACAATTTACGCTAATGTATGTTCTTCATTCTGCCTGTAACCCGAAATTGCCATTACTCTTTTGGAGCCTAAATTAAAATACCTTTTGCATATGAAAATTTCTCCTCTAATAAAGTTCTTATCTTGACTACGGTCCCGTTGAAGACATATATAAATATAATTTAAATCCCCCCCAATCGAGAGAGAGAGAGAGAGAGAGATCCAAGAAAAGTTAATGAATGTTTAAGCTTTTTTGTATTATGTCCCATAAAACCAACCAAAAAAAAAATGAAGTGGACTGATAGATAAAGAGAATCTTAAGGCGATCAAAACTATTTCAGAGAAATATGAAACCAAATTTAAAGAGAAAACTATTCTTTATCAACTAGTTCATTCATAGCTAGTATAACAAATATTAAAAGACGGACCTCAGGAGCATCTAACTTTGGAGGTGTAATATCCTTCAACTTGGATTCCCTCAAAGCTTCTACTTCTCCCTGCTTTTATTCATTAAAAATTTCGTAAGCCCAAAATCTGAGACAAAAACGCAAAAGAAACAGGGCTACTTTGCAACAGACCCTGAATAAAATTGGGAGCTGTTTGAATACTTGATTAAAATCTATGCTCCTTTCTCTATAATGAAAAGATCTTCCTTTTATAAGTAAAAGCAAACTTAAGAACAGCCCAACACTGGCAATCTTAACCATTACCCTTTGTGGCTCGGCTGAATACAAATATTACCACATTATCCCCCGATGGAGATAAGTCACAAGAGTGAGGCTTTTAAGAACAAAAAACAGTTCAAGATCTTATGGGAAGACTAACCGAATGCAAATAATGAACTGAAATACCTGTTTTCTCTCATTTTCAGATTGCACGTGTCCAAGAATTCCATCAACACTCCACTCTGGAACATTTTCAATTGGCGAAGTTACAGGGAAAAGAATCTTAACTGCCTCTTTGTTACCTCTTGCAGCTGCAACCTGTATTGGCTTCAAATCATCCTGCAGGGAAAAAATTTCAATCATTCATAGCAAATTTAGTTACACTAACTGCACATATCTTTGTATCATTAAATGCAACAAACTTCTATTTCCATCTCTGTGCACTATGCATCAGCTAAAGGGATCTTGTTAGAGTCGGGAAATTTGGTGATAAATGCAAGACAATTTGTAAATGCAAAAACCTAAGATGGGGTGGCAGATTGTGTAATTAAGCACATTCCTTCCCTTCCATCATCAACAAAATAGATTTTCAATGAAACGAACATCTTCGTGAATGTTGATGAAGGTTCCAAAGGAAATCAGCTAGCTGAGCAGTAAATATGAGGGGAACTTTCGTAGATCATGCTGTCAGTTCAAAGTGAGAGTAAAAACAGCAACAACTTGATCAACACAGTATAGAACAGCAACCAACACTTTAAACTCTTTTTCTACTAATTTCTGGCAAATGGGATATGTTAGGAATTACGTCTCTTTTCTACCCAACATATTAAATACAATATTTGGTATGATTTAATGGCAGGGAAATCATATATCAAAGAAAGATATGTGACGGTATTTTCAAACTTATCCTGTAGCAATATTCCACTTGAAAGGTGAACACGAAAGACCAAAAAAATCTCTACTTAAGAACTTTACATAAATAGTACAATGCAAAAACCTGCGCGCATAATTTGAAAATGTTACCTCGTCTGTGGCATTGGGATTTGCTCCAGCTTGCAATAAGCAGTTTATGACTTCTGGGCTACCAACATCAGCAGCAATGTGCAGAGGCGTTGCTCCACCAGCAGTAATATTCACATTGGCACCTGCCTGTATGAAAAAAGAAGAATGTGCGCCTAAATTGTGCTTGGTATGTTTAACAACAAAAGAAGGGAAAACACAGATAAATGAATAAATAAATTAACCACATGGAGCAGCCAAATCCGACATTTTTCATTTTCATAATCTATCTATGAACATGAAAACAGATTATCTGCTAAAACAAACTGCCACAAGCGCAACAGAATCCAGTGCAGCAGACAAGATTCCACAAAGTTTAGTCATCAGATAACCATATTTTCAATCTGATAAATACAACATGTGAATATCAAATAATGACACAAAGTGTTCTTGATGAAAGTAGATCTGACATCAGAATGAATATGATAAGAGACCTAATATATCCTAAGAATAAAATATATCATCTACCAACCTAGCATTATATTTTCAGTAACTATAATGCAGAAACGATAGCATTTGTTTTAGTCAAAAAATTTGTGCCAAACACCAGCAGATAAAAGTCTTTACTTTTACTTTTCTGTGAAAAAGAAAAAGAAGAAGACCAATATTCTGATTCTCTGAAGCAAGATTAACCACTTAACAGCCAAAAAGAGCATCAATTCAGAACATTCATGTTAGCCAAACAGCTATCAGTTATTAAAGTACCTAATACTAATAACATATATGGGATTTAAAAGAAAGAAAGACCACGTAGAGACTTTTCCACAGATCCCTGCAATAAGCTTACGCCTAGGAAGCATACAGGCAAACAGTGAAAAGATTCTCCTTGCTTAAAGCTCATAGCTTTCTTAAAGATGAATATACTTGTTACGTCCCAATCCCATGTGTGCCGAGGAGCTTAAACTACCGAGGCTGTTTGTGCCGAGGAGCTAAACTACCGAGGCTGTTTGTGCCGAGGAGCTAAACTACCGAAGCTATTTATGCCGAGGAGCTTTGGCAACTGAGGCTATAAAAGTCCGACCCTAATTGCGTACTGAGAAAGCCTCTCTGTCAAACTTGCAATTCAATCTTGAAAAGACTGATGGGACTGCTTGCCAATGCGACTTGTCACAATTATAGTCTCTTACTTTGCGACTGAAAGTGACTTTCTCATTAATGCTAATAACGTGACATCAAAGATGTGACTCAAGAACCTTTTAGATGGAACCACGTGTCGCACATCGAAAGAAATCATTTTTGTAGAATTTGCCTATATATACTAAGCTTATTTCCACAAGAAATGGATGTTGAAATATTACTCTCACAAGAAATATCAAATCCTCTATACTAATTATTCTTCAAGTGTTATAATCACCTGAAAAATCGTTAGTTACAGGCCCTCAACCTATTACCTCTCCCATAGTGTGTCTCTTTATCCTTGGTTACCTACCCACCCGGGCCTAGGCATATCTGCGTGGTTGAATAAACCACGTGACACTCCAAGTAAGAGGAGAAATACACGTAGGAAAAGGAGGCGTGGGGTTCCTGTTGGCAGCCATTTTTGGCGGTCAACAATACTTATGTTGAAATTCAAAGAAAAGTCATTTAAGGGATAACACTAAAAAAAGAGCGAATAAGAAAATCTTTGTACTCTGAGAAAAGAAAAATGTTAACAAAATTTGTGCAACAAGTGATATAATATTGAGTTCCCAAATGAGACAGATGTTGCTTTGGAGTATAACTCAGCCAATATGCAGTCTAAATATTTTTCAATTTTCATGAAAGAAAAACATGGTTTCTTTGACATCCATGGATTAGGAAACCAATCTCTCGTAAGGCATGCATGGCCTGAATAAAAGAATCACAGGAAACTGAATCTTGATTGTAACTGAACATTAACTGAAGAGTATCATATTCTATTCCAACTAAAACTAGTGTTATTTACATCATTAAGTTCATGCGATCAAACCAAATCTTTTTAACAGGAGATCAAATGCCCAAGAAATAGCATGATCCTTTTGATCGATGGTTGATGGGTCAAAACTGATGCATCCACTAGGACAAATAGAAGGGATAATAAGGTGAATGCATGGGCCATGGGGCATTTCTGGTGGTAACCATAAATGCAAACAATATATCGAAATGCCAGTAGCCCACTACAGAATGCTGGCGACAGCATACTAGACAGTGGCATCAAAATTGGTAATTTACTAACAAGGAATAGAAATGAAATTAGTTAACCTTGATTAACAACCCCAAACATGCTAATGAACCTGCTGCAACAGCTGATAATAGAGGAGTAATATCATCTTCAGTTTGAGCATTAGGCTGCAAAAAAAGGGAAAGAAACTCAGAATACAAAAGTACAACTAGTCTTCAAATTGAAGAAAGTAATGCACGTGTTATATGGTTGTAAGCAAATCAACTCACGGTGCAAGAAAGATAACACTGAAGTATTCTCAAAGTTATATTTGGGAAGGAAATTTCGAAAATTATATGGACTTCAATGTTAAATTTTTCTTTTATTTGATCATACTCGCAGATTTCAGTTTATAATGTACATCAAAACAAGAATTAGCACAATTTCCACTCTAGGACTTGCACAATCTTCCACTATATAAGGGATTGAAGAGATCACATAACTGACAAAGTTCATACATTCCTAGCAAGTTTGGCTGAAAAGAAGACTATGGGCTTTCCTATCAGACATTTCCTTGTGTAACCAATAGCACCAGATTCAATAATACTATTTACATCAATGAATAGGATAAAATCATTATAGATAATAGACCTAGAATGTAGGGACCTCTTTGGGCTTGAGGTTATTTCATTGATTGGCTAATTTTAATATCTAAGAGGTGCAAATATTAAACAAGATGAGGGAGTTTACATCATTTCATGTTGCAATATGAAACCTTGAACCAAGATTGATTTAATACATGGATTTGATAATATCAAATAATAGATTGAATTGATGACTTGATGATAGAACATACTACTAATGAAGTTTGTGCTTGCAGAACAGACGTAAAATCAAATATCTAAAAGTAACGGAAAAAAAGGAATAAGGCTACAAATCCTTTTGAAAAGGATAAAGGAAAGAAGGTTGCAAAAATCCAGTTAAAATGAAGAACCATTTGTTGACGAGACGTAGGATGATCTCATGAGACACATGCGTCTAAATGAGAGAGCATATATTGGTTTCATGGCACAACCTGATGACTCTTACATATCTTTTTCACACTGAGATGATCTACAAGAATACGATTATAATATGAAAGTGGCACATAGCTTTAGTAACTTGATTAAATAATATAAAAGCTAGAAATGTTTGTATAAAAAGACAAACTGAAGAAGAAAAATGTCACTTCTCTTTCTTCTTCACAGTGCGTAATGTTTAGGAAGAATTCGAAATGTATTGACCATCTATTTTTACATAGTGATGTTGCAATGCTGTTATGGGGCAGGTTATAACAGGAAGCAGATATAGCTTGGGAAGGTGCGACGTTTTATTTCTTGAAAAGCCAATTGGTTTCGCCTCAGGGAAGAAGGGTGTTGTTATGTAAAAAACAATATTATCAACCACTTTCTGGGTAACATGGATAGAAGAAAAATTCCAGGACTTCTGAATCAAAAGCACAAGACGCTTTGGGCTAAGGAAAAAGGAAAACCTTTTAGCATCTTACAGGCTTCTACATCTGACGATTTTATAGGTTTTCCTCTTTCCATAATTGTTAATAATTGAAAATGCATTTTCTTGATCGTTTTTTTTTTAAGTGTATAGAGGATATCTTGCCCATTTGTTAATTGTAAATCTGTTCCTTTGATTAACAAAATAATAGATTCCTATCAAAAGAAAACATATTTGATAGGGAACCATACTAATGAATTCAGGTAAACACAGTCAATGAGGAGGCAACGCCCTTGGAATCGTGTAAATATCACCTATATGCGTATATTCTCATCATTCATCTAATTTTCTACCCACTAGTAGTTAAACATCCCCTAAGATATATCTGCTATGGACTTTGATGTATGGTCTAGGTTCCTCTAAGTGGTGTGTGCATACGATATTATGGAACAAGATAAAGTAATTAAGGGATGCACATCCCCAACAAAAACATCTACGGTGTAGAATGTTAACTTACATTAGCATTATGTTCTAGTAGCAATTTGACGGCATCTTGCTGGCAGTGACCAGCAGCCCATATAAGTGGAGTACCGGCATCACTTTGTAAATCCACATGTACACCCTTAGCAAGTAAGAATTTCAGTAACTCAATATCTCCTGCAAGCAAGAATGCAAAACCATCAAAATTGGAAGGCAAGTTTACAACAAACATTTATCAAAAGCTATAAACTAATCTTCATGAAATTTGCATTGACCATGGTGAAGCGAAAAAGTCAACATTCAGACAATACAACAATAAGTATGCTTAGATGTATGTATATCATGCTTAGCTTAATATTAGAATAAGAAAGAAATTGAAGTATGGTTTCTCAAGACACAGAATACAATAAAAAAAAATGGAGAAGTTAACCTCGACAATTCTTGATTCCAGGTGAAGCTTGGCAGCCCAAAACAACAACTTAGAGTCGACTACATGAATCCTTTTTAGCCACGCCACTTGGTTCATTGTTATATCAGCTAGAAGATGCAAAGCAACCACATCAAGTTATGTTAGTTTTGGTCTAGCTCTCCTTTTCTACCAACTTCTATGATTGCATCAGTATTATGAATAGGAGTTATTTTAGGTCGACGCAAGACATGCCCCACCCACATACTTCGTCATTCTCTTAATTTATCATCAATCAGTGATACGTCCACTTACAAGGATCTTCCTATCACACAGAATTTGGACTCTCCATTACATCAAAACTGCACTAATCCCATGCATTAGATTCTCTTCAATTACTCCGTAACAAATCGAACCTAAATACCCAAAAACAATCACTTGTTAAGAAAACAATATCCTTTACAATGAATCAATTCTTATCATTATTCCCACTCTTACTAAAGTGGCATTGCAAGAAACAACCTTTAGATACCAAAATATTCCAAAATTTCAACTCATAATTGAGCGCCTTTGTAATCTCATCAATTAAAACTATGCCATGAGCGAATAACAAACACCAAAGAACCTCGTCTTCAAATTGTCTTGTAAGCTCATGAATGAATAAAGCTACAAAAATAAAGACTTAAAGCATAACCTTTATGAGCATATAGTGATGGGAACTCTACTACTGTCACTACATTTCAAGTCTCCATCGTACTTATCCTTAATAATATTGATATATCTAACAGAAACTACCTTGGCATAAAGCCAAACAAAATTTTTGAGACCTTTGAATTGCAACTTAAACTAGCTCAATCACCTTCTCCTTCATAGTATGGATTGTGGGTTTAATACTTTTGTAGTCTGTACAATCTTATAATCACTTATAATCTCATAAAATAGGCACCATAACAGTCTTCCTCCATCCGACATGCTTTTACTCTTTAATACCCACCTTGCCTAAACACTTGCATACTTCAACGGGAATTCTATCTGGCCATTAGTATTTCTCATCTTCAGCCACATGATTTGTTACTTAACACCAAAAACTATGTTATTCTAGTAAAACTAACATTCCAATCTACAATTGAATTCGACAAATCCCTAATATCTATACTATGCCTTTCATTAAACAACTAGTTTGAATAATTCTTCCATCTTCTTGTGATCTCATCGCACACAAAACAGACTCTTTAGTTTTCATCTTAGTAAAATTACTTTGCTTTAGATCTATAGTCTCTACTTCCCTTTTCTATTTGCAAGATAGTTCGTAAATGACTTTGTGTACAATTTTTCTTGTTCTTCCGCACAGGACTCCCGAACCACCCTCTTAATATCCAATTTCGCTAACTTACATTATTCAAAACCTAGGCACTTCTATCTTTTGGTAAATGTCTATTGACATTTAGTCTTACATACCATTAGGGCATTCTAGCTCTAATGCAACTACCTATCTCACTTCACATCATGTTATAATCTCCGTCTATCATATTCTTGGAAGCACGGGCACATCTACATGTCATTTTTTCAGAAAAACTAGGACGAGCACGTCGAGGACACGTTGACTAAAATAATCTTCAATTATTTCTTTACCTTTTTTTTTCTTTATGCTTTACTTTTCAATATAAATGTGTATAAAGATTCATGCCATCATATGTGACAAAATAAACTAGCTATCAACCTTCTGGTTGTTTCGCAGCCTTCCTTTATCTAGACTTTAAACCAGCTTCGGAAAAACATAGTCAGAGTTCACAAATCATGCTATATACTTATGAATTTTAATAGAATTTGACATATTTCATAAGATTTCAATAGATTTTTATATTATAGATTTTAATAGAGTCTCATTAATTTCGTTGATTCTAATAAATTTGTGGTCTTTTTATTAAAAATTGTAATTTTACCTCCTCAATTGTTAAAAGCAACTAAATTTTAAAATTTCACCACATCATTTCAAGTCTATTTTTCTCTTTTCAAAGCAAATTATGTCTGGACGAGAAATTTGCTCTAAAATTAATGTTGACAAATCAACTCTCCATAAAGCGCACAATTTTCTTTCTTTAAAAACTAGACTAATAACCAAAAAAAAAAAAATAGACAACTAATTCATAATCTATTTATATATATAATTTACCTTTTACATATTACAAATGTGTAATGGGACACTTATTACTTTTAATAGAATTCTAAATTATATTAGTTAATAAAATTCGTACAACAAATTTGTGATTTTTTTTGTTTTAACCACTCATTGTGCACAAATAAATATGAATTTTTTAAGAAAAAATAAAACAAAAAAAAGGTATAATTTCTGAATAGATTACTCAAAAAAAAAAAATTCTAACATGTAATTAGAAAATAAAATTCATAACATTGTCGTTTACTAAAAGTAACTAATAACTTTGTCATTTAAAAGAAAATTTATAAAGTTGGAAATATGAACAGCGCTTGGAGAAAAATAGAATAAAGACATGAAGAATTACAAATTGATACAGAATCATTTCCAACAAAATCTTACGTGAAAGGTGAGAGGTTTGAGAGAGTGAGAAAAAGTTCAAATTTTAAGATTTTGAGCTAGAATTGTTAACAAATTTGGTATTTATACTAATAGTTCCAAATCTATTGAAATCTATTGAAATCCATCAATTTAATGAAATTCTTCAAAATCCACTAGTAATTGAGGACGTCAAAATTTCTAAAGAATCTATTAAAATCCAAGTTGTTGACACCTACATTTTAGTAGATTCTACTAAAATCGACACCTCAATTTTTATGGATTACTAAAATCCATTAAAATATGAATTAAGGACACCCCCCTTAATTTTTCAATTAAATTCAAAATTTTCATTTCATTCGTATTTTTATTTTTCCTTTGTTTGTTCATTTGTTGTTTGCATATAGTTGAAGACTAGATATACACTCAGCAAGAAAACAAAGCACCTTTGCATTGGTATCAAGGCCAATCTCAAAATTCAAGGTCCAACATGTTACCAAACTAAGTCGTCTCAGTTGGGTCCTTACCCACAGTATCAAGGACATTGTTGACAGTATTCAATTGGATAAGCATTACTTCAAGAACGAGGATATCATGTATTAAAGGTATGGAGTTTGTAGAACCTAATTGTATCTAAGGCTGTGTTTGATTCCTTTCATTTTCCATGGAAAATGAAAATTTTCCACCAATTTTCCAGCTTTGGTCTATTTGATTGGGAAAATTTTCCATGGAAAATGCATTTTCTCACCTATTTTCCATTTTTTGTTTGATTGCAACTTTTGTTTTTCCATGGAAATTTTTTTCAAAATTTTCCATTTTTGGCCACATTTTCCTTGTTTTCAAGAAAAATATTTTCTTTGTGGGATAGGAGAATTTATTTTCCATGGAAAATTTGTTAACCTTTTCCAACTTATTTATTTTCCATGGAACATTTTCTAATCCAAATTTTCTTGGTAATTCATTTCCATGGAAAATATTTTCTTTCCACCCAAATTTTCCACTTACAATCAAACACAGCCTAAAAGTCATGCAAATAGCTTACAAAGACTTGGGCCGCTACCAGTTGCATCCTACACTATACATCTTAGGTAACTTGTTCAAGCTCCAACATGGTGAACGGTTTCGCTCTCATCGTTGAAATTACTAAATGAACAAGAGAATTAAGTCATGTATAAAAACAGTTCAAGTGTTGTCTACTAGCATTGTGTTTGTGCAGTAGCATTAATGTAAGGTATGGCACTGAATTATTGACACTTTTTGATATAGACAGTGGCGGATTGACGGGAGGGCTAGGCCTAACTACAACCCAGATCAGGCCCAGTCCAAAACCAAAAACCATAGCCAATTTTTTTTTTTTTTTATATAGCCCGTGTAGTTCATACAAATTCAGCCCAAAATAGCTCTAGTCCAATTCTTTAGCCCAAATGCTTTAAATTTAATGTAAGCCCAATCTTTATATAACTCATTCTATTTTCAACCCCCATAAACATGACCCCCAAAATAGCTCTAGTCCAATTCTTTAGCCCAAATGCTTTAAATTTAATGTAAGCCCAATCTTTATATAACTCATTCTATTTTCAACCCAAATAAACATGACCCCCATAATGAATGGACTAAACCCACTTCCCATTCCAATTTTTTTATTTCTTTTTTAGCCCACTCCACGTATCCTAATACTCTAATTCATGGTCAATCTTCCAGTTTCAACAAATGAAAGCTCAAATTGAAATTTCACCCCTAAATCACAATGCATATTTCACGTATTTTCACTCTTTTTTCTCAAATTCAACCTCCAATCAGCCTAAATCAATCATAAACCCGTTAACCCAGCTCGCTATCTTCGTTAACCTAGTCATAAATCAGCCGTAAATCTATTTTATCTTCGACAGGCGACTGGACAAAGTGCGAGTACCAAACAATTGGTATTTTTCGATTTTTTCTTTATGAACAATTGGTATTTCTCGATTTTTTCTTTCTGTTTTTTAGCATTTGTGTAAAGTGTATATTGTTTTGCGTATTATGTTTTTGATTTTCCACCTGGTTCTTGATTTTATTTGTATTATTTTTTTTTTTCCAAGTATTGAGACAAATTATTTAAGTGAATGACATTTAATGCAAATAATTTACAAATAGCATTTAATTTTGCAAGAGTCTAATGTTTTGAATAAAATGAATGTTTAGTGGTGATTTAAATTTTATTCGATCTATTAATATAAGTATGGAAAATAGGGGGAATGAATGTTACGTGGTTTTACTTGACCGAGTAATTCAAGTTCTATTTTACATAGAATGCCTTTTAATACATGACTTACGTCATGAATTGTGGGAAGATGCTCTTAACAATAGGCATTTGGTAACTCATCCGTTTTCACCAAGGTGTACCATTTGGACAACAACTAATTGAAGTTGGAAGTGATACTTTTCTAGCACTTCATTTGAAATAAATTTGTGGGGGAAAACTTTCTCACATTGAAAATTATTGGATTTTTGTGCCTTGTCGACCTATTTGAAACAAAATTGTTAGATTGTTGATAGATTTTTTTTTTCTTTTTTCAGTTCTTACAATTTACAAATAGAAGGTCAACCTTCTGTCAAGACAAAAAAGACCTTGTTATCATCCTTTATCGAATGAGAACTTGTCGAGAAAATAGATGTAGATTTTGCTATAGATGAATTTTATGTTTCAAAACCTAACAACTTCAATAAATAATTTTATTTTAATGACTTTTTATGTTATATATGAATTTTTTTATATTTCAGCCCCCGCGAACTAAACTCCTGGATCCGCCCCTGGATATAGACAAAAACGCAAAGTCCACACACCATACAGTCATTTACCATATTGAATTGGATAAGATGTAAAGAACTTTCCATATCCTTAGATTGTTTGGGCAATAATGACCCTCAATTCAAGGAATAAATTGCTACTCGAGTAAAAAACCATGTATATCGTGTCATTTGGATTTTTATTTTTATTTTTTTTTTGAAAACGCACAATATTCTTCCAATGAATAATAGATTGTTGCCACTAGGGGCGGTCTTCTGCATAAAATGCCATTTGGTAGATAAAGGACATGAAGTTGATTAAACACTATGATATCAAAGTTAACGAAGATGTCAAAAAGGTATCCCTTCATAAAAATTAAGCTATTCATTGATTTATTCGTATATGATTTAAAATCATCACAGGTCCAAAATCAACAATTCTTCATAACTCCAACACTTGATTTGATCTCTATTAGCTTACCATAGGATTTTGAATTAATATATTTTAAGGAAAAACGACAAAGGTTCTATTCATTCGGGTGAAGCTATGTTGACATTTAACATGTAAACTCAAAAACAGTATGCCAAGAACAAAAGAAAATCATACCACAATGATAAATGAATAAGTAGAAGGTCTTAGGTCTTTTAGTACAGGTTTCAGCATAAACCGAAATTTCATTAGTTACTCCACCATAAATATTTGGGTACCCAATTAAACAATACCATTACTAGAACAAGAAATGGATTTAAAGATGCCAGACATCTCTGGACAATTATTTACAAGAAACTATGAAAAAGAAGTTGGTCTTGATGAGAGAACTTTAACTTGGCTATACTCGCCAATGTTGTATCGAAAACACAAAAAACAAAAAAAGAATAAGAAGAAAACAGACCAACAATTGTAGGAAGGAAATAACACCCAGATAAAGGTAAAAAAGCAAAGGCCAGGGCACATAAAAAAGAAAGCACACTCCACATTCTTGTCATGGAACTTAAACTAACACCAATTCAACTCTTCTTTTCCTCTTGCATTTACCTCAGTGTATCCAGTAATATGGTCTCATATTTTCATCAAGAAAAAAAAGGAGGAAAAGGAAGACATGTACCTATTCCAGCAGAATGATGCAGAGCAGTGGCCCCTAATTCACTTGGTATAGCAGGATCAGCACCACACTCTGTAAGGTATTTGGCAGTGGCTGTATGTCCTTGCCGAGCTGCATGGATAAGAGGAGTCTCACCTGCAGATTAACAAGAATGGAAAACAAACAAGAAGCAGTATCGTATAAGACCATAAGTATAAAACAAAACAAGGGCAACACATAAAAAAATAAAAAATAAAAATAAAAAAATGAATCTTGGCGATAATACCAAATTAATGGAGAATATATGTGGCAATAAATAACTACCATCTTCATCTTTCGTATTGACATCAAGCTTCAACTCCTCCAGCAAGTACTTGCACACCTCAGTCTGGCCCTCCCTTGCAGCAAAATGCAGAGCCCCTCTCTTGTTAGCATCCTTAACATCAGCTACTGTGTGGGCCAACCCTTTTCCATCATCAAGTTGTTTGGCCAACTCTATTTAATATAAGAAAAAGAAAACACACGACAATTACAGAAAAAATATTAAATTGAAACTAAAAATCCAATAAAAAGGCATAAGACATAGAATCAAGAATTTTAAAAAAAAAATCCCAAGTTGCTTACTCTTGAGAAGGTCCAGATTTCCAGTCCGAGCAGCATTTAGGAACTTCTGAACTTTTTCCCTCTCTGCAATAAAAGAAAAGTAATACTAGTACTCGCTCAAAAATGAGTGTTTTATATATTCTGAAGGTAAGCAAACCTGCGAGGGCATCAGAAGCATCGGGAGCCATTATTGTAAACAAGAAGATTGCTAACAGCCGAGTGTGAAGCGTATCACTCTGCTCGTGGGATTTTAGTATACAGTAGTTCGACAAAAAAATGCCTCTTCTTGACAATAGCAGAAGTTTCTGGGTTGCTATGACATGTAGCGGAGGAAGAAAAGGGTTTTGAACAAACTCTCTTCTTCTTTTTTTATCGTATCTTCAAAGCCCCCACCGACCTTGCCAAGATCCTCAGTGGAGGAGGTAAATTGCGGGATGTGCCTCTAGGAGTCAGGGTGGAGAGCTTATGGATAAGCCTAGGCTGTTAACCATATAATAACTCCCACTTGCGACAAGACATAAATCCAATATTTCAGGATTCGATCTTTCTTCCTACGTTGCCGCCCACCAAGTGATTTTACTTTAAATTTTGTTGAAAAGATAAATTTAAACTCAAGAATTAATTTTAGCGATGATAATTTTGCAGATTTTCCATTAAAATTCTAAAACTACTTTTTATCATTTTAAACTCCAAATATAACGCACATTTTTTATAAAAAATAAACCAACGTAACAAATGTAACAACAACTGTTACAAAAATAAAAACAGTTTAATAAATGTAAAAACAACTGTTACAAAAATAAAAACAGTTTTTTTAGAATAAAAATATTTTCTAAATAAACTATTTTATATTTTGTAGTGTATGGTGAAACTATCTCTTAATTGTATCTATACATTTTATGTAATTCACAACTTTTATCAACTTTTTAACTATACATTTTATCAACTTTTATCAAAATTTAAAAAACTATCTAATTTTTTGCTAAGTAAATGGGTACTAAATTAAATTTATTAAAAATCTAAAATTAAAATTAAAGTCAACAATTAATTTTAACTGCACATTTTTTTATTTTTTTATCAAAATCTGATAAAAAAAAACTTTACCAAACAAGCTAAATGATCTTTTTGGCACAGCAATTGTGAATATAGTTTTTGGTAACAGAGCTTTTGGAAGCAGAACTTTTGGCAGTAGAACATTTGTTAAAAAGTTATTGACTGTTTGACAGTGAATTCAAAAAGTGCTGTGAATATTAAATTGAGTTTTTTACTGCATAACTATAAAAGTACTTTTGTATAAAATTTATATTTATTTGACTAAACAAATTAATTATTATATATATCATATATTTTTTATAAATAATATTTTTTTATATCCTATAATAATTATTAAAATTAATATCTTAATTAAATTATGATAAACCCAATTATTTTAGTATATCATGTAACTTAAAATTTATTTAAAATCAAAATATATTATGTGTAATTTGTATTATATTATTTAACAAGCCAACACATATAAAAAGATAAATTGATACAAGTAATTAATGTGGCAAATAAATTAATTTCTTTTTTTATGTATTAATGGTTTTTGATAATTTTTAAGTTTTATTAAATGTTAATTGCAACCGTAAAAAAATAATTAAATTTTTTTATAGAAGCTCAAAATTTAAGTTTTTCTAAAACAGTTTTTTTAAGCAATTTTTTTAATCAAAAAATGCTTATTAACTTTAGCCAAACAATCATAAAATATAATTAAAAGCATTTTTACTCTTTACGAAGTATTTTTGAACTTCAAAAAACCCTTCCCAACATGGACTAAGTCTCTAATAACATTTGCATAGAGGAGAAAATTTCACCGCAGGTCATCTAACTTACATGTTAGTTTCATGTTCATCATTTTATTCGTTTATATTTAATTTCAATTTTATAGCACTATTGTATCTATAACTATTATCAATATTGGCATAATTTGTGACTTGAACGGTATAATTTGTGACTTGGCGAGTGGAATTTTTTATTCGACTATAAAATGGGTCTAATATTTATATGTATGTCATTTGGCAAATATGTATTCTTTTAAAAGAAAATACGTAATATTTGTATTTTTCTAATGTCCAAAAGATATTGTATTGCACAGTGTAGAAGTCGAGTATAAATTTTGTTAGTCAGATCACGAATTCTATTTGTTTATACATGACATGGTATGAAGTTGAAATAAAATAAAGTTTGGTGATTTGAATTAATCGAATTTGTAAATTGGATGACCTCCGACGAAATTTCTTTGTTTTGAGAGACACCACCACTCAATTAGGTGTGTCCAAGTGCCCGAGGCGCCCCGGCCCCAAGGGTAAGCTTGTAAAAGCCTGATTATGACTCAGCTCAGCCGAGAGATGAATAGGGTCAACCCGGCTAAACCCATGGGCCAAACCAGACCCATGGGTGTAGGCACATCCATCTTATGACCGCTCATGTTATTTTGTTGATACATTATTATTATTATTATTATTATTATTATTATTATTTAAAATTCTATTTTTTGAAAAAAGAAATTATAGGACCAACGAGCTAGATTGGCTAGGCCCTATATTTGACAGTGACGAATAGGGTAGACCCTTTAAAATAGAATCGTCGAATAGGTTAGGGTGTCAAAAGGTCGAGTTGCAGCCCTTTGACACCCTTGCACACAGTTGTTTGTTTAGCACAACATGGTATGTTTTTCTTTATCTAAGGTTTTGTTTTTAGAAAATATTTAGATACTACATTGACTTTAGATAAAATTAAAATTCTTCTTAAATTTCCTATTCTAAATACGACCATCTCCATCGTCAAATCAACATCCACGTGCTTTAAGCCTTTATCCACTTCCGATCCTCGTTCCAAACAACCCAATCTTCTAAATACGACCATCTCCATCGTCAAATCAACATCCACGTGCTTTAAGCCTTTATCCACTTTCGATCCTCGTTCCAAACAACCCAATCTCCTCTCCTGTTACTTCTCCTTCTCTTGTAGCCGATCTCCCATGGCACTCCTTCCCAGTCTCACAATTAGTTGCCAAAAGTGTTGAGATAGATGTGGCAATGGACCAAGCCGGCTCGTATCGTCACCCACCGAGCTCGGCTCGCCCCTCAGCTTGTCCCTATAATTGAGGCTCGGTTAGCCGAGCGACCCATGAGCTCGGCTAGTTTTTTTTTTAATATTGTTTCGGAGAACTTAAAAATAAAAAAGAAACAAAATACGATAATTTTTTTCTTTTAAAACTTAAAAGTTGAAAATCCTCCACCTTTTCCCAGGCTAAGGACTGACTACTTTGAACATGAGCATGAGCGGCGTTAAAATTATACATCAATAAATTGTTATGTATACAATTTTTTATTAAAATAAGATGAATGAAATATCAAATATTTACGCAAACAATACTTACTACAAATTCAAGTATGTATTCAAATCTTCAATTTCTTCAGACATCATTCGGTCTACTTTATCTTGAATTCGAAGTTCAGCATCCTCTCAGTCTTTCAGACACAATAAGCTTTCTAATATATCGATTTTAAGTATTGATCTGAAATCAAACAAAACTCTACCACTTGTACTAAAAGCATACTCCGATAATACATTTGATACGAGGGGTGTTAGTAGATTGTGTGCCATACTTGAAACTTGAAAAAATTAGATATTGACGTTCATTTTGCCTCCACCATCATAGTATATAAAAAAAAATTCTCTCCATCATTTAAAATACTTATCATATCATGCGCGAAACACCTAAGTAACTCTAAAAGTGTATCACTAGAACGGGAAAGAGAAGAGGCAGAAGAAGAACTATTGTCATATTGACTGCCTTTAACTGAATTAAGGTAACTCTATAAGTCATTATCGTGAAGTGATGACGAAACATGTGTTGGAGCATGGGTCGTATGACGTTTCTACCGTCATTTTCAGCGTAGACCTCATACATTTGACATAAAAAATTATAAATCACTACACGTTAGTAGATGTTATTGGACATAACATAGACAACTCTTTCCAATATTTTATAAATTTAGTCTCCATCACATATATAATATTAGAAAAAATAACAAAATATTTATACCTACTAAAATTGTTAACAATATAATATAAACAATTGAGAATTAGTGGAGAAGTCGGATAATAAACACCTGAACATGAATTTGTTGTGTTGAAAAAAACTTTCAAATTTTTTTTATCATGAGCATATATTTATCAGTTATATGTTTGTAAATCATATTATGGGCCGTGTGAATGTCGGTCGTTATAATATGCAGTAATCAATCTTTGTACCTTTCACAAGATTCAAGCATGAGATATGTTGAATCCACATATTGCCTACATCAGCGCAAAAACTTTTTTCTTGAAATCCATTTTCAATACATAGAATAGTAAAAACTTGGTTTCTAGCAGGTGATACCGTAATATAATTAATAGCGCATCTAATTTGTTATAATTGTAAATCTATGAATTTTAAACACATCTTTTACAATTAAATTAAAAATATGACATACACAACGGATGTGAAATAAAATACCATCAAATTTTGAATGAAAATGTTGAATTAATTTTTCAATTACTATATTGTTGGGGTCAGCATTGTCAAAAGTAAAACTACATATCTTCATTTTACAATTAAATTCGCGTAAAATACCTAGTAAAACATGAAAAATATTAACTCATTATGAGGATAGTCAATTGTTCTAAACAGTGTTACTTTTTTATGCATTATTAAGTGTTTATCAATGTAGTGTGCAATTGCAACCATATATCATTTTTTGTTATTACTAGTTCATAAGTCCAAAGTGAAAAATAAAATACCATTATAATTATTAATATCACATATAATAATTTATTTATTTTTATTAAATAAAACAATTGTGTCTTTTCGAAGAGTATTTCTAACAACAAATATGTACATTGGTTGAAGATATTTTTTTATGAAGTTCGTGAAATGAGAATTTTCCACCAAACTCAGTAGAAACTCGGCACTTGCCACTAATTGCAGCATTTCTTCACGGTGCATGCTGTCTTGTGAATATACTCAACTGTTTAGATCGGGAGTACCACTGGGCCGGCTTCGGGATATCCAAACTGGAGTTGTGCCTGATTTGATTCCAACCCTCCGTATTTGAACCACACTTTTTGAAGTGTCTGTTTAGATGGGTTGTGCCTATCACATTTTGCCATGCTAACTTCTCTTTACAGTATTTATACTGTGCTTTGTGCTCAAAGACTCTGTCTATTAGTTTACCAGTGGGCACCAACTCAAAATGCTGTCAGCATCTAGCCTTTTATTTTTTTACTTTTCGTTTAGTGCTAGAACAAGTTGTTTTATTTGTATGTATGTCGACATCTTCTTGAATGTCATCTAAATCAATCGAACATGTGCTACCATACTCATCAACAATATCACAAGGAATTAGATTGTCATTAAGACCACTAAAATCATTACCACTTTAAGGATGGCAAAAAAATCCGCCGCCCAACCCCGCCACGCTTATTCGGGTAATAGGGGCGGGTTTTTCTGCCCCGCAGAGTTGTCGGGGCCCCCACCAAGATTTTTTTTTTGTTGTAGAATCATAAAATAGAATACAAATTAAAATTTTATTAGAAATAGACTAAAGAAGAATCGAACCCGGGTTGAAATTATAAACTATAAATCTCAACCATTACACAACTATCTCATTCTTGAATTTTTTTTGTTTTATTTGCTACAAATATTTTTTTATAAAAAATTATTTCTTTTTTAATTTTTTTTTTCAGTTTTGTAAAAAAAAAAAGGAAAAAAATTTCGTGGGGCGGTTGGTGAGTCAAAAGATTGACCCGTCCCTTCCCATTGCCATCCCTACATCACTTCGATTGTAAGCCATTTCGAATAAATTATATAGAAAAGAGTAGAAGAAGTAGTAGAAAATTAGAAATGTAGTAGAAAAAGTAGAAAATTAGAAATATAGACTAATATTGAGAGACAGTAAGATTTGAGAATTGTTGTTGAATTTGAGTATATAATAAATTGAGATATTGATGTGTGAAAAAAATGAATTTAAATAGAGGTATTTATAGAAAAAAATTCTGAAATTGGAAAAAAAAATCAAAAAAATAATTCAACATCAGACAGTCACTTTTTTGTGATCGTTAGATGGATCCACGAGCAGTTTTGATGAGCAGCTCATTGGCATTGACAAGCTGGCTCGTCTTTTTTTTGGAGCTAAATAGACTCGCCCCTAGACCGAGCTCATTATGGGTCAAGCTTAGAAGAATCGAATCCACGAACCCACGAGCCACTTGATCTATTTTGCCACCTCTACGTTGAGATGTATATGGATAACAAACTTAGTCGGTTAAAATCATATATTTTGAAGAAATTCCATAGTTCAAGTGCATACTTACTATTAATTTAATCGAATCATTGGCCCACTAAGAGCTTGTTCGGTACTCATTTTTTGGCAAAAAAATAGATTTTTTTTAGTCATCATTTTGGACTTTTCAAACCAAATAGTGGCTGAAATGATCAAATAGTCCTTCATTTGAAAAATATAACAATTTTGATAAATGACAATTTGGTCATTTCAGTTATTATTTGGTTTGAAAAGTCTAAAATGATGGCAAAAAAAAACCTATTTTTGACAAAAAAAAAAAAAAAATAGATACCAAACAAGCTATAAATTGAATAACTATTGCAAAAAAGGGACAAATTCTATAGACATTGTGCTATGCCAATTTTACCCAAATGATGACTCATCAAATGACCGAAGTACCCTTGACATAATTTTCTACAGCTACGGTTAGTATTTTAGGGGCATTGATCTCGTCCACCTAAATAAAGCATGAAGGAGTTAAGGGTTCAGATTTGTTGTCTTAAATATATGTTTATTTAATAGTCTCTCGAATAATAAAAAAAAAAAGTTACACATTATCGATTATTGTCCATAATGATCTCCTTGTCTATTTATTTGATGATGTATAATTTTTTTAGAAAAACAATTAAGAGGACATATATTTGATACAACAGATCTTGACTCTATTTATAAGCACTTATAAAATGTGGTTTTGATCTAATACTTCCGGTGGACATTGTTATAATGCCCACCGGGACGCTCCCAGTACATAGCTCAGTAATTGAAATGATTGGAGTGAGGTAGTCTCAACTTTGCTGGCAGATGCAGTGTGGGAGTTCGAGTCCTACCTTTGGTATAGATTTGACCTCTTGTAAACACAGTTAAAAAGCAGCTCTCAACCCTGCTTCATTAAGACACATCCTGCGATTTACATCTTCCACTTAGGCTCCAGGGTAGGGGCGGTGGGGGTCCTTAAAGTTGGGATTCAATTTTTATAATGTCCACGAGGATACTTGTCACTTCTTCATTGAATGAGTGTAGATCAAGGCCCTATAAAATGATGACCAAAGATCTATACAAACAGCCCTTAATCTACGCAAATTGGCTTTTTTCAACAAATGTTGGACCCCACTTTGATCCAAGAAAATCAATTTTTACGGAATCTAAACCATACACGAGCTCAAAGTACTAGAAGAGGATTCTTTATTTTTTTTTTTAAAATTAAATGTAAAGAGTGAAAATTTTATAACACTCTTAGAGCTTGTTTGACAAAGATTATAAACTCATTTTGGTTTATTTCAGCCGTAATTTTTGACATTTCAACCCATTTTTAACATGAAAAGTCAACAATTTCAACTCAAATAAACCAATATTGGTCAAATAAACCAAAAATTGGTTTATAAACTAGTTTATAATCTCTGTCAAACGGGCTCTTAGTTCTACATTTTACTTTTTTTTCTAAATAAGCAAAATACACAATTAAAGAAGTAAAATGAAAAGTCAAAAATAAAAAGATTGTTGGAGTGTGTAAACAGATTAACTATTTATATTTAAGGACGTTCTCTACTCATGTAGATGCTCTAAAATGTTAAAGTAAAAAATCTATTTAAGTCTAATTTTAAGAACCAGCTCTTTAAAATAGAGAATATCTTACATTTAAAGAATCTCTTGAAGATACTTTAAAAAGGTTAATTTTTAAAAAGAAAAAAGGTATTCGTAAAAATTTGTTGTTTTGTGGTTGTCTTTCTAATTTACGAAGAGTGATAAAAATTGAGAATGGCAATTGTTTTTAAAAACGAAGAGAAAATAAAAAATATCGATTTTAGAAACTTCTAATGACTCTTTTTAGTCAATTTTATTTATTTATTTATAAAACTTACCCTTTCTTAGCACACGAGTTCTTTTCTCCATTCATTTTTTTTTTTAATTTTTGCACAAAAAAACCATCCATGTATAATATTAACTTGAAATATTTTACAACGAGAGAAATTAATTATTGGAATTTAAATTTTGAGATTTTGTTTCTATGTGAAGAGAGATCATCATGTACAATTATATAATTAAAATGCTAAATAAAACGATACGTGTAAATATTATTTTTATAGTGCTCAGAATACAAAAGGTATTCCGAGCATTATACTAAAAGTCGGGAATCGGAGCTTCACAACCACTAGTCAATAACTATCTAGAAAACGATGTCTTAGCAATCACGAGATTAGAAAATTATATGTTATTTTACACTGAAAATATTTTACAGCAAATAACCCATGCACAAACTCTTCAGGCTAGTCTTCAGTATAAAGTCACCATCTAATAAAATCAAAATTTCGATCACAAACATAGATCGATAACTTTTGAAATATGACTATACAATATTGACACGATTAGATGACGCTTTTTTTTTCTTTAACACGACTCACAATTATCCAGTCTACCTTCTGAACTGGCATGGTCCTCTAATAAAGAAACTCGCGCCGGACCAAAGTAGCTTCTATTTACAGTACTCCAAGATGCCTGGCTTCAAGGTTAATTATTATAATTACTTGCAAATTAAGCCGCCTGTATCATATATGATATATTCAGGGCATGCAATACAACTGTAATTAATCGAGCCTAAAAGAAGATTAATTAATTAATTAATTAATCTCACAGCTTGATCATCTCCCCCCTCTCCCCCTCTCACTCTAACTTAATTTCTGTACAAATTAATTTGATCAGGCACCCTTCTTCATGAGGATTGCATCACAGAACATGCCACTGCTCGTGCCCAATGCCTCAACTTTTGTTTCACCTGTTGAGGATCATCACCTGCACCATTAAATTAATTTTTTTTTATCAAAAATATAATCGAGCGAGACATAGATTTAGAACATTTGTTTCTTTCGATACCAAATTAATTTAACTAGTTAAGACTTAGAGTTTCATCTTAAAAGGTCAACCTTATTAAAAAAATTTATTAAGAGTAGAAGTCAAAATTCTTATATATTGGTTAATATTTCAGTATATAACTGATGTGGGATTTATCATGCCAGCAAGATAGTAACTCGTTGGAGTAGACCAATCTTGAAATCTAAATGCTTGTTTGAGTTTTAGACATACATATTGAATTGTTAGTTTAAGCTTAATATATAGACTCTGATACCATATATAGACTTGGGGTTCTATTTTAAAAGGTAAATTTTATTAAGAATAGACCCTTATATATTGGTTAATATTTCGGTATATAATCGATATGAAATTTATCTCTTAATACTAACCTGGGCTGCAAATCTTCCAATCAGATTCGCTCCTCGGGCTCGCAGAGGACGACGACCGGCCTCCAACAGACACCGAAGATGGCGACGGAGGGCCTCTGAGCAATGGGGCTGAGCGGCTGCTGGCGGGGCTGGGGATGGGGCTGGTCAAGAACTGGCGGTTCACAGCAAAATAAAGGTCAAGGGCGGGGATAGTGCCGCATAGCCCCTGTCCTTCTTCTTCATTGAACCCGAACCCAAGCTCTATGCAACCTTTTAGCTCATTGAGATCCTCATCCGTCAAATCATCCGTTTCGTGAATGCCATTTCTCCTCCTCTCTTGCCTGAGAAACTGGAGGCGCCGCTTCTCCCATGCAACATTTCGCGGGGCTACACACACAGACAGCTGCTTGGACAATCTCTTTTTTGACTTTGGAGTTCTCCAGAACGGCGGAGCGTGCTCTAAACGCTTCAGCTCCTCGGTTTCCGACTCATAAAGAGGCAAAACAGATGGCGTCGACGATGGAATTCTCTCTTGATCCCGTGGCTCTCCCATCTCAACTTTGTTGTTTAAATGAAATTCAAACTTCTAACAATGCAAATGGTGAAGAGGCAAGCTTTTATTTTTAGCAAACAAATTCAGTTTTTATACGTCGTTTCAGACGTTGTTCGGCGACCGTGGCGGAGAAGCTTACAACCGCCCGGGCCAGCCGTGGTACGGTTGTTTAAGGGGCCGGGTTGGTGCGGTGAAGGAATATGTTTTTCTTAAATGAACACACCAACCGACCAGTTGGAGCGGACTAGCCATTGGAGGGTTTGAAATGGGAAGATTTGTAAGGGAACATCCGTCCATTACGCCTTCTCTTTCTACACTTCACCATTCATTTCTAACTGCCATTTAACCTCATAATTGGTTTGTTTTGTTTTCTTGTTGAACATGGGAAACTTTTTAAAATGTCATTTTCACCCATATTAGTTACAAATATTTTTTCTATTCAAAATTCGACACACTACTCGATCGGATCAATTTGATGTGAACCTATGCACATGTACATTAGTGTTCTACTATAAACTCATAAAGTCAAATTAAAAAATCCATTTTTTCATACAATCGATTTTTTGTAAAATCTCTCGATAGAAAGATGTAAAAATTCTAACATTCATATGATCGATGTAGAATGTGATCTAAGGTTAATAGCTTGTTTGGTGATATCTCAGAAAACATTAAAAAATAAAATAAAAAGAAGTTTACCGTACCGGTACCAAGTATTGCACATTCTTGTTTGTTTTGGTAATGGTAATTCCATCTCGCAAAAAGAGTTTTCTTTGCAAACATCTATAAGAATCGGGGGAAACATTTTATTTTTCGAACAAAGATGTTCAATTCAAATATTTGAGTTAATTTTCTTCCTCAATACTATTAAGTACGGTCTAATCTGTCCAACAATTCTCTTTTTTCAAAAATTTGGGTTTAAATATTAGTTCACATTGACGAGCCATTATCAATAGTGTTCAAAATTCAAAAAGTTTTCCGTGTGTGTGGTTGAGGAAAAAAAATAATATTTTTGAACATAAATAACAATTCCAACAATTTTTCAACTTTTTTCTTTGTTTTTTGGATCTAAATAATTAGTAATTGCAACTACAAAAAGAAAATCAATAAGCAGAAGAAAGTCAAAAATTGAAAATTAAATTGAGTAACATCAAGATTTGACTCAATAGTCTAGCTGCTTTATTGAGAGATTTCAGCATGTTTGAGAATGAAATAATTAGTTATTATCTCAGTGGTTGAAATGTCCATCGCTGTTGTCTTAGTATTTTGGGACACTGTTTGTGCACTTGTCCCACTCTATTGAAGTGTTGGAGGCGATTGGACTTTTGGAAGAACATAAATTATATATATTTCTTATTTATAATTGAATTGAATTGAATTAAGATCAATAATTTATATACTTCATCACATATTTATCTTTTCAATTTCATAAAATGTTGTTAATTTATTTAATTCAATAAAACAAGTGTGTCTCGAAATTGTCGTATATCTCAAGTTTTTAAATCCTACTATGTACATGTAATCTAATATACGATGTCTTGACACTTCTAAAAGTAGTTCATATACAACCCAAATGCATATCAATATTTTTCTTTAAAAAAATGTTCAAGAAAAATAGGAACAAACATGTTTCTTGCACTGAAATCAAATGAGATGACAATGTTTAATATGTAATACTAAGACCTATAGTATTCTACAAGTGTGAACAAGTACATTTTAGGCACTCTCTCAAGGTTCTAGATGTCATATTAAATTTGTAATTAGAATGTTAGAAAAAACGAGAGTGACAAGTGTACGTACTTAGAAATTCATATGTAAATATCTAGACGGTTTGAGAATGTTCTAAAGAACTTATCTCGATTATTAGTTAAGACGGATCTTTACCATTTATCATTGAGGAAAAAGCTTAAATAAGTGGTCAGGAGGCTCATTTATGAACAAAAATGAGAACAGTGCTATAACAAGTGGTATGTGCATCTCTCTCTATATATGTGCGTTTGCATTTCAATCTTTAGTTGCAGAGTTGTTATTCTAGTTTTCAATGATGAATCCCAACTTTCCCTTCTATCTAAATGAATAAAATAAGAACCAAATATGCATTTAACCCTAACAAGGAGTGAATTGTTGTCACCTTAAGGGGGATGATGAACAGTGAAGCGTTGTCAATGAATCGCATTTGCGAATTTAATTTGTATAATGAATCACTACAAGTGAATCCCATTTACGAATTTGATCTATACAATGAAGCGATCCATCCTGACATGCTCAAGCATTGGAAAAATCACAAATTTTGTATTTACCCCGTGTAGAAGCAAGTTCTAAAAAATAGAATTCTTGTAGGTAGTGGTCACAAACGTCAGCCCGGCCCAGGCCAGGTCGAGCCACACGCATAAAGCAAGGCTAGCCCGATTCCAATACAGGCCAATAAATTGCTAGACGAGTCCAACCATAATTCTATATTCTTTTACTTTTTTAATATATGTTATACAAATATAAAAGTATATAAAAGTATATAAGACATAGCACTATTGCAATTCAATAATATTACATATAGGAGGTTGTGGACTTTCCCTTCAATTACAATTCTGCAGATTACAACTCATGGCCTGTTCATACAATAAATATCTTCACAATGTCAAAATCAAACATTAGGCCAAACATCCACTTATTCATTCTCAAAAAGCACCCTCCTGATTCTAACTATATATTGATTTTCTATAATTTTATATAGAGAAATGCTTTTTATTTCTATGTTGCGTGGACCCCACGTATTATTTAGCACTATTCTTTTTAGAAATAGAAAATAATAATAATGGGCTTTTCAATCTCCCTCTCATCAACACACGGTCTCACCTCTCTCCCTCTCTCTCTCACACAAAATCTAATTGCCGCCTCCACTCTCGTCGGATCGGACCAAATGCCAATACTGTCGGCTGCCTTCACCAACTCCACCTCCGAAATTTTGCAATAGCACCGCTCATAGTCACCACCGGAAAGCAAGCGACCAAGTGTCCAAGAAAATTTCAACGACTCATTTTGAAACTACAGAAAAAAAATCCTTAATCTTTGTGAGTTTTCTTGTTTTCTCTTTGGTTTGGATTTACTTATATCTCAACGACTCATTTCCTTAATCCTTAATCCTTAATCCAATGGTGTGTTTGATTTTGATTAAAATCAGATTTTTTTATAAAAGTTGATAAAAGTTTATGAAATGTGTGGTTGAAAAGTTGTAGGCCTATAAAATGTGTGGTTAAAATTAAATGTTGCCTTTGACTTTAGCTTTTTAGCAAAATTTTAATTGTTTACAAACAATGCCTAATATGAAATGGGTTTGTGTTTTCTCCTTTGCCTTTTGGTTCGTTGGCAACCTTAGAATTTTCCACTTCTATTTGATTATATCAAATCTAGGTAATCATGTTCCTAGGTTTAATCTCCTAAATTGAATTATATATGTTATAATTTGGGGGACAATTTAAAATTTTAATTACTCTGCAAGGTTGATTGAGGGAGGAACACATGAAACATTAACATTTATTTTCTGCTTTTGTTAAATATTTGAATCTTATGCTTTTGTTTGTTTGATAAATATATTGATATCACATAATAAGAAAATTCCAAGTTTATGGGAAATCATCTCGATGGTAAAACTCGTCTTGGTTGAAAGTAGCTCTTTTTGTGCCTTTGTGCTGTGCACGTCATTGGAATATTGGTTTTTTTGACAAATAACTCATTTTCTCTACAATTTGCTTCTATGTATGTACAATCTATTTGGATTTTGCAAAGTAACTTTGCTCATATCTAGTGTTTTGTTTTTCAAAAGTTACGTTTCAATCTTACGTATCTTTCAAATACATAGTTGACTGTTTTTTCAAGTGTTTGAAGGAGCTACTGAGGTTAACCATTTATGGTGAATGCAGGAAAGAATTTTTAAGGGGATGTAGCTGAAATTCAAAAGGCACGCTTTTGAGCTTAACAATTCATAGTGAATGCAGGAATGGATTTTTCACTTTGTAGTACTTACGTTGATGCATTATTAATGAAGAGTTTTGGAACTTCATTGTCTTTCCCTCAACTAGCATACTTGCATTTTGAATCTTGTGTTACATTGACTCGAGTATGAGTTCAAGGTGTGGGAATTTACATTACAAATTGTTTACTATCAAATACGAAATCCAATGAGATCTACACCTTTGTTTTAAGAAGTAGAATTGAAGAAGAAAATTTTGATTTATTGGATTGAGACATGCTTTGCTTCAAGTTCAAGTAGAACCTCATGTTCTACAGTTTTAATTGAAGTTGTATGTACTTACTCTTAATATGAGTGTTTTTATATTTTCTTTTTCCAGAGATTCTAACAAATTATTATTATTTTACAAACAGCTCAAAACAAAAGTTTTCAATCAAGAGAATCCAATTGGGACTGATAAAGGGAAACAACACATTGAGATTGCACTTGTAAGAACGGCAATAAACTCTACTTGTCACAGAGTTCTGGGTATCTTTGACAGCCCATGAATAAAGTCGTATGTAGTGAATTCCTTACCATACATTGCACGAAATGTACTACTTCTCCTTTAAAATCACGATGTTAATTGATAATGTTAAACCATTGTACATCGAATAAAATGTGCCAAAACACACTTTCAATTAATGATGCTTGCACAATGATCATTTTGCAACTGTTGTCCGACCATTCAACACTAGAAAATCATACACTCGTAAGCATATGTAGAATACACGTACATGATCATATCATAATTCTTTATCAGAGAAAGAATAACTTGGAGATTTAAGTAAAATCGAAATTAAAGCCAAAATAGCTTTATATTCAAACTATGAGCAAACTTTTATATCCTATATGTGAACCCTGTTTGTTGATCATTATATGAGAACCCATACTGCATCATCTATTTCGACAATATTGCACAGACAATGCCACAATTCAACATTAATTTCAATGATCATTATATGAGAATTCATTATGCAGAGCACTATGCGCCAATGATAATTCATTATGCAGAGCACTATGCGCCAATATCTCAAAATTAAACTTCCACAATAATTTTTCGTCTCATCTCCAAAGTTCTAATCTCTTGATCATTGACAGTTTGACACCATCAGTTTGAGTGGTAAATTACCGTTACCTAAGCATAAAAAGTTGATCATTTACATATATTCAAGGCTTATAAGATAATTGAGTGGTAAATTACCGTAACCTGATTCAAATTACAAGCCCGTGACATCTTCTTGTTGCACATATGGATTATAGTAATGTGTGGTATGACCTGATGTTAAAAAAAATATTAACACACATGAAATAATCAACTGATACTACACAAGGAACTTCTACTTACCTTGATCATTGAATACATAATTTGGTAAAACATCAGGCCTCAAACTGTAAGGTGGTAAGTGTTGAAAGTGAGGTGCATGTTGCTCGAATCTTGCCACTTCATTAACATTAAAATTATCAGGTGTAAATACTTGCGTTTCCTGCTAAGCAAATAAAGTGAAAATAAAATTAAAATAATTATCATTAAAATAAAATAAAAATTGAAAACTATGAAAACAATATTAAAATTACCTGAATATTTGTACTTTTTTGCGTGCCAACCCCAATGGGAACGCTAACATCTTGTTCAATTGCTTGAGACTGAAAGTAAATAAAATATAATAATTTTAGTATGTTTATGTAAATTATAATTTTTTAATTAACAACTAAAATATAGTATGTAATATTGTACCTCCAAATTTTCTCTATTTTTCTTAGTTTTTTTTGTCTTCACATTTTTTCTTCTTTGAAACAAACTTCTCTACATTGGAGATTCTTCTAGTATTCGGCGGACGCCCGTGTCTTCGAATAGCCAAAGGACTACGAAGTCTATTGTTTTCTCCAAAAGATTTGCACAACTCACTAGTGGCATTATTACTTGTCAAAGAACAATTTCTCAAAGTTGATTTATTTTTGTTTATTTTTGATTGAAATTCATCCATCATGTTTCACAGTAAGTCACAGTTCTCATCAGAAATGACAGCCAAGTCAGCAACATCATTCTTTTGCAACTTGTTATAACATTGAGCCTCATGATCACCTTTCCAATCATCATAAGTAACTTTCACCCTTGTGTGAGTCCTTTTTAAATCCTTCGTCCAACGTGCTAAGATATATTTATCTGGAACTTAATGAATATTTAGTTTCAAAAGAACTGATAAAGTATGCTTGCATAAAATCCCTCTAAATTCAAACAATTGGCAAGCACGCTTAACTTCATTTTTTCCTTCATTGCAAGAAAGAGTGAAACGAATTTTTTTATGTTTACCTCTAACCAAAATATCCTCAACCACATCAAATAATCTAATTTTCTCATCAACACAAGAAATTTCACAATACAATTTCCCAGTCAACTCTTTTTGAAATTCTTTAAACTTTGAATTAGTGTATACACTTTGAAATTGCTTTTTCTATTTCAAAATGTGTTACACACGGTATCCATGTAGTAAAAGACTTAAAATCATCACAATTTTTCTTTTCGACCTTGCTTCTTAAAGCATTATCATACTGCTCGACAAATTGCTTCAATGTTGTCATTGAGTTTACGTAGTCATCAAAGAATACATTCATACTTTCGCTACGTTGTGTGGTTGACATACTGGCCCAAAATGTATCCTTTACAAATGAAGGAACCCAACGATGCCTCTCTTTATACAAATTACCTAGCCACACATTTTCACGAAGATTGAACTCACTAATGAACTGCTCCCACTTATCTTCAAATTCTTCTTTCTCTAAAGATTCATACACAATATTATGCAAGACATTTTTTATTTTTTCAAACAACCTATAGCCTCTTAACTTCTCTGGTACTTTTTTCATTATATGCCATAGACACCAAAGATGTCGAGTGTTAGGAAACACATCCTCAATTGCTTTCTGCGTTGCTTTATCTTGATCTGTAATTATGCACTCGGTGCACGTCTAGACATACATGCTTGCCAAGTGTGAAACAACCAAATAAATGTAGTAGTATCTTCATTTGATAGTAACCCACATCCAAATAAAATTGAGTGTCCATGGTGGTTCACACCCACAAAAGGTGCAAATAGCATGTCATATTTATTTGTCAAGTAAGTTGTGTCAAATGTAACTACATCGCCAAATTCTTCATAAGCTTCCCTACTCATTGCATCAATCCAAAATAAGTTCCTTATTCGAGCATTGCCATCTACATCCATCATATAAAAAAAGTTTGAATTCTTTGCTTGCATACGCATAAAATAATTATTGATTGCTTCAGCATCACCAATACCAAGTCGTAATCTTCTTTTCTTATCAATGTAATTTCTACAATCTTTTTCCAAAAATAGGACATTATCATGACCACTAGCTTCCACTACAAATGATTGATAATTCTTTGCTTCACCAATCCCAGCTCGGTCATTCAATTCAAGTTTTCTTTGAGCACCTATACTAATTTCCCTATTGCATGAGTAAAATCGTGATTTTTCTGGACTCGCCCCATGATTATGCTCAAGTATAATAGAATTAATCTTGCACTTCCCATCTCTAAATACAGAAGTATTAACCTTAGCTTTGCACCTCGTTTTCATCAATGGATTAGGGTTAAGGTGATTTTGTTTTTGTGGCGTTGAATTTCCCGCTCGAGAACATGATAAGCAAACAAATCTTAAATTCCCATCTGATCGTGCCGATTTCTTTATAATTCCAAATCCTTCTTGTTTCACATATTGTTTATAGTACTCAAAAAGGTTATCCAGTGAATCAAAATGCATACCAACTTCAGGTGCTTGAATAATTTCTTTATAAACCAAGTTATTGTGTACCTCTTTCTCATCCACATATTATTCATCACTCGTATCCAACATATTGTCTTTTTCAATAAACATCTCGATCACTTTATAATCTATTAAAACACAAACAATATTTAATAACAATACCACTAAAAATAATCAAGCAGAAAATAAATGTTAATGTTTCATGTGTTCCTCCCTCAATCAAACTTGCAGAGTAATTAAAATTTTAATTTGTACCCCAAATTATAACATAATTCAATTTAGGCGATTAAACCTAGGAACATGATTACCTAGATTTGTGATAATCAAATAGAAGTGGAAAATTCTAAGGTCGCCAACGAACCAAAAGGCAAAGGAAAAAACACGAACCCATTTCATATTATTCTCACTATGAATATAAGTAAATCCAAACCAAAGAGAAAACAAGAAAACTCACAAAGATTAAGGATTTTTTCCTATAGTTTCAAAATGAGTCGTTGAAATTTTATTGGACACTTGGTCACTTGCTTTTCGGTGGTGGCTATGGGCGGTGCTACTGCAAAATTTCGGAGGTGGAGTTGGTAAAGGCAGCCAACGGTATTGGCGTTTGGTCCGATCCGATGAGAGTGGAGGCGACAATTAGATTTTGTGAGGGAGGGGGAGGGGAGTTGATGAGAGGGATATTGAAAAGCCCATTATTATTATTTTCTATTTCTAAAAAGAATAATACTAAATAATACGTGGGGTCCAGGCCACATAGACTGCCACCTCTACTATTGATGGTCAGCAGTAGAGATAAATAGCATTTCTGTTTTATATATGATTAGGTCATCAAACATAGATACATTGTCCAACCAAATCTTCTTAAAATGTGCCATTAAAATAAAATGAGGAATTAGACAAAAAATCAGAAAATAAAAATAACATATACAAAACAATATAAACATTACACAACTCACAAAGACTAATAAAACACACTTGTTAGAAATTAAAAAATTACCTGTTGCTTGGTCACATTTTACAATCAGTTGTCACAAAGACTAATAAAAACATAAAAATACAAAAAAAATACCGATTATTTGGCCATATTTCACAGTCAGTTGGTCAAACACTTCACACTCGCTCAGTCTTCAGTTGAACATTGTAGTCATCAGTTGGAGAAAAAAAGAAATGGAGCTGACGACTTGAATTAATAGATTTTGGGACTGATTTCGGTGGAGCTTGAATTCGAGAAAATGGGGGCGGAAATAGATGAAAAAAGTGCAATCCGATTTAGGGGCGAAGAGCCTTGGGTTGAACTTATCAATTTTGGCTTTGGGTCATCACATTTTGGGCTCAAGCTAGAGTGAAGGAAATAAAAATTAATAACTGGCGAGCCCGAAAAGAATTGGGGTTGTCCAGCACGTTCCCAATTGGCTCGATAGACTATTCGGTTCGGGTCAAATAGGTTTAGGGGGTGTATTCAATTAAGATTTGATAAGACTTTTATTAAGTTTAGAAGTCTAGGTGTATTCAATTCAAACTTTTTAAACTCCATAAAAGTCTTGGGGTATTTAATATAAATTTTTAAAAACTTTTAAAAAGTCTTATAAAGTCATGCGATACTCAATTCAGACTTTTTAAAATATTACGAAATTTAGGAGTATTCAAAATGTCGATGACTTTTAATGACTTCATAGAAAATGTGTTATGTACTAACTTTAAAACACAAGGTAAATAAAAAATATTACAATTTCTCTCACATTCACTCATAAGACTTTGGAGAAAAAAAATTCTTTCATTTTTTTTCTTTATACTACATTTCTCTCTTTTTTTCCTTCAAAAGTTCTTCTCTTTCATCAATGTAATTTTTTTTCCTCTTCAATATATTCTCCTAACTATTTTTTTCTCTTTCTTCATTTTCCTTCTACGAAAAGAATACAAATATTTTTATCTCTAGTCAATTTAATTTTTTTCTTTCTTTTCAATATTCTTCTAACTATTTTCCCATTTTCCCATTTTCTTCTTTTTCCTTCTATGAATCTTTAGAGATAATGTGATTTTTTTTTCTTCATTATTCCCATAACCATTTTTTTCTCTTTCATTTTTTCATCGTTTTTCTATTTTTCATTAAAAACAAGATAAATTTATAATTAAATTCTTATATAATTGTTGATTGTAGTTTATTAATGAATTTCATCAGGTTAAAAATTAATGTTTTACTACTGTATTTTTTATTTTCATTTTCATTTTTGTTTTTTCTATTTATCTTGATGAGCTGGTTGCATTTATTTTCTTCTTCATAAATCGGTACTTTGATAATTCATTTATGCAATTGTAGTGGCTAATAATGATATATTACCAATAGATTATTAAATATAAAAAGAGAGATTATGAACTAGATAAATATTTTTAAAAAGAGTTGCATGCCATAATTTTTTGAATTATCCACAAGCCATTTGAAAGTTTGTAGTTTTACCTAAAAGAAAAAACAGAATGAATTAATAATTTATGTCATTAACTTTTGACGTAGTTTACTTGCAGCAATTAAATAGAACATTTTTTTTATGAATTTAATAATATTAATATAATTAAATAAATTATTACTAAACTTTTCTCGTTCGACAAATTTTTTTTAATTGTGGGATATTAAATTTTTATCTTCAAAATTTTTAATTGAAAATATAAAGTCTATAAAAGTCCATAAAAGTCTGTGAAAGTTTAGGAAAATCTTTTAAAATAAAATCTAGAAAAATCCATAAAAGTCTGTAGGGGTCTATTAAAATATATAAAAGTCAGCAAAAGTTAATGAAATCTATCAAAATCAGTCACTTGAAAAATATCAATCAAAGTCTTTAAAAGTCTAGATTAAATACACCCCGTTAGGGGGTGTATTCAATTAAGACTTGATAATAAGACTTTTATGGAGTTTAAAAGTTTAGGTGTATTCAATTCAGACTTTTGAAACTTTATAAAAGTCTTAGGGTATTCAATATAAAATTTAAAAACTTTTAAAAAAATCTTATAAAGTCATACGATATTCAATTCAGACTTTTTAAAATCTTACGAAATTTAGGAGTATTCAAAATGTCGATGACTTTTAATGACTTCATAGAGAATTTGTTATGAACAAACTTTAAAACACAAGGTATAAATAAAAAATATTACAATTTCTTTCATATTCACCCATAAGTCTTTGGGGGAAAAAAATGAAAATGTCCATCAAAATCGGTCACTTGAAAAATGTCCATCAAAATGTTTAAAAGTCTAGATTAAATACACCCCCTTAATTTTTTGTAAAAATTATATCATGTTATTTTAAATTTTACTAGATTAGCTTTTTTATATATATAAAATTACTATTTATCATTTATATTGTACTGTTACCATATAAAAATAATTTATTTATTTATTAGCATTATTATATATTAACTATTACAACTACTATTAAGAGATTTAATCATATCATTACCAAATTTAATTAACAATCAAAGTATTTCCTAAATTACCCTTCCTACTTCACATTGAATGCTCACCATTTAAATCAAATCTATTTTAGTTTCAAACCCTATATAGTAAGATTCTACATTTCTTATTTAACCCATTATTTATTTTTTAAATAAGAAAATTTTATATTTTTATGATCATCTCTTTTATTCAATCTTTCATTAGTTTTTTGTTTCAAATCGCGCAAGAAATTTACAACTATTAGTATAAAAATAGGAAAGGATCTGGCATGGTAGATCCGCAGGCTTCGAATCCTAGCTTGAGTTGCCACAGAACCTTAGCGCCACGTATGTGTGGGAAGGTCCACCAAGGAAGAGGCATAGAAAGAGTGAGAAAGTTCAATCCAAGACATGAAAGCGGAATCACAACTATCAGATCTCGTGCTTAAGCAAAGAGAGATTGTGTGATGGCTACAAAGCGTAGTCGTAGCAATCCAAATCCAAAAGCAGAATCGTGTGTACCTTTTCCATCGTGAAAAAAAATCATCGGGACAATAGAGTCTGGTTACTATTGAATGTTATTACATTATGCTACAATGTAATGTCAGGGGCGGATTCACAACATGGCGAGACCCCGCGTCCGCCCGTGCTGGAATTTCGCGAAAAAATGGTGCTGGCTATCAGGAGCGGTCGCCCCCACTGGGTTTCATCAATTTATTTTTTCTTCCTGTGTGCATTCTGCGTCTGCGTGTATGTATATGTACATGTATATATAAAACTTACAGTAAAGGGTTGAAGTTGAGAGAGAGAGAGAAAGAAAGAATGTGTATTTTAAAGTCAAATTTTCATTTGTGGTCCTGAACTTTGAAAAATTAAAAAATAATGCAATTGAATAAATAAATCTTTAAGTAAGGATTTATTATTTCTCTTTAATATAATAATTGCATAATTTGGAAAGGGGTGTCAAAATTAAAGAATATAGAAAGCATTTATCAGAGCTTTTGCTCTTTCTTTTTTTTTTATATATATTTGTCATAGATTTGACTTTATATTAATCTTTTTCTTACGTGGTGTTGGAGGCGAATCAAGTTTGTGGCTGAGACTTCTATCTCTAACATGTTGAAGTTATTTCCATTTTGCAGTTGGATCTAAACCTACAGTCCACGAGTGTTTTGGGTGCAACATTTGAAGACGATGCAGTTTCCAAACAATACAACTAGATGGAGGCATCAACAACTGAGCATTATTTTCACAAGCATCGGCCATTGATTGGTCATTATTTTCACATTATTTTTTTACAAGCATCGGTCATTGACTGGTCAACGTTCACCCTAGCTGAACTTCAACCCTAGATCCGCCACTGTGTAATGTGGTATTTAATTATCTCGATTGGCACAAGTAAGTAATCGAACATTATATACATGTATATACAAGTATATGATGCTACAAGTTGTTAATTCAAATTAATTCTTGGTTAATTGTAACAAAGGTTTATGTGTTGTGTTGTGTTGCTCCAGGTTGTTATTTAAAATCAGTCTTTTTACAAAAACTATATTTCGTTTATATTATTTGTTGAAAATATATTTATTCTCGATTGTGGTATTAATCCGAGAAATTAGAAGATTGCAATATATAATTATGTGCACTCGATGTTCAGTGATTTTGTGTTTTCTTTGCAATAGGTTTCCTTCCAATTGTTCTCTAAGAATATTATCAATATTCTGAAATTATGAAAATGGTGCTGAAAAGAAGCAAATATAGAATGTTGAATTTGTTGATTACATTAGGAGAATTTGAATTTCGAAAATATGATTTGGAGGAATTTTTGGAATAAAATTTCCAATTGAAACGGTTGTATTGATTTGTAAGAGAGTAATATTCTATAAATAACATAGTTTTTAAATTACCAGTATTTTTTAATTGATACAATCATATATTGGTAATTTTTTATTATTTTATACAGGTCAAGTATATTTTAATTTGTGAAAATTAAGTACTCCACCTTCTTCTTTTTAAGATTTTGAATTTTACTATATTATATATATATTTTTTATCAATTTCAATGTACATCATATTTTTTTACTGAAGAGTTGTAAAACAATTAATTTTATTTATTTAAATAAATAAAATTAATTGTTTTACAACCCTTGATTGTTATTAAGTTAATTATAGATTTAAAATACTCTTAACATAAAATACTACAATTAAGTGTCTAATTAAAGTTACACTATATTGCACATTACTTCATTTTAAACTCTCTCTCCTCCATTATTTCACAACTCTCCCACCTGCATTATCAATTTCTTATCTGTTAAAGGAGAATAAATCATTGTCTGAAAATCATTAAACTCGAAGAAAGAGATTTTTCTGGTCAAGATCTAGCAAGGAATCAACTTCTTGATAGATCTAAAGAATGAAGTGTCCGTCTTTATGCTTTTGTGAAAACTGAGCAAACTTTATTTTCTTATTTTTTGTTGTGCTTTTCAAATCAGTTCTTTGGATGTATCTAAGAACGACAGTCTCCATACGAAACGTTCTAACAAGATGTCTAATATTTACAGAACTTTTATTTAATTAATTAATCATTTTTTTCTTCCTATTGACAAATTAGCAATGGAAAAAATGTACATTTGTTACTGCCATTAAATGTTAATATTAACTGGTCAGTGATAGTTTATAACATTTTATCAAAGATTTGAATTATATATATAGACTGCTTGCAGTATAAAAAACTTGTGGTTGTAATTGTAGTTCAACTTATGTCCAATGACAGTGTTTGTATTTTGTTACAAATCAAATATGATTATCTCATAATGATTACTTATTTTGTTATTTGTTATTGTAGTATATGTGTTATTGCAGGGGGCAATGATGATGATGATTGTTACTGTACTTTGTTGTTGTTGTGTCTGCGATACAAATGGTGTCGAACAATCAATGTTATTGCCGTTGGTGCATATTGTTAATAAAATTTGAAATAATTTTTAAGTTACACTTATAATATATTAATGTCCATTATTTAAACAACATGTTGTCTTATTTTTTGAAACTTTAATTGATGTCGTATTTTATTAGTGCATATTAGTAGAATTGTGCAATATTTTTTTCTTAGCATGGAGATTTTGAATATGCTGTTTTGAATTTTAATTTAATTGATAGGGTGTAAGAACATTTTCAATGCACTCCGTCTATTGTTTTTTAGATGTGCTACATAAGCACAAATAGTCGGAGTTATAAAAAAAACCATCTACAATGCATGCTGACGAGGACTTCATCTTGCTAACGTCTTTAGACAAACTTCTAGACGAAGTGACTCAGCAAATTTAAATCCAACATAGCATTTTATTAAAAAAAAAAAGTTCGGTTATATGGGATTTATTTTATTATTTTAAAAGAAATTAATGCCACATAAGCAGTAATATTAGTTTTAGACGGAATTCATTGGAGATGAATTTTTAATTTGATCGCCTATTTGGATAGATGGCGGTTTTTGTTTCTTCTTTTATTTTTAAGTAACTTACATTAATTGTAATTAATAAATGATTAGCAGTATTTTTTTAACAATATATAAGGATTCATGAATACTTTTCAATTAATACATAAAATCCATTATTTTTCAATTTCCATTTAATTTCTTGTGTATATATGTAAATTTTCCTTTAAATTTTTATCACAAAAAGGGATAGTTTCACCATATACCACAAAATATAAAATAATTTTTAAAATACTATCTCATTTTTTTATTCTAAAAATATTGTTTTAACTTTTATAATATTTGTTGTTACATATTTTACGTTTGTTATATTTCTTATAAAAAAATGTGTGTTACATTTGTTATTTTTGAAATTTAAAATGTTGAAAAGTAATTGTAAATTTTAATATAAATCAAGTATGTAGCAAAATTATCACAAAAACTAATGTATATTCATAAATTTTCCATTTTTTTTTTGTCGGGCCATCTTTTTACAAGTCTAGCCTAGCCCGAGGCCTGGGTTATACAGGGGTATACTTATTTTGCCATCTCTATTTGTGGGTTATAAAAAATAAAGAAAATTGCATGTAAGTCACCTACAGGTGACTTATTCTAAATTAGGTCAAAATATTTTTTTAAATTGTGATTAAGTCGTACTCTTCATCAATATTACAAAATCATTCCAAAATGACCCATTTGATATATATTTTCAATCGACTTCTTCCACCTCCACAAATCTCCTCCACATTCGACGAGTGCTTCTTCTACGGTGCGGTGGCAACCTTCTTCCACATCCACAACCTCCTCCGCTGCAGCTGAGCAACATTGTTTATCTCCTGTTTCCATTGTTTATCTCTTGTTTCCTTTTTGGATTTTTTAAGGTTGTGGACTTTTGGAGTTATTCCAGGAAAGACGAGAGCCCTAATCCAGAGTTGGTTCCCTTTTATCTTCTATTTGATGAATTTCTATAGACTTTTTGGAGTTATTCCAGGGAAGACCGTTTCTTTTTCTCCTCTCCTTCAAATTTTGATATTATAGGTCGGTTTCTCGTAGGGATGATGTTAAATCAATAAATGAGAAAAACAAGTCTAATGACATGGATATTATTTTGAAGAGGCAAGAATTAGGAATCACGAACGACCAAGACAATGGGCGCTGAAGATTTCAATGGATATAAACGTTAATTTCTTTAATTCTTCCCAAAGATATTATGATTCAATTAGAATTTGTTTCATGCTTGATTTCTATTTTTGCATATGGTTAATTAGGTTTGAGATTTTTAACCCTATTGTTTATGCTAGTTTGAAGAATGTTCATGAGTGAATTGTAAAATAATGATAAGCGGAGTACAGTGGCTAAGATTTGTTGTTGTAAATAGTTTAATTTGATGAATTTCTGTAAAGTGGACTTGATTTGTTGTTGGAAATAGCAGCTTGAATTTATGTATTGATGATTTGTTTGATGAATTTTTATAGACTGAACATAATTTGTTGCTGTAAATTGCAGCTTGAGGGATGTAGTATACTATAGAAAACAATATGGATGATTTATTTGATGAATTTCTGTAGTGTGGCCATGATCTGTTGCTATAAATAGCAGCTTGAATTTCTGTGGGGATGAAAAAGTTTGATGTGGAATGCTCTGATGAATGTTGGCCATTAGATTATTCATTGTGTTGTTAGTCATGTGTGTTGTTTGATACAGTATCATATTAAACACTATCATAACATAAACGGGCATAGAATTAGCATATGTGCTCAGAATTTTTGTTATACTATGTTTTTATAATCGTCTCAACGAGCTGATCCAGACCAGTGGCTTTGCCACTGCTAACGATGGATTTTAGCCGTTTGAAGTCGTCTCTTTAGCTTAAAATAGCAATCTTTAACTTTTCTTGTTTAAACAGTATCATATATACTAAAATAGTATCATAGATAAATGTATCTTAATATATCAGTATCATATACATGATAGTATCTTAATAAACTAATATTACAAACTACAACCTAATAAAATAACATTACCATAGATTAAATAACAGTATCATCAATTGAAACATTATCGTAATAGAACACTATTAAAGATAAAAGTATGGTATAAGTATACAATATCACTTTATCTAGATAAAACAATGTCATAGATATAACTAAGTAGAGATATTTTACTGCAAAGTACAAGACAATTGATACTGTATGCATTCAATAACAATATCATAGATTGAAACATTATAATAATAAAACAGTATCAAAAATAAAAGCATAAATAAAATAGTATCATATATAAAACTAAGTACAAGATGCTTTTAATGGTTGAAGTAATGATACATTATCACATATAACACTTTATCTAGATAAAACAGTATCATAGATATAACTAAGTAGAGATGTTTTACTGCTTGAAATAGTGATATTGTTCTTAAAATGCTCCATTAGTAGTACAAGACTATTGATATTGTATGCATTCAATAATAATATCATACGTTCTTAAAATGCTCCATTAGTAGTACAAGACTATTGATACTGTATGCATTCAATAATAATATCATACGTTGAAACATTATCATAATAAAATAGTATCAAAGATAAAATCATAAATAAAACATTATCATAGAAAATAATATCACACTAAAACAGTATCACAATAAAACATTATCATACAAAACAGTATCACTGAATTAGCATTTTTTTTTTTGCAATTGCAGGGGTATGTTGGTCTTTTAGCGCTAAAATGTAACTTTAATTGAATTAAGTTTTGACCATATGATTTTAGAGCCCATAAGTACAACAAAAGTGACCGGCCTTGAATTTACCCAATTAAATATTTGATTTTCTCATTGGAAACTACAACTTATCCACCACAAGAGTTTATTTCTTAAACGACACACCAATCGACCAATTGTTCATACTGGACTTCAGAGGGCTTGAAATGGGAGGATTTGTAAGGGGACGTGGTCCATTGTGCCTTCTCTGTACTTTATAATTGACTTAAGGGTGATTATATTCACACTATAATTTTTTATAAGCACACCACATTTTAATTGTACTTAAGATCCTCAACTTTTGTTTATTGTTGTAATTATACTTTTAACGTTTTGTTATCAAATTCTTATATTCAACTTTTATTAATTTGTATATTTCATCATTAATAATAGTTTATGTCGAGATAATTTATTTACGTGCTTTGAAATGAAGAAAAATATTTTATCGTACTTTTGTATCTATTGTTTTTTTTTTAAATATGACAGACAAATAAGTATTTTTACAAATTCTCAACAAATATTTTAGACAGAAACCATTATCAAACACAAGATGTACTAATTAATGAAAAGTTGAATATAAAAATATGATAAAAAAAAGTTGGAGACACGAGTACTATAATGTTCATAGATTAAAGATGTTAAATATAATTAAAATGTGGTGCAAAAAATAAAAAGTGTTGTGTGAATATAATTGCCCTTAACTTAATTATTGTTATACGTGAGAATATTTTTAAAATGTCAATTTCACCCATATTAGTTAGAAATATTTTTCAAATCAAAATGTCAACCCACAACACCGTCGTATCAGTTTGACGTGAACCTATAGACATGTATGTTTACTAAAAACTTATAAATTCGAATTAAAAAAAAAAAAAAAAATTTTCTTATACGCGGTCCCTTGTAAAATCTCTCAATTGGAAGATGCAAACTTCCGAACATTTCATCGTATCAATGTAGAATGTGTTGCAAGGTTATCAATAAATACAAAAGTTAATAATAACTTGTTTAGTGATGATATCAAATGACCTTCAAAAATAAAAAGGAGTTAAATTGTATCAATTTACAATACCAGTACCAAACATGCAGGTTTGAAAGCAATATTTCACATTCTTATAAATCCAAACATTTCATTTTCTGAACAAAAATGTTCAATTGAATCCTACTTCAATCTCCAAATGAGACTTGTTAGGACTGCACAATATAATGCAATTTAGTATTGTGTAAGAATATCTCTAGTGCATTTTATGATTTCTATTAAGTAATATGAAAGCTGAAAGAGTTTTTATCTACGTGACATTGATATATAATGAATATACACTTAAGTTTAAAATTGATTTTCTATGTATTATATACATTGATATTTAGATATCTTATATTTTTTTTTAAATAAACACAAAATCAATTTTTAAATTTGCACTAAAAATTTAAATTTGTTGGGTCAACATATCTAATAAAATTTTTGAATCTAGACAGAACTTTAGATAATTCATATTTTTTTTCTGCCACATCAGCTTGACGAAATTCTTGCCAACTTGTATTGGAAAGAATTTTTTTGAAAAATATTGTCTATTTTGCTAATAAAAATTTGGCACGTAAACAAAATAAGCAATATTTATATGCTTCCTCTAAGAGCATCTCCAAATGCTTTTGTATATTGTTAAAATAAATTTACCACATAAACAAAAATAGATAATGTTTAGAAAATGATAATCTCCAATGCAATCTAAGGAGACTCTTTCAAGCTATCAGTTTGGGTACTAGAAGAATCGGAACCGTCGATTCCGGTGCTACCCATTTTTTATTTTTTATTTTTAATCACTAGCTTGTGGTCTTTTTAAATTAACCATATGTACATATAAGCAAATTTGCATTAGAAATATAAGCGGTAAATTTGGAATAATTTTTTTTCTTAAATATGTTAGTGTAAGTTGTACATTTAGAATAAATATCTTTCTTAATAGGTAAATCAAATAATGAAAAAGTAAAAATAAATAAATAAATAAGAGGAAATTTCAATTCTGACCAAGTACCCAAAACTCGTCCAGAACCGAATTTTTTGTGTTAGGAACCGGACTGGAATCGACGATTCCAAATAAAATACTCAAACCTAGATGTGACAAAAAAAATAGATATTATCTAGAACTTTGTCTAGATCCATAAGCTTTGTTAAACATCCTGTTTCAACAAAATTTATGTTTCCTTCTCAAGCTTATATTTTATATCCAAATTTAAAAGTGGTTTTTATTTTTATTTTTATTTTAATAAAATAAAAGACACAAAAACAATTATTTGATTATAGATAAAACTCATTGGGAACAACTGAAATTGAGTGTCTATTCATTACACATCAATGAATAGACCTAGATTATAATAAGTAGAATACACCGACGATGCTCTAATGCAATTTAGACACAGACAATGTCAAGCTGATATGAAAAAAAAAAAAAAAAAAAAAAACATTGTCTAAAGCTAATTTAAATTCGGAAACTTTGTTAGACCAAATAACTTTTTTCTAAATAGAATTGAATGTAATTGTCTTTATTTTTAAAAAATAAAAGACGTATAGATAGCATTATTGGTTGTAAATAGAATTTCTAATGCTAGACATTTTCTAAAAAGTCTACGTGGGAAGAGAGAGAGTGGAATGACAGGAAAAAAAAAGATGAGAGAGATAAATACAATGTGGCAGCATTTATTGTAGAATATGTCTAGCAAACCGTCTAAAAGTGGATATCTTGTTGAACAACCTTCTATAATAAATGATGCCACATTAGCTTTGTTCTCCACCTCATCGCCACGTCAGCTGGATATTCAAAATAGAAGCTAGCATTGGAGATGCTCTTAAAAATCAATATCCATATAATTCTTTCAGAAGCTCTAATCAACCAAATGTGCCATATTGAAACAGAAAATTGGCATAGAACAGTTTCAGAAGGCTATATCACCAATAGATTCTCAGGCACAACCAATCAGCTTGTTCGTTTCACAGCATGGAACCGATTCTAACATACAAAATCAAGCAAGTTCAACTTCTATTGAGGCAAATGTTGTTTTCCTTCAACCAAAAACATTCAAGAACTATAAAAAAAAATGGTTTTATTACAAAACAAGTGCAGTCGACAGCATTAGACCGTGTTCAAATTCTGGTGATTAATAGTGCTTGAGAAAAAATACGTAATAAATAATAATTCCAGCAAATCTTCAACTTTATACTTTGTTTTTCGGGAACTATAAATAAATAGTAATTGTAACTGCAAAAAGAAAATCAATGAAAGTCAAAAATTCAAATTGAATCTAGAATGGCTCAATTTTTTTGATTTTCTCATTGATCTAAAAGCAAATCAAGAACAGAATCCAATAAAAAGAACTGATCTATGAAAAAGAGACAACTAAAATTAATAACTCGTTGTGAATCTATACTAGTAGATAATAGAAGATCATCTAAGATCCCAAAAATTCACAAACCCAATAAATAAGTATCAAAATCACAAACCCATTTCAATTTCATCACCAATGGCAGATCTGTTGCGTCGGCTTTTCGACTTCCACGGCTGAAGTACGGAATCATGATACTTGGATGGCAATCCCATCATTCTCTTGTGCTTCTTCATCGCCGATTTTCCATTTTTACTCACTTTCTTTTTATCATTATGTTCATGTCCTTCCTTCAACAATTCAGTAATTGTAAACCCATCAAACTTCAATTCTCTTCTTCTTCTTCTGATCATTACTCGTCGTTGAATGTACGGGTAGCCCACAACAGACCCATCTGTCACTTGGTGAATCGCCTTCACTAGCAGATCGAGGCCGTGGCAGCGTCTAGTAGTGATTGAAGTTGATGAAAATAGACATGAATTTGACGAATCTTGAGATGAAACTGAAGAATTGATGGTGATCGATGAGCTAGAAGAACAAGGTGGGGAAGAAGATGCAGCAGGCGAAGAACATAATGATGACAAAGAAACAGAACTTGCAGATGATTTTCCTCTAATCCTCATTGGAAATTATTTGAAAAATTGATCAGAAAAATAGGATTAGATTTGGAATTCTGGGTTCTGTGATGCAGAATTGTGAGAAGAAGCAGATGCAGATGCAGATGCAGATGCAGATGCAGAAGCGCAGAGAGAGAGAGAGAGAGAGTCCAATGGTGGTGGTAAATAAATATATGTGAGTGAATTGAATTATATGGGAAATTGATGGACTTTTTTGAACTGTTAAAACCCAAGAAAAAGCCAGCTGTTTTGCACTTGCTGAAATGAACTCTTTTTGCCGCGAATGGGATATAAGCTTAGAAAATTACTTTTTAGGGAAGTCTACTTATAAGTACATAAGTAAATTTTGTGAAAAATGAATAGGTTGGATTAATAAGACATTAGACATAAGTGATGCCTTATTTTATGAAAATGTTTTCTCCGACTAAATATAACATTACATTAGCTGCAGTATCTTATTCAATTTTATAAAAAACGTAAAGTATAACTCAACATAGAGACCAAACCTCAAACTTTTAAGCTTAGGCGAAGTCTAGTCGAAGACGAGACAAAAGTAAGACATGACTAGATGTAGAAGCTGTGTTTCACGTATAAACGGACCTTTTTATAAAAATTGTCTTACTAATGCAATAAGAAAGAAGACTTTCTCCAGAAAGAGTAAGAAAAAATTAACAATTTTATATATAATTATATTCAACTAAGATAAACTAAAAAATGCATAATAGAGAAGGGAAGGAACCTTGATCACTAGAGGTACTGACACCCAAGTTTTTCGTATTGATCAAGACGACGAATTATGTCCTCTCATTGTTGAAAATGGTGCACATTGTGGTTGTTTCAATGTGTTTGTAAGCCTTGAACCTTTGAGTAATGCCCAATCACAATATCAGTGCTTGACCCAAATTAAGGGCAACTAGTTTAGAGATATGAAAACATTGTAACTGCCTTATCGAGAGATTTTGATATCATTGAGAATGAAAAAATTAGTTGCTATTTCAACGGTCGAAGTGAAATACACCAATTATTGTCTAACAATGTTCAAGAAAATGAGAAGTAAACCCGTTTCATGCACTGAAATTAAATTAGATGAAAATGTTTAGTACATAATACTAAAAAAATACGGTACAAAATAAGTGAATATCATATAAGATTTTAACTTTATTCTCACTCTCACTTAATATTGTAAACACATGTACAAAATTATTTAATTAATTAATTTCTTGCAGTTCAATCAGAGAAAGTTAAATATAAGTTTGCATGATATGCTGGAATGTAGTATCATGAATTCTGTATAAAATTATGCAAGTCTAGATTCCTAAGGTTAAAAGATTATGAAAACATGAACCAATTAGTATTCAAAAAAGGGAAAAGATCGAAAAACAACACCAAGAACGTCTCTTCAGTAAAACATTACTAATTATTGAATGTCTTTATAGAACCAGACGAACCAAATTCGTTGTGTTTTCTGATTGATCAGACCTTCAATATTGCTTGCGTGACAGGCTCCTGAGTCCCGACTGTTTGGATCCAAATTTCAGTCACAACATCTTGATGTGTACCATACAAATAGGCTAGCTTAACTCACAAAGTTCTGCAACTGCTATTAACAGCTCGAATGTCTCTGTTTGCCTATTGGTAATGCAAAGAAGGGCCAGAAGACTGATTCAGCCATGTAACAGCGTGCATACAACAGTTCATGCCGTTTTGCAGCAAGTACATAATTAGAAGCAAATGTGAAGTTGCAAAGGTTTACCTTTGTAGAGATCCATGAGGACATGAACAGGGTAAGCTGAAGCTCGCAAGTCTAGGCAATACGGCAACAATAACGCATCATCTTTGTCATCTGGTGTATATACTCCCGGCTATTCTTTCAACATTTGTGATCCTTGCACTCTCTTGAACCGGCTAATCATGCTTGAAACAGAGGAGAGCATAAATTATAGGTTAAGTGAGAACTGAATAAGCAGAATCTCTTGTGAACATCCATGGACAAGACATGTTAACATCAAAATATGACACTGAAGAAACAAAAACTAAATTAATACTCACAAACATAATTATTACTGGAGTAAATTCAGGTAGTAAGTTGTACGGCATGGCACTCATCTAATTGTCCTTGAGACGCCAATCCTGGAAACTGGCCAATATCGTGTCCTTGAAGTGGATGAAATTCATTGTGCAACCCAACTGCAAACTCATCTGGACATGTTCCACCACTTTGGAAGTAATCTGCAATCTGCATGATTTGCAAAACTAGATATTTCAGTTTCGGTAGCTAATGTTATAATTGCAGATAAAGCAGGAACTATAAAGAAAAGAGTGGAAAATTCAAGCAACTTGCATGATTAGCAAGAGCCATGCCACTTAAGGCTGCAGCTTCTAAGCTTGATCCCAACAGCCAATCACCACATATGCCAGCTCTTCCTTGAGGATCGAAGATGCAGGGGATGCCAGGAGAATTAGTAGGCAGAGCTGCACCCCTGTATGTTATGAAACTATATAATTTGAGTCATTGCCACATAATCAAACAAAAGCTTCCGCATATGGAAAACATTAAATGAATCCAAAATTTCGAAATGAAAGATACGTTTCTTCTTCAAACATACTTTAGGACAGAAAAATCAATGCATAACTCAAAAACTAAAACAGCTACTATTACACTGTTTCACCAAAATAGTGAAAAAGTGAATGACATGGAGGTCCTAAATTGAGCATTTTGTCGACTGTAGGAGCAACTTCACCACACTACGACTGCATATGTTTTTACCTTTCCTAAATGTTGACCTGGAAGCAGCAACAATTTTAATGTGTAAGTTGTCTTGATCTGGATTGTAGCATTTCATAAAAAATTAAAAGTGGAAGTAAACACTTAATTGATGTCTGAGTAACTTATTCCGCAGCCGTCTTTCTTCAATCACTACCTATTATCTTATACTGGAAATAGAACCAACATTGGAACAAATTCACTTGTATTGATTTGAAGTTGCCACGGACATTAGCTTACTGCATCATTCTGAATCTTCCAAATTAAACCCAAATTCCACAGAGTCTTGCAATAATTTGATTTATTACTAGCTAACTATGGATCTGAATAGTTATACATGCTGTCTCGTACCATAACTGTACTCGACTATAGAAAGGCTTTTTGATTGAGCTTCTTTGTAGTCCTAATGCATTCTCAACACCTTCGAGCATGGCTTTCGTCACCTTCTCTGCTGTAGCAGCTGGAATACTTTCCTGACAAACACAAATGAATTAGTTTAATAAAAAAATTACAAGTATCTATCAAGAAATTTCATGCGCTCTCTACATAATTCATCCTGTCCTTTTTAGCTTCTCTATTTAAGGGCTGCATTTGGATAATGCCTCTTAATGGCTAAGGTTCCACCACCAGCAAAGTAACAAAATGAACTTTGCTACTCACACACACAGTCAACAAAATGTGAAAGAAATATTATCATGTTGATTATATCTTTGGAATTTTGTTTTATCCTTTTACAATGTCAACATAAATCTACGAGCAGTCTTGTATGTTTTTGCTTAGAAATGACAACAGTTCACCAACTCTCAATCAGCCTTTTCCTGGAAGGAGCAAGCCTCTGTAAGTGAGTGAAAAATAAGCATTTAACTGACCTGAGGAACTTTATTCTGCTTCGCAAACGTTGCTGTGCTGAAAAAGGTCCAGCACTCAGGGCCACTGTTTTGGGAACTGTTTTGGGAACTCACTAGTTTCTTGCTGTTGTTTGCCATCCACGAGAGAGAATCAATACCTTTAACAAATGCTCCTTCAAAAGGGAATGCAGATTCAAAGGAAGGGACAGGAAGAGGATCTTCAAATGCTGCAAGAAGAGCCCATATAGAACTCAAATCCAGTCTCTGCATATACAAGACTAAGGTTCAGAAAATAGGAAGAAAATGAAGATGGTAGTTCTTTAAGGTCAATAGAATCTGGATTACATGTCGAAGATTACCTTCATCTGTCTTGCAATTAATGGTAAGCCTGATGAAGCAAGCAATTTATTTGCACATTTTCCTGGTATCATGTGGTAACACAATCAGTGAATCATACGTTTTCCGTTTCTCAATCTGATTAACTTGTTCATCTGGCTGCACCATAAAGATGTCATGCAAATGCAAGGTCTGCAACCAACTTATAATAATTATCTATATCGCACCAAAGGCATCATTTTCCAGCCTGATATTACACAAAGTGTGACAAAATATATAACATGGAGACAAGCATGACCGAGCCAAGCTTCATCATTTCATGCCCAACTAGAAGTATGACTGGCATCAGAAGAAAGAGAAACTCTACACATAGTGAATATAAAATGTCACAAAATTAACATCAAGCCATAAATAGTTATAGTGATGTTGAAATTCATCAAACAATTCTTGGCAATCCGTGAAACGGATTCAGATCAAGAAACCATTAAAATTTTGAAAGCGTATGGTCTCTGGTGATTATGAGGTTTCATTTTTGAGTATATAGGACCAAACATAAACCACTGAACCAATTTGACTTGAGAAAATCAACCCAGAACCACAAAGGTTCGTCTGCACAAAAAGTAACAGAATTCAGTTTATACTAGGTAATACAAATAGACTATATAACTTAACTTTGATTTAAAAAGTAAAAAGGAGAAGAAGTTTATATGAAGAGAAGGAATGTGTATTAAATAGTTCTAATAAGTTCTCCCTTAATCTACATGGAAACTATAATACGTATTGTCAAATATGTGCCTCCTGATCTATGAATAAACTATAGATGATAATAGACAGAATTCGGACAAGGGCTATTTCGACGATTTCCAGAAATATTCCACAATTGGTTCCAGAGATCTGCAAGGATTGAAGTTTTTCTGTACATACTAAATGCAGGCAAATTGAATGACTAAACAACACTGTAGAAAAATTATTACCATTATGTGCAATAACGATAGCATCAAACTGTCCACAACGTTCCCCCTTCTCGCTCAAGTACCACTTCCCATTAAACGGCTCTAGTGTGCTCACCCAGCAAGGGCGTACCACATCCACCATAGAAGTCTGAAACACAGCGAATTTCTACTTATACGTTAGACTAGGAATCACCATATACGGATGCTAAATTACAAGGCAGGCAAAACAAATATGTATAAAACCATGTTCAGGGATTAATTAGTACCAAAATGCCCAAGTTTTTACAGCTCAAAGCTTTAGTAACAGATTATGTGGCTCATTTCTGAAATAAAATTTTGAACTGCTAAAACCATCCAAATCTCTAACAAGATTTAAGCATTTTAGATTTAAGCAAGTTGGCCCACCACTAAATCGAAGAATTGAAGGTTTAATTCCACATCCTGATTGTATTACGAGACAGATTAAAACACAAGTATACAAAATCTTGTTTTCTTTGTATCCTAATGTTTTAATTCATTATGAGTATGTTGTTTTGCGCATTTCATGATGATTTTTTTTGTAATCCTGGGTATGCCCAGTGTATTTTGTTTTGATCTATAAACATTACATTTACCGAGTAAAAAAAAAAAAAAGATTTAAGCATTTTAAAAATATGGCCTTTTTCTAAGCCATTGTATTTAGGATGCAATGCAGAGGCTCGCAAATTTTTTGCAAATGCATTGATAAAAAAGTGCAAGGATAACAAAAATTAAAAGGAAAAGGGAGAGAAGACTCAAACAGGACAAGTAACTGCAATATCCAAAATGCTTGATGGCTCCAATAAATTAAGGAGCATCAGTTCATACAGGATACAATGCACACCAATAACCCTATAGTACCTATAGTGAAAAATAAAAACAACAAATTGCTTCGTAGCAAAATTATCTTGTGGTCTTTTTCTGTGAAGACCACAATCAAAAGTCATATGTTATGAGATAAGCGAATAACTCAATTACAAAATAAAACAAAAAACAGTGGTGGTGGTGGTTGGGTGTGGTGGTGTGGGTGGGGGGGGGGGGGGGGATGGTCCCCTCAATAGACATAGTGAACGTGTATATGGGACAGAATATTATAAAGGATACTTTTCATTGAGCTTATATAAAAGAGAGATACAACACTAACAACAAACACTGTAAACTTACGATATGCACCTGAGACAATATGGAATCTGCAAGAGGGCGCATTCCATTAACACCTATATATCTTGGAGGAGAAGTGGGAAGTGGAGCAAACAGTCCGCCAGCTTCAATCTCTCCGATTGTACCCTGCCACTGACGAACCAGACCTTTCTTGGACCAGTCATCAACCATCTCAGCAAACTTAGGGTCAGTAACTGTAAAGAACTGAGCCGCATGGTCGAATATCAAGCCCTCAGGATGAATTTTTCTGGTTCCCATTCTTCCTCCCAACCCACGAAGTCCCTAATGTAGCTAACATAATGAGAAACTCCATGAACTTACTGTACTACTTGTGCATTGTCTGAAACTTCAGAACAATGAAAACATCCAAAAATATACACACAAATATTCAAATATAACGGTTTTCCTATAGTTGTTTTAACACATTCCCCACATTTGCAGCCTTAAACACTATCCTAAAAGAAGTATCAAGAATGTATCGACTTAAACAGGGAACTTTACCAAATAGATGAAAACATGCTGAAAACCCAAGGAAAACGTCGGATTTGTTACTTATTGAGGGAAACATTAAAATCCGAAAGTGCTAATTCTTTTCTTGAATTCTAATCACTAACCCCGGATGTCATGATGCTGCTCAAATCCAAATGCTATCCAATCTCTTAACATTCAAAAAAATCAGATAGTGATAGGGGTCATCATAAATCATTTGATATAAATATATTATAGCCGGAAATTATCGCATTGAAACTACTAAAACTCTATTGGCACATCACATATCTATACAATGTGTTAGAAAATAAATGTGCATTCAGGTAATGTCAAGGGAACAACAGAAAGAATAAACAACCAACCGTGTCAAAGACAGTGGATTTAATCCCTCTCTTCTCCAAATAAAGAGCACACGCAAGACCGGACATGCCACCTCCAATAATTCCAACAACCGGGTCATTAGAAACCGGACCGGTGAACACCACCTGCTCTTGGCTAAAGCTTTTCTTGATGGCAGACCTCCTGGAGGTTCCATAGGACGGTTTCTTTCTCGGGTTCCTGGAGGGATTATTCATGGGCGGTTTGGGTTTCTTGTGGGGATTAGTACTGATTTTGTTGTTGTTGTTGTTTGCGTTGCTGCTATTATGGGTGAGGGAACTGTGAATGTAAAATGGAATTGTGGGTTTGGGGGCACGAATTGGGAGGAAATGGAGTTGAGGGAGGGAAATGCAGATCATTGTTTGGGGGGTCTTGGTGGAAGAGATGAAGGCCGCCATAGATTGGAGGGAGAAGCAGAGAACGGGAGGATAAAGTGGCACGAGTAGGAGTAAATTCAACCAGTGGCCACTAAACTTTAACTCGGTTACTACTTAACCACTCAACTTTGAAAGGTATCTCAATGACCACTCTTCTTTCTATTATCTTACCCATCAACCACCCAATGTTTAAAAATGTATAATTGTTAGTAGAACATCCTACATGGTAAATAAAAATATGATGTGACAAATAAAAATTTGATGCGGCAAGTGAAAATATGACGTAGCATGTTGAGATCATTAATTCTGACCAAATAATTAAAAACACAAGCCAAACACAAATTTTTAAACATTGGGTAGTTGATGGGTAAGATAATAGAAAGAAGAGTGGCCATTGAGATACCTTTCAAAGTTGGGTGGTTAAGTAGTAACCGGGTTAAAGTTTGGTGGCCATTGATTGAATTTACTTGCATGAGTAGTGTATGTGATCAGGTTATGAGTAAATTTACTTTTAAAATAATTACTTTTTTTAATTCATTAAGGTTGTAAATAAGTACTAGTATACAACTTTCTTGCAGATATGATTGTACGCTCTATTATGACGATAAATTGATGTAGTGAACATATTTTGGAGTTCATGGATTGAGGAGGATTTTGTAGCGGTTAAAAAAATAGAGATAATTTTGTGTGATGAGAAATTAAAAATATAGTAAATATTTAAGTATTTTTTTGTTTTCGTCGTCGAAAAAATTCTCTACGGTTATGATGAACTTATTTCAATGTTAATTTCTTTCATACTTTTCCAAAATTCGGCATAATTTTTCCCACCTCTCGATGGAAAATGTTTGAAATATTTACCGTTTCAAGAAGTTTGGTATAAACTGTCAAAATGAAAATGAAACTCATCTTTGAATTGAAGTCTTCCATCCTCGGTGATACCTGTATTATAGATTTTACTTTGTTCATGTTTGGTATTTAAGCTTTATCAAATTGGTCAAATATATTTTTTATCAACACAATTTGTAAAACTCGCAACTTACTATTTACTTATTATCCATACATTTCATAAAATTCACAATTTTTAAAATACTTAAAAAATAATTTCAGCATTGCCAATATTATAGTCCAAACAACAAAGACTAGTTCTATAGGATAATATTTCCATGTAAAACATGTCCTGGGGCATTTCTTATATGTCACACATTAAACATTATAAATTATAGAGAAATATACAACTCAGAATTTGGACATCTCTTTTGACAAGTCACTGTAGGAAAAAAAGATGATCGCCATTTTACCTTGCCATAACATTCTGATCGATCATGCTACAAGTAAAACTAAAACTACACAAGACTGGTAACTCTTCATGACTCAACACCAATATCTGCATTCCCCTGATCTGTGGGGTGGGAATTTTCTGTCGTCTCTTTCATTTGTTGTGGACGACCCTTGACTTTGCTTGTTGCATTTACATTGCGAACCCCAACCCGATTCTTGCTTTTGGGAGTTGTACTTGTAGGAGACTGTTTGCTTTCTTTGTAAATGCCTACGCTGTGACGAGTTGTCCTTGCACAAGTTCCCTTTTCCACTGGAGATGATTTCACCGCATCACTGCAGCTCTTTCTCCGGGTTAGATTTGGTGATTTGGCACGGGTCACTGGCAGCTGAAATTCAACCAAAACAGGGTATTTTTACTTTCTTTTTTGTTTACGGAAACAGGCAATATAATCAATAAATGGACAGTCCTCTAGTAATGGAAAACAAAGGTGGATTCTCCATGTACCTTCTTAAGCTCAATCTTAGGGGGAGGCCCTTCACGATAAAAATTAGGAACTGGATTTGCTTTATACGCCATGCTCTTTCTAAGCTGCTTTAAAGCTGCTGCTTCTTCTTCCTGCAAACTAGGATAGGTAAGACGGATACATTTATAATAACTAGAAGATTGAGAAAGGGGAGACACAGAGGAGAGTAATAAAGGCCAACCTTGTTAGATTTGCAAAGGACACGCAAGAAAAAAAATATCCAAAACCAAAAAACAATGGCATGGCGCCAGCAACAATATAATGGGTGAAGAAAATTGGTAGAAAATACGATCCATGCAAGGAGAAGTGTACCTTGGTTCTTGCTTCATATTCAAGTTTCTCATGCTCCAAAGCTTTATGTTTTTCCTCCAACTTGGTGTAATACTATAGTGGAAAGTAGAACCAAGAATAATGAAATAAATGCTAAAAGGAAAAGAAATGAAAACAGATCGCACAATGAACTTCATTAAGTTATTTAATTAAAATACCTCCTTGCGTCTCTCTAAACGCTCCATACATCTAAATGTTGGAGCCACCGGAACTGTTACTCTGGATTTACATGTACGTACAGATGTTGCAGTACTATTAATGATAAGGAGAACTCCAATTTCAAGAGCACACGAAAAACAAGGCAACAAACTAACTCAAATTAAAAAAGAAAAATTAAAGAAAGAATCCGATGAGAGAAAAAAAATAACAAAATCTTTAACCCAGAGAGAGGATACGAGGAAGCCAAGGACCAATTATCATCTTCATCATGATATTTCTTATCATCAGTTTGTGGCATCTTGCTTGACACAATAGGAGAGCTCGTCTGGAAAAGATTGGAATTGCCCACCTCAGTACCAAATACAAATTTCCATCCCAACAAAATATCTCTATCTATTGCATAATAATTTACATCTAAACCAAACCTCATGCAACATGAATCTATTATTTGTCAGACACCACTCCAAATTTAAAACCACAATTTTACATGGTCAATGTTGTGCCAATTAATGCTCCACGATTATATGCAAGAAGCATTGCATGAGAATGTCATCCTGGAATGATGACAATCTGTTTGGTCCTCCAAAACTCATAACGCTTCTTTCCCTCTTCCAAACTTCTTATAGGTGTAACTGAACAAAAGACAGCACTCAACTCCATGAACTAGTAGACCAAAAGCAACCTATCATGCCTCCTAGATAGTTATATTGGATAGGATCTAGAAATGAATAGAATACTCTACCTCAACACGTCCCAAACTACTAGATTCAGGTATTATCATCCCCCCTGGCTAGGATGACTCAGATGAAGTTGATGGTACAGAATGCTTAAGAAACTTAATCGATTTTGTTGTGATAAAAACAGTAGAATAGGAAAGAGATACAAATATGACAGTATTGAAAGAACAGACTTACCAGTGAATTTTTCACGGTTTTGGGGGAATGCAAATTAGTAGTCTTTGATAAATATTTTAAACCAGAATCAAGTGTTTCAATCCCATTGGCATGGTTGGGAAATGAAGTTCGTTTCCCAGACTCAAGACCAGGTGTCAGCGACTCCAAAGAATTCATATTCACTGCCCCATTAACAGCAGATCCTGATGCAGGCTTAACTGGTGTGCTTAAATTTTTGTCGCTTGACTTGTGAGCCTCGGCCTTCAAGATTTTCTCCTCGGGCTCATGATTTATGCTTTTGACACCTAGGACATCTTGCTTCTCATTACTTTCATCAGCAGGTGTGCCTTTTTCAGTATGATCCTCCGCCTCGTAGTCCTCTGTTTCATCTCTTTCTGGCACAACTTTAGGGGCAACGTGAACTACACCATGAAAGGTACCATTTGAATTCTCATTGACAGCATTGGATTTCTTGTCAATGCGTAAACCCGCAACATCCCTCCCCATCGGCCTGCATGAATTTAGGACAGGGCAAAAAAATGAATTACTTTAAATCATAATTCCCCATTTTCTGTAACGTTAAATGTTGATTTATAAAATCATATATAAGAATTTCACTCGAGGAAATAAAGGTGGTTCCAACCTTCTTTCGTGCATAATTGGGAGGGGGAGGCCACCAATTTGACGTATTTTGGAAGAAATCTATAATTTATTATATCTCATAAAAAAAGAATAATGGACTACGCCAAAGTAAACAATACTAACATTGCTTGCCCAAGAATATTAGAGGATAGCTAAATCAATTATATCCTATATTATAATAATACAAAAATTTAGAACTTTGAGAGCAACCTGACCCTCACCCAACAAAAAAAATATATAAAATATAAGAGAGGGGACTTAGAGAAACACATTCATGGGCAGGGGAAAAATGTTGGCTCATTGCATAGTTACACTACTATCAATCCAAAGGTGGCCCCATTTGGAAAAAGTTGTTCTAAAAGGCTCGCCTAGGCTCCGCCAAGCCTAGCCACGCCTCACACTTTGACTTCGCCTCGCCTAGAAAAGCTTGAAGCTCAGCGTCTACACCTAGCCACACTTAGCGCTTTTTAGAACACCGGAAAAACATCAACTTCAATGCAAGTAAGGCTCACTAACACACACTAATCTGTTGCACTATCCGTTCTTTTTTACCATCAGTGACACGATGACATCTAAAGAAATTGGAACCCATTTCAAGCATCTGAAATGACTCTCTCCCTTCAAATTCTTGCTGACCCAAGAGTTTTGCATATGAACAAAAATGAAATCAGTAAGGAAAAATCCAATCAGTGGCAAAAAATAGCGCTTCTTAATAGGCCAGACCAAAAGTTCAAACTGGTAATAGCCTTTCAATCTAAAGCAGAAACTAAAAGAAAGGGAGCTGAAATTATAAAGCCTTCATCAAGAAGAAATTATGGAAAAAGAAATTCATTGTAAACTGAAATTCCAAATCAATTTGAGAGAGGATTAAGAGTATAATATCATTGCTAATTGACCAGCTTCCCAAGAACATCAAGCAACAGAAGCTCGACCCAGCATCTAACTATAACGCCAAAGAAATATAATTTAAAATCTAAATTTTAAAAGCTAAAATAAATACGAAAATATAAAAAGGCAAGATTGTTCCACACCCATCGAATGGGTTAGAAATGTAGCCATATCCTAAAAATCATCATTCAAAATTGTATAAAAAATGTCACCGTTTTTCAATTCCAGTCTCGCATACCAAAATTATCATAAAAATCACAAGAGATAATATAAAATCCAGAAAAAAATTGCATGCATCAGACAGAAATGCCCAAATCCCTCGTTACTTCCCCGCTTCGGCATAACAAAAAAATACCAAGATATACAACAAGCTCCCACAGAGAGACAGAGAGAGAGAGAGAGACCAGAAGAAGAGTAGCTCAGCAGCAGGCACGAAGGTAGGAGAGATGTGGAAAGAAAAATAATTCACAAGGCAACAAGCAGATCGAACCAAACAACACAAGACAATGCGTGAAGTGGTTGAAAATTAAAAGGTCTAATAATTAACAACTAAAAAAAATTCTTACGAATGAATTTTCTTCTTCTTTCTGCTTCCGATCTGGCTGACAAGATCTCCGAACACCACCACCTACAACCCAACGTGACCTCAACTCTCTCTCTCTCTCTCTCTCTCTCTCTCTCTCTAAGAAGCAAAATTTTGTGTATTTCTTACAGCAATTTTTCCTTTTTGAGTTCTCTGGTTAGTCTCCAATCTCGAAACCGTTAATGACGGGCTGCTGCTATTTTATATTTTTTTTTTCTCTCTTTTTCCTTTTTTCTTTTTTAATTATCGTTGTACTTAAATAATTAAATTACTCTGACGAATTTGGAATCTTTTTAACTTTTTTTTTTCCAAAATAAAAAATATAACCTCGGCCCTCCCCGTTACAATTGAAAAATGCATAATATTTTTGACAAATCAAATATTATTTAAAAATAACAATCTACATATTAAAACTCTGACTTTCGATAGTTGATCTTAAGAATATTATAGTGGATCGGGGCAGATCGGCCTGATCCAAATCCGCTCTGCAATAATTGTCGGAGATCCAAATCTGCTCCGTGATCCGCCATTTTTCGGGGCGGATCGGATACGGATTGGGACGGATCAGAACCCTGATCCGTATATTGATCCATATTTTTTTTTTGGCATTCAAAAAATTTAAAATATATTGAAACAAGCTTTACTACTATACTATAAGAGTTTAAACAACATCATTCTCCTCACTAAACCTTGTGCAAGGTCTACAATATGTCGAAAGTGATGAATTTTTTATTCAAAAAATATTATAATTATCAAATCACATATAAAATAAAATATAAATTCAATATTTTAATTCTTTTTTTTTTAAATTCGGGGCGGGGCGGATCGGGGCAGCCCCGATCCGATCTGCCCCGAGATTCACAGCGGATCACAGATATCTGTCCCGATCCGTCCCGTCGATCTGCGGATCAGGTAGTTTTCGCTCCATTCGGATCGGGTATCCATCGAGTTCGAGGCGAATCGAATATTTTTGTCATCTCTAATTTATAGCTCGTTTGTTTTTATTTTTGATTTTGTTAAAAAAATAAAGTCAAAGTCAACAATTAATTTTAACCACACGTTTTATAGTCCCACAATTTTTCAACCACATATTTCAATAATTTTTACAAAAAAATAAAATAATTTTAATCAAAATCAAACACACTTTTATTTTATAGAGTAATTGAAAAAGGATAAATTCGAAACTAATTTCGTGAGAGCGTGATGAGTGGTGGATTTGACTAATTGGTAATTAGCAGCTTAGGTTAGTTGAAAATGATTAAAACCCGACCAATGAAGAAATTGGTTGGTTGTGAGGGTAATTAACGACGTTAAGTAACGATGGGGACTGAATTTCGGAAACTTAAAATGAAAAAGTCAAAAAGAGAGGGACGTAATTGGGTGGTGGAAGTTGAGTGGTGGGAGGGATTTGTAAGTTTGAAATTGAAAGGTGTGAGTGAGTGATAGCATATGACTGGTAAAAGTCTGACTTTAACACTGTGTGGGGCCAAGTTACCTCGTCTCTCAGATCATTCCTAACTACTCCCAGGGGAGACAACTTACTATTATGATATTAAAGTTTGTTTTATTTTACATAAAAAAGAGATAAAGTTTTTAATTTTCTTTTCATAAATTAGCTTTAACTGCATGACTAATTGTTTCAAAAATAATTGAATTTTAAGTCACCTTACGAGAACTTCACTCAACTTTAAAATATTGTTAAAACATCGCTAAACTTTGTCAAAATACTTTACATCAATCACTCGTTAATATTATGTTGATTGTCTTTGACAGACTGCCTACATGGCAGATAGAGTTCACACCTAGCACACATTGTCATCTTATTCCACCAACTAGCGGATAGCTTGGTGCAATATCACGAAACCTCCCCTTGAAAAAGCGATTTCTTTTACGTAAAATGCACCTTTCAACCCCTTTGAAGGAAATCCCAAAATTGACCACACGCAATTTACATTTCTGAACCCAATTATGCTTTCGACCATAGTCATCAGATCCAGTCTGGACATCGACTCGAACAAGGAGGCATGTCACCAGGTTGCTAGTTCAACCGGTGATCTGGTGGTTGGACCGACTGACCAATTCAAGTCGAACCGATAAATCTATTGGTATTAAATCACAACAATCAAAAATGTATTTAACAAAATAAGTACGAGACTATTAGTATCATTGACTAATTATTGTAAAAAAATAACATAAATTATTGTACTTCATTGAATTAACATCTCATTAATAGAGTGGAGAAGTACTTGATACATCTTTTGGGTCGAATAGGGTAATAAAAAAATGAAATTTTTCATTACTATAATAACCCGGGTTACTTAAAAAATCGGCAGTTTTTTCGAGTCGTAAACGATTCGATTGCTGGGTGGTCAAATTAAGAGAATCGGACCGGCTGAGGCATCGAGTCGCCAATTTTCCGGTCAGATTGGCCGGGCCGGTTCGAGTTTAATAATATTGCATTCGACCCCTAACCACAACCCCTTTTTTCCACCCTCTGTGAACATATTTGAGCACTGGGATGGAGAACTCCTCAAATTCTTCACAGATAATGAACGGCCATCCATGTCAATGGGGAGAATTTTCAATTTTGAAGACCTCTTGGACGGAGGTAATCCTGGACGTCAATTTCGAAGTTGCAAGTTCTATGGAATGGCACATGCTTGCGATTTCTTTTCATGGATTGATCCTCCGTCGCATTCTACATATAAGTTAGTAATCAACAGGTTGATGCGAAATAAGAATGAGAGTGAGCTGAGGTGAAAAAGGAAAATTTCGTATGAGTTTGAGAATTTATCATATTGGTTTTTGGGTGCTCCTTGGCTACATTTTAATTAATTGTTTTATACATTTGTTGGAGGAAGATGTACGAAGAGATAGACGAAGGACTGTATTATGTGACTTGTTATTTTCATGTTTTAAAATGTTTCGTCACCTTATCTTACGTATTGGACATGTATCGTTGTGCGAATGGTACTGGATTGTGTAATGTTTTTTTTTCTTTTTTTGTTAACATTTATGTTAACATAAGCCTTGTCATTGTGTTAATGTAAGTCTTGTCAACTTTTCAATAGTTTTTTTTTTATTCTCTTGATTAATTATTTAATTCCATTTGTTTGCATATATTGCGTAGAATAGTTTTTCTATTCCTTGATTGATTATTTAGTTGCATTTGTATGCGTTTAGTAAAGAAAATGAAGAACGTGTACGAGTGCTTACTAGAACGACATGTTTTTCAAGTGCATGATTGTGACATGGTAGCACGTTTTCCACTTGTTGGCGGAATTGGACAACAATGTGAATCAAGTGTGCATTTCGTCTGCAGGCGATTCCGTCAAAGACAAGCAACGAAATCCTAACGAATGATAGATGTAGAGCATTTTGATAAAGTTCAGCAACATTTTAAAGTTGGGTGAGGTTATTGTAATGCGACCCAAAGTCCAATTATTTTTAAAACAATTAACCCCTTTCAATGCAATACTTAACCTTTTAAAAAGAAAAAAAAAAGGGTTACAAGGGTAGACTTGGAGAGGTTGGGAAACACAAAAATTGTAAATAATTATCTCTAGTTTGTTTTGATAGAAAATATTTTTCATCATACCATATAGATTTACTAGATATTGGCAGGGATGTCGATGGAAGGGATGTCGATGGAGTGGGACCGGAAACCCTTGCCCAATTTATATATTTTTTATTTTTTATGTTAAATATTAAATTAAATTAAAAAAACGACACTTGAATAATTGATACACCAAAGGAATAAAATAAAACTAAATTATTTATAGATATTCCTTATCTGATATGAATTATAGTTTTTCCATGTAGGATAATATTTGAATGGATTATGAATTGGATTTGTGGACTTTTAATAACTCCTTCCCGTCTCTAACCCTGACCCCACTAGATTCCATGATTAACTAGAGAATTCCTTGCTTTAGTCGGGGTGGGTACACAGGGATCGAGGTAATTTGCTATCTCTAATATTGGATAGTAAAAGTGCTCATAATACATATTTTGTGCGTTGATTTAAACTATAAAACAATAGAGGCTAACAATAATATTCTTTGATTACTATTTTAGTTATGTCTCAACTAATTTAAGATAATATAAGACAATATATTGTGACTTATGGCTGAATATAAATTTTAAATGATTTTGGAATGACATGTTAAGAATTTACTTAGTATTGTCTAATTAGAATAGAATTTATATTTTTCTATGTCGTATAGAGTAAGATTTTTAGTTTCATTCTTGTAATTGAATAGTTTAAAACCCACCACGAACAGAAATTAAAATCACATCCTTTTGTTCTCCTCTACAAAAGACTCACCATTCGGTATTTTATTTATTACGATTTGTTAGACAGTTATAGGCTAGTGAGACTTGGAGATCATTTGTAGTTTCGTCCAGTACGTACTAAGTGTATTTTTCTTAGTGTGTAGGTTTTTATGTATGCTTGGGTTTGGTGTGTATGAGACAATTACTGTATGATTGTAACAAATTTTTACACTGTGAAATTTCTTTTATGACCCATAGTTTTTCTCTAGGTTTGGAGTTTTTCACGTAGATCTTTTTTTTTTCTCTCCATCCATTTTATATATTTTCTGGCTTTTTAATATTTCTCTAAACAAAAATCTCGTAGGAAAATAAAAGAATTCATTTCAATTTCAGCAAGTAGTATTAGAGCACCAGATCGTTCGGAGTGTTGGAGCATAGAGCAGATATGATAAGTGACAAATACGACGTGGAGAAATTTGACAAGAGATTCAAATTTGGCTCGTTGAAAGTGCAAGTCAATGATGTTTTGATTCAGTATGGATTGCACAAGGATTTGGAAAAAATATCTAGTGTTTCGACAAATGTAGACAAATAACACCTCGAGAAAAATTGTCCATAAGTTAAAGTAATATCGGCTGATTGCTCAAAGTCAGTAAATGGAGATACTAACCATGAATTTTTTTCTCGTGAAAGAGATTTATATTATTTGAAAAGAATACAGTCATTCTTATGGTATGTCTTTTGCCAACAAATTGTCATTGTGGAGGATGTGTTAATGCTAGGGAGTCCACAATTTTTGCATATAGATGTCGACTTGGCATGGATGCAGGATATGTGGTGGAATTTATGTAGATAGCCGATGAATTATTAGAAAGCCAAACATGGGATTTTCACTCTAATTTTCAATATGTTTATTCGACGTTGTGCTGATTTAAAATTTTTTAAAATTGTTGATTTTAAGTGTATATACTCATTATGGTGGAATATGATAATTTTATGTCTTTCGAATTAGAATTGTGGTTGTAAAAAAAATTGACCAAATTTTTTCAAGCGGTGTGACCAAGAAGGTTGGGGAGGCGGGACTGAGACAGAGGCAAATATTCAATTGGGAGAAGACTTGGAAGAAATCCCATTTGGATGCTTCGACAATTCGAAGGCAGTGTGGAGATTGTTAGGATCATCAACTTTGTACCATCCAATTAGAATATGATTTATATTTGTCGTGATATAGTTATGCGCTATCTTATAAGTAATTTTTGGAAATCCTTTGTAGTCTCGTCAATGACATGGTAATGACTTCAGCTAATATTTATGTCAGCTATTTCCAGCCTAGCGGCTTCGAACTTACTGGTCCATGGCTCGTGGAACATCAACCTCTAAAAAAAAAAAATACTAGTCATCTTTGATATGAGGTTGACCTTATTTTGTCGTTCAACCATAGAAACGACTCGACCGAAAGATTGTAACCAATAATTATAATTTATTTTACTTATAAGTAAAATGTTTTCGAAAATAGAATGCCTTTGGTAGATTATATTGTATTAGAGTTGATAGAATTATAAAAAAAATTGCAATACATTTAATTCAGCTACATGTTTAATCTTGCCAAAATTCCAGTCCTAATAAAGTTTAGTTAATCAAGTAAGGTAGGATATTGTTAGATAATCAAATTAATTTAATGTGGATATTATTTTTCCCGGATAAATAATGCGATGCAGTTAATTCAACGACATGCTTAATCCTGCCTAAATCTCCGTCCACGTGGGTGTTAATTTTAGTGTTTGTTTGGTAAAATTTTTTATAAATATAATTGATGAATATTACAAAATATGTGGATAAAAAATAAATATCACGACAAGTCAGTCAATGGCTATTGTTCCTATTAAAAGAGTTAGGCGTTATTCAATGTGAACGCCTTTAAATTTAATCCATCACGCGAGAGAGCCTATGTGCGTATTAAGGTCACGTATAAGGTCAGGTCTTCTTCATTCATGCACACGTGGGGTGGGTACAATAAATAACGTAAGTAGGTCTTGAACTTTTAATATGCAATAATGGGTCCACAACTTTTTAATTCTGTAGCAAGCAGGTATTTGTTGGATGGTTTCCGTCCAAACTTGAAATGAATGTTAAAAAGTTAATTTAATTTGAAGGGTAAATTAGATAAATATTTAATTCGGCTATAAAAAAAGAAAAAGAAAAAGAAAGAACCAACACATTCCATGCCATCCCTATCCAAAAAAAGGCAAGTGATATGGAGGATAAACATGAATTACAGGATTTATCATGCTTGTCGAGAATTTGATTAAGAAGTTTTTGTATTTCAAGAAAATGACTATTGGCTGCTTTTGTTAAGCCTCCTTGAATGTACACTTTTATTTGAATAAAATAAAACTTTTTAATATTGCAATATGTTATATTAAACTGCTTTTTCAAATTATTAGTCCGAATTGAACTGCGTTACACATTATTCTGAAATAATCTATAAGTGTTGTAAAAATAATATTTGAAAATGTTGTGTAAATATAAAAAGTAGTTAATACAAATTATTTATATAGAATGAATTTTTTAATCGATGAGAATCTCACTGTGTATAATATTTTTTAATCAGATAAGGAGTATTTGATTTGACCAAAATCTTTGTCGTTGTCGTAGAAATTCTTCTTGAAAGTGCAACGTATAACTGTCCGTGCGAGAATATATGTTGTAAAAGATATATTTTGACACGATGTATTTTCTGTCCTTGTACCTTGTTAATTGGCATTGCAAAATAAAGATTAACATGAAATTGTTTGCGTATGAATTTGAATGAGTATTATTCGTCATTTACACGGCTTAATGGTACGTACGGAATGAATACCAGAGTCTTGTCCAATAGTTATCTCTGCAAGGATAACATGTTTTCTGAATTGACGACAAATCACTCTAGCTACTTCCGTTATAGAAACCATTTATAGAATACTTGAAAGAGATTATACTTCATAAAATCTAGAGATTGTGGAAGTCATATTCAGTAACAAATCTACTTTTCAACTTTTGTTCTTCATGAATGTCAGTACGATATTGAGAATTCTAATAAAATATTGTTCAGTTTAGTTGATCCCGCTGAACATCTTCTTAATATTTCCTCCCACTGTTTTGGAGGGTGATTACCTTGAATCTCTATGGCACAAGTTCCTCTAATTCTCAGACAATAATATTATAATTATAATTCTTAAAAACGTGTGGTGAGTTTTTAAAAGTATTCACCAAAAATATAACCCTAATGCAACCTCATACTTGGTGATTATTTTGTTGTATTCTATGTAGGCATCTGTGTTAGTTTCCAATCTCACAAGCAGATTCACATTTTTCTAATGTTTCTAATGGTTGTCACCGAACTGTGTATCTACTAATTTCCCCAAACCTATAAGCACTAGCAAACATGAGGTACGTACACTCTCTTTTGCTTTAGAACCCTAGCGTCTCGAACTTTGACAACTTCTTGCGTTGGACTTGGTCGGGTCTTCTTAATCTGCTATTTGTATTTAGCTAATTCAACATTAAGCTAACTTGTCTTCTCCTCAATCGTATCATCTCTCTAATTGATCTGATTTGATATAAACAATAGAAGACGTCTCAACATCCATTAAAATTAGCATTTGGATATGGTAACGGAATTTGAGGAGGCAATAGAACGTTAATACTAAAGTGGGCGATAGAATGTCGATACCAAGTTGAGAATTTGAGAGGATAATAGAAAATATAATACTATTAGTTATAAAATATTATAGTTAAAATAATATTAATCGATGGACAGAATTGAAGAATTGTGAACCCCCAAATTTTATAGTAATTAAAGTAATTAAGATTTAATGAAAAATAAATGTCCAAATGAGTGGATTAAAATGAAATTGAGATTTATAGTGAAATCAATGAATGTATTAAAGAATCATAATTATGTTGATTACTAGCTAAAAAAATATGGATATTATTAAAATAATTAAAATATAATAAAAGTAAAATTGTCTAAAAAATAATTATCATTTCATTTGGAAATTTCAAACTTCTTGGTTAATAATATTGACACAAGTGTCCCTACAATCTACATTGCATCATTGCATCATTGCATGCACTCACAATTGCAGTCAAGCCAATCCATTATCCATTTGGATCCAAAATTCAAAGTGGACGATTTGGAACTTCAACGCGTCAATTTATTTCAAAATGTAGTTTTGGCTTATTTAGAAAACCTCTTGTTGCTTTATTGTTCGATGTGCACTAACATTTAACACAAGTTTTTCTTAAAGAGGTCGAATTATTAGAGACGTTAAAAAAAAAAAAAAAAAAAAAATTCATTTTGTGGCCCAACTCTCATGGACAATAAGGGTGAACACAATTTGACTGGACGATTTTTAACTTATTTCCAAATCAAACTATTTAAAACGATTTAAAAAAATTTCAGGCAAAACAAAACAATTTTATTTTTCAAACCAAACTAATTTTTTGCGGTTCGATTTTAAATCACGGTTTACTTATCGATATAATAATAACGTATTTAAACAAGTTACAACGTAAGTAAACTGGTCTAAAATTTTTAATACAAACTTAAACGGAACTTTTTAAATATAGGTGTTATATACATTAATATTTCTCTCAATTGTATTACACTAATATTTGTCATAAAAAAAAAAAGGAATGCGGTGGAAATTGACAAAATATAGTAAATGATTGAGTCCAATAATGAATTTGTAGGTTATGAGCTAGTGACCTCATAGTTTGACAAAAATTAAATAAGTCAGCTCAATAAATTTAATATTATATTATACTTTGCTCACCTTATAAATGTGTAACTAAATAGAATTAATTATAAAAAATTAAAAACGGTTCAATTCGATTTAAACAATTTTTTAAACATTAAAACCTAAACCAAACCATTTTCAAAAGGTTCCGTTTGGTTTAAAGTCGAAACGTTGACAGGTCCACGTGGACTCGAACCAACAGTTTTAAACTAACATATTCAATTCTATTTGCAGTTTGATATTTTTTTTTTTGTGCAACCGTAATAAACAATACATATACTAACGATGTACAAAATAGGTCCCAAGTAAAATACTTATAAGAAAAAATTTGTAGTCGTTAAATCAAAATAATTTATAAAATATACAACTCCTATAATTAAAATATGATTTTAACTCAACCACCATACCTTAACAAACGTGAAATTATAAAACCGACATAAAATAAAATCCCACAAGAACAATTTACATGACCCACGTTTAGATTTCTTATATGTGCGGACAACATCATATAGAAGTTGAATCGAATGAAAATGAAACATCAGAAATTATATACAAAGCGATGTACTAATTTGAGTCGTGAACGCATTTTCTTCTTACCACCTAAAGAATAAAATATTAGTAAAACATTAAAATCGTGCTTTCTTTTCTATATTTGTGGGGCTTCACGACTTTTTCAAGACGGCACCGACGTGCGGTCTGTTTTACGTCGAAAGTATCGTTTTGGGACCATAGAGGGCTATCTAGAGGGGACATAATTTGTCTTTAATATATATACTTTATGTTTAGTGGCTATCTGATTTGCTTTTTATAGTTACATCAATATACACAACACTTTAAAAATAATTCATTCATAAATTATGACACTTCTCTTTTCTTAATATTAGCTAATTATATTCAATTAAATTCAAAAAAACTGTTTCAATCGAGTCGAGTGGTGGAATATCAATTCTAAATAAATATTATCTTCACTATAATTTGATTTCTTTTAATTCTTGATAATCAACACGCATACATCAATAACCTAACTAATATAAATGCAAAAACGACGCCGAATTGATTGATAAACTGATATTCGTGATAATCTTTTCTACTTTATTTTTCTCCTATTATTAAGACACTTTGTTTAAATAAGTTCTCTGTGATCCCAAAAAACTACAATATTAAATAACAAATTTGGAGACACGAGCACAATGGTGATTGAAACTATTAATTTGCAAGCAAAAAGAGCTCCATCGTTTGGTCACCTTCGGATTCAAACAAATGGGGTCACATGCACACGCATCAGTACTTTATTGAGAAATTGGTGCAAATAGTCTCTAACGTATATCAACAGTGTGTAAATAGTTCATAACCTTTCATTTTTTGATGGAATAATCTTTAACCTATCCATTTAGGTGCATCCTTATTTGATAAAAAAGACAAAAATATCATTAATTTTAGTTACAAAGATTACAATTGTAGTTTTAACCTTTGCAAAATGTGCAAATAAGTTCGATACATTGATTAAATAATATTTAATTTAGCATATTAAATATATGACTATATCCGTGTCAGATAGATTTTTCATATGAGAAAAATATAAAATTATTGTGCTTTAGGTATATGTAATTGTTATGTGACGTGAAAAACTTGAATAAAAATTAAGTTAAATAAATAATAAATTAGCGTATATAATTTTATGACATTGAACCAATTTTATTATATTTTTTTAACATAAAAATACTAACAAAAATTAATTTATACATTTTGTGTTTTTTATTTTTGAATGATAATAAAACGATAAATTAACATATGAATAATACAATTTGAGCTCTAATATTTGTAGTTAATAAACGAATAGCTCAATGAAATAATAATATATGGGTATCAAGTTTGTGACAAAGTTATTTTTCTTTTTATGTTGTAATGATAAAATTAAAGTTTAAATTTTAATGATTACTTAATAATAAAAAAATAATTTTAATTAATACGTTTGTTAATAATTATGAGCTTAAATTTTAGTTATTTTATAATAGTTCGTAAAATATACAAAATAATTTAGTATATTATCAATTTGTTAGTTTGTTTTAATTTTTTTTTATAAAAAATAAAAGTATCGGACTTATTTGTACTTTTTTGCAAAAGTAATGAATCCAATTGAAAATTTTTCTAAATAAAAATAATGGCATATTTGTCTTTTTTACCAAATAATGACCAATTGCGCACAAAAACACATAAGTTAGGGACTGCTGCATCAAAAAACAAGGATCATGAACTATTTGCACAATAAGAACAAATGTTAGGAACCATTTGCGCCAATTTCCCGTACTTTATTTTGAGATAAGTTAGTTATTAAATGGTGAATATTTTGGTTCGAGTTTGGAGTGGCGGCACACCATCTTACTCAACATATGAAACCTTGTTTGGTATAAATATACGTGCTAAGAGTATCTCGAACAAACTTTTTAAACATGTAATGCTCTTTAATTTAAAGAGTCAACTCTTAAATTTCTGTTTCAATAGACTCTCTTACTTAACATTTTAATTTAGAGAGTAGGTTTGACTCTTCAAATTTGAAGAGCCAAACCCTAAATGTTTATTGGAAGAAGTAAAATAAAGAGCATGAAGATAAAGAAGTTGTTGGAATGTTAAACAAAAATTGCTCTTTAAATTTATAGATGTTTTTTAAAATGCTAAATATGCTTTTTAAATATAGCCAAGCTGTAGATGCTCTAAGTACCTTATTTTCAATCTTCAAATGTAAAATGATATAAAAACCGAGTATCGATTCGAAAAGGAAAAAAAGTCAAGGTCAAGAGGTTGAATTGGAGATGATTTGGTAATTTTTTAAAAATTAGAAGAAATCAAAGAAATAAAAAAAATTTTAAAAAAATTAAAAAATTGAAAAACAAGTTTTGGGAACCCGTAAATGGCTCAAAAGCATTTTTTTTGAATTTTCATTCTTTTGATCTATTTTGAGTAGAGAGATAGATGAATTCAAATGATCCATGTGGAAAGAAATGATTTTTAAAATCAAGACCGGTTTATCAAGTTGTTCGAAATCGGGTGGGTCGATCGATTTTTGGACAAGTTTTTAAATAGAAGTTTTTTTTTTACATAATCAGTCTGATTTTGATTTCCATTCTTAGTTTTACCGGTTGAATTGAACCAGGTCGATTCTAATAATACTGATAAAATCCATTTAATTATCTCTTCTTGTTTATTATGTAATACTGATTGGTATCTTGAACTATCAGAATCACAACTCACAAAGTGCAAATTAATACAACATACTAAACAATACACTAACATCATGAAGCTTTATTTAGTAATTACTAATTATTTGGATGTTTTAACTTTTAATTATGTTTGTGTCTTCTATTGTTATCTAGAAGGCGTTCATACTTATTTTTATTTTTTATTTTTAAATTCCAAGTGAAGAAGAAACTATATATTTTGGAATTATAAACAAACTATTCAACTGTTGATTAGTATAGACCATGGAAAAAATTTAATTTGTCGTTAAGAAATTTTAAAAATAAATAAAATAGAAAATGAATGAAACAAAACAAAAAGAAACAATTGGCCAAAACCAAATCGAAAACTGTTAGAATAGTACACGACTTTCACCTAATGTAAAGTTAGGAAGCAAAATTGTCAATAATTTATAAATTTAACGTATGTATTGACAGTTTCCATTACATAATGTCCAAATTTACAGATTTAGGATCTGTTTGTTTTCAATTTTGATTTTGCTAAAAAGCTAAAGTCAAAAATTAATTTTAACCACATATTTTATGATTCCACAACTTTTCAACCACACATTTCAACAACTTTTATTAACTTTTACAAAAAAATCTGATTTTGATCAAAATCAAATGCGCTCTTAAAGGTGTGTTTGATTTTGATCAAAATCAGATTTTTTGTAAAAGTTGATAAAACATGTTATTGAAAGAGTTATGAATCCCATAAAATATATAATTAAAATTAATTATTAATTTTAACAAAATTTTAATTGAAATCAAACGAGTTTAAAAATCTAAAACTTCACTTTTAAAAACATGAGGAGCGAACCGTAATATTTCCTTCCCTATATCTCGTCACAAGCCGCTTTTGATTTTGAAAAGAAAAGCATTTGAGAAATTTGGCGCCTTTTCAGTTTTCCCCGTCTTCCGCGGTGCAGAATCGAGAATCCTTACAATTTCCGCCACCAGGAGCAACTACACCAGACCAGAAGAAAAACCTCACACACACAGACGCACAAAATTGCACAGGAGTGCTGTTCGCGAACAATGAAAATGCTTTCCCGAAAACGCCCTTCCAAATCCAATAACGCCTTTGTTCCCCCTTTCGCTCAACCCAACAAACTCCCCAAACCCGACACTGCTTCCGCCTCCGCCTCCGCCACTCGCCACCGCCAAACCCAGAATGATACCAATTCACCAGCCACGCCAGCAGAAACCCAACCCCAAAGCGTAAGTCCCCTGGACAAAATGCTATCGGTGCTAGCCGACGTTGGTTGCACACTGATCAACCCCTCGGGCCCACCGTGCATCCCATCCGATCTCCACAAGCTCCGAAACCACCTAAACCGACTATTTTCCGGAGATTCTTCCCTCCGCAATGAATTTCTCAAAGGATTCGCTTCTTATATTGCTTCCCCCAGTAATTTCCGCCGGTGAGTACCCCTTCTGTTTTGTTTCTGCAAGGTACAAAATCTTCTTCTTGTACTGCATAAGGCGCAAAACAAAAAAATATTTACGGTTGAGAGACATTTTGTTTCCGTATATGAATTCGTAAATATGACGGTAATGCCAAAGCTCCTTCCGAATATTAAGTACAACAAATTTCTGAAGTCTCAGGCGAGTACCAGGAGAATGTTTTGTAATTTAATTTTCACTTGAGGCCATGACAGTTCAACTGTGTCCGCGAAGAAAATGCATTTGGACATTTTTTTTGGTTTTGTTTCTGAAATAAAATAGTATACTAATATTGTAACTACCTATTCAATCACTATGTCGTCAATTGAATATGATTTATAATCACAAAAATTGAATTTAAATACGAGCTAAGGTTATTTTTGTATAGTGGTTTTCTTTTTTGAGCTGGATTCTTTTGAGTTTTTTTTTTTTTTTTTTTCCCTTTCTTTCTGATTGTATTTACTTTTCTTTATCTGTGAAGACATTATTATAAATATATGGTTTTTAAAGTTTTTTCTTGACAACTAGATGCCTTTTTTGATCTTAGTACTTAAGGTATTCTCAGTCAGTGTTTTTCAGTTACAGCGAAAAATGATATGAAAGTTTTGAGTTAAATGTTTCATTGATCATTGAACTATTACTTCCGTCTTTATTCACTCACTCAACTTTAAAATGTTTCTGAGTACTCAATGAACTTTCAAAAATACTTCACTGTTACTCACTGAAGACGATTGTGTTACAACCATGTGACGGAATATCTACGTGGCAGATAGAATATACATGTGGCAGACGGAATCATCCACCAAGTATCTGAAATCGTCCATGTCATCCAAAATCACGCGCCATGTCATTATTTAAAAAATAATAAATTGAGTGAAAACGTTTTTTAAATAATGACATGGCACACGATTTTGGATGACATGGACGATTTCAGATGTTTGGTGGATGATTATGTCTGCCATATGTATATTCCATCTGCAACGTAGATTTTCCATCACTTGTTCATAACAGAATCGTCTTTAGTGAGTAACGGTAAGGTATATTTGAAACTTCAGTGAGTACTCAGAAACATTTTGAAGTTGACTGAGTGAATGAAGGAGGAAGTAATATTTTAGTGACCAATGAAACATTTAACTCGAAAGTTTTAGGTTTATACCAAAAAGAGACATACTTTAGCACATCTAGTTAAACCTTAGAGAACATCGGAAAGGAATGAGAGCGTGAGGGAAATTGTTTTTCTACATCACATGGAAGACAAGTGGAAATTAAGGCAAGGAAAAGACTAAAGCAAGAAAATTCAAATCTGTCATGGATTAAAGTGAAAAAACAAAACTCATCTTCCTCTACATTTCCATTCTGTTTTCCACTTTATACTCCACGAACAAATTCCAGACTTTATCTTGTTTATGTTTTTAGTGTTTGCTTGCCTAATCTTTTTTAGAGTATCTTAACTCCTCAGTATATTCAGTAGTTTCATCTATTGTGCAAAGAGATAGAAATTAAAACGATTATTTAATTTTGCTACTAACCAACTTGCCCACTTCTGAACTGTTTATAACTATAGGGTCTTACTACCTTCCTATCGTGAAGGTTCGAGCTCAGTAAGAGGTGAGAGCCTGATTCGAGTACTTTTACTGGTTCACTCTGTCCAGCAAGACCTTCTATGCATGTTGCTTGAAAAACTTCCGGAGTACTTTGACATGTACCCTAGTGGTGGTGTTTTTGGGCCGTCGTCATCATGTCTCAACGAGGATGTAGCAAGGCTGATACTGAACCAATTCCAATGGCTTGACTTCCTGGTGGATTCTGAGGCTTTTACTGAAAAACTATTGCAAGCCTTATCGATATGTCCCCTTCCTTTGAAGAAAGAGATTATAGGGTCAATGCCCGAGATCATTGGTGACCAGAACAATAAGATTGTGGTCAGTTCACTTCAGCAGATGCTCCAAGAGGACTCTTCCATTATAGTTAACGTGCTCGATGCATTCTCCAACCTCAATTTGGACAATCTTCTGCAAGAGCAGGTAGCTATTTTTATTAGTACACGTCTCTTTTTTATATTATTTTTGTTGTCTCCTTGTAATAAAATTTGTTTTGTTCTTCTCTTTTACATTTGAAGGTGATTACAATAGCATTATCTTGCATTCGAACAATTGATGTGGAGCACATGCCATACCTATTGAGATTCTTGCTGCTTTCAGTGGAACCATCAAATTCTAGGCGTATAATCTCACAGATAAGGGAACAGCTAAAATTTGTTGGCGCATGTCACCAGCGAACAACTCAACACACTAAACTCAAAGGAAAATCTGTTGTAAATAGCACAGAAGCTTCAATTCTCGATGCTCTGAGATCTAGTCTTCGATTTAAAGATGTGGGTTCAACATTTCATGTGTATATTTTTTGTTTTATTCACCTCATTTGTATATTTTCTTTGAAATGCATTCCTTATAAATAATGCTATCTATAGATGCTATGCCAGGAAATAATTAAAGAACTGAAAAGCCTTGAGGAAGCTCGGGATCATAAGGTGATTGATATATGGTTGCTTACACTAGTATACATGAACAACGAATCTTTGCAAAAGAGTGTTGAAAAGTTATTGAAGAAGAAAATAGTTGAAGGTTGTATACAAGAAGATATGTTTGAGCAATACATCTACGGTATTAAGGATTTGTCGAAGGTAGGGTGGTTACCAGATTTTACTTTACATTATCAAGAATATTGTTCATCACGAGGCTTGTTCTGAGTTTATTTTTACTATGAATAGGATTATCTTCCTACATTCCTATCAATATCTGCATACCTATTGGCTTGTAAAGAACAACGAGCACTGGAATTCGGCATCCACATGTATACATGTTTATTTGAAGGGTTTGTTGATGCATACTCAAGACAGGAAGTAAGTTGTTTCCTCAACTATTTCATTGGCTATTCATTGTTAATTTCTCAGGAAGTAAAGGATACGAGTTTGCTTCATGCTCAGAGTCCTAAACAGTGCAATTTTCTGAAGGTTGTAGGAGCATTAATAGGTCATCTCGGCTCTGGCATCAATCTTGAAGCGAGTGCTGCTTTGGAGACCATGGTTAAGCTGGCCTCCAAGAATTCGAAGGAGTTGATTCCATTTTATTCTCATATAACTGGTAGTCCACCGTTTTTATTTTTCATAATAAACTTATTTTCATTTTAACCAAAGTATTATCTTAATTCTCTGCTTGTTTTCCTATTTTACAGGTATCTTGGATTACTTGGAGGGCTTTAATGTTGAAAGCCTTCGCAAGGTTACTGATATCTTGATTTTTTTTTGCAATTATGAACATGACTCCACAGCATTTCTCACGATATGTTCTTTCGTTCAAACATTTCATGTTGCAGGTGTATGAAGTTTTCACCCTTCTTGCACTTTCAACTCTATCTAGCTCCCAGCCTTACGAGTGTTCCATCGCAAATGAACTACTAATGATTTTGAGAAAACAGGTAAATTTGAAAGATTATCATACTTTAACCTCTCTATAACTTTCAATATTTAAAGCCATAAAGGCACTGTCCTTCTTTATTTGCTCGTTTTGCTTTATTCTTTTTTCCGTCGCATAAATGTTTCTATTCATGGCAAACTGTTGGATTCAAATTGGGCAGATAAATAATCCTGATCTGATGTATAAGAAGATGGGCCTAATTGGAACTCTTAAGATAGTTTCCTATCTTGCAGATGCAAATAACACTTCCCTTCCATCTTTGTCACAGGTAAATAATTAACTCATCAGTTCCATTCGTTTATGGATTTCTTTTTCAGATCCCATAATGTTCATTAATCATTCACATTATCCAGCTTCCATACTCGTTGAGGTGTGATGTTAAGTTAATGACCACAAAAACAAAATCAACTGATTAAAATGATAATGTTGCCAGATGCTTTATCCCCTTGTTCTTAGCTGATCACTTTGGGATCACTGAGAAGATACTACAATGAGCTAAGTAGCTAACTATGTTCCAGGCAGTAACTAAGTACAGCCTGCCTGATATGTAACCGACACAACCACAGGCAAGACATGCTCTGTATATGTTGATCACACCCCTATTACTATGCCTCTTCCTGGTTGATGATTTTTTGTGTTATCCATTTCGAAAGTTCTCCTTGGATTCTAGGTGGAGAACTGAAACGACAGAGGTTATAGGACACCATTATTGTATGTACACATCAGCAGAACGTATATGGATTAATTTGTGTATTTACGAAATTTATGATCTCGATACTGTTGATGAGACTGGGAGCAATTGGAACTTCGCAGTGTTTGGTAAATGCGAACTCTGAATTTAGCAAGAATAACCACAGCCAGTTAAATACCTTCTAGTTTAATAAAGTGAATTCTCAATGCTGTTATCAGATTGAGCACCAATTATTAAGAAGAGTGCGAGTAATGGACTCTTAATGGAGTTGGAATGAAGTGGAGTCAGGAATCTCATTTTACCCAAAGATGTTGACTTTTTCTTACTACATGCGTACGTCCCAACTGTCTTTTTCCTCTACACCATTGCCCCCTTCCCTCTTTCTGCATCCTCCTTTCTCTTTCCATTCTATCTGTTCATATCACCAATTTATACGCCAAAAATTCCTTTCCTTTTTCTTATCATGATTATTCTTTTTTTTGTTTTTTTTGTTGCTAGATTTGCACTTCGAAGTTTAAAATAGTATGAGCATAGCCTTCTATTTTGTTTTTTCCCGTCAAGTTAAAAAATTGTCATTTAACTTATTTGGATAATTATATTTATTGCTTGAATATCATGCTTCTTCATATTTGTCACATGGGAAACTGATTGCTTTTGCCAAGAACCTTGTATTTGCACCCCGTTTTCTACACAAAACCCAGCAATGTTAAAGATATTGTTGATGGCTGGTTTGACAGTGTTTTCATAATTTTTTTTTCAGAACATTTGGTAACAATGTTCTAGAGTTTTTGTTTTTTATTTTTTTATATGAATTTTCTTCTCACAATTTGGAAAGCATAAAGCACTCTTGGATGAGATGATCCAAGAGCAGATTCTTGTATCCTCTTGATTGAAATAATGAAAACATATATCTATATACTTAACATGTGATCCCTTATGACAGGGGGAATAATATATGCTCTAAAAATGCAACCCAATAGAGATTGTGTGATCTAATTCAACAGCAATTGAGATAGGAGAGACACATGGATATCATAAACCATATTAATTTTGAAGGATATATACGGCAATGCAGGATAAGTATTAATTAAAATACTTATGCGGTCTTGATGAGCAAGCACCAAGAGTTTGTCCAGATGAAGAAAAAGAAAATCCTATTACTGCTTTTATTCAGTTGTCTCTGGAAAAATTCATAGTTGGATATGTGCATTGCAGTATTGCTTAATTGATTACCTTATGCTCTCAGCTCTCTAGTGATTATCTTCCATAAGGTTCTAATAATTTCATTTTTCACCCTACAAATCTTCTTTGTAGAAATCAAATTATGAAGAAGCTATGGAGCTCTTAAAATTATCTTTGGACTCCTGCAAACAGTTGCCTTTACCATTGATCATGTTTTATGAAGAACTGGTTTCTACACTGAAAAGCAGAAGGCTTCATCCAACTGTAACAGAATGGTGAGTCACTATAAATACTAAAATTATTTAGAAACAAGACTAAGTACTGTTTTGTCTTGTAGGGTCAGCAAACATGTAGGAGAGTTCGAATCAATATATTTATCTGATCTTGATGGTGGATGTTTACCTGTTGAAGACTTATATACTGGTTTAGAGGGTAAAATATTGTAAAATCGTTTTCTGCACTTTCACTAACTTCCTCAAATTAATTTTATAAAGTTAGTCAGAAAGTTAATTTAAGATAAAGTTGAAACTTCTATTGACTTGATGCAGGTGAACTATGGATGAACCTTGATGGAAATATGTCTCCTGTATGCTTAAACATTTTGCCACTTGTCTTCCCTTCTTTTAGGTAACTTTTTGTCGTTTACATGTGTCTTTTGGATGGTTGCCTTTCTAAGGCTCTCTTTGAGATCATTTTGAAAACAAGAAAGAGCACCGATGCACGGTCAAATAGGAATGTCCATGGTTATCTCTCTGTTTGTGTTTTTTAAAGTTAATATCTTCTCTTATCACGTATAACATTCTCTTTATTCATAATCTTTTCAAGTGTTTCTTTAGCTCAGCAAGAAAATTTTCCTTACTTAAATCCAGACATCACATAGTTTTGACTTGAAATGGATCCTCAATCATTATTTCATAGGACAGACGCTTATCACTGGATCTACTATTTTTTTTGTCAGTATTGTGTATTACTGCTGAAGTATGCAACTGCCATTTCCTGCAGATCTGCTTCACCATTACAAGTTCTTCCTGCAAACTTTGTTCTACTTTCTGTAGTAAGTGCATGGTTTAATGTAAAAAGAGATCATTGATGGGGGCAAATCTTATGTGTTTGATTTCAAAATTTTGTCAGGTTGAGAGATTGGCTAATCAAGGATCTCTTGGAGGAATTGATGCACTTCTAGGTTGTCCTTTGCACCTTCCTTCCTCTAAGGTTGGACAACATCCAATGCTAATTGATTTTTCTTAAATTGAACAAACCTGATATTTTATATTTGATTTAATTTGAATCCTCATGTACTTGGGATACTCTTTCTTATGCTTTCTCCTCTGGCTACGATGTTTACGAGTTTTAAACCACTGGGGATCTTACTATACCGTTAGTATAGTAGACTACGCAGCCTATATACTGATTCTTCTCCTCCCTTTTAACTCTATTAAGGCTGTCTTAGACCTAGTTTGAAGATAACAATGGGACCAGTTAGTCTCAGATCATTTAAATTTTGGTGACTGATTCTAAGGAATTCCTGATTCTCCAGGTTTACGTCACATTAGCATCTTCAGTGTACTTGGCAATAAAGTCCTATATCAAGAGCCATATAGTGACAATGAGTGCTCACAAATTTATGAACTTAAATGAGAGCCTTCAAATGCTCTAGAACTCCTTGAAAATACTTTAAAGAGTCTCAAAGCCTACTAGAACCCAATTAAATAGAACATGGATTGAAAATTTTGTTTTATTCATTTGGACTTTTTGCCTGCGTGTAATTCCTGCTGGCATAATAATCCTCTAGTACTTAATGAATCCATTCTCTTCTTATATGAAAGGTTTTAACACCATGCATAATTTTAGAGAACAATCTTATTTGCTTTACAGTCCATGATACGTCAGATGTTTTCCTATGATTTGTTCTCATCTGTTAAGTTGTTCATGTCTGCAGTGAAACCAGTATTGAGATAACTGCTCTGTAGGCATGGAGTCTTTGAAGTTTCATTTGTTGTTGTGCTCCATCCGTCCCCCTTCTGCCCTGTTGTCCATTTCTATACGAATTGAAAAATGGTTCTGAATGGATAATTAAAATGGTAACTTTGTCCTACCAATTACGAGACAAAGTGAAGTCAAAATTATTTTAAAATTGAATTTTGAAACCTTTCTATCCTAACACTGATGACAGAGAAAGTATACATTTACCTTTTGAGGATATCAATGCGTATCTTATCATATTCACTACAGTATTGATGGCTTTAGTATATTTAATTCAGATAGAATTACTGTGGATGTGACATAATAACTGTTACATTCTATTGTGTGGCTATCAGCTGTTCTCTGGTCCTTCCTGGAAATCTTTGACAGGAAAGCAGAAACAGGTGGCTATTTTTTCACTCTATTATGCTGCTAACTGGATGAGGGAATTGGTAAGTTGGTGTCTTTGGTTTACTTTGTTGAAGGGAGAAACAAATTTTACTTCATTTTACAGCAACTTACACTTATTCCATTTCCTGTAGATCAATACCTTCTCTACTCAAGTTGTTGAGGGATGCGGCTATACAAGCCAGGCAACAAAAGAAGAGATAATCCTCAAGCTGCTAAAGCGCTTGAGGAACCTTGTGTATGTTCTCATGAATACACTTGTCGGTTTTTATTACATGTATTGCTGTTAAGAGCCATCTAGAAATTAATGCTTTAGGATGACCATTTGCACTATTTGGTGTCATTTCATATAAATTGTTATCGAACCATTGTTCCTTTTGATCGCATCATGCAACAACAATTAAGTATTGACACTCCACTTGTTATATTAACCAACACATTAGTTTGATTTGTAAGAATATTATATCTCACTGTAAATTATATTATTATTTGGCAATCAAACTGAAAGACAGCAAGTGATATATACCTTTTGACAGCATACTAAAAATTTAATCAAAGGTGTCCAGATTTGATAATAGACAACCAACACTGAGCTGCAGTTTATATGAAAATTTGTACTTGCAACTAGAAATTTATTTGCCTTAACAGACTCATTTTAGAGGCGGTTGAATATAGTTCATTTTCTTGTCTTGTATCAATTGTGAAATTCTCGTAGTCATTAGTGTCGTATCAACACCAAATATGAGGACAGCTAGATGTTGCTTTTCTTCATCATGTAATAGATTATATTTCTGCTATAATTAATAAGTGCACACCGATGGTCAAATAACAATGTAAATAATTATCAGAAATTAATTTGAAATATTTTTGCATCAACCGTTTCTTTCAGTTATTAACATGGAAAACCTTGTTTTGGTTTTAAGTTTGCATTTAAAATTTAATTGATGCAAGACAGTCTAGGCTTTGCGAAGTATTATAGCTCTGACAAAATGATAACACAATGGCTAACAAGACCTTGGTGATGCAGATTTATTGAGAGTCTATTGAACAACATCCTCGAAAAACATGCTGTACTGCTACCGGAGCTCTACCCTCATTTGGAACGCTCACCAGTTAATGAAAATAATTATTTATGTGATTTGGAAAGGACGAGTCAGCTTCGTAAGGGGAGTGAAAGTATTTCCCAAAACAAAAAGAAAAACAAAAGAAAGGCCTCAGCTCATTCTGCCAATTCAGATACTGTGGAAAAATTCAGGCAGCCAACAATTACTGATATCTGGAGGAAAGCCGGTGCTAATCCAAGCCAAGAAAATCTCAATGAGGATATGTCTGTCACGTTGTCGAAGAACAGACAATCTGACTCTGCAGAAAGTGAAACTAGCAACTTGAATATAGCACAAAACATAGAAGTTTCTGCTCCTGCCAAGTTTCTAGAAGCCCAAAGATACAGATTCAGGCCTCTTTCAGTTGATTGCTTTTCCATACTGACATTTTCAGAGGTACATACACGTCTTACTCTTCTATTGTTATGCATCTTTTTCAGCATTAGACTGCATTTGAATATCTTATTAAGGCTGAAGCTTCTCTTTATGATATGAACTACATAGATAATGTTGGACATTATAGTCTCTCTATTAGAAGGTGGTGCCATGTTTCATTTTCTTTACGATATACTTTATATACACAGTGTTTGGCACGATATCTATATTGATTTGCCTGTTATATAATTGTTAATTTCACGAACAATATCTGCAGAGTAATCAACGGTATCAAGCACCGACTCTTGACATCATGTTTTCTTTTTCTAGAAAAAAACTATTACTTCTGGTTAATTACATTTAAGCTTCATCTAGATGCACCTTCAAAGGATAGGGTTTACCATGTAAACTGTTTACACTTTACACTTTTCTCTTCTTATTTAATTCCTGGTGGACGATAACTCTTTCACTAAGCAGGGCAAACTAAATGCCACACAGCGACAAAAGAAAATTAGCTCAGCACCTTTGAATGGTCCAATTAGAACGATTTTTTGGCCTTACTTTAGCGTTGTACTCCTCCAAGCTTTTAAAATCTTAATCCAATTAGGAATTCACTTGATAACAGTGCTCTCGTAATGCCTCTATGTGATTCTGGAAATAGTGATGTGAGTTTAGACGCCTTAAGGTTCTTAAGATGTCTGAAGCTCCTCCTGGACCAAGCTAAGGATGTCTGGAATCGTTCCAGACATGAAGCTCTCTCTGGACAGATGTCCGATATTGATTTGGACTGCCCAATCTATGCTCCACCCTCAATGTCACAGCTTATGCTGCACATTCATACGGCACTTCAGACATTTAAAGCTCATTTAAAACATTTGAATCAGTTATAAAATAATTTTTCAGTCCCAAAATCTGGGGCCAACTTGCTAAAATTGTTTTGGATGATTACTCTAAACTAGTGATGGATTGTAATTTTCACGAACATTTCCTTTATAAATTACCATTATTTAATCTTTCAATCATACCATATCTTGATTGGAGGAGGACTGCGGTTATATGTAAAATCTACTTAATCAATTATATGACCAATATAAGTGTTATGTGCTTTATGGTAATCATTTGTCTTTGAAATTTCCTTTTTAAGCCATATCTGCTCTCATATCAGATACCATTCTCCTTGTCAGATAACGGTGATAGGTCCTTGTTGTACACTTCAATGCCATGTCTTTATGACTAAGATGAACATAGTCCAACCCTTAGATATATCAAGTCTGTTGTGCAATAATAAACCTTAGTAATCCATAACAATATAAACATGGCGCCTCAGGTCTAAAGATCAGATATGCAACTTTAATATAGAAGAGCAATCAATAATATTTGAAGTACCATGTGACCTTTCCTTTCACGGGGTCATTTTAGTGAATTTGTTCTCTACAAGCATCTACATGATTACTTTTATATCTCATGTCAATACTATGAAACTCATCATTCCAGTAAATCGTGTACCGGTCTTGTTGAATTAATAGCCTCACTATATTCCTAGGACTTAGAACTTTACAGAGGCAAGCACTAAGAAATGCTCCTTTAATAATCTTAAGAATGAGTTTCCTTCACTTAATTTTATGGGTTCATTCGTGTACAAAATGAAATATGACCCATAATGTCTTGCCAATCAATAAGTTTTGACTAACATACAAATTATGTCTTAAACTAATGCCACTTGATTCACCTTATGGCACAACTAAAAGTATTAGCATTCTTGCTAGTCAAAACTTAGTGAGAGATTTGATAGAAGGCTCCCCTCGTTTTTAATTCTAACCTCCACTCTAACTTGTCTATTTGCCCCCAACCCTACTACTCGCGTTAACTTAATACAGCTATACCAACTGCTGGCTGGTTGGTCAAGAACTTTTTCCTTCAATATATTTTTCTTCTAACTTTCTTTTGATATGGAGTCTTGAACAATTTTATTTAGTTCAAGTGAGAGTGATGTTCTGTAGCAGCTCTTAATTTCTTATGAATTTTTTGATTTTGTATTTTAATATATCATGACAAAAAAATTTCAGGACATGTTTAGTGGTGAAAATTTAATGCATTATTCTTTTCAAAGCTTTGGTCAAACCTGGTGTTAACTAAAGATATTTAAGTTGCCTAACATTTTGAAGTCTGGATTGTGGTAGTAATTCAAATATCTTTTATATGCAGAATAATCAAGGTTCTTGTTGTGTAGATTCTGTCGCAGAGGTAGTATCTCTTACTACTGAAATTATATAAGCTCATTTTGTTTCATAATCATAGTTGATATATACGTTCTGAAATAGTTGGAATTTTAGTTGTATTAGCATTCCTTATTTGCCTAGAAGTATTATGGAAATAATTGTGCAGTTTTCCTTCTTAGATAAGATACTACTTGTATAAATATCCATTGAAACTTAATAAATAAATAAGCCAATTACTTAAAAAAATTATCAATTTGGTATTAGAGACATTAAAATAATTTTTTTTTACCCGGAACCCTAGCAACCCTAGCTGCGACCTATCCACGATTGCTGGACGACCCAGACCTCCACCGATGCCCGTAAACCCTTCTGCGACCATCGACGACATTTGCGAACCATTTTTTCGCTACTCCCTTTGGTCGCAAAGTGGCTAGAGCCCTCGTCAAAGAATTTTGAGCACTTCTACAGCTCCAACGACCATCAGCGACCTCTTTTTATTGCTTCTTTTGGTCGGGAAGTTGCTGGACTCCTCCAGTTTCATCCGTCTATTCATTTTCTTGGAGCTACAAAGAACAAGGAGAAAGGCACGCTTACTATAGGGCCTTTTGAGAGCAGTTTGGTTTAAACTTTTTTGTGTATGGAGTTGGCTTAAAGATTGTTTGTGGACCATCAGATTTGTTGCCTTACTGCAGTTTTGTGGTTCAAACCCTAGTTGTCAAAAATGTCTTACAACAAAACTGTCTCTCCGGTGACTGTTCATGAAACTTCATCTCCAATTCATATTAAATTGGACTGTATATGGTCTAAAATTCTTAAGATGCATATTGTTGGTCGGAAGAAAAAGGACGAAAGGTTGAACTGGTAGAGAATGATCCAATTTATGATGAATGGGAGGGTGAAGATACATTAATCAAGTCTTAGCTCATAAATTCCATGACTGACAATTTGATGTCACACTTTGTTCAATGTAGAACAACTAAGAAGGTTTGGGATGCAGTCAAAAAAAGCTATCTAGATGTGTTTAACTCTTCACAGGTTTATGAACTAATGAAGAAGTCGTTCCAATTGCATCAAAACGGTCGGCCTCTTGCTGAATACTAAAATGAACTAAACTCCATCTTTATGGAACTTGATTATTGGAGGCCTAATGATAGGTTATGTGCAACTAATATTGAGAAGTAGAGAAAGCGCATTGCAGAGGATAGGGTTTATGTGTTTCTGGTAGGTCTCGATCACACGCTGAATGATGTCAGTAGTCGTGTCTTCGCTACATTTCCTCTCCCAAGTCTGGAAGAGGCCTATTCACTAGTTCGTCGTGAGGTACAGAGGTAAGCTACTATAGCGATAAAGGTCTACTCTGATGCTTCAACTTTGGTTGTTCAGAAAAATAACTCTTGACCAACTACTTTCTCTACCACTACTGGATCGGGCACTTACTGCACTACTAGACATACAGTCGACATTTGCTGGAAATTACATGGTTATCCAGAGTAGTTCAAACTTAAGCAAGTTGAAAAGAAAAAGAGATTTGCTCTGACAAATTTTGTATCTTCTGGTTCTCATGTATCTTGAATATTCTCTTGTGAAGGTAATTCTTGTTAAGTTTTTATCTCTGCTACTACCAACACTTGGGTTATTGATTCAGGGGCCACTGATCATATGACTAGTAATTCTTTTCTACTTAATTCACTCATATCTTCATTAAGTCCGTCCAGGTTACTAATGGGACTCCTATGCCAATTTTGGAGGCCGAGAATGTCTCACCTTCTCATACTCTCCATATTACATCTGTTCCCTTTGCACCTTCTCTCTATTAGCAAAATTACTAAATATTTTAATTGTTCTGTAATATTTTATTCTACCCATTGTGTGTTTCACGACATTATAATGAAGATGACGATTGACATTGTTGTGAAGAATGAGGCTTATACTACTTGGAGGTGGCAAGGAGTTGCAATCAGAATCTAGCAATAGATTTTAGATAGTCGGACAAACATCATCTATGGAGAAAATTATGCAATGACAATGTCGTTTTGGTCATCCGTTCTTTTCTTACTTAGAGCATTTATTTCCTAAGTTGTTCCTAAACATTTCTACTTTAAGTTTACAATGCAAACAATGCATTAGTGCTAAGAATTATCGTGTACCTTTTAAAATCAATTCAATAAAAGTTCATTTCCTTTTGTTTGTATTCATACTGATGTTTGGGGCCCTTTTTCTATTCCGTCAACATCATGTCATAATATTTTGTGTCTTTTATTGACGACTCTACCAGGGTGAGCTAGGTATATTTGTTGAAATCCAAAACTGATGTTATAAATATTATTCCTCAATTTACAAAAATGATTGCCACACAATTTAATACACATGTTTGATTTTTCATTCTGACAATGGTCGTGAATTTGTAAATAAATCTCTAAACCAATTTTTTACAAAACATGTCATTCTCCACCAGACAATGTATGCTTACACACTCCAATAGAACGACATAGCAGAGTGTAAAAATCGGCATATCCTAGAGTTAGCTCGGGAATTATGCTTTAATATGCACGTTCCTAAGTATTTCTGGGTTGAAGTTGTCATGACTGTTGTTTTCCTTATAAATTGGATGCCTGCTCGTATAATTGACTATCAAATCCCGTTAAGGACATTGTCATGATTTCACCCTATCCGATATGCTCTAAATATTTGTCCTATAGTGTTTGAATGTGTGTGTTATGTTCATGTGCACTTTCACCTTAGGGATAAGCCTAACCCTCGTGCTCTTAAATGTGTCTTTCTTGGATATTCTAACTCCCAGAAAGGTTAAAAGTGTTTTCATCCCCTTACAAGGAAATTCTATGTGTTTATGGACGTTCAGTTTTGTGAATTGGAGTCTTTTTATTCTAGAGCTATTTCGCTGGTTCTTCTTCAGGAGAAGATTAGTAGTAAATAAGAGGAACATGTGTGGTTGGAAGAGAAAAGGTTGTTGATTTCGGGTAAGGAATAGTCCATAGATGAATCCTTCGTCGTTCCTCAATCAGGAACTGAAGTTAGAAGTGAAAGATTACACTCTTTTCTATAAAAGAGATGGTGATGATATTACGTTGCTTATTATGTATGTCGATGACATGATTTCCACATGCAGTAGCTCCAGTAAAATAGAGGAACTTTCGAGTTATTTGGCCAAGGAATTTGAAATGAAGGATTTGGGGACTTTAAAATACATCTTCGGTATTGAAGTATCTCGGTCCAAGTAGGGATTTCTACTCTCCCAACGAAAGTATATACTAGAACACTTCGAGGTAAACCATGAGCTATCTATCTACCCCGATCAAACTCCTACAAACAAAGAGAGATATAAAAAATTAGTAGGGAAGTTGATCCATCTTACTCACACGAAACTTAACTTGTCGTAAGTGTTGTGAGTCAATTTATGCATGGACATCTAGATATTGTGGGCTACACTGATTCTGATTTTGCTGGATCGAGATTGGATAGGAATTTTACGTCAGGGTATTATTTGTTGGAGGCAATTTGGAAACTTGAAGGAGTAAGAAACAAAATGTAGTGTCACTATCTAGTCCCGAGGCTGAATACCGAGCTCTTTATCATGCCACTACCGAGCTTATGTGATTGAGGATTCTTCTTAGTAAACTTGGGTTTGGTTTGAAAAAATGAATGGTGCTATTCTGTGATAACACAGCATTCATTGAGATTACAAATAATCCGGTACATCATGACCGAACTAAACACGTTGAAGTTGATAGGAACTACATCAAGAACAATCTCAATTCTGGGTGTATAGGAGTTCTATACATTAAAAGTGTAGACCAACTGGCTGATATAATGACCCATGCTGTTGCTAGTGGGCCTTTCTATACGTCACTATCCAAGTTGGGTATGTGTGATATCTATGCACCAACTTGAGGAGAAGATTTGGAATTATAGTTGTGCATTCCTTATTTGCCTAGAAGTAATATGGAAATAATTGTGTAGTTTCCCTTCTTAGATAGGATACTACTTATATAAATATCCATTGAAGCTTAATAAATAAATCAGCCAATTACTTGATCTCGGTCTACATGCACTCACTATCAACATTGACATTGATATCTGCATACCATAATGGACTTGAATGCCGTAGAAGGAGCAAGAAAGATGAAGCTTTCATCCATACATTAGTGCTCAAGTTTTCTTCAAAAAGTAAAATGAATATAATATCTATTCTAGTAACTAACTAACTGTATTTTAGAAATTGAAAATGCAATTTTGTTGAGAACACAGTCCATTTAATCGAAAGTTTTCTTATCATTTGAGAACAGAGTTCATTTAATGGACAATTTTCTTATCATGAAGCAATGCTGTGTGTAACCCAAACAAACATGCGTACTTGAATGGAGTTGTAGGGGATTAGATTAAATAGTAAAAGTGATGAAGAGATTGATGACAAAAAATGAAAAATTAAGAAGAGGATAAAGAGGTAAAATTCATGGTATCCTATTATTCCAATTGCATTTAATGAAACAGCCGGCAGTTTACCTAAAAGTGTTCATGGTTTGATGGACTATGGGAATGTTGATTGGCAGGTTGGTTTTCATCACTGAGATATCCATTTAACTTACACATTAAAGTTACAATTTTAGCCAATTTGGTTCCGAACTTCTTAGAAGTTCAGAGAAGTTAAATCTGAACTCAAATTTGCCACTGTAAGCTTTGGATGTATGGATAAAAGGCCATCGGTATTTGATGTCATGTGCATGACGGGAAAGTCATTATTTTTGTGTTTTCAATTGACTTTAATGAGCAGGAGAGGATGTTTCCCTTTGAATGTAGTGCCTGTGCATATTTTGCTAATTGTTCCTCTGTTTGTACTAGTTACCTCTTCATCTGTATCTTCTGCGTGATCTTCACAAAAAGCTGGGATTCTCTACTCCTCCAAGGAAACAAAATATAGAACGTACGGAGGTTCCAGATTGTTTTATAGGAATGGAAGTATCTGAATTCTTGAGAAAGATTCAGCCTCTGTTTCCATCTCTTAGAAGGCATCTCGATTGTGCGGTACACATTCTTCGAAAAGGTACTTGAACACAGTTTGTCGGGTAAGCTGCACAACTAGTACTTCCTAGTTGTCTATATCTAACAGAAAAAACTGCAGGTCCAGAAACTTGTCAAGATCACTGGAAAACTCAGTCTAACCTGGCTGCGATTCCAGAAATAACCAACATTATTATTTCTACATCACCGGCTCTAGCTTCTGTTTCAGTTTCAAAAGAGATACTTCGATGCTTTGGCAAGGTAACCCTCAATCCCACATTGTCCACTTCTTTTTCTTCTACATAAACTACACAATTTTTTTATGAAATTCTTAGATCACGTCTTTTCATCCTTGGCACTCTTCATTCTGGGTAGAATCTCTAGTTCCGAAGTGTGGCTCATTGTTTCTGTTTTTCCCCTTTCTTTCCCAAGTGCAGATGCTAAATCTGCCAGATATTCAAAAGGAAAAATCAATCCTCTCAGATCTTCTTCAGGCTTTCCAGCCAAAAGAAATACCGAATTGCTTTTTTCATGGAATGCACCTGATTCCTTCACCAGGAAATATAGACTATCTGTATTCTGGTGCTTATGCTTTCCTACAAGGGGTCTTAGATGTCGGTATGTTGGTTTATACTTCATCATACCTTTGTTTTTGATAAGTGAACCAAAAAAGTTGTAATATTCTACTGCATCGGTATTTTTTTCCTGGCAGCAATTACTTTCTCATTTATACTGGCTTCAGAAGTGGTGCTGACATTAGAGTTGATGGTTACATCCATCCGAATGTTTGTCGATAAATCTCTAAATGGGAATGGAAAAGATCACACAACAGCTAGTAAGGAACTCCTTCCTTTTTTGCGAAGCAAACTGGGGACTTGTGCTCAGAAACTCTTGATGCATAAATGTGATAGAGATGATATTGATGATAATCTGAAAGCTAAAGTGAGTTTATTTTCTTGTACTTTCAAATGTGAAAATCAATTTTTATTGAAAACGTGAAATGGTTACATTCTCACAATATATTTGAATGGTCTAGAGTAAGTAGCGATTCTTTCCTTATCGATGCAGGGGGAGATGGTCCAGAAGGTACTCCGCATATACTTGGAAAATTGCCAGTCGACTTCTGAATTGATAAATGAGCTTGTTAGCTCTGTTTTGCCTCAGGTATGTCGTTGTTTTCGATTGTCTTTCATTCCCGCTTCTCTATTTTTCAGTTTATTTGGGATTCTGAGATAGGTGTCAAAAATGATTTCCAGTTTCCACTCTAGTATAAAGTTTTTCATAAGCAGCGGAACTCCCAAGATGTTAAATTCAAATGGCTATGCCAGGCGCACACTAAGTGACATTTTGTTCTGTGTCAGGTATCATCAAATGGAAATGCAGTAGTGAATGATAATCATAGTTTTCCAACCCTCTGCCCTGCGACATTGGTCATCTGGTACCGTGTGATGGTTAGCTAGCTACCACTGCTTTTATGTTTGAGAAGTCATATTATTTAACGGATCTATTGACAGAAAATGATTCAATGTGCAGCATGAAGAGAACCTTGCTACACTTAACAATTTGGTGAGCAGCTGTTCATGTTGTGTTTTCCATTCGAGATCAAGAATGAGGATGATGACTTATTTTGGCTGGAATTTAGAGTTTTTCTTTATATTTCTTTTCATGCTTAGGTTAAGGAAATTGCTGTTCTAAAGAAACGAAGAGCTGGCATTGAAGTGGAAAATGTGGAAAGACTCCTCAACAAATTACTGCAGTCTGTAAATGTGGTTGTGTCCCTAGTTAGCACGTGCAGGACCAATGATAAGGTGGTTCTCCTCTCAAACTCTCCGCGAATATGTCTTAGTTTCTAAAGAAAATCGACTGTTGACAATTTAAGAATGGTGAATTAGGTGAGCGTGCATGCAATGGCAGTCAAGTATGGTGGAAAGTTCATCGATTCCTTTCTCAAAGGTATTTATTAGTGTGAAGATATAGTCCCTGATCCCCCACCCAACACACACACTGGTTGAGTAGAATTCAGAACAGTAGATATGCTAAATGGGTGGCTCTACTTAGTGCTAATTGGTTTTAGATGGAACCTACAGTTGCTAACATGGCAATCATGGTGGGATTCGGAGTTGTTAAGCCAACTCTCTGCTACTTCCTTACTTTTGCCACCAGTTGTATCTGTACATCTTTGTCTCCCTTTTGTCTGTTGGTCCTGCTAGCCTGGATCATGCTACAGGGAGGGTATTATGAGCTTTGTTGGTGAAGTAAAATTCAACAACATCAGTCAATAAACAAAATGGCCACATTTCCTAATGTCAAATGGTCTTCATAATGGAAGCTCTAGCACTTGCTGTAGGTAAATTATGATTTTCATGTGTTGCTGAAGGCGAGTTTTTTCTCCAGTTTTTGATTTTCTACAGGCTCAGTTTCAAACACACAGGGAACTCATAATCCAACTGGTGAGACATTTGAATAGGTTGATTGACCCGAACAGACTAGAGATTTTTGATCCAATTACCTCCTTTGCACATTGTCTCAGGTTAGAGAGCTTCAGAAAGCAACAAGAACTGTACAGACGCTATGTTCTGAAGCAAAGGTTTGCTCTTCAAATCCAATTCTTGTTATGAAACAGCATTTGCTTCTTTATGTGGTAACTTCAGGCATTCTCCATTTCTCCTTACGTATAACAACCGCTTTATGAAAGGGCTCAAAACGAACAGCTATCACGAGCAAAATTCCTGCGACAAAGAGGTCTATGGAACGCTTTTTGTTTCATGTCAAAGCTCTTCTGTACACAACTTCAAGTGGATATACTTTCTGGATAGGTAAGTATTGATAAATTATGCATTCACTCTTTATGAACCCAAGATTATGCTATAAATTCCAAATATCTATAGAACTATTGACCTTTATATTATGATTGAAACACCTACATTGAAGCTCCATCTATACAACTTAACCATTTAATTGCCAGGAAATCTAAAGCACAAAGACCTGATGGGGCATGTGGTTAGTTCTCAAGCTTACGTGGACGAACATATTGAAAATGTTGATGATGATCCTCCAGAAACTATTGTTGAGGATCAACCAACTAATGTTTCTAGCCAATGACGACAGAATGAGACTTATCAGAAAATGTGCATCACATTTGTTGAAGCATTTCTTATTTGCTGTCGAGCACAGGGCTCTTCTCGATGTGGGAGCAATACAGCAAGCTTATGCAGCAACTGTTTTATGCTCATTGATTTGAAAGGAAGTTGACAATGTGTTGTGGCTGATGTCAAATTCTTCAGGAAATCCTAGACACCGGTCAAATTAGGATCTCATAGTAAAATTGTGACAAGCAGAAGGTTGAACGTAACTCTGGCTTTTTAAGAAAATGAAGATCTCCCTGTTGGCTTGTCGTCTTTGTACACCTTGTAAATATTAGTGACAATAGATGCGTACAGGCCCTTTAAGTGAAACCATGGGTAATTTGTACAGTTAGTTTGTTATGCATCTGTATAGAACTCATTTCTTTTGCATTAACAGTTTGACCACCATACTGTTAAAAACTTCCCTTCTGCTGGAGACATTGGATATAGGATTAGGTATGTTATATGGCATGTTTGGTGTGCTGGGTTGAACCTAATATACAAAAGTCAAAAGTATCGATACTTAGGTTAAAGCTTTGGCACCTGAGGTTTCCGTAGTTTGTGCTTAATTCGGGTTAAAAATGAAAAAAATTACCCAAAATCATCATTATCAACTTCAGTGTTACCTTAACGAAAACATCACCGAATGACATCGAAAACCAAGAAATTTACCTAGCTTGGGGGTTGTCTCTGTTGAAACTATTTCATTGTCTTAGAGTTGGTGAAGTGAAGAAAATATCACAAATTAGTTAAAGTAGGTAAATGGTGACTCTTTCTTGGAAAGAAATAATTTTCTTTGCATTAAAGCAGCCCCAATTCTTGTTTCTCACAACTCTAAATCATGTTGAAACCGACCACAAGACGCACATGATTCTAACTCAATAAAGTATTTCTTCAATTATTATCCAACCATTTATTTGATTTTCCACCTCCTCGACATCCGATTTTAACACTGATAAAAACCAAAACTATATAAAAGGAAATCTACACGAACCTCAATAAAATATCTAAGTTTCATTGATAAAGGACTAGACGAATAAAATATCATCATATAATACGATAAATAAATAAAATTGTGTTATATTATGACTAGTTGCAAAAATGCTAGAAGATCAAATAGATAGCCTCTTTTGGGTTGTTCAATACTACCGAGTGAGGTGTCATAAATAATCAGATTGTCCTTTTAGAAGCGCAACATAGGACAAAATATCAAACTTCGAAATTTTTTGCCCAAATAGCCAACTTTGGAAAAAATGGATGAAAATGCCCTTACTAAACAATAAAAATTTAATTTTTACCATCTCTTCTCAATAGATCCCAAAAATGAACAAAAAATTTAAAAAATAGAATTGTAAATGATATTAATAGTCTTTACCATTTCACACTACTCGCCCACACTATCTGCCCCTCTTCTTTCTCTTTGCCGGATTCTACTATTATTGTCGCATGAATCAACCACATTGCAACATCTATCATCCGCCACCCATTTTAACTGCTATTGTGCAGCCTCCATTGTATTGCTGCTCCACTCAAGCACTCACCAACTGTTTTTCACTGTCATTCCTTTGAATTTTGGACCAAATTTTTTTTTTTTATTTTATTCTAAATATGTTTGGATGCATTTATTGTATTCCATATGTTCATCAATTGAATGTTAGATTTCATCGATTTCTTAGTACTAATTTAGTTTGATATTTGACAATGTTAAAGATGCATGTTGATTTATTTTTTCATTTTCCATAATCACTATTGTGGGTGAAATATTATTTCATGATTGAAATTCGTACAACACAAAGCAAAAACAAATTGGTGACCGATTTGCTAGTAAACCAAACTCGACAGGTCTAACAGCCAACTTCGAGATACTTTCTCCTTTTTTATTATGGGAACTGTCGATTTTTCGACAGCTACTTTGTTAACTCATAACTGTTGATTTTCAAATCTTTTTTTTACAAATGTCACTTTTCACAATTTTTTTTTCTTCAAACTGTCGATTTTCAATTTTTTTAATTGTTGATTTTTCGATAGTTACGTTGGTGAACTGTCGATTTCCCAAAATAAACAAGAGTGTTTTTTGAAATGTTGAATTTTTGACAATTAACTTGGCGAATTGTCGATTTCCCCCCCCAAAAAAATGTTCATCAAAAGTAATTGTCAATTTATTTTGTGTTATCTTGTGTGTAATGGCATAATATCGTGTATAATAGCAAGATCCATTTTGATAGTTTGTCTTAAAAGTTATTGTATGATTATTAACAACTGTAAAATCTTAATCACACAAAAAATAGTCGTTTTTGCAATTGAATATATTTGATATTCTACATATAAAAATAATATTATCAAAAGTTGACATATTTCTAATCCACCATCCTGTATTGAACACTTTTCAAAATTCCCATATTTTATATACCCTCCACACCAACCATTTCTTGTGATTTGTCCTCCACATTGAATTTGTGCTCCACCATATCATTATTTTATTGATTTATAACAATTTGAACGAGGTAAATTTGATCACCAAGGTTTTTTTTTTCTTTTTTAAACATTAATTTTATGGAACATCATTTAAAAATAATTTGTACTAACTTAATCGATAAGAGTTGACTTTGATAAATAAAAACTTATAATTTTTAAGGTAATAGAAGTTTTTTTTTTTTCAAATTTGTCTAGTGTAATAATATTTATTGCAAAAGTAAAGACGTGGGTTACATGTGAATTTTTTTTTATTAACATGTATGCGTATGAACTCCTATTAGTTTCTTATTGAGAAGTACACAAGAGAGACGTACTAAATACTTGTGATAAGTCCGTGACAATAAAAGTAAATAGAAATAGAAAAAGCAAATACTTGTAATTTTTTCTTTATAAATAGCACTAGAATTGAAAAGAGTAAGATAAACACTAGATACAAACATAACGTAAAACCAAACTATTTCTTCTAAGAATACTTTCCCTTATTTTTCACGAGCTCATTCCGATTAAAAAACATCAATTTCCATCTGAGAAAACCCTAGGTTTCCAAAAGATCCATTCCCCAATTAGGCTCTCTCATCAAATTAGCTATGCATCTCATCAATTATTGGCTGTAGATTCCAAGATTGGATTGCCTTCAAAGAGACGAGCTCAGTCCAAATCCCTCTCTGTAATACTAAAAAAGGGTTTTGAAATTTAGCCATAAGATTAGTCCCAAAAGCCATATGAAATTTCTTGTTAAACTACATGTGCTAACTATTTTGATTACTCAATAAAACAATCGAAATATCTTAAGTGTAATTAAATAATAAATTACCAAAACAAGATTTTGTACTTCATTATAGAGTCTTCAATGTTAACGTGGATTGTTTTGAAGAAATTGCCAAAAAGACCGTGTTTATAAAAAATATCTTCAATACTATCTATTAAGGACTATGTCAAGTTGATGTGGTATAAGAAAAACATACATTATCTAGAGTTTCGTCTAGATTCAGAATCCTCGTTAGACATGCTGAGTTAGCAATTTATTTGATTATGTCTCTGGATTTTCTCTCACTTCCTTTCCATTTTATTTATTTTTATTTTAAGTTAAACAAAAGATGCGTAAGTAGTAGTATGGAGTTGTGAATAGAAATATTTGAAGACCAATTTTAGGTTTGACGGTCTATTTATTGCATATCAATGCAACGTAGACTACAAATCTTTTGACTTGTCATGCAAACTGATATCCAAAGAATGCATTGAAGATGCTTTTATAAGGTTAGAATAATTTTAATCTTGTAAGAGCGCCTCCAAAAGATTTTTTAAATGATTAAAAAGCCAATATTTGAAATTAGGCTCTAATAAACTCTTTAATGTGACTTTTTAAAATAAATAGTAAATTTAGAGAGCTAAATTTATTTTCTATTTGTATTTTATAATGATTACATTTAATAAATTGCAAGTTTCAATCCTCCACTTCTTAAATTATTCAAATTATATTTGAATATTTTAGCTATTGACATCTAAATAAAATATATTAATTAAAAAATAAGATAGAAACAATAATTGATTGTTGAAAAAAGTAAAATAAAGAGCTAAAAATAAAGAGTATGTTGGAATGTGTCAAACATTTTAATCTTTAAATTTAAAAATGTCTTCTATTAAATACAAGATACTCTTTAAAAATAAGGATGATCTAGGAAATGCTCTTCATACCTGGTCTCAAGCCCGAGCAAAATGAGGAGGGTTACAATAATTTTAACATAAAGTATTTGTCAAATCTTATGATACAATATTCCTATTGATTGTTAATGATTTTCCTATACATCTAATAATCAACCGAATATAGTGATAAAAATTATTTACGTATCCGATTTTAAATTTATTATCTATAAGACTTAACTTGTTGTTTGTTGTATAACTCTGAAATAAAAATATAAGTACCATAAATAGGGATATCAACAGGGCGGGACGGGCCTTACCATTCCCGTCCTATCAGAGATTTTCGAGAGGCGGAGTGGAGATTAAAATAATCTATTTTACCACTCCATTTAATTAATTAATTAATTTTTAAATATAAAAATAAAATAAAATAAAATAATTTGGGATGGGGGCATGATTCTTGTCCCGTCCCCGTCCTGATTACTTAACAGGGGAGATATTTCTCGCCCCATTCGGGTCAGAGCAAGGCTAGGCAGGTTGGGAATGGGGTATTTCACTATTTTGCCATTTCTACCCATAAATGTTTAGGAGATAGTCAGTGATGTGAATGTGCTCAATGAGCCTCCAAATTCTTCAATACTTCACAAAATAGGAAAGGCATCTGAAAGTTGAAAAAATATGCACTAAAAACCACATAATTCACAATGACCCTTGGTCTTTGGTCCCTCGTGGTCCATCTCTTAATCTAGTTGGCTGCAAGTCAGTGTATTGTATTAAGCGCAAAGGCGATGGCTCCCTTGATCTCTACAAGCCCGCCTTGTTACTAAAGGATTTCACCAACGTCCCAGCATTGACCACACTGAAACCTTCAGTCTTGTTGTGAAACCCACCACTACCCGTCTCGTTCTTAGCATCACATCATCCTCTAACTGGCCACTTCGTCAATTAGATGTCAATAACGTCTTCCTACGTACTTTAACTGATAATGTCTATATGACTTAGCCACTCGGGTTTATAGACAAATCCAAATCTGACTATGTTTGCCATCTTCACAAAGCCATATATATAAGGGTGGAAATGGGCCAAGTTGAGCAGGCTCAGACCATTGCCAAACGATCTTAGCCCGTGTGGAGCCGAGTCGAGCTGCCCACGAGCCGGCTCGCTTTTTTTTTTTTTAAAGTAATTTTTTAAAACAATTACAAAATTTCAATTAAAATAAATAAATTCCAAAACACGAGTTGGCTCGTAAAAAAGATTGGAGCTTGGCCCGTTTGCAACCCCTAGTCATATATGGTCTTAAACAGGCTCTTCGCACATGGTATAATGAACTTCATAATTTTTTACTTACCTCTGGCTTTGTAAACTCCATTTTCGATACCTCTTTGTTCATATAGAATAATGCTGGTTGTATTCTATATATACTTGTCTATGTGGATGACCTTATTATTGTCACAGAAAATGCACATTCATTTCTCAACTTGTTCTCGATTTTCCATCAACGATCTCATCGCTTTATCTTATTTTCTACGTGTTCAGGTGTTCTCAACCAAAGATGACATATTCTTGTCTCAGCATCAGTACATAATTAATATTTTACCGCATACAAAAAATACTGGGTGCAAAGTCTGTTTAGACTCAATTATTCACCTCTCCGAGTCTCTCTCTTAGTGATGGTTTTTCTCTCATCGATGTCACTGAGTATCGTCAGACTGTGGGGAGCCTCCACTATTTAGTTCTTACTCGTCCGGATATTTCCTCCACAGTGAATAGATTGGCACAATTTATGCAACGACTCAATATCGATCATTGGTTTGCTTCGTGCGTACCTTTCACCATGGCTTATTCCTTCATCTAGGGACGGATCCAGACAGGGGCTAAAATTTTTTTTAGACTGATAATCACCGACCGTAGGGATGTTTACTCTGTTACAAGCACACAAAAAAGTACTTTTTTGCCTGTCACTACATCTTCATCTTCTCAAACCAAAATCCATATATCTCTCTCAATTCTTCTATTTCTTCTTGTTCTTCTCTATATTCTTCAAAATCAAACCCCCTTCAGACAAAACTCTCACTCTCTCTTTCAATATTCAACATTCTTCTCAATTCCTCAATCTATTAAAATCTTCTACGGTCGGATCCACCGCAAAAAAAAGCGGTATACTAATATATGAGAAAGATAAAATTTATCTATAAAAAATGTGTTTTTTAAATTTTTTTTTCTATACTATATATATATATACAGTCCCGTTCTCCTGCCCACGGTGGGCAAGAGTAATTGTGCCCACTGCTGATGTGGCAGTGGGTCAAACAAAATTAAATGCCAAAATAATAATTAAAGGGGAGTCCCCCCATGTATCCGTCCCTACCTTCATTGCTACTCTCAACTTTCTCTTCATGCATTTTCTGATGCGGACTGGGCTAGAAATATTGATGACATAACTTCAGCCAGTGCCCATGTTGTTTTTCTTGGGCACAATCCAATTGCTTGGAGCTCTAAGTTTGTTGCTCACTCTTTCACTGAGGCTGAATATCGCTTTGTTGCTCGTCTGCCGACGGACTTCTTTGGATTCGGTCCTTGCTTCATGAACTTGGGGTCTCACTTCGCTCTCCATCAGTGATTTACTGTGTTAATGTTGGCGCTGCCTATCTATGCGCCAATCCTGTGCTTCACTAAAAATGAAACATATTCAAATTGACATTTACTTCATCTGTGAATGAGTGCAATCAGGAGCTTGCTTGTTTCCCATGTTTCCACTTCCGATCAACTTGTAGATGCCTTGACGAATCCCCTCTCTCGTGCTCGTTTCCACCACCTTCGAACCAAGATTTATATGTCCGACAAGACCATCATCTTGAGGGGGGCATGAAAGAGATTACATCTTTTTTCTAGATAATCTTGAGGGGGCGTGTTAGAGATAATTCATCTCTTCTGTAGATAACTCTATCTCATGTGTACATAACCTTATTGTACATATCTACTCCAGTGTAGACAATCTCGTTGTATATAATCTCAGGTAAGTCAACAGGATCCCATGTGCCTCAAGAAATTAAAATCTAAATACGAGGCTGTTTGTAAACGACACTAGTTTGTTTCTAGGTCAAGGGATCAAAAGATTGCTCAAAGTTTTAAGCTTGGTACGAGAAAAAAAGAAAGATATTTAATTACCTGAGATTGATTTGTTAAAGATGATGCCACCTCAATTCAATAAAGACATAAGATGTCTACCAAGTGGTTGATACAAATAGGAGGTTGAAATTGATGAGTACAGGTACGAAAAGAATTGATCCGATACCTCGATTTGAATTTGTGTGTCTATAATTCAAAAGGAGTCACTCTATATATTTACAGAACTAAACAAGACACTAAATGAAAAGATTCTACAATAATTATGCAATTGAAAGTAATCGTAAAAAATTCCTATATTCAGATGGATACTTTTAATATACAGAATCCATCAATCTATTACACCTTCAAAGAAATTCAAACCAAAAAATAAAACTGCATTCTCGATCGATTCCGAATCCGAATCCTTGTTGTACAACTGAAAAATGTAGTTCACAAAATAAAATGGAATTCCTTCCAAGCAAATTATATAAGGCATGCACTCTACTAATGTGCAAAGCCACTCAAATAATGGTTTACTTGGTCAAAAGGGGCTTTTATTTCGGGTTTCCATTGAAATGTTGGCTGTATAAAGGCCCCATGCATGCAACGGCATTACCGGTTAAGCCCTCCACCCCCCAAATTTTGTGCTCTATTAGATATATAGTAGCCAAAGAATAGTAAGAAAGAGAGAGAATTAAATTTAGAGATTTATATTAGATTTTTGACATAGTTGGAAAAAGTTTAGAGAAAAAAATGACAATGGAAACGGCAGCAATGAAGCCTTTAAACAGTGAAAATCTGAAGAAGAACAGAATTCAAGTGTCCAACACCAAAAAACCCCTCTTCTTCTATGTCAATCTTGCTAAGGTACTCTCTACTCTCTTGGAATCGTGATTGGTCCGTGTATGTTTGGTAATTTGGAGATAATCGTCTTAACATGATCCTTTTGTCGAGTTGATGCTCCTATTTTATCCTTGTGCAAAGTCATCTCACGCACAGGGGTGGAGGTAGGGGGGCGGGACAAAATAATTTTTGAAGTGCAAAATTTATTTATTTATTGAGTAAGAGCCCAGTCCTGAATTGCAATTTTTTTTTTTTTTTTTTTTGAAGTAGTAGTCTCCCTCCAAAAAATTCTTGCTTCGCCCCTGCTCACGCGCTATGAGCAAGTTGAGATAGAATGTGTGTTTATATAATTATCAGCAGTTCACAGTTTCCAAATTTCTTTATGATGCAGAGGTACTTGCAGCAGCATACTGAAATTGAGCTTTCTGCTTTGGGCATGGGTAACAATATTCTTAACTAGTTTATTATTTTTTTTTCCTGTTTTTGCTCCCACTTGCATCATAAGTAGTAATATACTTGTTTGTCACACGATTAGAGGTGTAAAGTGGACAGCCAAGGCCGTGCCGTGGGCAGGCCTGCGTCGGTCAAGAAAGTTTGGCTGTCTACAGTTTTTATCTATTCAAATTTCACTGTAGAATTTGAACTAAAGACTATCAGAGAGAAGATAAATTTATCTATTTTGCTTCGGCCTTAAATTTACATATTTATCGCCAATTCTTCGATACATTTGTGGTTGAGCTGACATTTATTTGTACATATCATTACAGCAATTACCACAGTAGTCACAATATCTGAGATTCTAAAAAATAATGGATTTGCCGTTGAGAAGAGTAAGTAATTTTAATTAGAAAAATTACAGTTTTGAAGAATGACAAGTTTTTTGATATAATTTTAATCTTTCTCGTGGTATTGGAGCAGAGATTTTAACTTCCACAGTGGGAATGAAAGATGAAGCCAAAGGCCGTTTAGTTCAGAAAGCCAGGGTCAGTACCTATATGCTCTTTTATTTCTTAGTGTCTCGTTAAACTATCTCGTCTGAATGTTTACACAAAAGAATTTCCCATATATTTATATCATCAGCATTTAACAGTCCCATTAGATTTATTTTTTTTATTAAAAACCTGACGCGTAAACTATGAAAAACGGGCTAAGTTTTTTATTTTTATTTTTACATCTTCTAATATAGAACCACTTCGTTTAAAAGTTTAAACTATTAGAAAATAAAAGGATTACACGAACACACATAGTGCTCTCCATACGTGTAGGCTGGTTTCATTTTTTCATTAAATGTATGACTCTTGAAATTTTCATTATTGAGTGGGAGACTTGAACCTGAGAGTCTTGCGTCCATTGATACTATGTCGAACCCCTCATTATTCGACAATGTTGAACTTCTTGTTATATATATACACGATAACATGTCTTTTTCATTTTGCAACATGTTCAGATTGAAATTGTGCTGGAAAAGGGTGAGAAATTTGAGTCACTGATGAATCCAAGCCAAGCAGTAGAGCAAGAAGCAACTGCAAATGGGAAAGTCGAAAACAAGCAGTAGCGTCTACAACAGATGGCCTGTCGTTTGTATTCTAAATGTTGGCTTCCATTCTTACTGTCTATCTTTGTTTAAAAACAAAGAAATAGCTAGTATTTTCTTCCATTTAAATTGTGTCTATGACATTAGTTATTGTAAAAGTGAAAGAAGGTTTTCATTAATTTTGTCATATGTTTCCCTTACTCGTAGTTTCTATGCATTTTACTTTCTAGATGGGATTCAAGATCATAGATTTATTCTAACGACGAGTTGTTCCACTTATTATCATGTCTAGTACACGAAAGTCACAGAACTGAACGAGATTAAGGACGAGATGTTTATACGGGCACTTTTATAAACCAACAATTTGGTGTCTCAAGAAAAGTTAGGTAATTCGAGAGCGACAACCCACCAATGAATTTTCATTTTAGTCTATTCGACTCCAATGCGAAAAATATAAAACAGAATAGAACCAAAAATCGAAATACTTCATAGTTCAATATCTACTGATAAACATCAAATCCTTTTCTTTGTGCTAACCAAACTAAACATAGACAAATAGAAAGAATCACACAAGCTCAACTTTAACTCCTATATAGAGAAATAGAAAGACAAAAGGATAAAGAAGTCGTTTACTTTACAAGTGAATCGGAATTTCTATAACCAGCTGTGCATCACAGTTACCTTCATCTGGCTTTCCAGAGAGTTGAATCACCTTCTACCATAAGAAGGCATCTGAAAACATATTGGACAAAATTTTAATTAGTTGTGCAATTAGTTACGAAATATTTCCAGGAAATCGAGCATTACTTGCATATATTAAAGTTCTTCAATACGCGTAGTATAGAGAATTTGCTCTCACATTGCAGTGCCTGCCCTATTACTCATAAGACAATGAATTCACATATGATAGGCATTCAAGAATTATTTGCGTGTTCGTCGTAGCTAACAAGCTCCATATTTTCTTACCTTTGATTAATTAAATGAATTCTAAATCTCCAAATTCTAATGAGCTAACAAGATAAGATAATGAATTCACATATGATTTGATAAATGAGCTTGTTAGCTCTGTTTTGCCTCAGATGTGTTGTCGTTTTCAATTGTCTTTCATTCCCGCTTCTCTATTTTTTGGTTTATTTGGGATTCTGAGATAGGTGTCAAAAAGAATTTCCACTCAAGTATAATGTTTTTCATAAGCAGTGGAACTCCCAAGATAATAAATTCAAATGGCTATGCCAGGCGCACACTTGGTCATCTGTTACCATATGATGGTTAGCTAGCTACCACTGCTTTTATGTTTGAGAAGTCATATTTATTCAACAGATTTATTGACGGAAAATGATTCAATGTGCAGCATAAAGAGAACCTTGCTACACTTAACAATTTGGTGATCAGCTGTTCATGTTGTGCTTTCCATTCGAGATAAAGAATTTGGTGAGCAGCTGTTCATGTTGATGACTTATTTTGGCTGGAATGTATAGTTTTTCATAATTTTTCTTCTCATGCTTGGGTTAAGGAAATTGCTGTTCTAAAGAAACCAAGAGCTGGCATTGAAGTGGAAAATGTTGAAAGACTCCTCAACCTAGTTAGCACGTGCAGGACCAATGATAAGGTGGCTCTCCTCTCAAACTCTTCGCGAATATGTCTCGGTGTCTAAAGCAGATGGACTGTTGACATTTAAGAATGGTGAATTAGGTGAGCGTGCATGTAATGGCAGTCAAGTATGGCAGAGAGTTCATCGATTCATTTCTCAAAGGTATTAATTAGTGTGAAGATATTATGAGCTTTGATGGTTAAGTAAAATTCCTCAACAACAGTCAGTAAACAAAATGGCCACATTTCCTAATGTCAATGGTCTTCACAATGGAAGCTCTAGCACTTGCTGAAGGTAAATTATGATTTTCTTGTGTTGCTGAAGTTTAGTTTTTTCTCCAGTTTTTGATTTTCTACAGGCTCAGTTTCAAACTATTAGAATCCTATTTACAGTAGAATACCATGTAGTAGGATACCATATATGTAAGAATATTATTCTAGGTAGAACTCTTTTTCTTATATTCCTTTTCCTTGTTAGATTTCTATTAGTGTATATATATATATATATCTTGTAATCCCATTCATTATATACATTACATCAATATACAGAGAGAATTATTTCTCCACATATATTTTCTCTCATATTTTACATGATATCAGAGCGACAATACTTCGCACAAACGATGATAGAAAAATCATAGAAGCGACGATTACCCAATCGGATCCCATGGCTCTACAGCAATCCGATCATGAAAGGCAACATTCAATTTGGAGATCGAACTGAAAAAATAACGATCGGCCGAACCGGTCGACCGTTTCACCATTCCGGTCGACCGTTTCGACGAAATTTGGACAGAAACGGTGCACCTACTACAGGATGATTGACCACATCATTGATACCTGCTATTTCATCCATGGCTTTCCTCCAGGGCACAAGTTTCATGGAAAAGACGTGAAGCCACGAAACAAACGCTTCACAAACACTACTACCGCTTCTACACTTGACCAAAAGGAAGGCAAAACGCTCACAACCAAGGAATATGAACAGATCGTGACACTTTTAAACAACAAGTCGGGTAATGACAAGCCTTGTGTTAACACCTCAGGTATCAATCTCTCTACTACCCCTTTGAGTAATTCATGGATTATTGATAGTGAGACCACTGACCATATGACGAAAGATGAGATTCTTGAGAATAAATTCATGCCAATGCACAAAATTGTGCAATTACCGAATGAGGGTTATGCTCTTATTAAATTCATTGGTACAGTTAACTTTGAAAATAATATGACTGTTGATAATGTGCTTCATGTTCTCAAATTCAAAGTTAATCTATTATCTATCAGTAAACTTACTAGAGAGTTAGGTTGCTATGTGACATGTTTTCCTGATTTTTGTGTCATGAAGGATCTGACTACGAAGAAAACGATTGGCTTGGGAAGGTAGAGTAACGGCCTATATTACCTTTCACAAAAACTACAAATACATCATACTACCAGTAGATCAACCAACCTATGGCATAAACGTCTTGGACACCCTTCAGCCTCACCTCTTCAATTTCTAGCACAAAGTATCTTAGGTATTTGTTTTGATTCCCACGATATTTGTGATATTTCTCATCTGGCAAAATAATCTAGACAACCCTTTAAAGTCAGTCAAATATCTAGCAATAAACCCTTTGATTTGATTCATTGTGATATTTGGGGACTTCATAGGATTTATTCTTATTCTGGTGCTAGATATTTCCTTACAATTGTTGATGACTTTTCTCGTTATACTTGGGTACACCTTATGCGTCACAAATCTGAAACTCAAAGCATAATTAAAAATTTCTTTGCTTGGGTTAAAACTCAACACAACATGACTATAAAAACTCTGAGATCTGACAATGGCCAAGAATTCTTATCCTTGCAAACATTCTTAGATGAAAATGGTACCATTTTTCATAGATCATGTCCTTATACCCCTCAACAAAATAGAGTGGTAAAGAGAAAACACCGCCACCTCCTTAATGTGGCTCGTGCCATTAAATTTCAAGCCAATCTTCCGTTAAAATTTTGGAGGGAACATATCAAAACAGTTTGTTACCTTATCAATCGGATACCTTCACCATTGCTCTCACACAAAACACCCTACGAAAGATTGCACAAAAAACCACCACCTTATTCTCACTTACGTGTCTATGGTTGCCTATGTTTTGCCACCAACTTTAGACCCAGCCATAAATTTGACACACGAGCTAAACAATGTGTGTTCCTTGGATACTCCTCAGGACAAAAAGCATACACCTTATATGACCTAACCAACAAAAAGCTAGTAGTATCCCGAGATGTTGTGTTCCATGAAAATATATTTCCATACACTTTCCAACAACATGATGAAACCAACTCCATCCCATTGCCACAATCTATGCCTCTAGATGTTGAAACACCATATTTCACAAACTCTCAGGACCAACACATAGCAGAGACGGATAACTTGCCTGAAGATCCCGAACTATCATCCGGAACAACGGTCGACCCGTTCACTTATTCGTTTCAACAAAGAGTCCAACCGGTCGATCCACTGGTCGGCCGGTTACCTCATCTGGTTCAACAGAGAGCTTAAACGGTCGACCATCTTCACCTACCGGTCGACCAGTTGAGCAGTGTCCAATCACCACTGATCCACCTACCTCTTCTCACCTTCCAGATGACCAACTTAGATGACCCATAAAATCAATTCAAACCTCATTTCACCTAAAAGATTACTATATCAATCATACTCTGCCTACTCAAGCCGGGTCTCTTCCAGTCAAATCCAGCACGTGACACCCTATATCAAGGTATGTATCATATAGTAACCTTTCTTCTATTCATCGTACTTTTACATATAATATTTCTCATATCATTGAGCCAGCTACATAGCAGGATGTCAGAATCCCAAATGAGTCAGTGCCATGAATGATGAAATTCGTGCCTTGGAAGAAAACAATACTTGGTCACTTGTACCACTTCCTCCAAGTTCTCATCCTATTGTATGTCGACTTCATAAATCTTTATATAGATTGAAACAGGTATCTCGTTCTTGGTTTCAAAAATTTGTATCTGCTATTATTCAGTTTGGGTTCAAACAGTCACATGCAGATTACTCACTCTTTACAAAGGTCAATTGTAATTCATTTACATCAGTTCTATTATATGTGGATGATATGATTGTCACAGAAAACAATAGAGAAGCAATCTCTACTACAAAAACATGCATTGCATCTCAATTTAAGTTGAAGGACCTTGGCACATTAAAATACTTTCTTAGAATAGAAATTGCTCGCTCAAGATCAGAGATTTCAATAAACCAAAGGAAGTATACTCTTGTCATTCTTCAAGAAGCCGAATTACTTGGATCAAAACCTGCAACATTTCCTATGGAGCAGTCATTGAAATTTAATTTGACTGATGGAAAGTTATTGAAAGATCCCACATACTATCGACGGTTGGTAGGAAAGCTCATTTATCTCACTATTACCAGACCAGAGATATCATATTCAGTCAATACACTTAGTCAGTTTATGTAGACACCTAGACAACCTCATCTTGATGCAGTTCACCGATTGCTCCGATACTTGAAAGGGGCACTAGGACGAGGATTATATTTTCCAACAAGTAGAAAATTGCAGCTAGAAGGATTTTGTGATGCAGATTGGGCCAGAGATATTATTACACGACGGTCAGTTACAGAATATTGTGTATTTTTGGGAAATGCACTTATATCATGGAAAAGCAAGAAACAAACGACTGTGTCCAAATCTTCAACAGAAGCTGAGTATAAGGCAGTGGCTTCCATTACATGTGAGCTTATATGGTTGAGACAATTGATGACATACTTATGTGTAGATCATCCACAAGTAGCAATATTATATTGTGATAATCAAACAGCAATGCATATTGCCGCTAATCCAGTATATCATGAAAGAACAAAACACATTGAAAAAGATTGTCATATTGTTCGTAAACGAATTGATAAGGGAGAAATTAAGACTGCCTATATTCTAAGCAACAATCAGATTGCAAATTCATTTACTAAAGCATTGGACAAGGAGGTATTTCACAATTTCACTTACAAGTTGGGCACTTTTGACATACATGCTCCAACTTGAGGGGGAGTATCAGAATCCTATTTACAGTAGAATACCATGTAGTAGGATACCATATATGTAATATTCCTATTCTAGGTAGAACTCTTTTTCTTATATTCATTTTTCTTATTAGATTTCTATTAGTCTATATATATATATATATCTTATAACCCCATTCATTATATACATTACATCAATATACAAAAGAATTATTTCTCTACATATATTTTCTCTCATATTTTACACAAACACACAAGGAACTCATTATCCAACTAGTGAGACATTTTAATATGTTGATTGACCCAAACAGACTTGAGATTTTTGATCCAATTACCTCCTTTGCACATTGTCTCAGGTCAGAGAGCTTCAGAAAGCAACAAGAACTATACAGACGCTGTTTGCTCTTCAAATCCAATTCTTGTTATGAAACAGCATTTGCTTATTTACAAGGTAACTTCAGGCATTCTTGCTTTATGAAAGGGATCAAAACAAACATCTATCATGAGCAAAATTCCTACGACAAAGAGGTCTATGGAACGCTTTTTGTTTCATGTCAAGGCTCTTGTTTACACAACTTCAAGTGGATGTACTTTCTGGATAGGTAAGTATTAATATAATTATGTAATCACACTTTATGAATCCCAGATTATGCTATAAGTTCCAAATCTCTATAGAACTATTGACCTTTATTGGAGCTCCATCTACATAACTAAATAATATATTTGCCGCACAAAGACCTGATGTGGCATGTTGTTAGCTCTCAAGCATACGTGGAGCTCCAATTTTTTCCTTCTCGTAATTTTTCATTCATCAGATATTGGTTTCGAGATGCCAAATATACCCTTCAACACATACAGAAAAACTATTTTGCCTAAACTATTTCGATCGCAGGTCGATCTCCGTTTCGACGTCCCGAAGCGGCGAAGTGCAAACTATTTTGCCTAAACGGATTAGGTCAGGTCTGAATATTTTGACTGAAGTTGATACAAAGTCACTTTAGTTGGTTTTCAACACTTAAAATCAATTTCTCGAATTCTTAAACCAGTTTTCAACAAAGATCTCCCTGTTGGCTCATTGTCTATGTACACCTTGTAAATATCAGTGACAATAGATGCGTACAGCCTATTTTATGTGAAAACCACGGGTAATTTGTACAGTTAGTCTGTTATGCATCTGCTTGTTTTGCTTAACAGTTTGGCCACTATACAGTTAAAAATTCCCTTCTGCTCGAGACATTGGATATATGTTTAGGTATGTATATGGCATGTTTGGTATGACAGACTGAACGTAATATACAAAAGTCAAAAGTATCGGTACTTAGGTTAAAGCTTTTGGCACCTAAGGTTTCCAGTAGTGGTTTGAGCTTAATTTGGGTTAAAATGACTTGCACATTATCCAAAACCATCATGTTCACGAATATAATTATCAATATCAAAGTGTTACCTTAACGAATCGTCGAATAGTGAAGATAACCAAGAAACTTACCTAGGTTAGGGATTTTGTCCCTATTGAATCTATTTCATTGTCTTAGATGTTGGAGAGATTTTCAAATTGAAGTTCGTGGTGACATGCACAATACAACATTTATGGTGGAATACAAGTGAAGAAGCAAGTGATGCAGTCAGAGCCGAGAAAATTTGACAAAACAAGAAAATTGGTTGGGAGAGGAAGAGGGCCAGTGCATGTGTGCTGGATGCTGCTAAGCAGTGCTGATGCGCTGCGTATATTTCTTCTAAGATGGCATGTGAGTGATAAGAACTACTAAGAAAGCCATTGGAGGAATTTCACAAGTTTTGAAAGTGAAATTTAACTTACACAAAGTTTGAGTACTGATTTGCACACTTTTGAAACTTGAGATGGACCAAAATCGGATGACTAACGAGGTTTGGGGACCAATGTGGAAGCTCTTGAAAGTTTTGAGATGAATGCTGAAGAAGTTTGGAGCAAAAAGGACCAAAGATGCGTGGAAAACTTGAATTAGGGACCAAAATGCACAACGTTGAAAGTTGAGGGATCAAACTACAGAACAGAGGAAACTTGCCTGTTGACCGCGGTTTGCAAACCATGGCAAATAGCAAGTGCAATTTGCCACGGCCGCGGTTTGCAAAAATTTCCTTTGATTCCATTGTATCTTAGATGTTTATTTGGATCTCGTGTACACTTTGATAAGAGACAAATAAAGTCTTAAGAAAGCGTTTATCATGTGCCTTAGAATCATTTCGATGTTCTTCGGTTCTAGCTATTGCAACATTTATCCACATCAACATTAGAGAGTTGGCGAAGTAATTAGTTAAAAGAGGTATATGGTGAGGTACTCCATGACTTTGGTACTCTTTCTTGGCAAGAAGTATTATTTTCTTTCCATTAAAGCAACCCTAGTTTCATTATATCACAGGACTAAACGATAAAAATATATAAAATCTCGTTATATTATGACTAGTTGAGTACAAAAATGCTAGTACATCAAATAAATAGTCTGGGATGTACAATGCTACCGAGTATGAAGTGTCATAACTAATTAAATTGTCTTTCTAAAAACACAACACGCTACTTATTAGTTTTAAAGAATATATTATATACCCTCTACATTCCAACAATTTAAACGAGGCGAATGAACACTGTATTACAATAATAAACATCTTGTGATCAGATTTTAACGTGGCTTGTTACAAGAATTGTGCTTTAACAAAAAATAAATTCAATTTGTACAAATGAGTGGATCATCTCACAAAAAATATTAGGACCCACTAGAAACGTTGTTAAAGACATTATAGTTGCTGTCTTGAGCTGAATTCTTGTAAAGGCACGTGTCATTTTCAAGCAATAAAATCTTGATTCTTATTTGCTTTTGAACATGCTTCTGCCCCCCTGTGAATCTATGTTATCTTAAAACATTTTTCACGTGTCTTAAAAATTCAATGGGACATCACCTAATTTTTCTATATTTAACCAAGGCTTTTTCAATATTTTTCTTTAAAAATTAATTGAATGGGACATCGATAAGAGTTTTTTTTTTTTTTTTTTTGTCTAGTGTAATTATATTTATTGCAACACAGATGAACTTTCTTTTATTAGGACATGAACTCTTACTAATTTATTATCGAGAAGAATACAACAGATAAACGTAGCAAGTGCTTGGAGTAATACGGAAGTGACAATAAAAGTAAATAGAAATAGAAAAGGCAAAAGCAAACTATACGTGCACAAATAGTACTAGAAAAAAAGTGCAAGATAGCATTATATACAATCATAACGTAAAACCAAACTATTCGTCTACAAATATCTTTTCAATATTTTTCACGAGCTCGTTTCAATTAAATAACATCAATTTCCATCTAAGAAAACCCTAGGTTGCCAAAAAAATCCATTGCCCAATTAGCCTCTCTCATTAAATTAGCTATGTATCTCATTAATTATTTATTGTAGGATTTCAAGATTCACCCACCAAGCCACATGCACAATGGAAATGTGAACTTTCTTGCCAAACTACACGTGCTAAATATTTTGACTACTCAATATAATAATGGAAACATCTAAAGTTTAATTAATTAATAACTTACCAAAACAAGATCTTGTGCAGCATTTACATGTTTTTATAAGAACGTCTCCGAGAGACTCTTTAAACGTAAAATACTTTTTATTTTAAAGAGTAAATCTTTGAAATATGGCTCTAATAAACTCTTTAATTTAACTTTTTAAAATAGAGGGTAAGTTTGAAATATTTTCTTAAATTATTCAAATTATATTTGAATATTTTAACTATTCACATCTAAAAAAATCGTATTAATTAAAAAAATGAGGGAGAAACAATAAATGATTGTTGAAAAAGGTAAAATAAAGAGTTTGTTGAAGGGTGTTAAAAATTTTACTCTTTAAATTTAAAATAAAGAGACTTTTCGAGATGCTCTACCTCCATGTGATTATGTTTTTAATACCTAGTCTCAAGCCTGAGCAACACAAAGAGGGTTACCATAAGTTGGTAGTTTTAATTCCTATTGATTGCTAATGGTCTTCATACACATCTAGCAATAGAGCAGTTTTTTAAAAGCGTGCTTAGGTGTGAGACGCGGTCTCCACGCCTCGCTTAAGTTGTAGGCGCACAATTAAGAGGTTGATTTTGTTTTTTTAACTAAAAAGCGCGTGCCTTGCCTAGTCACGCCTAGACGCTATGTTTTTTTTTTTGCATCTTTTTTTAAAATATTTGAAAATATTAAAAATAAGAAAATGTTTTTTTACGTCTTGTCCTCGTCTAGGCTCGAAAAACTTTAAACTCAGCCTCCACATCTAACCGTACTTTATATTTTTTAGAACATTGCAATAAAGTGAAAAAAATAATTTACGTTCTCGGTCTTAAATTTATTAAAAACAAAACTTCACTTCTTGTTTGCAGTATATCAGCCCCATAAATATATGGGAGCTAGTTAGTGATGTGAATGTGCTCAATGAACCTCCAAATTCTTCAATACTTTCCAAAATAGGAAAGGCATCTGAAAGTAGAAAAAATGTGCACTAAAAACCACATAATTTAACAGCCAGAACGATAAAGTAAAACGGGTCGGGCCAAGCCAAATGGGAGTGTGTCTTTTCAGCACGTGGATATAAACAACATGTTCCACATGTCTGAATTAATTAATAACGTTGGGTCACTTTATGCTAACTACCTATGTGTTTATTTTTGTAGGGTTTGCATTTTCCTATAAAAGCCCTTTAGATTTTTCTTAATTGGTCCTATTCTCCTCTACCTCGTAAATTAATTAGATTATTGTCTTTTGTATGGAAATGAATTACAAGGAATGAAGGCAAAAGTTTTAAGGAGGAAGTGAAATTAAAGGTAAAGAAAGCCAACCGGTGTAAGTTCGATATTTATTTTAGTCCTTTTTCGATTTTCATTTGTGGGGTGGACGGATTTTGGAGCACCAATGACGTATCCCTTAACGATTTCGATATTTTGCATAACGAAGATGCCTTATGTAAGATTCGTCAGTGATTTTTCTTTTCTAGTAGTGTTTGGATATTTTGCATAACTATACAATGTCTTATATATGAGACGATAATTAAGAGAAGGGAAATTTAATTATATTCACATGTAGATATGGGCGGAACTATGGGGCGGGAACGGATTGTAGCCCGGTCCCACTCTAGGAAAAAGTAAATTTTGAAGTGCAAAAAAGTCTTTTTGTGTGTGTGTGTACTAGCAGTCCGGTTTTGAAATGCAATTTTTTTTTTTTTTTTTGAAATAGTAGTCCCCCTCCCAAAAAAATCTTGATCCGCCTCGGCATTACTTAATGAACATATGTGCATGAAATTGCATACAATAATTTTCCATTTATGAATGTAGGACTGATTGCTCATCAATGACAAACCAGATTACAATTTTTCAGAGCGATGCAACTGAACTTCAGGTACCTACATAATTTCCCATTTACTTTTACATATTTTTTATACTTTTTAATGTATTTATTTCAATGAATTCCTGCAAAATCATGGACTTGTGTGTTAAGAAAAACATCAGCTCTAACAATTCCATCCCGTCTTCCAAAACGACTAGAAATGTTTCGAAGAAAGTAGGCATATACGACGTACAAAAACTGATTAATGGATGGGAAAGAACCAAAAAAAATTCCCAGAAAACTTGATGAATATACAATTTAATGTCAAATCAAATGAATTGTTGAGTAGATTGTTTTTATGTAATGCTGCAGGCCATGGCTATCCTTTGGCTTGCTAGAATGGAAATGGAAGAAAAACTAAACAAGTCAAGAACTAGTGTGGCATCACCATATATGCAATTTCAGTTGTATCCTACTACTCGAGGCCTCTCGTTGAAGAAATCTCTACAGAAGTTTCTTCAGAAAAGAAAAGATCGGATTCAAGCAACGATGCCTTACAGCAACTAGAGCCCCCATTTGTGCAATCAATACGATGTGATCAGAAAATTACTTAAAACATAGGAACACTACGAGGGTGGTGATCTCATTTTTCAATCAAATTCTTGTTTACACTTTAAAATAATTAATAGTTCACGAAAAATTCAATAAATGTACTGGCGAGGGAACTTGTTGTATGGTCGTCAGTGGAAATTGTAAAAAGTCTCGATTACTATATAAGGTTATTGAGAGGAATATTTGGTCGAGTAGATCTTTAATGTCGGAATTTGTTAACTAGTTGCCTATGGATGTGCCATATGTAGGATCGTAAACTTAGCATCAGATTCTCAAACTCTCAAACAATCGAGTTAACCTTGCTATAAGTTAATCTAGCTCGAGAGATTAAATGAGACTTACATTTGGTCGCGACAAGTAATAGCCATCAGATGTGACTTCAAAACCTATAAAACAATTAAGAGAACCCAAATTCATGATTGAGACATTGTTTGAGATCCTAAATTCCAAAAAATAATCGTATCATCCGCATAATTAGTAAGAGTATGTAATTCAATGAAATGATTGTGAGTCGAGTTCATTAAATTCTCTGATACTTTACCATTCTCTACAAAATGTAGTCATAAGAACTGAAAGTAAATTCAAATTGCAATGTAGTTGCACTGAATTTGACAAACCAAGATCAGGGCTTTCTTTAGGCGATATAGAGCACGACAAGCTTCGTTTGGTGGTTAATTATAACCACGAGAAGTTGCAACTACATTGCAATTTGATTCAACACAAATTTCATTGTTTAGTTGCAGCAACAATCATGAAACTTTTTGACAGAAGTGAGTCTAGAAATCGGAACAAATGTCTCTTTCATGGTCAATACTCAATACCATATTCTTGAGTGAATCCTTTTTACAAACAAGCGAGCTTTGTATCATTCAATTGAACCATCCGAATGCGTTTTGGTACAAGAGATCAAAAGATTGCTCAAAGTTTAAAGCTTGGTACAAGAAAATATGAGATGTTTACCTGACATTGATTTGTTAAAGATGATGCCCACCTCGATTCAGTAAAGACATAAGATGTCTACCAAGTGGGTGATACAACGATCGAGGAGGTTGACATTGATGAGTTACTGGTACAAGAATTGCTCTAATACCACGATATGAATTTGTATGTTTATAATTCAAAATGAGTCACAACTAAACAAGGCTCTAAATGAAAAAAGATTCTACAATAATTATACAATCGAAACTAATTGTAAAAAATTCCTATATTTTGATAGATACTGTTAATATACAGAATCTATCAATCTATTACACCTTCAAAGAAATTCCAAATAAAAAATAAAACTGCATTCTCGATCGATTCTGATTCCGAATCCTTGTTGTACAACTGAAAAATGTAGTTCACAAAATAAAATGAAATTCCTTCCAAGTAAATTATATAAGGCATGCACTCTACTAATGTGCAAAGCCACTCAAATGATGGTTTACTTGGTCAAAAGGGGCTTTTATTTCGGGTTTCCATTGAAATGTTGGCTGTATAAAGGCCCCATGCATGCAACGGCATTACCGGTTAAGCCCTCCACCCCCCAAATTTTGTGCTTTATTAGATATATAGTAGCCAAAGAATAGTAAGAAAGAGAGAATTAAATTTAGAGATTTATATTAGATTTTTGACATATTTGGAAAAAGTTTAGAGAAAAAAATGACAATGGAAACGGCAGCAATGAAGCCTTTAAACAGTGAAAATCTGAAGAAGAACAGAATTCAAGTGTCCAACACCAAAAAACCCCTCTTCTTCTATGTCAATCTTGCTAAGGTACTCTCTACTCTCTCGGAATCGTGATTGAATCCGTGTATGTTTGGTAATTTAGAGATGATTGTCTTAACATGATCCTTTTGTCGAGTTGATGCTCCTATTCTATCCTTGTGTAACGCAATCTCACGTGCAGGGGTGGAGGTAGGGGGCAGGACAAAATAAATTTTGAAGTGCAAATTTTTTTTTTTTTTTTCTTTTTGAGTAAGAGCCCAGTCTCGAATTGCAATTTTTCTTCTTCTTTTCTTTTTTTTTTTTTAAATATTAGTCCCTCCAAAAAATTCTTGCTCCGCCCCTGCTCACGTGCTATGAGCAATTTGAGGTAGAATGTGTGTGTATATAATTACAGCAGTTCACAGTTTCCAAATTTCTTTATGATGCAGAGGTACTTGCAGCAGCATACTGAGATTGAGCTTTCTGCTTTGGGCATGGGTAACAATATTCTTAACTAGTTTATTAATTTTTCCTGTTTTTGGTCCCACTTGCATCATAAGTACTAATATACTTGTTTATCGCGTGATTAGAGGTATAAAGTGGACAGCCAAGGCCGTGCCGTTTAGAGTTTTTATCTATTCGAATTTTACTGTACAACCAAAGACTGTTAGAAAGAAGATGAATTTATTTATTTATATTTATCTATTTTGCTTCGGACTTTAAATTTACATATTTATCGTCAATTCTTCGTTACATTTGTGGTTGAGCTGACATTTTTTTGTACAAATCATTACAGCAATTACCACAGTAGTCACAATATCTGAGATTCTAAAAAATAATGGATTTGCCATTGAGAAGAGTAAGTAATTTTAATTAGAAAAATTACAGTTTTGAAGAATGACAAGTTTTCTGATATAATTTTAATCTTTGTTGTGGTATTGGAGCAGAGATTTTGACATCCACAGTGGGAATGAAAGATGAAACCAAAGGCCGTTTAGTTCAGAAAGCCAGGGTACGTTAAACAACTTCATTTAAAAGTTTAAACTACGAAAAATGAGTTAAGTTTACATCTTCAACCCGTGGAATCACCTCATCTCAAAGTTTAAATGATTACACGAACACACAGAGTAGGCTCCACACGTGTAAATTGGTTTCATTTTTTCATTAAATGTATCACTCAATGGGAGACTTGAATGTGAGAGTTCATTGATACTACGTCGAACCCCTCATTATTCGACAACATTGAACTTCTCGTTATATATAAACACAATAATATGAACAATCTATTTCATTATGCAACATGTTCAGATTGAAATTGTGCTGGAAAAGGGTGAGAAATTTGAGTCACTGGTGAATCCAAGCCAAGCAGTAGAGCAAGAAGCAACTGCAAATGGGAAAGTCGAAAACAAGCAGTAGCATCTACAACAGATGGCCTGTCGTTTGTATTCTAAATGTTGGCTTCCATTCTTACTGTCTCTATCTTTGTTTAAAAATAGCTAATATTTTCTTCCATTTAAATTGTGGTCATGACATTAGTAATTCATGTAAAAGTGAAAGAAGGTTTCCCATTAATTTCGCCATGTGTTTCTCTTGTATTTTTTTTTTTTTTCCGTATTTTAATTTCTAGATGGGATTCAAGATCATCAATTTATTCTAACAACGAGGTGTTCCATTTATTATCATGTTTGGTACACGAAAGTCATAGAACTGAACGAGATTAAGGAATAGACATATATACTGACATTTTTATAAACCAACAATTTGGTGTCTCAAACAAATTTAGGTACTTCAAGAGCAACAACCCGCAAATGAATTTTCATTTTAGTCTATTCACTCCAATTTGAAAAATATAAAACAGAATAGAACCAAAAATCGAAATATTTCATAGTTCAATATCTACTTATAAACATCAAATTCTTTTCTTTGTGCAAACCAAACTAAACATAGACAAATAGAAAGAATCACACAGGCTCAACTTTAACACCTATATATATAAATAAAAAGACAAAAGGATAAAGAAGTCGTTTAATTTAAAATTGATTCAGAATTTCTATAACCATCCGTGCACCACAGTTACCCTCTTCTGGCTTTCCAGGGAGTTGAATTATCTTCTTCTATAAGAAGGCATCTGAAAACATATTAGACAAAATTGTAATTAGTTGTGCAATTAATTATGAAATATTTTCAGGTAATCGAGCATTACTTGCATATATTAGAAGTTCTTGAATACGCGTAGTATAGAGCATTTGCTCTTACATTGCAACGCCTGCTCTATTACTCAATAACATATCAACCAAAGTAGACCAATCCGTCATTTTGGACTAAAAAACACAAGATAATGAATTCGCGTATGATAGGCATTCAAGAATTATTTGCTTGTTCGTTGTAGCTAACGAGCTGCATCATTCTTACCTTGAAATTCTTTGATAACCTGCACAGATGCTCATCTTATCAACTATTAACAATATTTTGAACTTGGTATTCATGTTGCCAGTTATGCTTTATTTTAAATATTCCATTTTTTTTCTCTTCCTACCCCTCTGAATCAGAGACAATTATCCAGCGTGCTTAACTTTTCATCACGTATCTTTATATTTCATACAAAAACAAAGCCTTCCTAAAAAAAAAAGAAAAAGAGTGCAATGACATATTACATTTCATACCTAAGTATTGCCAGAACTCACAATGCTTTCAAAGTTACATTTGAAAATAAGGCATGAACTAGGCTCACAAAAGGTAAATTACATGACTGATCTAATACGAGACTCGATAGAGTTTCCTTATAAATTTATAATTTGTAACTCAATTGCAAACATGTCTATATGTACAATAACAATGAGCCAAATCCATTACGAAAGATTGACAAATAAGATGATTTTGTAAAGTGTTTCCCTTTAAGGTGCTCTGTAATAGAAATCCACATTAAAAGTTGTTTTCTTCTTCTAACCTGAGTTGAATGAACTTCTCGCAGGCGAAAAGGTATTCTCAAATAGATTCAAGTCCCTACGTTCCCTTCTCAAGTGATAACAGAATGTTCAAGAAAACTCTGTTCTTCCTTCATAATGTTTTCCTGAGAACAGAAACCTCATGTATAGGAGCATCTAACTCGTATCTCAATTGATGTGGTGGTTATATTTGAATTTCTTCATCAACATATTGAAAATTTCACCAAAAAGCAGGTTGTTCTTGAGCAGAAGGGGTTGCTTCACTTAGTATCTTTTGTAAATGATGATCTCACATTCCACCATTTTCTTGAGACACCTCCCTGTAATCAAGCTCTTTGGAACCACTTACGCAACCTCCTTCCTCTGCTGAATTGTCTCCACCAGTCATCTCGGAGTAGACCTCATTTTTCGAGAATAAATTAAGCTTTTCTTCTAATTGTTTCAAACATAGCAGGATATATTGTTTTTCATCTTCAACATCCCCAGATGTATTAATGTCCTTATCCCCAAACAACTTCAGTGCTTCAACAATTCTATAGATAACATCAAATTTATCGTCATTTGAACTGTGAAATGCAGTGGTATTAAATTCCGTACAGTTTGAATCTAATTGTGCTGCCTTCAATTTACCTGCACCAGATTCAGGACTTGGCATCACAAAGTGACCCAACGAAGATATATCTCCAAGTTTGTTCTTGTGCAGTTCAAGTTCAGCCTCTAAATCTTGAATCTCTTTCTCCTTCTCTGCAAGTAGGTCGTTTGCTTTCTGCAGTGCTTCGCCCTCATACTCAGCTTGCTCTTCCGTCATTCTTAGGCACTGCAATGCCTCCATATAAAGGGCTGCCTTTTCTTCCTGTAATCTAGTAATCATCGACATTGCTTGATTAGCAGCAACTGCAGAAGCATTTCTCTCTTCCTCCAATTCTTTATATAAAGCACCTATTACATTTTTATCATGCTCAACCTGTCGTGTTAATTGATCTATTACACTTTCGCCTTCGATTTCACTGACAGTGCTTCCATCAAGAGATATATTAGATTCATTTCTCTCAAGTGATATCCTTTTTAATATATGCATCCCTGTAGCGTTAGAAGCATCAAAAGATTTAAAATCATCACTATTCGCAGACACCCTAGGGCTCATATCATTTAATGACAGATCAATTCCCCGAGAAGATATTTGTGATAACAAGAGCTTCACATCTTCACTGGCTCTCTCAGAATCCTTCATAGACCTCTGTTGTTCGAAGAGTCTTCCTGACAACTGTCTTCCTTTATTGCCAACAGCTAACTTATAAGCATCACTAAGATCCAAAGAATTAGTCATCATTTGCTGAAGTGATGTCACTTTACAACTAGAAGTTTCTCCACCCTCCAAGGTAACTTCTCTCTCCAATTCAGCCATTGGTTTGGCATCTACATCAAGAAAGCAAATTAGATAATAGGGTAAACAACATGGTCCAATGCAACTGCCACATGATATTTTCAGAATCATCTTGATTCTTCTTTAATAGAAGAAAGCAGAAAAAGGAGTTAAGCTGTCTCTCAATAGCATATCGGCCAATTTTGAAACTTATCTTGCTTTTTTTTCTCAGATTATTTTAATAATTATTTTAGGAACAAAAGATGACAAAAAAAGAGTAAAAAATAATCATTAACAGGATTATTATGTTTTAAAACTGGTTGAAGACATAATTTAAATAATATATACATGTCCCCTCTAACTTTTTAAGCTTTTAGAGCAGTGGTTCTACATAGTACACAAGCAGGCAAAGGTTTTGAGTTCAAGTCTCGCCATCAACCATTTAATGAAATTGTGCACGTGTCACGCTTTGATGAAAAAAATGAACCGCACTTACACGTGAGGGGCATTTAGAAGACAAAATTTAAATGATATAAATATGGCTCCCTCTAACTGCTTAGATCAAGTGGTTCTACAAAACCGATGAAATAACTCGTATATACTGTTCTATCTATTTTGCTAGGTGACTTCATTAGAAAATTAAAGCCATTTTTCCTAGACTATGAATCATACATTATGCATTCCAGACCAACAGAGATTTCAAATCCACCTAATAGTAGCTGGTATTGGAAGGTAAGCAAATCCAACAAAAAGGAACAAACATATGGAGACACAAAAATGCAAGACTCACCAGTCTTTTTTGATTCATAACTTTGAGTCCCAGAAACCTTGGGCAGCTGAAGTACCTTGTCAAAAGATATGAGCTCAGATGGTACCGAATCATCATTTTTGTGGTCAGCTTGTTGCCAGTTAAGTTCCTCCAACCCATGATGTCCAATGGGTGACTCAGATCTTGTATTGCAGCAGGAATTATTAGCATCCAATTCCGAAAGTGAAAGCTTGGTTGAAGAAGCTGGATATATCAATTTCTCTGGATCTGGATTGTCAGCAAGAGAAATAATTGAAGGTTCTGGTTTTACATACTCAGCAGCTACATCTTTGTCCGATGACTCCATTTTACGAATAAGGGCACAAGTACTTTCATCATCAGAAAAGGGAGTTTCTGATTCAATATCAGAAGAAACATTGATCTTTGCATATTCCACATGTGACAAAGGATCGGCATGATCATTGTCAACACTAGCAATAACCAGAGGTTCTCGTTGTACATACTTAGCAGCTAAATCTATGGCTGGTGACCCCATTTCACGAATAACTGCACAAGAACTTTCATCATCGGAAAATGGAGTTTCTGGTTCACTATCGGAAGTAACATTGATCTTTGAATATTCTACATGTGACAAAAGATCGGCATCATTGTTCCCCAAATGGGGCAAGTTAGATGATGCATCTTTAATCTCCTTCAACTCATTCCTATTAGGTGCAGATGCTTCAGATAAAGGTGCATTAAGCTCAGCTTCCTCAGAGTTGATTGATTTACTTTGAATTAACTTCTTGGCATAACTTGTAGGTATCAATTTTTCATTGCAACAAGAACACTTTCTCATGTCAGACGAACAAAGATTATGTTCCCAAGATACAGAACCTTGATCAAGCCCATAATGAGGCTTAGCCCCCAATTTGCCAGCCAATAATCTGTGTGTTTCAGCATTTGACTTGTTTATTGTGGCAAATGAGGAAAAACAACTTTCACATGTTCCATGAACATCAACAAGGTTGTCGTGAAGATGACAAAGAATTAAAGATGAAATCTTTAACTTGTGCTTGTGGCACATTAGATCCCAATAAAAACCTACTCTCTCATTGCCAAGAACATGATCAATTCTAGAGCATAGCAAACACGGAATTTGCAATTGGCAATAACGAGCAAACCTTGTAACTAAGTACGAGAAACCAGCATCAATAAAGAGCATAAAAATCAGCAACCATTCATGAACTGCTCTAACTAGAGCTGTGGCAATACTAGGGTAGACTTTCTGCTCAAATTTAACAGTCGGAGTCCCCCTTGAATCCATCGGCCAGTTGTTATGTAACCCGTAGCAAACTCTACAACAACTCAATGGAACAGTAACTCAATATTCCCAAAATACAATAGACAGTCCACAGTGTAATCTAATGCCGTAAACATATAAAAAAAACATAAAGAAGCCATAAAAATTTACATATACAGCTCACTCAAACTATGTATTCATGATATTCAGACTTGTACACAACGCAATTTACCCAAAATAAGCAATAGGCATTAACATAAATTCCTTAGAGAGGCAAAAATCAAACAAATATTTGAATATGCCCCAAAAAGTGAAAAACTTGAAGTCAACTTTATGAAAAGTGGACGAACTCTGATAATATTATTGCCAAATAAACATATTAAATTATTTATACAAACAAAAGATCCAAAACCGCGATCTCTGAAAATCGTAAAAACAAATCAATGTTAATGTATCTAACGTGGAAATAGAAATACACGTACAATTTTTCAAAAGAATTAAAATTTAGAAAAAAAAAAATGAAAACAGTAAGCAGAATCAAAACCTGGTAATCTGAAGCACTTGATCACCAAATGAAACAGTGACAGCAACAGAATGAGGACGACTCAAACCAAGAAAAAAAAGACATAGTCAATCTTGAATTAATTTATGTAATGGGTTGTTGATGTAAGAAAATGAGTGCACGTAGCTTTTGAGAGATGGGACTGCTTCTTTTATTGAATATTGGAAAAAGGAAAGTTAGGAGAAGAAACGACAGCCGACCATGGCCGACGACCAACTTTTGCATTTTACCAGTTACCACTACGAATCTACGGTTATAAAATGGATTAATTTCACTAATTGTCACTTAAATTTGTGCAAAATTTCAAATTAGTCATCAAAGTATTTTTCTTTCTCCATTAGCCATTAATGTTATTGATTATTCATAAATGATCAAGTTATACATTAGATTTAATAAAAGGTACCGCTGCAACTGTCTTCAATTTTTATTTCTAGACAATATTTTATCCAAAGTTAGTGAGAGTTAAATCAAAAAATTCTGTTAAGTGAGTATTTAAAAGAGGAATATATTATTAAGTTTATAGAAAGAATAAATATATTAATAAAAAATAGAACAACTAAAAAATATATTAAAAATAATAATTCACATTTTTTCTTCATAAAACTACAAAACTCCACGTCATCTTTTCCAACAAACCTATCTAGCTAATACTCACACTACCTTCTTTATCTATTACCCTTACACCGTCATCCTCAACACCAAGTCACACCTCCCATCTCAACGCCACTAAAAACTTTTTCTATTTTTCTCTTCTATAAATAGTGAAGGTGATGAGATAATTAGAGAAAATGCTATAAAAATTTGATATAATAGCTGAAGAATTTGTGTCAGTTCTATCGGGATATAGGCTAATATATTTTATTCTTAATAATGTTCTAACAATTTTGATGAGATTCACAGTTTCTTCTTAAAATTGGTTTTGTATATAATTCTTATTTTGCGTAATATTTTCCACTATTAATTTTTAATTAGAGTTTGATGCTAGGGTACAATAGTGGTCGCTACTGGTATATAAGTGCAATGGTAGTTGTTTGTTGTAGTGTGTAGAAGTTGTGGTGGTGCACGAAGATGGTAATTAGTTACTACTATGAGACTATGGTGGTAGTTGTTTGCAGTAGTATGATAGTTGTAATTGTTTATTCTTGAACAATGATGAAGGTTTGGATAAAGAAGAATATCAATTCTTCTATTTTCTTATTAATTTTTAACATTTTTTTTCTTTTTTATTTATATGTTTTTATTTTATTTAAATTTATGGAAAAATTCGTCTTTTAACACTTCGAAAAATATTATTAAAGGCTAAAAACGTCAAAAAATAAAGAGTATGGACTAAAGTGTAAAAGAAGATAAATATTAAGAACAAAAAATACAATTTTCCTTTAAATTTATTGATCGAGTGAATCCATTAATAACTTCAATAATTAATAATTTTTAAAAAATACTTTAATAACTAATTTAAAATTTAGTAAAAACTTGAGTGATAATTTACCATTATTATCAAAAAAAGAAAAAAAAAAGTTTTCTTTTAAAATTTTAATTTCAAAAAAAAAAAAAAAAAAAAAAAACATCCTGACAAGACTGCTCTATTACCGAAAGCTGCCACCCTTTGCCTCCCCCGTGAAAAATTAAAAGCTTTTTAAGACTTTTTTTTTTTGGTGAATTGGACCTGCAAAATTATGAATGCACCCCCTTATATCTTAAGAAATTGTATTTTGACCCCCCTTAACGTCTTAAAGTGATACGTCGACACTTGACAGTATTAATACACTAGAAATGAAGAAAAAGGGGGAAAATAACTATGAAATAAGTAGTCAATTCAATTCTAAACCGATCAACTCAAAATTTAAGCAAGTAAGACGGTTGTCTGAGGTCCTACACTTAAGTAAGACTCTCAAATTCTATTGATATTAATCGAGATTTACCGACACAATTACAACATGAATTTGATTTTACATTCCAAGGAGACCAATTTAATCTCTGATGGAGTATTTCGTTTCGATAGATTTTTCTGATAGTTTAAAAAATTTAATTATCAATGAGAATTATGTCAATAAATATAATAATAAAAATAAAATACATATATTATCAACAAAAAATATGTCTATAACAACATTAAATTTTTTTAAAATAGTTTAAAATTACGCACATATTTTTTGTGTCGATGATAATTTAAAAATTATCTAATACATTTGATTTATTGATAAAAAAAACTCCCTAAATAAATTAATCTACAATTTATACAATACAATACAATATAATATATTAAAAGTCATGTGAGATAGAATCATTTTATGGACAAATGTTATCCAAATTATGTTTAAACTATTTTAATAGCATCCTTTTTAGTTTGATTTTATTAATTGACACACATATTTATTCACTTATTGAACCAGATTACTTAATATTTCAATTCCATATAAAAGATATATTGTATTTTTCTAAATTCATTTATTGATATTTACTATATAAATTGATGTATTTAAAGGGTCTCGTATTTAAATGAAGAACACATATGTAAATGTGGTATATTGAAGTTTACAAATGTGTTCTTATAATTGATATAAAATGTTCTTATAATTGATATAAAATTGCCATGCAATTCAGGTTTGTGAGGCCGTGGGAGTTGGATAATAAAGAATAATAACAATTTTACGAGACTTTATAAAAATCTAAATAATAACATGCATTGTAAGTTGAGTAAGAATAAAAAGAATTAAATACTGTGAAACAATCAACAATTACATTTTAAAGATATTTTTGTGTTGCGTTTTATTATTATTCTTAAAAAGTCTCTTCCGAGATTGCTCTAGTATTGCTTGGACCGCCTCTATTGTAAACGTTAAAGCTATGTTTGGGAGTCAACTTGACAATTATTTTTGAGTATTTGAATTTAAGTTTAAGCAATAATTATTTTTGGCTCAAGCTTTCACTTCTTCACTAACCTTATAATATGTTCTACTTATGATCATCATCATCATGAACGTTATGAATGCCTCTGTCATTCAGTGAACATCTTGTCAAATCAAGTGTATGTAATTAGAAAAAAAGGTTGAGACTAGAGACTAGAGAAAAGAGAGAGATTTTGAAAAGGAGATAAACAAATAAGTGAAATTAGGAATGTTCTTTTTCTTGTTCCTGAAAATTGAAAACTATTTTTTTTCTATAATATTTCATATTGCAAGAAAAATGATCAAAAATTAAAAGAGGGTTGTTACCAAAGTTGTTCAATTATGCGGTAGCTTGCAGATCGAACAAAATATGCACGGGGCGGAAATAGATACAGTCAATGGCGGTGGCGGAGGGAGTTGGTGGTTTTGAAGGTCATGTGACCCCCAAAAATTTTCCATTTGACTTTTTTTTTTTTTTTCAATATTAGCCAAAAAATCAAATGCTGTCACACAAAAGTCAATTTCAAGTCTCAAGTCTCAAATCTCCCTCTCTTCAGCGCCAAAACCAAGACAAAATATCAAAATTTAAAAACCTAATTTCTAAATTCTACTCTCCGCCTCTACTTATGCACGCAACAATAGTCACATTTCTTCTCTAATTTACAAAATAAAATTGCTCCAATTTTCAAACAAAACTCAAGATTCAAAAGTTATAAAATTTAAATCGACATCTTCTACTAAGTGTTTTTGAACTTGTTCTTTTCACTTTTTCTCTCCATCACCGATCGAAACGATGACCCGTCTGCTTGAAACCGATGAAGATCACTCAGTTTTATTTAATATATAAATATACATATTAAAAAATACTAGATCTTTCTACTATTATTGCCTTATTTTTTATTTTATTTTTTTACGTGCTATATGTTGAACTCAATGTAAAAAAAGATATGGGAGAGATATTACAAATGCACTTCTTCAACTTTTTTCGATGAGTAAAATATTAATGAAAAGAAGATTCGGAATAAAAAGGACCAAACCAATTAAACGAATGTTAGTGATGAAACAAATATTAGAGATGAAATGAATGTTATAGATGAAGGGGATGAAAGGAATGTTCAATGTGTAGTGGATGAAGGGGATGAAATTGAGAAGGATGTATTTAACCGTATTAGTAATGATGTAATTATACAAGACTATTAGTATGAAAACACATAGATAACAGTTGTAATATGGTATAAAATAGTTTCATTATTATTTTCTAAAAACTTTTTTGTAACTTAATTTGTGCCCCCTCATTTTAAACTCTCTGGCTCCACCAGAGGATACAGTAATGAAACCACTGCATAACCAAAACCCCACATCATAGCACGGCTAATATGTGTAATCCCACTACGAATCGCATGAAAGGACCACACAAAATGACCATACTTCATGAAAGGGACGAGTGGAGCAACCCAACCCACGAATTGATTGAGAGGTTTCTTTCACGGAATCAACTATTTGCATACGTTACCACCAATTGCCACATTTACTGATTTCGAAAGAACCTTACTTATTTAAGAAGAACTTTTTTTGTCGGAAGTACTGGGGAGTATCCAAAAACACAAAACTGGCAAATCAACATAAAAACTAGGGGAAAAAGAGTCAAATCAAATGAGATTTTACACGCACGGGTCCTTAGTACAACAATCTCGCAAACATGGACACAAATCGAACAGTCAATGCTGAATCTTACTCAAATACAACAGCAATGTACAGATTTGTGGTTACATGATAAAAATACATACCTTGTTCAATGCTTCGTCTAGTGTCGGAATACAGATGCTCTGCCTCTGTCGATGCCAATCGTTTATGGTGGAAAATAATGGGCAAAGCTCTTTGACAAATATTTTTGTCACTTGATTGTCGTTAGGTAACGGTTAATAGGACGGATTGGTAATTTGGAATAAAATGGAAGGGCGGGACGGTCATTCATATCACTCTCACTAGTGTCTGCATCCATAGTAAAATGTCTTTCAACTTTTATTTTCAACCACGCGTTTGGCCATCTGGGTGATTATAAGCACCTTTTGGCTACTTATAATCACCGTCAAACATGATGAAAACGCCCTTACTAACAGAGGTCATGTGCATGGCGCATAAATTTTTAACAGAATTTTGGATGATGGTCATCTAAACGATTGAAAGCTACTTCAACTCAAAGTTTGAAAATCTAAAAATCAAGAAAACCTGTCAAATTAACGACATAAGCACTCCAAGAAACGATATATAGAAACCACAACTTAATTGAAAACTCGAGAATGCATTCGACTCTTCCAATCTTCTTTGTAAATCTTGGACACTTTTAATTAGAATTTCATTTATTTTAATAAAAATTAAAATGCCAACAAAATGGAGAATGTATTTTCCTCTTGATTCTTTATTTAAAAATAAAAGTGAAAGTAAAAGAGTGAGATAGAATTAATAAGTGATTTATTCGTCTAATCTATGTAATTAGGGTTTTTAACATAGTGTTTAATATTTGTTTTTCTCTTTTAACAAACTTAGAGCAAGAGGAGCTTATATTGTAAATATACAAATATGTTTTCCTATATTTCATGGTAAGATGTGTATTCGATAATTGCAAGATTTTTTTGTTGAGAACGAATGGCTAAGAAAACACATTAGTCTAAAAATTGAGTATACAACGTCTTAAAGTTTGTGTAATACTTATTTAGACGAACACTTTAGATTATTGAACATTTGAATCGTTCTTATTGAATATCTAATTCTTTAAAGAATCAATTTTTGCTAAGAGTTAAGAGAAAACTGAACGTCTAAAATGTCAATTAGCTAAATTTGTACGTTTTGATGAGAAATTTCAAATTAGCGAGGTGGGATATTTAAACTAAAAATGTTAGACATCTTAAGCAAGTTGACAAATGTAGAATTATCACAAATATGTCTATCCATGACATTTATTTAAATTTGTTACTAATGTTCACTTATGTTTAATATCATTAAAATAAAATAAAAAATCACTCAAAACTTCTTCTAATTACAATGATGAAAAACACTAAATAAATCAAATGTAACAATTTAATCATCCATGCAAAAAGAAATTTTCACTTAATTGTTCTTCCCATACAATGATGACAAACAATAAATAAATCAAATTTAACAATTTAATCACCCATGCAAAATGCCTCATAAATAATATTTCAGCTAAGATTATAATATCTATTTTTCATTTTCACGACACTCCAAATATTTTTTTTCCATCCAAAAGGTTCATATATTTTTTGCACAACTTCTCATCTACACAGTCTTGTATACTTGCACGATTTGACCACTCGCACCCTTTTACATAAAGCATGTCATCACAACGCCTCATTTGAAGACGTGTGATGGTACTCCCCTACTTTTTACACAAATCATATCATCACAACCAACCAATCATGTGTTTTCAACGCCTCATTTGAAGACGTGCAACATTACTCTCCAACCTTTTACCAACTAGTCACGTCTTTCAAAGATTTATTTGAACACGAACGAGAGTATCCACAGTATTTAATAAATACGAAATTACAGATGAAAAGAAACAATTATATATAAACTACGAACAAAAAATACCTACGAGAGAAATTATTTATCACTCATCTAGAAAAAAAATAATTATTAACTCTTTTGTAGTTATGGATATAAAGTGAAATACTACAAAAACACATTAGAGAAAAACCCAAATTTAAATAATTTGGAGCAATAATATAATGCATGCATAGAAAAAAAAGAAAAGAAAAAAAGAAAAAGGGGTAATATAGTAAATTCAAAAGGATGGAGAAACAGATGCCCAAGCCAATACTCGTCATAACTTTTGACCTAAATACCCATCTCTCAGAGCTTAAGCAGCGGCTGTAATTCCCATCTCAACCCTCCCAACACCCTCTTCTGCCCCTCCAAATCTCTCTCCTTTCTTCTGCCCTTTTACCCGCGCACTTTCAAATTATTGTTATTTTCCTCGATTCTGATATTCTCTTCTAAACAAAATGAAGAAATATTGGATTACGTTTTCTTTTTATTTATCTTTTGATGAGGTGGTTTTTAGTTGAATTATTGGCAGATCGCTTTGTGTTTTTCCAAGATTCTTCAACTTCGAGTGTTTCTGCAGCTGGGTTCGGGCTCTGTACTGTTCTTGACAAGGACTTTATTCAAAAAAGTGGATTTTTCATTTCTTTTTGACACTTATCAGGTATTATTTAAGTATGTCTTCGATTCTTTTTCTTGCAGTTTGATTTTTTTTCCATTTCTTTGCATTTTGAATTGAACCTCTGGTGGTTATTTGCCAACCTGCTAAATGGGTTTCTTGATTATTGTATTTCTTGATTGATGGGGATTGATTTACTTGAAACATGTGGGTGTAATTGATTCTAGTTGTTTGAAGAAATGTGTCTTTCTTTGCTGTGCGGAGTGTTACTGTTGTAGAAGTATGTGATGCTTGTTATGCTTCTATGTCGTGTGTTTTAAACATAGTTTGTGTTAGCGGGAAACTGGTTGTTCTGTATTGATTTCAACGACGGCACAGCAATTAAAGTCATTATCAAAAAGATGTTCTTTGTTTCCATTAATCCATTGCTTGCTGTTTGTTGGAGTTCTATCGGTTGGCAAAGCAAAGGAAATGTCCGTGTTAACTTAAACATTTGACTTTCGAGTGAAAAAGGTGGTCCTAGGCATAGCATTAAAGTCATTATGAAAAGATGTTATTTGTTTCCACTAATGCATTGCTTGCCGTTTGCTGGCTCTATTAATTGGCAAAGCAAAGTAAATATCCGTGTTGTTAACTTGAGACGATCGACTTAATATGTTATGTTTTCTGTGCAGAGTTTTACTGTTGTAGAAGTACATGACACTTGTTATGCTTGTTTCGTGCTGATTGAAATTTTTTGTATGCGGGGGAAATGGTGGTTCTATATTGATTTCCACACCGGCATAGCAATTAAAGTCACTACGAAAAAGCTGTCATCTGTTTCTGTCAATGCATTGCTTGCCATTTGTTGGAGTTCTATTAGTTGGCAAGGCAATGTAAAATGTTTGACTTTTCTGTGAGGAGTTTTATTGTGGTAGAAGTATGTGATGCTTGTCATGTTTCTGTTTTATGTGTATTGAAAATTGTATGTGTTTGCGGGAAAACAGTGGTTCTACATTGATTTCCACACCGGCACAGTAATTAACATCATTATGAAAAAAATGTTATTTGTTTCTATTTATACATTGCTTGCCATTTGTTGGAGTTCTATTGATTGGCAAAGCAAATAACAGCGTTTAACTTAATATGTTATTGTTGCTGTCCGAAATTTTGCTGTTGTTGAAGTACGTGAAGCTTGTTGATTCTGTTTCATGTGTATTGAAAATTGTTCGTTTTTGCGGGAAAATGGTGGTTCTATATTGATTTCCACACCGGCATAGGAGTTAAAGTCATTTTGAAAAAGATGTTACACGTTCCATTAATGCATTGCTTGCCGTTTGTTGGAGTTCTATTTATTGCAAAGCAAAGAAAATGTCCGTGTTAACATAAAATGTTTGACTTAATGTGGTATGTATTCTTTGCAGAGTTTTACTGTGTAGAAGTACGTGATTCTTATTATGCTTCTATTTAATGTGTACTGAATTGTTTGTGTTTGCAGGAAAATGGTGGTTCTATATTGATTACCACATTGGCTTAGCATTTAAAGTCCTTGTGAAAAAGATGTTATTTGTTATCATTAATGCATTGCTTGCCCGTTGTTGGAGTTCTATTGATTGGCAAAGAAAAGCAAATATCCGTGTTAACTTAAACTGTTTGACTTAATATGTTATGTTTGCTGTGCAGAGTTTTACTGTTATAGAAGTACGTGACTCTTGTTATGCTTCTATTTCATTTATATTGAAAATTGTTTATATTTGCGTGAAAATGGTGGTTCTATATTGATTTCCACGCTGGCATAGCAATTAAAGTCATTTTGAAAAGGATGTAATTTGTTTCCATTAATGCATTGCTTGCCATTTGTTGGAGTTCCATTGATTGGCAACGCAAAGCAAATATCTGTGTTGGCTTAACATGTTATGTGTTTGATATTTTTTACTATAAAATTGTGTAGTTTGTTTCCTAAGGCATTGATAGTATGACATTGTGAATGAAGGTATTTATTTCAAGCTTGAGGTGAAAATGGTGAATCATGACTTGATGTTTGGACAGAATCACAGTGTATCTCTTAGTCAGAACCAGATTGGCCATAATCATAATGTGGCTATTGCTCAAAATCATGGCTTGGAGATGGACCAAACTCATGACCATGAAGCAGGGTTGGGGCAGAGCCATGATAGCGAGGGCAATGATGATCATGGATATGAACACGAGAGCGGGGTAATGTTGGAGCAGAAGCCTGAAGATAAAGGCCATGATGCGCCTTTACCTACAGAGAGTAATGAGTTAGATATGTCCGAGCACAATGAATTGGTTGTATCTGGGAATCAAGAACTTGACGAGAACATGGAATTAGCTGTGATCCAGCAGGACTTGGGTATTGAACCGATGCATGATATGAGTATTCAGCAGGGCACTCTAGTAGTTACTCCCAATCATGTTCTTCAGGCACGCACTCTTGCTATGAACACTAATTTTGAGCTTCATGTGGGACAAGAATTTCCTGATGTCAAAGCCTGTCGAAGGGCTTTGAGGGACACGGCTATTGCCCTTCACTTTGAAATGCAAACCATAAAATCAGATAAAACTCGCTTCACTGCTAAATGTGCCAATGAGGGATGCCCCTGGCGCATTCACGCTGCGAAGCTTCCTGGTATGCCCACTTTCTCAATCAGGACCATCAATGACAACCATACATGTGGAGGAATTGCTCATCTTGGCCATCAGCAAGCCTCAGTTCAGTGGGTTGCTAATTCTGTAGAGCAACGGCTTCTTGAAAACCCCAATTACAAGCCAAAAGAGATCTTGGAGGAAATTCATCGAGTTCATGGTATTGCTTTGTCATATAAGCAAGCCTGGCGTGGAAAGGAACGTATTATGGCTGCTATGCGCGGATCCTTTGAAGAAGACTATCGTCTCCTCCCACAGTACTGCGAGCAAGTAAAACGGACAAATCCAGGAAGTATTGCCTCTGTTTATGGAAATCCGAATGACAACTGCTTCCAGCGTCTCTTTATTTCGTTCCAGGCATCCATCTATGGTTTTCTGAATGCTTGTCGTCCACTACTTGGGCTTGATAGGACATTCTTGAAGAGCAAATATCTTGGTACTTTACTTCTGGCCACTGGATTTGATGGGGACGGTGGCCTTTTTCCTTTGGCTTTTGGTGTTGTTGATGAGGAGAATGATGACAACTGGATGTGGTTTCTCTCTGAACTTCATAACCTGCTTGAGGTCAATACAGAGAACATGCCAAGGCTTACAATTTTGTCAGATAGGCAGAAGGGCATCGTAGATGGTGTGGAAGCAAATTTCCCCACTGCTTTCCATGGCTTTTGCATGCGTCATTTGAGTGAAAGCTTCCGTAAGGAATTCAACAATACAATGCTTGTCAACCTTTTGTGGGATGCTGCCCATGCTCTTACTGTCATTGATTTTGAAGCGAAAGTTCTAGAGATTGAAGAGATATCTCAAGATGCTGCATACTGGATTAGGCGCATTCCCCCTCGTTTATGGGCTACTGCCTATTTTGAGGGGACAAGGTTTGGACATTTGACAGCTAATATAGTAGAATCTTTGAATGCCTGGATTTTAGAAGCCTCCGGTCTTCCAATAATTCAGATGATGGAATGCATTCGAAGGCAACTCATGACTTGGTTCAATGAACGCCGTGAGACTAGCATACAGTGGACATCTATTCTTGTGCCTACAGCTGAGAGGCGAGTCGCAGAGGCTCTTGAGCGTGCACGTACCTACCAGGTTCTTCGTGCCAATGAAGCTGAATTTGAGGTAATATCTCACGAGGGGACAAACATTGTTGATATCCGAAATCGCTGCTGTCTTTGTCGGGGATGGCAGTTGTACGGTTTACCCTGTGCACATGCCGTGGCAGCTCTACTTTCGTGCAGGCAGAATGTCCACCGATTCACCGAGAGCTGTTTTACTGTTGCTACATATCGGAAGACATACTCACAAACCATACACCCAATTCCAGATAAAACATTATGGAAAGAGTTAGCTGAGGGAGATCCAAATGCTAGCAAAGCTGCCAAGATTGTTGTTAATCCACCTAAATCACTGCGTCCACCCGGCCGACCAAGGAAGAAGCGAGTTAGAGCAGAAGATCACGGTCGTGTCAAGAGAGTTGTACATTGTAGTCGTTGCAATCAGACAGGCCATTTCAGGACAACATGTGCAGCACCCATATGAGTCCTCATTCTGGCTATATATTCTGTGTAATAAAGGTAGAGTAAGGCAGTAAGCCCTTCATCTGTGCAGAGATTTTCTTAGATCTATTTATTATTATATACAGATTTCATGTTAGTTGAGGTTGCAAAGTCAATAGTGTAATTGTTGTCCTTGACATCATGCTATTAAGCTTATGATAAGTTGCATCCTGTATTTGGCTTGATAATGCAATAATGGATTATTAACCTCGTGGTTTTCCCACAATAATTCATAGATTTTTTTTTTTTTTTTGAGATTCTTCTTTTTTTCATTTTCATTTATTATTAGTATTTCCTATTTCTTTGGCAGGGAGGGCTGGCGGGGTCGTACAAAATATATATATATCAAGGAAAAGAAAAGAAAATTAAGGGGTGGTTCAGGATTTAGAGAATTGCTTTTTTTGTCATTTTTAGTTTTGAGACATGCCTAGCAAGGTTTTCAAGCTGGATATGCGACTAGTATGAAGGTCGGGCGAGTCTCAGTTCAATTGATTGATATGAACTTTTCCGTCGTGTGTTTAATATATGTCAGCCGCTAGTTTGTGTCCATATTATCTATGTAGCTGTACAAAGACCGAACCTGGAAATGCCTTGTGAAGATCATGCTGCCATGTTGGCTTATCCATTTGATTAGGTTCCGATTTCTCGGCAATTAGCTAGCAATCATAAGTTGTTCATAGTTACACCCATTTGAAAATGCATTCTTGAGCAAAATTGCCCTTTCTGCAGAGCCACATTGAATCAGCAGTATCTGGAGAGATGGCAATCTTGATCTCCACTCAATTTTCTGATATCTATCATTTGACATGTCCTCGATTGGCCTCGTTGCACGGCTAGGTTATTCTCATTCATTAAAGAAGAAAACTCTTAGGTCTCCCTGGGATCATTCTGGGCGTCAGCTGATACTTTGAGTAATACCAGTAGTGGTCTTTTCCCACCAATGCTACTTGCTTGTTTGAGAGGCCAGGGAGTGAGGTTGGAGGAAGAGGATTGGCCTGTTTGTGCAACCCCACCTACGCTCTCCTCTTCGGGACGCACATACGGTGTAGGAAAAGAAAAACGGATTTTGTAGATTGGAAGTTTGGAACGTGAGTTTGAGACACTCATCCCCTATTGGCATCATGCCTTGTTGGTATGGTGGACTGGATACAACCAAAGAGAGACCCATAAAATCTTTGTGATCGTCGGAAATCTCTCCTGCGTTTATTACATACTTTCAATAGGAACTAGCGACAAGTTTGGTAATAAAGAGCACTAAAAGAAAAACAAGTTAAGATTTTATCCATCGTATTGTCTGCATGCCAATCATGCGCTGACAGCATCATAAACTATCAAAAAGAGTCCAATAGATTGACAAGTTGTTGAGGTACATGGAGAATAGTTTCTACTACTGATAGAAAACCTCATAATGTGAAAACAACAGAATCCAATTGGCTCTGTATCAAATAAAACCTAACTTCTGCAAGATTTGTATTTAATGTTTTGTTTAAAGGTTCCCTGAAAGGAAAAAGTATAATACTGCAAACATGTTACAAGGATCACTCGGTTCGTCTATCAAGCCAGTCAGAAATGACTTTCATTGTCTCACATTAAATTAATCAACTTAATAACCATAATTGCCACCATAGACTGAACCATAACGTCCGGTTTGCCCAGCAAGATTAGGATTCGAAGAAGGAGACGAGTATACCGAACCATGGGCTGCGTAAGAGTTATAGCCTGGATCAGTCAATGGAACATTTTGGGTCTGAGGTGGAGCAGCAGCATCTGCTATGAAATTCTGCAAGACATCCATTTAATCATTAATTGGGTACATAGCAATTTGACCATTCAGTGATAAAGCAAAGATTCAATAAGGTGGCAGTACATCAAAAGGAGCAAAAACTGTTATGTCACGGATATAGGTGTATAAATGGGACCTAGGGCTACCCCGGCCATGCCAGGCCTATAATTTTGAAAAATGGAAAACAAAACAGCAAAAATTTAAAACCAAAAGTGTCATGGCCAGACTCTTCATTCCGTTGGGTTGGACTCTACATAACACAGAGTCCATTGCAAAACAGAATTACTTTTTTGGACAAAAAATAAAAAAATAACAAAAAGAAGTTAATACGGTAAGTTCATGTCCGCACAGGCTAGGCCTCACCAAAACTGAGCCATCTCAAGTAATTTACACCTCTAGTTGCAGAGGTGAAACTGTAACATCACTTTGTGGCATTACATAGTTTTCCAATGGCCCAACATGACATAAGAAAAAATAAAGCAGAAATGAAATAAAAAAGGAGTATAAATCAGCCACAAGTTTGTTGCTTGTCAACTTCATTGGCACACATGACAAAGAGGGGAAGATATACAAGATTGGAAATTCACTTGTATAACAAATTCTTTGGGTATAAGCATAACAAAAATTTATGAGAAAAAGATGTGCAGCTTTGGATAATCAATCCCAAAGTCAGGGTTAATAAGATTGCCTGGATCAATTGCTGAGCAGTTTGAGTTTGAGAAGCAGTTCCACTAATCTCAACCGTCATCTCCCCAGGAACCCCCCTTGTTTCCTGTATGGTAACAGTAGCACCACTAACCCTCCGAACATAGCTTATTGTTGAACCTTGTGTGCCAATTACAGCATCAGCATAAGAAAGCGGTATTTGCATTTGCTGTGTGACCTGCAAAATTACCACTTCCAATCATTCATCGAAATTACAATTGAATAATGTACTGCGGTTTGTTTTTGTTTTTGTTCTTCTCCATTTTCATTCGCTTTTTTACTTGCATCGTTTAATCATGTCTATATGGGCTTGCAATGTCCTAGTACACTAATAATTTCTTATTTTTCAGTGTGCATGCTAACTGAAAATTTAATTAGCTAAACTGAAACCAGAAAAAGTATCAAGACAAAAATCTGATTTCTACCAGCCAAACAGCAAAAAATATCACAAGCATAAAGACTGACCAACATTAGCCAAGCCCTGAACCACACAACACAGGGAGCTAAGACTGAATTTTTTGGCCCTGGAATTTTCTATTCTAGCAAGAATAGCGTGCCTGCTACTGTCAAAAGCAACTATATGTTTGACCAAATCATGGCTAACCTAGGCAAGGCATAACCAACAGCAAACTTTTCCCATAAAAATAGGGCATAGCAATCTTTTTATGACTTAATCATGTCTTGCAAAGTGATCAGTTAATAGCAGAGTACGAAGTTCCATCAAACAAAAATCTGGAGATAGTTTTGCACCACTTGAACAGATGCTATAAAAATCTTGATGGAGCTCAAAGCATATAAATCCCCTGTTCCTTACTCAAACTTTGATAACAGAAATATCACATGATACTCTCTGTGTCTGTTTGCTGGTGTCACTAAATGTAGCCCAAAAAAAAAGACTCAGGAGGGTTAAATTAGTTCGTTGTTCCAACTATACTTCTGCTAACAGATGTCAATAAAACCAAAAATCAGGACAGGATTACCTGAGTTATTACTGATGGTGCAGACTGATTCGATGAAGAATGCACTGGCATTGGCCCTTCTCTTCCATAGGCAGATATACCATGATGGGGTTGTTTTTCGGGTGGAGGCTGCATGTCAGCGGGTGGATAATAATTATCAAATTGCCTAGGAGGTGGGGCGAAACGAGGGTTAGCTCCATATCCAGGACCTCCGGGTGCACTTGAAGGAAAAGCTTGAGGCGGCGGGCCCCAAGATTGGGCAGGAGGCATGTGTTCCATCTCGGAATTAGGCATTTGCATCTAACAAGAATAGCATTTAGTTAGGTCCAATTAATATATTAAACTGATGAAAATTTGTTCTGAATTGGATTTTATAATGGAAGGCACGCTAACCTGCATTTCAATTATAGAAATTATACTGCGATCGACTAAAAATTTTCTCAGATGAGTAGCAATTAATTCAATTGCCTTATGTATGCCTGCAGGCTCCCCTACTACCTCTACAATCCTATCATCTTGAAGAGCAAAGACAGGCAAGTCTTCTGCAATGCAAAGGGAATTAAGTAAGTTGGGGCTCCCTTACAAATTCTACAGTCCAATCTGCTCCTTTCCAAATTTACAGGGGATGTTACCAGTTCCACAAAAGATGAAATAAGTTAGACTCGCTAACAGAATCTTGCAAACCAATGAAATAATCAAGCAACTTATTGTGAATGGACTACCTTGGACACACAGAGATAAAAGGAAATAGATACTCAGCAAGAGAAGCAATGCAGCTATACAGCTGTAATTCAAGCACCAGATTTTCATACAGGTAAAACAATGCAAAGAGAAAAACCTGCTCCAAGAACTCTAACAACACAATTGGACTCTTCCTGAATGGATTTAACTGTTGTGCCTTGTCTTCCAATCAAACTTCCTGCTTGGGCAGCTGGAACAAGCAGCCTTGTTGAAACTTTTCCTCCTGCACCTGGTGGAGCAAGAGAAGAATCACTCTCCAGCCCGTCCACAACACGTCTGTGAACCCTGAGGAGACCATCCACTGCAGGAGGAAGAGGAGCATTAGGCTCTTCCTTGGCAGATACCATAACCTACCCACAAGATAGCAACATCAGCTCTAATACAATCCGACTAACTACCAGCTATGGAAATTCTTCTACATTCAATAAAAAAAAATGTATTGCAATGTCAGAAGTAATAAGAAATTCTAGGGTGAATAAAATTCCTATTGCAAAAAATGGATGAAAGAAAAAGGTATACATGTGCATTTACATATTTGTACAAACTCAATTAAACTGTCACATACTTGTATGGATCCTCTTCTTCAACTTTGCACTATCAAGCATCCTCACTGATTCCCCATAGTTAAACCACAAAGGTTGAAATCCTTTTAAATTAGCTCATGCTACTAGATATTACGTTGACCTCTTTTCTGGATTTACCATTTATATATACTTTTCCAATCAGAAAAATGAAAAGAAAAGAGCATCGAATAGCCAGCAGTATAGGGTTGTAAACATCGAATAGACAGCAGTATATGGTTGTAAGCATTGAATAGCCAGCAGTAAAGGGTTGGATGGTCATCGTTACAACCAACTTAGTTGGGACTGTAGTCAAATTCTTATGTAAATCTAAAATGACTATATAAAACCCATATACAGGTAGGATACCAAAAATAATATAGAAGAGAATATACAAAACTGAGATAGAAATATAGAAAATCAAGCAATGCCTTCAAAAGAAAGGTACAAAGTGAAATATACGAGTAACATGTCATTCAGTTCTTCAAGAGACGAAAAAGGCACAAATTAACTTAGAAAAGTAAATGTGTGACATGGCAGAAGTTTGACTGGGGCGGTCAACAAAAAAGATACCTCAAGATCTTCAGATTCTTCTAGCCGAGGCAAGATAATTATGTAACATATTTCCATCGATTTTTTTTTAAAAATTCAGTTTTGCTTTCTGGCACTCATTTACACCATTTGATCTCTGTTCAAGAGAGATTTGATTCAACAAGTGATGGGAGCTTTTCTTGAGAAAGTGCAGATGAGGATTGGCAGGATTATTTGATGCAATGGAAATGACTAAAAAGGTTAAAAAATTTCTAGGGTATTTGATGGGCGAATAAACTGTCCCCTTTATTGCAAGACATTCTGTATTTGAAGCCCACGGTGCTTTGCTTTATGGGATTTTGACTAAGAACATTACTTATTAGGGAGTCAGAATCTAATTTTCTCCAATGTTATATAATCAAAAGCATTTATGATCCATTGCCAAATGGATGTGAAGCTAGAATTGCCTACACTGGCCTGCAGATATTCATTATCCACTTGTATCTTCACATCTCTATCATTGCATATCAAGGTAGGAAATGACTCCCTTGTGCATCTTCAGGATGAGACGATGAGGCATAATTCTTGTACAGTTACCTATACTCAGTTGAACCATCTTCCCCCTATTCACAGTGCTCTCTTATATGTATTTTTCTAATTTTCTCCAATGTTATATAATAAAAAGCATATATGATCCATTGGCAAATGGATGTGAAGCTAGAATTGCCTCAAATGCTACTTACACTAGGCCTGCAGAGATTCATAATCCACTAGTATCCTTCACATATCTATCATTGCATATCAAGGTAGGAAATGCCTCCCTTGTGCATCTTCCCCCTCTTCACAATGCTCTCTTATATGTATTCTTGTTATTTTGGATGCAAAACACTTAGTTGGATCATTCATTTATCCAAAAACTCAGGAGGTAAAAGTATCTTATAGTCATGATTAATTTGTTCCATCTAATTTGACCTTTCAACATTTCTGACCACAGGGTGGAGTCTTGTCATCTTAAGGTATGTATAAATGTCAAAACGTTTTCATAATTCTATATTATACAATACTGAGCTCAGTCTCTGTTCCTCTTGAATTCTTTAATTTTGAAGTACCAAGGCCTTTAAGGTGATGACTTTCAACATGTGCTTTGGTCCATTAAAAATTACACAGTGATGTTCTCTGTCAACGGCGTTGACCCACAAGGCCCTTTTCCCTTGATGTTTGAATGCATAAACACATCTTTTCTTGCACCACATATTTGCTAGAGAACTATGGAGGAAACTGTTTAATGTTTTTGCTTTTCGAACAATTGCACAAATTCTTTTCCATTAAATTTAGAGGTATTGGCACTTTAAAGAACAGTAAGATTTTATGTAGATGCGTTGTAGCCAATACAAGGTGGATTTCAGAGAAATGCTAGATGTAAGCATTATAAACCAATATATTAAAGTTGATGCTTTGGGGGCATTATTTCTCTCCTAATTGGGACGTGTCTTTGAGATATATTCTTTGAACTTATGGGACAAATAGAAAATTGTGACAAAAGACAAGCATCAAGGGTGGGGGTTAAGAAAATGATGCAGTTAGAAGGGTAAACATCTTCTCTAATTAAATCCAGTGGGGCAGACACTTTGGATCTTAAGTTTGACAGAAGAACGTGACAGTAAGACAAAAAAAAAAAAAAAAAAAAAAAATAGAAAAAATACCAGAAATAAAGGGAAATTTTGACCATAAAAGACAGCTTCTCTTTGAGGGAAACCTGGGCCAAAGTATCGTGAAACCAAGAAGTCCTCCGTCAATAAAGTCCAAAAATTAAAGATGGAAAATACGTTTAATTCAACGGAGCTTTTTCAAGAGAAGATCAAAGAATTATATCTAATCATAAATTGGAAACAGAGGAAAAGACATGGTTTCATAAAAGTCCACCATTGAGGACAAAGGTGTTTTCAAGGGGGAGGGAATGTTACAAGCTCATTTTAGTTTTAGGGAAGTTATTATTTGTTTGTATTTTTATTTTGCAATTGTAAGAATTTTATTCTATTTATTGTTTTATTTTGAATAAGTAGTTATAAGATCATATCCATATTGTGCTCTCTCTCTCTCTCTCTCTAGGCTAGCCTAGATAATGTGATACTTCTCACTAACACCCTCCCTCCCACCCACATCAATCATCAATTTTAGTTCAAGTTCATTGGCAGTTGGTAAATCTGGGTGCTGCAAGTGATATTGAAGCAGGAGAATTGGACATCCTTCCCTAGTCCCTGCCTTGTGCAGCAATCATTTGAATTTAGTTGAAAACCATCAATAGTTGCTAAATCTGGGTTCTGCAACTGATATTTTAGTAGGAGGAATGGGACATCTCTCATTCCCTCTCTACACACACATGCACACAAATACATATAAAAAGTAGAAGTACTTGCTCAACCCCCATTCTGAGGAAATTAATTAACATATCATACACCAACTAAAACATACACTGGCAGTTATATTAAGAGTATTATTAGGATTCTATTTTTGCATGCATCAGAAGGATTTTCCAAACATTTGCTTCGCTGACTAAACCAAGAAAACCAGTGCCAGCCACAATTTGCAGCAGGCATGCGAAAAGATCACAAATTCTTGTCATATAACATCTCCGCTGTGGAATCCGACCGTAGGATATATAAGAATGACTCATTGAGATTTGAATCCCTTTGTTCCTAATAGAGTCTTAATAGGCGAGGATGACGATCTGAGTTGCGGTGGTTATGGTTTTAGGATTGAGGCAATAAGTAGAACAAGAAGATGATTGTTTAAGGGAGAGATTCGTTTGAGAGAGAGATTGAAGACGTGGAGACACACGGACGTATATATTCTTTTTTTCTTCTAGTAGCAGAGAAAACTCCCTAGATTGTGATTATATATATATTAGTGTCATGGTATATATATTTTAGTTTCATGGTTTCTAGAGTTGAAAAAAACTGAAAGCAAAGGCATATGACAATTGACTAGAAAATGAAGACAATAAGCATGTCATTTCACCTCTCATGAACCAAAGACTTAAGCCCCATTAAAGAAAGGAAATAAATATCCATATAATAGAATCATAGAAAATGTAACTTTTGCATATATTAGAGTATCATGTTTTATTATTAACTTCCACTCATTATGCACTCAGTTTTATCCAGTTCTATTAATCAACACATGACAGTTATCACAAGTTACGCTCTAGTGACCCGAACTGCAAAAATAAAAATAAAAAGTATATATCCCAACCAAATATAGTCTATACAAAAGCCCACCAACAGAAGGTGAAGGTGAAGGTGAAGGTGAAGGTGAAGGTGACGGAGCAGAAGGCCCATAGCACGAGCTAGTAAGACCTTGCTCTTCAGGAATTAAGAAGTTCTTTTTCAAGAAATTGACATTGTAACAATATCCCTCAAAGAAAACCAGTAGAATACCAACTAAAAGGAAATAAGCACTAATCAAATCCATCATGCTAGGCTGACCAAAAAAGTTCCACAATTCAAATGCAAATCAAGGGAAAGAAATTTAACTTACAGCTCTTTCTCTCGTTCCTGAAGGACCATCAAGGATCTTAATCCGGGCTTTTGTCTCTTCACATGTTTTCTTTATGTACTCTCCTTTACGTCCGATTATACTTCCAACCTTCTGTGCAGGCACCAACATCCTGAAAACACTCTCTCCAGGCCACCCTGGCCATTTTACAGTGCCTCTAGCAACTGAATCATCTTCAAGATCCTGGTTTTCATCAGGATGCGAGTTCTCTGGTATTCCATCTTGGTGTTCTTCTTCTTCTTCTTCTTCTTCTTCTTCTTCCTCCTCCTCTTCCTGTTCCTGTTCCTGTTCCTGTTCATGTTCTAGTTCTAGTTCTTGTTCTTGTTCTTGTTCTTGTTCTTGTTCTTGTTCTTGTTCTTGTTCGGATTCATGTTGATTTTCATGTTCATGTTCATGTTCATGTTCATGTGCTTGTTCACTTTCATTAAAACTAGGATCAAGTTCAGCCATAAGGTCTGTGCTGAGAAGTACAAATTGAAAGTTCTGCTGCACAGATAAGTACACAATACTTTTCCAATGGTTATAAATGAACTTCCTGTCTTGATGCATTTTTTCTTGTAAAAATATGAAATGAAAAATCTAGTTGTTCAAACACATGCAATGAGGAAAGAGAAAATGTAAACTCCAGGCAATCTGAAGACAAAAAGCCGGCAACAAGATACGTGAATAGGAAACATCTCGTATCTAATATCAATGATAGTGTTTTTTTGTTTTTTTTTTTAACCGTCTTTGTAGCCATATGGCGAAGGCCAAAACACATACATGCAAACATGTGCCTATTGGCAGACAGACACAGAACTTGGTGTTGCTTCTAGTTTGAAGCCACTGGGTCAGGGAAATTATAGACCATATCACATGGAGCAACTCAATCATCTTAGAGAGCACAAGGAATGTCATATTACTGAATCACCAAATTCTCTCTTCTGATATTTATGTGTGAAGAACATGACATTTGTTTCAATAATTTCAGTATCCTTCAACTTCTCAATGTAACTCAACAAAGTCTTATCCATATTTAGTCCTTCTTGGCTACACGAAAGCTCTTCCACAGTGCTCTATGAAGGTTCATCTCAAAAGTTAAACAATAGAACTTTTTCTAATAAGATTCACAAATTTATTAATTATTATAAGCGTAATTCCAACCAAAAAGAGGATAAAGAATGCAATGACATCAAGAAAATAATAACAAAGAAAGAATACAGAATATCTTTACAGCCAAGAATAATTAAAGAAAAAAGAAAACACCTTTTCAGAACAATGCTACACACTTAGCTCTATCCCATAACTATGAAACTTCTTGCTCTCTCATGCTTCAGAAATCTTAGTGTATATCTTTGTCCACATCACCTAATCGTTAGTCGAAATTATCAATTTCCACATAACCTCAGCCCACCAGCGTTTCAAGGAGCAATTGATTCCACTAGCTTGGGATGACCCAATTAAATTAGCTTCTTGAAGAAGTCCATGAAAGAATGAAGGGAGATGGGGTAGTTTGGCTAACCAAAAGGAGAACGAAAGAATGAATAGCAAGAAAAGAAGCACGACGAATCTAACATCCATAACAGCATAACCTTTTGTGATCCCGAGAAGTTTCAAGTAAGCATTCTCGAGAATAGTCAATAAAGAGGACATATCTAAACTCTACCCCTACTCAAGTTGTGCTGGAACTGTAAATTTCAATTGATTGTCCTATTTTCACAGAGTGACCAAAAGAATTTATAGTGAAATTTTTATGCAAAGAAAGATGATATAGTTTAGGAAATGAGCAAGAGTGAGAACCAATCCAACCTTCCTCCCAAAGAGAATCTTATCCTGCAAACCCACATCCCACGTTCTAACTTGGATAAAAGATAAAAATCACTAAAATATGAACTTCCAAGGGTTTCTAAGAGAACCTCTCACCAATGCAATCATGAGCACACTCTTTTTAGAAGGACCATCCAAGACCTTCAAGTAAGTTAGCAAATGAGAAGGAAATAATATAATGACCTCTCAAGACCTTATAAGTTTTGCATTGGAGAATGGACAAATTGTATCTCAATGAAGGTGAAAAAATGTTAGTTCTTCCTCTAAAACACTGAGGATGTGAAAGGTTTTACACAGATAATGCCATATAGTAATCAAGAAAATTGATCTTCAGTTGGAAAATGATGCAAAAATCAACTTAGGTTTGAAAACTAGAGGTAATTTTTTGATTGAAAAGGATAAATCCGATTCACTTTGCAATATTTGGAGACCTATAATTGGGTCCTTGTAGCGGAAATCAAGAAAAATAATCTTTAATCGGAAACTAATGCAAAATCAACTTAAGTTTGAACAAATACAGTTCAAATTCTGATTCCAAGCCCACAGTTGATTATTAGCCAATGCAGTCTTCATGCTCCGTAAAATGTAAAATCCGGTGAAATCACAAAATGCGAGCATGTAATTTGAGATCCTTTCATGTGAATTTCATTCTTATTCAATATTTTTCAACAGAACTACCCTTGAAACTCAGGAGAACTCCACTCTAAATTTATATCAAAATCACGAGCATAGAAACTCGAATTACAGACAAACTTAATAAATAAATCTTTTTCAATTACCAATCGACTGTGTTTCGTATTCCAAACAACTATGCACTTAGTTTCCTCCAATTAATGTTTACCTTTTCTGTTCCAACTCTATAATCCAAACAGACCCTAATCAAAGACGGTAAATAAAATAATATTCGAATATTGTGAACCTCGAAAACCCCTTAAACAAAACCCTTAATTTGCAAGTAAGCATGAAAGAGAAAATGCTACAAATTCTGAAATACAAAAGATACAGTTGACAAACAAAGGTAATTTAACAATAAAACGAGAAAATTAATTCAAGATTTGGAGACAAAAAATGTAAGAACACGGTAAAAAGTAAAAAAAGCATACAATAGCGAGAGAGATGTAGGCTTACTGTGACGGAGAGAGAGATCGATCCCAGAGAGTGTAATTAATATTTGTAATGGAATTTAGTCCAATATCTACTGCAGCATTGCGAGAGACGGCCAATGCTTCGTTGTCTTAGGTTGTATTTTCAGAATTTGCTTAGAGGTCCTCTGAAAATCTACAACTTAACGATTTACCCCTCGACTGGGATTAAAAAATAAAGAATTACTGGGATTAAAAAATAAATTCTTTATTTTTGTGGAACAAAGGTGGTGCATCTTTACTGGGATTAAAAAATAAATTCTTTATTTTTGTGAAACAAAGGTGGTGCATCTTTTAAGGTGCTGGGTTAAGTCTCCCAACAAGTGCAGCTCTCATTTTAGTTGCTATCATTGACATAGTGTCGGAGATAAGTGAGAGAAATGTGAAGATTATTACAAGTTATCTTGCGATTTACCCCTCGATTAGGATTAAAAAATAAATTCTTTATTTTTATGGAATAAAAGGTATTGGGTTAAGCTCCTAACAAGTGCAAGTCTCGTTTTTCATTGTTATTATTGACAGATTATCAGTGACAAGTCGAATGAATGTGAAGATTACTATAAGTCATCCTCCCCCTTTGTCCTGAGTGACACATGTACTACAACGATTGAGACAAATGGTCACAATTTCGCTAGGGTGAGTTAACCTCAAAAACTCGTTCCAAATTAGTAGTGATTTCTTCTTTTAACCTCAAAAACTCGTTCCAAATTAGCAGTGATTTCTTCTTCTTTTTTTTTTTCTTTTGAATAAAATTTCGAGCAAATTTGAACACCTCTCGACATTAGTGATTGTTATACGGACATATTGTTTCATTTCAAAAATAACAAAAATCTTATCTTTTATAGCATATCCTCCTAATTAGCAAAAATTAACTATGTAATTTCAATTCTAGACTAATGTTATATTTGAAATTGTTATTAAATGCTACAAACTATTTTTTTTTCCTTTTTATTTTCTGATTTTTTCTAACATGGAAGTGTTTCTTTTTAGAATAACGCTATTGACAGTCGCTCACTACCGGTAGTCATCATATGTGACATTACTTAATTTGATGAATTATTTACTCCAATTAAGTAATGTATTTATAGCCATTAATTATGAATAATTCATCAAATTAAATAATGTAATGTAGAATGACTACCGACAGTAAGCGACTATGTATAGCATCACTCTTCTTTTTAAGTCTAAATTAATTTAATTGGGAAGACTTGATTGAAAGTGTAAAAAATATTTTTTGATTGACTAGAAACATATTTGATTTAAGTATTCTTAAAAACAATATAAAAATACAAGCTAACATCCAAAATTTTGATTTAAAAACATTTTTTTCTCTCTCTTTTAACTAAAAAAAGCACAACTCCCATCTAAATTAAATATATAGGGGGAGGGGTGGGGTGGGGTGGGGAGGGGTGGGGGACCACCATTAAGGAAGAAGAAAAAAATGATATATTTTATACATTTCAAGACAATTTCAAATATAGTATGAAGTAAAAGAATAAAATTGAAAATACATTGTTGGTTTTGACTTATGGGAATATGTTATAAAAAAAAACTCGAGCGAAGGTTTTTGTTAAAAAAAGAAAAAAGAAAAAGGATATTTACGTAATAGTCAATAACTTCATGGAGTACATGTGATATTTTCTCTAAAAATTTTATACTTGTATTAATTAAGAATAAAAACTCACGCAATCAATTTATAAAAATTTGGACTATCCTGAAATTAGTCTTTTAAGACGAACACCAAAATTCAATAGTGTATTTTTAAGAGGATAATAAATGATCAAATATTTTTAAAATTGAGTATTTTATTTAAGCACTTGTATATATAAATCTAACTTGTATAGTTGTTATAAGTAATAAAAACTATTCATGTTATAGTTACTATCAACAAGTACTCCATGAATTTTAGCCAAAGTGCACAATATAAATATGTTTTGGTGTTCGAAGATTACTAAAATTCAATAGACAATAAAAATCATATAAACAGATAGCATTCCGATAAACTCAACGTAGGAAAATGGTTGGACAATATCAATCTTCCCAAAATTCAAAACATAGGTAAATGTACATAAACATGTCCTATTATACATTTTTAATTTGTCTCTATATCAAATCATGTGACTTTTATATCAAATCGATCGCCTAACTAATATTTTTATTCCAATTTCAACATTTCATCGATAATTGTAACAAAAATTAACGGCCAATTCCACATAGCTTATAAAATGTGTCACCTAACACTTTCATGTCAAATGAGTAGGTTTTGCCAACAAAAAAATTTGGATGATTGAATTAGAAATCTTAAATTTGTTTTGTGCAGTCTTCTTTTAATAATTTTATTTTATATTTGACGTCAAATAAGTATAGATCATGCATTTCATTAGTCACATTGGATTGTTCACTAACGATTACAAGATGGTTAAATGAAACAAAAATTTTAATTTAGTGATTGAATCGAAATAAATCGAAATTGAGTGACCAAATATGTGACTTTGGTGACCTATAGTGAAATTTTCCTTAGGAATTTATCCTCTCCTTCCCACAAAAAACGCCCTCGTATTTATATATATGAAGTTTATGTTCTTGGGAAGATTGAAGAAAAAAAGTTAAAATGCTGCTAGTCTTGTGTTGTACACACAATGTTACTTAAACATGTCTTTTAAGTCTATATTGAGATTGATTTTAGAACTTAATTCTTGATTTGTGAAATATTCAGAAATTATTTGAAGTGATTGATAAATTTTAAAAAAAATTATTATACAAGAATTCATACCATTTGGCAGCAGACTTTAAGAAATATCAAAATAATAACTTATCAGATTATGCTTTTACTTTCTCAAATTATCTATAAGACTATAACTAAAATACCAATTTTAACCATAATCAAAGAAATTAATTCATTTTCTACTATATAGACTACGTTTTTATTTTATAGTTTTACATATTTTGAGATTTAAAAAGATATAAATTCCTTTTCATTTTAAAATAACTATTGGGAATAGAAATATTTGTCCATCTTGTTTTTTGTGATCTAATAACACAAGACCATTTCTCGATATTATGTTAATCTTTTCTCTATCGTTTCAATTTTATCAAATGTCCCCAAAACGAGTCAAAATTTCCTATAGTAGAGTTAAGGGCACTAGCGAAAGTGACACTGAACCCTCTTCGTTCCAGTACTTTATTTTCCATGAGAGTAAGGCACCACGTATAGTTAGTAAGGAAAGTTCTTAAATGTAAATGTGCAACTGTCAAGCCCAGATTGTTTAGTAAGGAGTCCAACCACTTTTCCGACTAGAGTTTGAGAATGAACTTGGTTGGTTTAGTCAAAATCTTTTAGAGTAAAAGGAAAGGACAAGTTTCAAATGGAAAAGCCTTTTATGTATTGTTATAAATATAAATATAAATATTACAATATTACCAATAATAATAATAATAATACAAATTGACATTATTATAATCAATGTCTATTTTAGTAATTGTATACAAATACAACAAAAAATCACTTTTGTTTATCAAATACTAAAATAAAAATTTTAAAGAATAATGATATTCATAGTCGCTCACTACCGGTAGTCATCCTACGTGGCATTACTCAATTGGATAAATTATTTACTCCAATTAAGTAATGTATTTATAGTAAATAATTATGAATAATTCATCCAATTGAATAAAGTCACGTATAATGACTATCGGTAGTGAGCGACTATGAATATCATTACTCAATTTTAAATCATTCAACAATTTTAAAACAAAAGTTAATCAAACATTTAATTGATTCTTCCCATATCAACACAACAAAATATAATTTTCTTAAAATCACAACATACCAAACTAAACCTTAAATATTTTAGTTGGGCACTAGTAATAGATAGAGGTGTCAATCCAGCCCCGCCTTCGATAAAAGTCCGGTGACGGCCCGCACTAGAAAAAATCCGCCCCATGGCGGGTTGCGGGTCTGGTCAATCCAGCGCATGAAAATTGAACACGAGCCCGGCCCACCCGTCGACCCATCCGGGTCGAGCCCATATGGGCCGCGGTTGGACCCGGTTCGGCCCATGTGAATAAAAAATTAATTTTTTTTAATTATTAAAAAAAATTAATAACTTATTATAATTCAACCAAAATGTTTATTCATTTACACATTTACACTTACACATTCACACACTTACACCTTTTTTTAAAAAATTTATTTTTTTATTTTTATTTTTATTACTTTCTACTAGCAGCAGCCTACTGCTGCTTCATGATGTGACAGTTGCTAACGCTGCCAACGGCTATCACATAATTAATTTATGGCAGAGAGCCAAACAACTCTATGCTATTTGTGTTTTATTTTTTATTTTTATTAATTATCTAAACGGGCCAGTGGCGTAGGCAATAGACCCGTGGGGTTGGGCCGGTCAGCCTCCTTGACCCGCAATTCTGGGTCGAAACAGGTGGGCCGATGCAGATTCAACCGATCCGTCCGTTTTGACACCACTAGTAATAGAGATGAATGCTAAATAAAATTCTCCCTCTAACAAAAGGGATTTTTCTTTCCCACCATCTAACATCTCCGATCTTTTTGAATAAAGTGTCTTACAATCAATGTTCTACAAAGCGTAAAGCATAACTAAGCGTAGAAACTGAGTTTCAAACTTTTCCGAAAACTAGATAAGAACAAGACAAAGGCATGACTAGCGCCTCACCAAACAATGCCTACAATACATTAAAATAAAAACATATTTCCTCCTAAAAAACAGCAATATTTTACAAACTAACAGAGCATTGATTAAAAAAAGCTAGAGGGTCAAAGATCAGTTGTCCAGAGAATTAAACAAATAAAAAAACTATTCTTTTTTAGAAAATGAACATGTAAAATCGATTTACCCGAAAACCGGTTGTGCACTTCTTTCAACATATTTGATCTAATTTTATACATATAAGCAAATCGAATTTTAAAATCAACTCCCCAATTATTTAGGTCAAACTGCTTATTTGTTTATGTTTAAATTATAATCTATAAACTAGTCAAATTGATCGAACATATTTTTTATCTACATATTTCGTAAAACCTATAACTTACTACTCACTTATTATCCACTCATTCTAAAAGATTTACAATATATAAATAATTAAAAAATAATTTCAAAACTACCAAACATGCACTAAACTATTCTAGTTCTAAAAAATAGTTCAAATACTTTAGATGGCAATCCCCACAACAAAACCAAGTTTATGCGCTAAACACTAATAAAAAAGAAATCAACATTAATCCTCATACTCTATCACATGCAGTGTTCTAAAAAGCGTAAGTAGTGACTTGGCGTGAAGGCCATGCTTCAAACTTTTCGAACATAGGCGATGACGTGACAAAGGCGATGCGAGAGCGAGGAGCGAGGCGTAGCTAGGAGTCAAGGCCGAGCTTCAAATTTAGGCAGAGTCTAGAGACCGCCTATACGAATTTTTTAGAACAGTGATCTCATGTTATAGTCTTGATAGGTGAAAAGAGACACAATTAAGTTCGAAATATTAACAAAAGCAAAAAGTTGTCATCCAATTCCAATGCCCACAAAAAAGAACATCATATGTGAATTACAAACTAAAAAGTAAAAACAGAACTATGCTCTCTGCCTGTCCAACACAAGTCCACCAAATAACGATTTGGGCTCCAGAGAAAGAAATGACGGACGACCTAGTTTTAAACCATTTGATAAAGAGAAGAAACTACAATTCTATTCAAAACTATGCATCGAATATGCTGTTTTAAGTCCTAAACTTTCCTCTTCGTTTTATGTTAATAACGATTAACGAAAAAACACGAGGAATATAGGCAACCATTTGTCCACATTCTCCATTTATCCACCGGAACCTTTTCTCTCAATTAACAAAATCTAAGAGGGGAAAGGGAAAAACAAGAGGAAGAGAAGTAGAAAAGACGAGAGAAGGCTAAAAGAAACACCGAGAAGATTCACCACACAAATCTCAGTATAACACAATTTCTTCAGTCCAAATGCAAGCCTTCAAGTAAATCAATTCACCACACAAATCTCAGTATAACACAATTTCTTCAGTCCAAATGCAAGCCTTCAAGTAAATCAATTTCTCCAACAACAAATCTTAAGAAAAATGGTACTACTTTCTGCATTTTTTCCCATATTCATGCATATGTAAAATATTGCATTCCTTTTCTTGGAAGACCATGTTCATCTATTTCCCAGCTTCTTAAAAAGATTCCCAGTTTCTTAAAAAGAGTTTATGAGCCCATCAAGGTTTCTGCCATCAACTCTTTGTTTCCATTATATGTTTGCTAGATAACAAACCTGATAGCTGGTTAAAAGCCTAGAGGCCCCGTATTTTGCACATTCAAGATCAGCTTGAAAGTGTAAAAAACAGTGTTCAGTCAATGAAACAACATTTGTAATAAAAGCGTAAGCAAAGAAACAGTCAGTGGAGAAGAAATTAAGTGAAATCTACCAGAAAACCAACGATTATAATGAAATCTTGAAAAGTTGTAAACAAAGTGATGTTCTAATAATTTTATGAAACTCGTTCTCCAAGCTATCAAGAAATCTGAAATGATGTAAAATTTTGAAAAAGTAAGGCCTTAAAATTTGTCAAAATAATCTTGAGTAACAGAGAGGTTAGAGTGGCAGTCCAGTAGGTCATTGTTAATGTCCATTGCCACCTGCTATGTTGTCTGTACTTGGATTTCTCGTGTGACTGTTGGTGTCATCCTATTTTGAAAATAATGTAACAGAAAAGAAGAAACCTTTCTTGCAACAGTTCTGAGGTTGAGACATGCTTGTGACCTCGACAACTTCATCTTCTTAACTTTTTATGGTTTTGGGGAGAAAAACATCAGAAGAGATGAAATAAATAAAAATCAAGTTATAAAAATTAATAAGGAAAAGTGGGAGACAAAAATAGTCGCCATTTCATCTAGAAAATAAAAATTGAAACATTGAATTCAGTCGACTTAATAAATGAAGTTTTTCTAAACCAGCTTTAAATTGTTACAAGTATCGAATTTTAGCAATGTCGATAAAAAGATTTGGTGTGGATCGTTGAATTCAGGTAATAACATCCACTTAGCATAACATAAAATATATTCAAAACAGAGATCGATGTAAAAGCATCTATATTCAAATTGTTTAGGTTAGTCTAAACATTAACCTGGGTGATCTCAGCTGGTGTGGGCTTCAAACCTATTCCCAGCTTCTGAAATGTTCAAGTCTTCCTTCATTAAAGAAATCTCTCTCCGTGCGTGAGTGTGGAGCGGGGGGAGGGGAGGGGTGTGTGATGTGGAAGGATGGAATATGTTTCTGCATTATTCAGACGACGGAGCAATACACACTAAATAAAGTTTCAGAAAAATGGGATTGGTTCTTTCAACTAACTCAACTGTTCTATAGCTAATCCAGCTTTCAAGATAAAAACTTACCTTGAAAATACAATCCAATAAATACAAAAATCATGATGACGGGAACATGGGGCCTTCCATCAACACCAGCTGATATTGACCTACAGAAAGCAACATTTACCTTTCAGTAATATCTCATGTATGCAGCCCAAAAATTAAGGTCAAATTATAAACGTGTAAGTGAAAGAACATTAAAGACGAGTATAACCGTTTTCTTCCACAGGACTCGGTATACAGTTAGAAGTTATAAAAGCATTAGAAATGTATTATTTAGTCTGCATGCAGAAAACGTGCAAGGAGAAAAATGAAAGGAGAGAAAAAAAAAATGTGAAGAGAACAATTAATAGCTGTATCATAAAATATAAAATTATTTATGCATGTCTGCACATAACATCAATTTAAATTTGTGCATAAAAACAAACTTGAATTACCTTGACACTATTCTTTTAGTTGTGAGTCCAAATCCAAAGGGGAAAAGTGGATCATAGTGTGAATCCCCTACATTCATTGGGAGCTGATCTACAGTTTTGAACCAAGTCCTAGAAAGTTTTCCAGTAAAACCATAGTCCCCAAAGAGAACATCACTCACACCTTGACCTTCGGTACCAGGTAACCAGGCTGCCACAAGTGCATCAATTCCTGGAATGTATGGTTCAATTACAATTGGTCGACCAGATATGATGACAACAACACATTTGACGGCCCCACAGACATTTTTTATGACATCAGGTCCAGGATCAGCCATTGTGAGAGTTTGGCTGTCCCCTGCACTCTCTGTATAAGGGTGCTCCCCAACAATGACGACAGCATAATTGAAGTTGTGGGATTTGACGTATTCACTGTCAGGGTTCTCAGAGTAGATAACTTCTGTGTCTTTATCAACTGCAGAACTAATTGCACTAAGAATTGTTGTTCCTGTCAATGAAACAGTTTTGGCAATGAAATTAATTGCCAGTCCCAGTGTTTTCAGAACATTAGATACAAAAATATTTCGAATCAGAAGATGATTGGAACTGATTAAAAATAATATACTCATCGATGATAAAATAGGATTGATTAGGAAGATATCACCGACGTAGATACCTCACATAGTTTTCCTTGCTGTATCAATCTACCATGACGTCATATAGGCTATGAGGATGTTAGCCTTCATCTCATTTGAGACACTTTTCTTCATGAATTGTGAACATAAGTCTATTTAGATTTACTTAAAAGGGATTGAGTTAAAATGCAGTGACTCTATAGGCACCAGCAATTTACTGAACCTTCATAGTGACTACTCTGATTAATATTAGGTAGAACATAATAGAAATATTTTCTCTTTTAATTTCTAGCATGCATCACTTAAATTTTACACTCACTTAACCATTTCAGTTTCTGTCCTGTAAAATGGTTTTGCAACAACTTCCAAAACAAAACTCACTAGAATCCAAGTAATTGATTTCAAAACTTCATTACTTATCAATTCTTTGAACTTCATCTACACAAACACAAGTGGAGCTAAACATACCACTTGTGTAGTTATTGCCACTGAATCCCTGCCAAGCTATAGTCCATCCACCACATTGATAACCCAAATTGTCAGCATGGCTACCGGCAACTAGAATTTTGCCCACTTTCTTAGGCAAGGGTAATACTGAATCGTTTGCATTTTTCCCATTCTTCAGCAGAACGAGCGATTTCCTAACGGCTTCCCTCGCCAAATTTCTGTGTGCCTGTAACATTAGAAGATTTTAGACCATTCACAGTAATAATTTAAACTCATGGAACTAAAACAGGGGGTTTATCCAGTGTAGGAGTTTACAGGATATAGCAAGTATAACTTATAGTATTAGAAATAAGATTGACCTGGTTCACAGAGAAAAAAATATTAAGCTACCTGGCTTCCAACCTCGTTGACCAGACTAAGATCAGCAAGAGGGTTCTCAAAGAGTCCCAAGGTGAACTTGACTAGCAAAATTCTCCCCACAGCATCATCAATACGCTCCATTTGAATAAACTTGTTCTTGACCAGGTACATGAGGTCATCTACGAACTCAGTGAAATTGTATGGGATCATAATCTGTGAAAAATTAAAGCTATGCCTCCTGAGTTTAAGATTGAACTTTCATGAAAACAGTTGGACCAACTTCAGTGGTTTGTAGATGCCAAAAAAACAAAAAAACAAAAAAGGCACTAACCATATCGATGCCAGCTAGAACACTTTCTAGAACAGAGTAAGTGTAGTTTGAATGTGGTGGAGAGGTGATCCTGTCAATGCCCAGCCAATCTGAGATAACAAAACCCTGACGACATATTTGGTATTAGACACGAATTGACAATATTAAGAAAGAAAAAGAAGCTAAATCTTGACCATTCTACTGAAGCACATTCTAATACCATATACAAAAACAAGCACTGGTGGTTCGTCCACATCAATTAGCAGAGCTACTCAGTAATGGTTCAAATTGTTTTAAAGTTTGAATTGATTCAGCATAAGAATATCAAAAGTGATAAAAGCAGCCAAATAAAAAAAAAAATATCGACACAAGTTAATATTATGAACAGTAATATAAGTCCATATGCAATATCACAGATGACATTATTATGCCGAGTATAAATCTTAGAATAAGAGCATGTGAGTCGTTCATGGTATTCAATGCAACAAAGCATATCAATTTAGCTTAAACTGGTACTATTCAAGACCTTAAACTAGTAATAGCACCTCAATTGAATGCAAATTATCAATTGAATGCAAATTAAATAACTAAGCATGGATGTTACCATTTTGAGACCCTACCTTGAACTTAAGTTTACCCTTTAGAAATCCAGTAATCAATTCGTTGTTTGCGTGCATCTTATTACCATTCCAGCTGGAGTAAGAAATCATGACAGTTGCTACGCCCTTATTAATCGCATCATAGTAGGCAGGCATGTGAATGCTGAGCAATCCATGCATGTCAGTCAGGGTGTTGTTTTCGTTTATGCCCTTGGTTGTTCCTCCATCACCAACAAAGTGCTTTGCACAAGCTGCTACCTTGTTCCTGAGAAAAAGAGGTAGATTAGTTGCCAGAAAAAGTGAAAGTCTCAAATTTAAAGTCTAGTATCAAGAAGCAGCTAGCCCAATTGAACAATTAAAATTCAGGAAAGAATATGATTGAAAAAATGACTATAGAAAAGTTATAAAATTCGGACATTATTGATTGGAAACATATTAAGAAAATGAATACCGAATAAGATTTTTAATCTGCTCACCTTTGACAAATATTGATGGTTCTTTATTATCACATTTGACAAAGATAGTAAGAGACCTGATAATGTAACTAACTACACTTAAAATAAAGGACTGATATCATCAATATTTGTCAAAAGTGTAACTATCAAAAGTGTAACTAACTACACTTTTGACAAATATTGATAGTTCTTTATCATCAATAACACTTTACACTTGCTAAACTGAATCTTATCCATAAAGACGCTTTATTTGATAGATTCCATACTTTCCAGCAACATAAGGGACACCCTGCTTTGAACCTTTGGGAATTTCACCTTGTAACCCCAGTATAATGTCCGTCATCTCTTCAACTATCTTAGGGTCCTCACTGTAACTTTCATAACACCGACCCCACCTCGGATCTCTGCAAACCTACATAAGATTACCAAACTGGTAATAACCTCGATCAGAAACTTAAGAATAGAGCAGTTTAAGAGTGCAGCAGACAATTTTTTAATTATCTACTGTACTTACAGTCTGTAAGGATTAGGACACATCTTATACTAACTTATAACTTACTGCAATGCAAGGAGCAAATGCATAAGGAATTCCGGTTGCTCTGACTTCGACAGCAGTTGCATCACCTATCCGTCGCAAAAGTTCAGGGTCCCTGATGCAGTCGACAGAATCAAATCAAGAATGCTGTTCAGGACCGATAAGATATCTGAAGGAAAAGTTAACAAATAATCTCCTGACAACTAGAAATATTAGCTATAGATTATGCAACTCAATTATGATATCTAAAATATAGTTCCTTGCTATATAGAGGTTTTCAGATATAAAATGGTCCGCATACATGGGAAAACTAGCCCACTCTTTTAGTTAGGAGAGTTTGGGAGAAGAGTTTGCCAGATATTAGTTTAAAAACTGTGTTTTTTAAATAAAAACATGCAACAGTAATAAACAGCTTGCAGTGATACCCAAATTGCTTGTTAGTTAACAAAGTGAAATGGTAACTTTGAAATTATGATACATGATATTGATATGAGAAAAGTTTGATCGCTGAATATTAGAAGACGAATATAAATTCTGTGCCAGATAGAAGGAACACTATTCCATATTATATTACAAAATGAGTGTCATATACTTGCCTGGTAGCCCCAAGCCCAATATTATGTGGAAATATGGTGGCATTATAGACATTGTTGTGTCCATGAACAGCATCAATCCCATAAATCATAGGAATCCCTAGACGGGTAGATAAAGACCCCTTCTGGAAGTCATTCACCATATTCACCCAATCTGCAGCGGTAGCATGTGGAAGAGGTGTACTTCCACCACCGCTTAATAGGCTCCCTACAAAAAAGTCCTTTTATAAGCAGCATAATCTTAATTATCCTTTGCCTTTTAATAGACACTGCTAGAAGAAGATAACCACATCCTGCAGTCTTGTACTTATGACAAGGCAAATAGGTTTTTAGCAACTACAATCAATAAGAGACACATATTTGATGAATCATATCAAGACATGATGGATATTATGCGAGTAAAATCACAAGAACAAACAATCAGCACAAACTTGTAGGTAGCCATACATTTCTCTGTCCACTTAATGAGCAAAAATATGAAATTGTGAAGCTTTATGTCCATTTTTTACATTGTATTACATTACCAGATACCAACTACAAAATGTGTATGTGAGCGAAATGTAGATTCTTTTCCAGTTTATAGAATATATTACAAAATCACAAGGTGGTAATAAAATGAAAATTTTGGGGAGGGAATAAAAATGCACACTGATGCTCATTCAAAGACGGAGCTAATTCGAGATAAAAAATAAATAAATAAAAGACAAAGATTGAAATGCTCTATCAGTCAGTTCTTAATGAAGTTTCTTTTATGACAGTGCAAAATAATCCTACATTATATTACTTCGTAATTTGAACTACTACAAGAACTCAATATTTGTGTTAACATATTAGGTTCGTCATACTCCATGTCAGGTTAACAAAAAGAAAACCCTTCCTAATTTCTTGTAATCTTACTATCTTAGAACTTCCAATTCCACTTTTTAAGGTTAATACCAACAATATTTCCAAGGCAAAAATAAAAACACACCCCAGTTTGCTGCCTGCCTGAAAAAGGTACTATTTCAAGTGGATAACTATAGACCGCAGAAACTATACCTCGTGAGTTGTAAAACCATACATTGCCCTGCCAGGACAAACCGCTCCTGCATTATGAATTGGTAATTTCCAAAATTACTTGCTATTTTGCTACACTACATCCAACATTTCCTATCTTTTCATCAAATTAATCAAACTCTCGGTATTTGAAATTATTTATTTGTCAAAACAATAGCAGAAGTTCAAACATGCAAGATATGTTCTACAAAAAGATTCACAAGTCCTGAAAATATGCAAGTACCAATTCTAATCTCTTGGGTTTTCGAAGCATCGTCTACCCGCATAAATACAAACAGAACCCACATTTTTATCCTGACCTCATCAATGCCTAAATTTAACACAGATACACGCAAAAACACAAATGCAGCAGTCTCATCCATGTTGGAGAGACAATAGTCCCGTCAAAGGTAGAAAATGGAAAAGAGAAAACGATCTTAACCACCACATTTATATTAGAACATAAATTAATGTACAAATACACGTAAAACGCCCAATTCCTTAGTGTTATACATTACCAATGTAGTAATTCTTCACTATATCAGAAGTGGCAACAGTCCTATCAATCTGGGCCATCTGTCCAATCTTTTCTTCCAATGTCATTCTACCAAGTAGATCTTTCACTCTGACCCCAATAGGCTGTTTCGCATCCTTGTATAACATAAACTCCTCCCCCCTTGTTCTTCTGAAACCCCACCAAAAAACCATTATCCCCACCCACAAAATCCAAACTCTTCCAAACATCATATTATCAACTTCACTACAAGAACAGCAGCAGTACGGTTTTCAAGTTGAATCTTTGATGGATGCCCACACAAATGAAATGCTATAAAAATGGGGAAAAGAAGAGCTAATAGAGGAATAACGTGTAAAATTGTGTTATGGAATAGTGGAGAATTGAGAGATTTTTATAGTGTCAAAGGCAAGTGTGGTCTGGTAGAGAGATTCTGTGAGAACGTGGTTGGGTGATTTGTATGTTGTGAAATGACACTTTTACCCTTTATATATACATATACATTATATAATTTATATTCCATATTTATCTCTATAATAATTAACTATTATACCATATATAAGTGGAATTCGACCATATAAAAATAAATAGAAATTGATAGGAGGAACAATGTTGAGAATGAAAGATTTGGAGAAGAATAGTGAAGAGAAAGAGAATTGGAAAGGAGAGAATTGAGGAAATTGAAAAAAAAAACTAGTGGAGCTCCTTACAGTTGTGATAACTAGTGTATACTGCTTTTGGCAGTGGATTCGACCTTAGGTTGCGATTCAAATTCGATGGCTATTCAAATATGTAACAGATGAAAAAAGATGTGAATTTGAGAATTTGATTTGAGGAGATGAAATTTGAAGAACAGAAAAGATGTGATGAATAATGTAGCAGATGAAGAATAATGTGGATTTGAGAATTTGATTTGAAAAGATTGAATTTAAAGAACATGTGAGATATGATGAAGAATATCAATTTTGAGAAAGAAGATAAAAACAAGCGTATACGTGTTTTTTTGAACAAAAAACTCCATACGGTCATTATTATCAATGCTTTTGAACATAATAAAAGACTAAAAGGTATATAACAAGTTGAAAAGATTAAGGAATAAAGTTACCAAAAAGTAACCCCTTTATAAAAAGAAATATTCACTCTTCGTATATTTACTATTTATATCTCGCGTCGTATGAATCAAATTTATGTAAAGATTTAAAGTAGATTGTTTTTTACACGTTGATTCAAAATAATCCAAATTGTACAAAATAAGACATTAATAGTCTATGATCCACTAGATCACATGTAGTTGACAAAAAGTTTTTATTGGGAGTGTTCGAAGGGAAATTTTTTCTCTTAAAAATATTAATACAAGATTTTTGATCGTCCTATATGCGAGCAAGCCAAGTGCAAGGATGGATTTGTGTGTTTGTGTCTTGTTGTAAAATATTTTGTGTGCCAAGTCTAGTTCAGTATATATTAGACGTTGGTTGTATCAGAGTAAGTAGTATATAATAAATTATAGAAATGTAGACTGTTTCAATGATGTCGACCATTTTTTCACCCTCTAATTGTACTTAATTTAATTCTTGTAAATCGAAAATAAAATGGAGGATGTTATCATAAATTTCTACTACCATATTTTGATAATAAACTTATTATAGTTAAGATGGTTATATTGACACTACTATTTTTTTTAGTTGCATTAAAAGTTATCGATTTTTGCTTATTGTCACACTTATATATCTTTTTTTTAGCGTATTATTATCATCAATCTTCTATTAATTAACATATTTGGTTTTCGATGATAACTTCTGTCAAAATATTATGTTAGTGTACTTTGAAGTGAAGGAAAAAATATTATTTTACATTTTTATATTTATTGTTTTGTTTTTTGCTAATTTAAAAATACGATGAATAAATAAGTCTTTTTACAATCCCTTAATGAACTCTTTGGACGAAAAATATCTTTAAGTACAAGATATGCTAGTTAATAAAATGTTGAAAATAAGAATGGAACAAAAAAAAATTTATGAATATGACTATGACAATAACCTCCCTTATAGGGTATAAAATTACTGAAAACTCCTCCTAAATTATGTTGAAATTATTGGAATGTAAAATTAACAATCATTAGTTCATCAAAATCAAAAGATGTAATGTTGAATCTATGATATTCATTTGTGTAATTTTTTAATATATTGTCTTTGTCTACATATAATTAAAACATGATTGGGAATAGGTAAGATTTGAATCTTTAATATGATGTAGTCATAAAGTAACATTAATCTAATCCAAGTGGTACTTTAATCAAATGAAAAATAATGAGTTTTCAAAAATAAAAGTCAAAATTCAAAGTACCTGCACAACAACTTTTTGATATATTCTTAAAGAATAATAGAAATTCTTCACATACAACTTGCAAAATCGTCGTGTTTTGTTTGTTTTTTCCGTCTCAACTTCGTCCAAGAAAAAAAAAGTAGAAAAGGAACATACTTGAATTTTGTATGAACTATAAATCAAACATGTACGTCTTCCATTTGTCTTTATCAAATGTTTGTATTAGGGTGTGTTTGATTAGCAAGGGTGGAAAATAGTGGAAAAGGAAAACAATTTCTATGTAAGGTGAAAAAAAAAAAAAAAACCCACCCAAATGGTGAGAACATTTTCTAAGAAAGTGGTCAAATCTATGCTTTAAGTGATTGTACTTTAGAAAACGTTTTTTTTTTCCACCTTCTATCAAACAGTCAAAGTTGGAAAACATTTTCTACTGAAGTGACGACATTTTTTATAAAAAATTGTGCAATCAAACACCGGCTTACTTTATTAATATTAATTTTCTAGAAAACAAATAATTATCATTAATAGTAGCAAGAATCCACACCAATTGATAAGCTTTAACTAGGTCAATATATAATCGGGCAAGTAATTTATTACCATACTTTCATCAAAATTAGGCACAAAATCTTGAGACTTCGGTGTGCTTCAACATATCAACTCTTATTATTAAAGAGAAAGACGCTAATAAAAGTTGGTGTATCTATATGTAAAAAATTTAATAGAGTGACAGTCAAGAAACAGCTAAACGGAGACACTAGATGTTAAGGAACAAACAAGATACTAATTCAAAAACCGCGATTTTGGAATGAAGGTCTTCCTTCTTACCTAAGAAAAAGTAAAAAACTTGGACGAATTGTCACTCCATGTCCATGGTCAAGCACTCACCCTTGGCATCGCTTGGAAAAGCTTGTAGGCCAAAAAAGAACTTTCTGACTTTTCTTTATCTTCACAGTAAGATATACCTAACATGCACCCTATAAAAACACAATATGGAAGCAATAAAATTGGAATTGTCTCATTCCTAAGGAAAGAAGGCAAGAAAAACAGTTTAAATTCCAAGTTTTATACACACACAACAACACTAGTTGAGGCAATCAACATATTTTGCATTTGAGTTACCAAAGTTTGATAGTAGATAAAACTAATAGAACAAATTAAACTCGAGAAGAGAGAGCTTGTTGTGGTAAGAATGGCAACGCCTAGGCAGAGACGTGGTGGCGCAACTGCTCCATATCAATCACGAACGGGTGGTTTCCAACCAGTTTATGAAGATTTGAAACCTGAGTCGAAATGGTTACAAGATGATGATAGTTATAATCTCATTATTCAAGTTCCTGGTAAGTCCTTCTTAACTTATTTCGTTCTTTTAAAGTATTATTATGCCCGACCAGGTGAGGACCAACACCATTAAGAAGATGTGAGGCTTGACACCACGGCTAGTGCCAAGCCACAAACGTCCTTCTAGGCCGGGCCAGATTTACACCTCTAATAGACATATGAAGAAACTTATATATATATATATATATATATATATTTATCTTCCTTGTTTCCCTGACAGGTTTCATGAGGCAGCAACTCAAAGTTTCAACTGAAGACGAGAAAACCATCAGGGTTCGTGGAGAACGCTTGGTTGCCGGCAACAAATGGAGCCGTTTCCAGGAGGACTTTCAGGTCCCGGATAACTCCGAATTGACATCAGTTCGTGCAAAGCATGACAGTGGAACTCTAACCATAACTGTCCCAAGAAAGAATATTGCTGGTAAAACACTTAACACCAACAAGGAAGAAAACAAAGACAGTCAAGAAACCCTTAGCTCTGCCCAAAAAGCTCAAGATCAAGTCTTTCCTCCTAAAACTACAGGCATGACAGCTCTCAGCAAACCCGAGCCTGATCAGCAGGGCCGAGATAAATTTAGTCCGGAAATTGGTACTAGCAAGCCGATTACAGATGACAAAACCTTAGAACCAGCTCTAGGGATTTGGAAAACATCGGGTGATCATCCGAGGAAGAAAATAGGACGACAAGAAGATGAACAAAAGAGTTACATAGAGAAGGAGAAAAGGACAGAAATGAAAGAGAAACCTGCTTCACCAGAAAACATTGTGGATAAGGCAGGGAAGAAGATTGTTGATGACAAAAGTGTGGAACTGCTTGGGATTAAGAGAACGTCCGTTGATCATCCGAGTACTAGAACCGGACGACAAGAAGACGAACAAAAGAGTTATATTGAGACAAAGGGAAGCCAAGAAACCAAAGAGAATCATGTTATACCAAAAAATGCACCAAGGAATGATAATGTGGGAAAGGGTAAAGAAATAACTAAAGATCATAAGAAGATCAAATCAGAGAAAGAATCAAAAGGAAATCAAATAGTCAAAACAAGTGAAGCTGATGATTCTCCTGAATCTGATCATGGTGCTTTCAAAATGGAACTGAAGAAGTACAAGAAGAAAGCAATGAAAGTTAGTGAGCTGAATGAAGAGAGGCAATTGATGGTGAATATGGGGGCAGCATTGCTAGTTATTGTTGCAATAAGTGCTTATGTCTCCTACAACTTTGCATCACAGAATGCTAAATAGTTACATTCTCTGACATGTATGTATATAGTATATATATGCTCTTCCAAGTAATGAAATAAATTCTTCTAGCTTGTCAAAATAATAATAGAAATGGATTCTTCCCAAGGGAATTCTAAAATCCATTTTGTTCCTTTTATTTTTATTTTTATAATAGAAGTGTTAATTTAGACATATTGTGCACTTATTGTATTAATTAATAATAAGCACTTATTGTGCAGAGAGAGAGAGAGAGAGAGAATCACTCTTTCCCCAAACTAAAATCAATTCTCCCAACCAAAAATAAAGAAAAAAATTCTTCAGAATGAACAAAGAGAGTTTTGATATTAATTAGGGAATTTGGCATAAATGATCTCTAACATTTGCCTTCAGTGCAAAAATAGTCCATAATATTTGCTTTTTGGCACAAATGTCCCTAACTTATGTAATTTAGTACGCAATTGATACTTATTTGATAAAAAAGATCTATATGCCCTTAATTTTAATAAGAAAAAATTATAATTGAGTTCTTAATTTTTGAAAAATATGCAAATGAGTGGTACAATTATTTTTATAAAATATTAAAGGAAACTAACGATTTTTTTTAAGTAAGACTTTATTGACCAAATTGATAACACGTAAATTGTTTTCTATATTTTACGAACTATTATAAAATAACTAAAATTTAAACTAATAATTATTAACAAGCGTGTTAAATAAAATTATTAGTACTATTATTAAGTAATTACATTATTTAAATTTTAAATTTTTATGTTATGATTATTAAAAAAAAAAAATAACTATGTCACAAACTTGATCTTCAAATAATTTTATTTAATTGAATTTCTCACATTATATAGCAATTACATATACTGGACAATAATTTAACATTTTTTCTCTTATGAAAAATTTAATTGACACGATGATAATAATATATTTAATCCGCTAAATTAAATGCTATTATAAAAGTACAAGACTCTTTTGCACCTTTTGCAAAAGTTAAGAACCCAACCACAATTTATTCTAATCAAAATTAAGAACATGTTAATCTTTTTCATTAAATAAAGTCTAAATGTGCACCAAAATACACAAGTTAAAGAACGTTCATGCAAACATTAGGGACCAATTTTGCAATGAAGATAAAGGTAATGGACCAGTGTGCCAAATTCGCTATTAATTAATAATAGATTCAAAAGACAAATGGGTACAACTAAGGCCCTATTTGGCATCCAAGTTGCTTCTCTTTTGACTTGTGAAATAAAAAGGTGAACAAGTTTCTGATTTTTTTTAGAAATAATATGTTTAACAGAACCTGCTTGCTAACCTATAAATCCTACACCTGGTGTATAACAAAATATGTTTCCATGTCATGAGTACACAACACCCATGCAAGAAGCAATATGAGAGGGCTACAAATAAGTCGCGGGGAATTTGTCTCAAGGAATCGAACTTAACATAATCTGCAAATACACGAAGACAAATACATAAATTATGCAAACTGCAGATAAGCTTATAGCTTCGATGAGTTACAGGACGCTTTCATCATTGATGGTGACTTCTCAAGATTCTCTAACTGCAAATCCTACACCAACTCTGAAGACCTCCTCTTTCTTCTTGAACTTGTTCCTCCATTGTCCTCAGCAGCAGAATTGTCCATTGCTGCAACAGAGTACCAAAATAAAAAATAAAAAATCGATACTTCAGTATGCTCATGATGCAGAAAAATGTGAGGATATGGATAATGCACAGGGGTATCCGTATTGTTTGGAAGCCAGTCTCAAAAGATTGTTCTTGGACCTTAAATTTTACCTTCCAAAGACATTTCCATTTCTATATGCATATATGCACGGACAGGGAGATTATATAAATTCAACAGCAAAGCCATCAGAATCTTAAAAGACTAAGAGCATCTCCAATACAACAATGTGAATTGTTGTACACGTGACAAATAAAATATAAATAGAGATGAAGAGCATCTCCAATAAGGTCGTGGATTGGGAAAATTATGTTCCAATTATACAAGAAAGAGGATGTAGATAAATTATAAAAAATTAATTAAATAATGATTAACACGCATTGAAATAAATTATAAAAAATTAAGTAAAAGAGGCTTAACATATATTTCGATGGACATAAATGATAAAAAAATAAATGGTGCTAGACATCCTCCACTTTTTTTCTTGCATTGTAAGCATTTTAGGATGATGTGGCACACTTTTTAGTGCAGTCCACGGTTGCATTGGAGATGCTCTAAGTTTCCCGAGATCCTACCAGATATTCATTATTGTGATGAGAAGTCAGTACCCAACATTATGTCTTTTTGTCAATAAACCTTTACCAACAAAGATAAAGTTCTGTATTACTAAATATAGAGTGCCCTGGTAATATAGACAAGATTTTAACTTCTTTTTTTCTTTCTTCGTACAATCTAGTATCAATTCCTCCCCACCAAACACACCACAAGCAAATGCACTGGAGTTGCCAAAATTACAAAAAAAGTTGTGAATGTGCAAAACAGAGGACAATCTCACTCATGTACAAAAGCAATTCAATTATCCAAGAAAATGAGATTCTAAAAATACTATGGAAAACCCATTCAGAAAAAACTTGGACAGCGAAAGGCCTAATAAATAGAATTGTTGACAGAAATTTCATAAATTTGTTATACGAGTATGCAGATCCTGCATCAAATAAGCTCATCCAGAAAATACAAAAGAAGCAAATAAGTTGAGAACTCCCACTTTCTTCAAGTCGATCCAATAGGAAATAAAGCCAGATACACCAGAAATGACGTTAAACATTTCCAGCCTGGGTGTTCACATAGGTTGAAAAGTTCACTCTATTGTTGTTGGTCTTACATCCATAAGACAGCATTTAGCTGAGGTATACTTAACGTAGAATTCCACCTCTAATTTTGTATGCCAGCAACCTCGTCCTTGAAATTCACTGATAATAACCGATAACACATTTAACTGAATTCACTTGGAACAGATAATGTTACCTTCAAGTGGGGTGGATATGTGGCTTGTTAGACGACCACTTTGTCCAGCCTCTTCTGAAAGAGCTGATGCAGACTGGTTACTGTCCCCCTGCTTCGAAGTGCTTCCAACAAACTTGTCCTGCGGTTCAGGAACATCTGGGGATGGATCAGCGGGCAAAAAGCATATCTCACCCTGCGACATATCTGAATCACTAAAAGCAGAGTCTTTTTCAACTGCCACTATATCAATCTCTTCATCTTCATTGACATCAGATTCTTTCACCTGCAACAACACACACATGTTTAACACGGGTGTGGAAAGGGAAGAAAAGAAACCAATTCTGTTCTGCCCATAAATGTCCATCTGACCTTTTCAGTTTCTGGCATTAAATCAAATTCGTCCTCTCGTTCTACATACTCCTCATTTTCCTCAAGCTCCTTGAAGTCTGGAGCAAATGCACTCCAATTCTCAGTATAATCTTTGGCCCAGATATAAACCAAGCCAGTCAAGGAGACAGAAACAACAATAGGGTGAACAGGATGCCATGCTAAATCTATTAGTGCCTCCTTTGGACCTTCAAGGATTTTTACAAGATGCCCAGCCCTGTCCCATATGTAGATCTTGTGCTCTCCCTTACTGGCAGAGCCTCCAACAACCCACTCGCCATCACCACTGAAACATGGTGCTTTCCAGTGTACTTTGGTGATGGAATCCTGAAACTCCCGAAACAGAGCTAGACACCTTGATCCAACAGCTTTCAACTTTTCAAACGCATCTTCTTCATCCCCTGCATGATTCGATTCTTCCAAGAATTTAAGTCCACCTTTCAACGGCAAAAGGTTCTCATAGATTCTGATTGTCCGATCATTCGAATTTGTTAGAAGATACTGTCCATTCCTGCTAAACACAATATTCTTTATTACAGCATTTCCAGGAATAGGAACAATACCACATATTTGGACGTTTTTATGATCTATAATAAGTATCTCCCCTTTGGAATTCCCAACATAAACCAGATCGCCGTACTTGTTAAAGCATGCCGCAGTAGGACTAAAAGGGGCAGATCCATCTGAAAATTTGTTACGCGAGGGAGGGACAACCCCATTTCCTGTATCAGATAATGACACAGGAAGTACTGTTGTGTTTCCTGTAACCATGTCAACAATCATGGGTGCTGATGAGAAGGGACAAGCTAAGCAAATAGATGGAGTAGAGGAACCAGGATGCAGCCGAGCTTGCAATGGGGTTTGTGGCAGGGTTGTTCGAGCTATTTTCTCCCCTTTGACAACGTCCCAAAGGGTCAATGATTTATCCGCAGAAGACACAAGTATACGATGACCATACTTTGACCAACAAACACTTGTTATGGCAGCAACACAATCCTTGTCCCTGAGTTCTTTGGCAATTCCTCTGGTTTCAAAATCCCAAATAACACAGCTTCCATCAGAGCACCCAGCTGGAAAAGAAAAAAAAAACTATTCACGTACTAAACACAGGGCGCGTTGAATCAGGTGGTAGCATATAAAAACAAACAGAATTAAGTAAAACAGAGAGAATAAATATCTCGCTCTAGAACTGGCAACGCGTTTAAAAGGAGGCTAAACCTGCACCTCTTTCGGGAATTATGAATGGTAGGACCTAAATCTAGTTTAACATTTTACTACCAAGATACTTATCAAAAAAAAAAATTGCAACAAATTGGTGCACCAGCTATATTTACACTGAGTGCTACAATCCAACAACTACGATAAGAACAAGAAGCTAAGTCTTAGCCCCCATAAACTTGGAACTGGGTAGATCCCTTTCTCCCTACACTGTTTGATCCAAAGCTACATCTACTAAAAGGTCCATTAAAATTAAACTTCTTGCAACTACATCAACCCAAGTTACTTTTAGTCTACTTCTTCAACTCCTAACATATTCTATTGATATCACCTTACGTGAATTGAAGCCTCTTTACACCATTGCAAAATATGCCTCATCCATCTACATTGTCCATTCATTAACTTAACTTCAATTTATTACCTCCACTTGTTGGCAAATATCATTGTGTCTTATTTTATCCATTCTAGTATGGCCACAGATCCATCTTAACATCCTCATTTTTATATTTTGCTATTAACTGCCCAACACTTCCCATAAAATATTGTTAGCCCAATAACGTAATTTTTTAACTTGGTAGGTACTTCCAATCATAGAATTCCCATGTAACTTACTCCATCTTGGCCACTCGCCCTAATTCTATGAAAGAACAACATATTACTGAGTCATCTCTCTATTAATAATTAAACCTAAATCTCTAGACAATCAATTTTTGGAACAACAAGATCCTATATTTCAACTCCACTATATTCTCATTTACTATGAATAAAAGGACATTATATGTGTATTATCTTAGCTCTACTTAAAACATTTGAATCAAAAGCATTCTGTCAAAGTTCCATCTTATGACTACTATGATCTATTTCAAATAAATTTTTTTTTTTTGGGCACCAGAAAGGTTAGATGTTAATATAAAACAACCTAGGCAAGATCTGGAGTGGGTTCAATTCGTACATAAAAGACGTAATCTTTGTCCACCCATTGAATTCAATCTATTTTTCCTGTTTTCTAAGTTATTTCCCAAGTCTGTATGACTGGACGCTCTTTTCTTCTATCCTTCAAACTATAGGAGATAACCTGATTATGGATCTTGGTACAATTAAGTAAAGAATATAGTCAGTGTGACACGACTACGAAGAAAAGCTAATAGGAAAACTGTGCTCAAGCAAACTGTAGACATCCTAAGCTTCTTATATTTTCTTTTAACTAACCATATTTATAAGAAAATTTCCTTGTCACTCAGTTCATCCCACCTTCTAATGATCCAATAATCAAATTCTCTGACTTCACATCAGAGAACTAATCCCACTATTTTATAAAAACTCATCATTTTCCATTTTCTTTCCATGCGATTCCTATTCAGGATATTCTGAGGAGGGTTTCTAATCTTACTGTTATGGATAAATGCCACGAGCCAAAAGAGAAGGTGAACTTCTTTATTAATAAAAGAATAATGGAATCTCTTGCTTAGCAATATGTGCTGTGAAAGAAACCCTGAAAGATACGCCAGTTTGAGCCATTTGCAGGGTTAAGACGTGCATTGAGTTACATCATCAAATGCTATCCAGGATGGGAGAAAAAGAGCACCTCACTTGATTCGGAATACATTTTGTCAAAGATGCATAAGCAAGATTTATTTAGAAGTCAGAAAGGGAGGAAGTATAAAATCATGAACACACAGAACATTAAGAATTGTCATACTACAGTTTTAAATGTAAACCAATACTGTAAGGCTCATTACTATGAGAGAAAAGCCTATTGGCTAGTGATTATTCTTGACTGGAGGGTACACCAGAGATTAAGAATTGTCATACTACAGTTTTAAATGTAAACCAATACTGTAAGGCTCATTACTTCTTTCCAAAATCTAGGACCATAGTAACTAGAAGATCAAAAATAAAGGACACACACGAAACATCTTAGGTTTCAGGTTTTAGCACCAAATTTTAAGATGAATGTTCTGTCACCTCAAGCAATCTTTATAAATTGAAGGCTAGGCTGTCAAGCCCCAAATTATTCGAGGTTCAAGACTAGCACAGCAGATTTGTACTACTATTCAAAAAATTAACTACCCTATGAAAAATGTTTTATAATGAGTTTCACAAAAAGTCTAAAGCAAATTACAATGACACCGCCTGATCTTTTCAAAAATTAAAAAAACCACCTTGTGAGCAAAAATAGAATCACAATTCCCATTTTACGATTTTGTCTTCGTGCTAGATTTGAAACTATCTTCTTTTCTCATTTTTCTTTTTTCTTATTTTTTATTTAGAAAAAAAGAGAGAACAAAAAGCAGTTTTTGTACTTTAATGGTAATTTCAAATATAGTACTGCAACAAAAATGAAAAGAGACAAAAATATATTACTTTTTTGGCCAAAAAGGGAGATTATGTTGTGAAGAACAAATTAAGGGGAGGTTTTTAGTAATTTCTTGAAAAGTATGGATGTCTCTGTAATACAAAGATATCTCAGGGGCGTTTCCACAATTTGCTCAAATGTCTGTAATCTCTTATTTGAAACAAAATACATCAAAATATATTTACCAATACTGAAACTACATCATCGAAATTAAAAAAAAAAATTAATTTTTTTTAAAAAATAATGCAGACCTACATGCAAGGGTACCAATGGAGAAACAGCAAAAAACTATACCAGCTAGAAGGGTTCCACGGCGATTAAAGGCGATACATTTCATAACTCCATGCTCCAAATACTCCTCTATTACTTCTGGAAAATCCCCCTGTAGTGGGTCTGTGCCAAAAAAAATAATCACGAAAAGTCACAACTAATCAGAAAAATTAACCGCTATAAGAGAAAAAGAATATTATACAAGTATTTTCCGAGCGTAATTTTCGTTTGTACATTTTTATTTCACGAATTAGGTAGACAATTGAGAAAGAATGTGTTTTTTGTGCGAGAGATAGAATTACCAATAATTGAGGCGTTCATGATGAGTTAGTGTCAAAACGCTAAGGGGTTTAGGGATTAAGGAGTTAAACCCATGGGCGAGAAGTGCAGAGAGAATCTGTTTGCGTCTGTGCTGCTTTGCTGTGTTTTTAACAAAAAGGTTAATAAAAAAATAGGCAAATTTTGAGAAGAAAGCAATTCCTGTGTGTGTATATAAGAATACATATAGAGAGGAAGGAGGCAATGTGGCCGGCCGGTGGTGGTTCAAATAAAGGGTTACTCAAAAGCGGTAAGCGGTAAGAGCGGTGAAATTTGGCCCTTTTCGGGTTTGAGGAATTTATCAAAAATGGGTTCAAGACTGAGAAGAGAAATTAAAAGAGCTCTTCAATTTGTGTGATTTAAAAAAATAATAATAATAATAATAATAATTTTTATATTTAAAATACCTTTTACGCCGCGGCTACTCATTCTCTTCGTACCTTCTTCTCTACTTTGCCGGAATGTGGAGTAGTAGCCTAAATTGGGACGAACACTTATATGTATAAATATAGTTTTGTCAAATTCTATTGAAGAAAGATGAGAAGTTCACACGATTTCAGAATAAGATTTAACGAAACAACGAAAGGAATTTATTGAATAGGAAATTACAGTTGTTATTAAACACCAACCACAACCTAAAAGACGCCTCACAACTAGCTTTCGAGCAAATAAAAATGCAAAAGTAATAAGTGGTCAAAACACACTTTTCTAACATGTAAATAACATAAACGTAATTTGTAAAGGAAACACAGCATTGCAAGTTTAAATGCTAATACTACGCAAAGCCTCCATTCTCCCCCGATGTGGAAGGATTCAACCACGAAGCCATTGAGTAGGAAGGATCGTCATCTTCGTGAGGAGTATCATCATCAAATCTCCCTCATATTAACTTAAGGAATTCATAGGGTTGCCAAAGAAAAAAACCTCAAGCTTTAAATTTGATATACAAAACTATTCATTCTTAAAACTTAAACAAGTTGTCAAATCTGTCAAAATTATTTCATTTAAACCCCTAAAAGTTTAATTAAATTAAATTTCACGAGTTTCACATATGATATATAGGTTGTCTGGAATTGATTTTTTGCAGATTCTATAATTTGACCAAATAGTAATTGTATTAAAATATTGACAACAATTCATAATTTGGGGGAAAAAAAAAGATGTCGTTTCTTACCTGCATGCCGCAATTGTTGACTAATTCTAACAACTATGGACAAAAATACCCTTGATTACATTATATGACCAAATATGGGAAGCAATTATAGGGTTACAAAGGTAATTTGAGCTTTCCACAATTTTAAAAGGTACTGTTTCAAATTCAGAAGTGGATCATATTGAATCGAAAAGTCAAAAAAAAAATTTAGCAAAATCTGCGGTTTTAATCCATTCCAGAAGTGGATCCTATTGCATCAAAAAGTCAGAAAAAATTTAGCAAAATCTGCGGTTTTAATCCATTCCAGACAAAACCATAAACTTGACTATAACCTCAACATCTTTCGTCCAACAAATACTTGAAATAAACTAGTTTATCAAAATATAGCTTTTAAATTATTTTAAAAACCTTTTACCAAAAAAAAGACATGTCAACATAACACATACATTCAAACGCATTACAAACTCTTAAGTAGGATGTTGCACATTGGCTCTTAATAAGCTTGTAACAATTTTATCTAAAACCTTTAAATGAGAATTAAATTCAAAGTCGCAACTTAAATTCCTCGTACATATACTTAGTGAATGCTTGGTAGAGGTGAACTTATTTTTTTAAGTACTGATAAGTTGTGGATCTTATAAAATGTGTGGTTAATAAGTGATTAGTAAGTTGTAGGTCCTACGAAATTTGTGAATAAAAAGTACGTTTGACAAGCTTAAATTATTATATAATCTTGGCCAAACATGAGCTTAATCTAGTTGTTGCAACCTTGTACAATTCAACATGCCAAAATGTTGCAACATGATATTATTCATCTAGTAATATTGCAACTTATTCTTCGAGTGTAAATATTGCAATATAACATGAAGATATAACATGTAGTGCATATTAAATAAAAACAAAGTTGTTACAACAAAATATAAATTACAAATGACAACGTGTAGGAAGCCATCTTGATATGGTTATATCAATAGAAAGCATCCATAATGGACAACATCCCATGTCTAGCGGTGTTGTCCATCGATGGTTGAAAGAGTAATCAACAAGTCATCTTGATTATCAATATGTTCCACACGAGTTATCTGGTGATAATATGTCAATTCATACATGTAATCCGTGCAATTTGATAAAGCATATAAGTTCAACACATAATAGAACATGTGTATAAATACCATGCTAATCAAAAATTATATATTGTAATACAGGCTATTCATTTTTATTAACCATCATTTGTTTCACAAATTCAGAAAGTTGCAAGATAGATTGATCCCTCTTTTTCAACATATCGTGCACGTATAAGTATCATGTTGCAATGCAGAACAAAATGAATATAAAATACAAACTGTTTATTAAAACACCATGTTGTGATATGAAATACAGCAAATTGCAACATAGAGAAACATAGCCTTATTTTTATTTTAAAATGTCAAATTTTAAAACTTAAGTTGTCGGTCTTACAAAATATGATCACCGTCTCCTAATGTCTCGACTCCTATCGATCATGAACTTGTAAAATTTAGCAATTTACACAAGTATAAAAATATCTTGTAAGATGCAACATTAATATTAAGTAGAATAGCATAAATATACTTGCTTTCATTTGAAGCAAGTAATGGTTATTTCAATCTCAAAAATTAGAGCACTACAATAATCCATCGTGATGCTGGTATAAATAAGTGACCACTAAAGATGGGATTATTGAAATTAAATTTATTGTATATTTTAAGATTATAATTATAAGTAATCTAAATGTGAATCAACATTGGCCCGTATAAATTCCATTTTGTCGAACTCTATTGAAGAAAGAAGGAGAATCTCACACAATTTAAGAGCAAGATTCAACAAAACGAAAAAAATGAATCTATTCAATAAGAAAATTACACTGATTATTAAGCACTAGGTACATCCAAAACAACGTCGCGCGACTAACTTCCTAACATACAAAAATGCTAAAGACAAGTGATCAGAATGTGCTTTACTAATTGTAAATAATAATAAAAAACATTGCAAATTTAAATGCTTATTAGCTTAGAATCTCACCAAAATGACTTCACGTATTCGATGGAGGTTGGAGGCGATTACGAGTTGGGAATTGTGAATGAATAATGGTTGCGGTGATGGTTGTAATACTTAATTAGCGATTTTTAAGAGGCGTGTATGAATAATGGTTGTGGGCCATGATTATGAGGTGTATATCATTAATGATGGCAATCAATGATTACGAGGCATAATTAGCAATGTTTACGAGATTTGTATGGATAATGGTGACAAGCGATGCTTATGAGGCGTAATCAATGACTGTTAAGATATGTGTATGAAAAATTATGGCATGCGGTGGTTATCAAGCCAAATTAGTTGTCAGAAAATGTAAATGAATATGAGTAAAGTTGAGAGTGTAAATGCTATAAGGCTAATTTGCAATGATATTATTATTATCTTACTGGAAATGATACTCCACGCCACCTAAACCCATTCTCACTACATCAGAGTTGGTAAAAAAGTTACAATATTCAGACATAAAGCACCACATTCTTTAACTAATTTAATGTGCTTGATGAACAATTCTTCGTGCTCGAAACTTGATTTTACATATTATAATTCATGTCGTAGTAAAATGAAGAGTATTTATTTTATCAAAAGAATATTCACCTTCAAACATTTCATATAGAATATGTAGAATATCATTTGGTGTACCATTTATGAGGTTTCGTGGGTTTTTTTTTTTTAAGTTTGAATGTACAATCAACTACGAAGTAATCATGTCGCTTATATATTTAAATAGGTTGGATTTATCCTAATTTTACTGTTAATTGAATTAGATTTTCCTAAAAAGACTTTTCTTCATGAATGCAGCTCTTATCCTTGAGTAAATGTTATATAATTTAGCGAAACATACATGTGACCCCATGTATATAAGGTGCTAGTTATGCGCACGTGTTTTGCACAATTTATGTATTGATAAGAGAATTTATATTCTATGCTTGATATTCATTTGAAATTATATTATTACATAGTAGTGTATATTATATACATACGTGGATATCTCGTACATGTAACAACGTGGCAAGTGACCACTAAGATAGGATTATTGAAATTAAAGTTACGGTATATTGCTAGTACAAGTAAAGCTAAAGGATGATCAACACTAATCTGTCAATTAAGGAAATGACAATGATTATTAAGCACTGGAAATAGTCAAAACGACACCGCAAGATAAACTTCATAAAAAAAAAAAAATTCTAAATTAACAAGTGGCCAACACATGCTTTACTATCTGCAAATAAAAAAAACATGTTTTATAAAGAAAAACATAATGGTGCAAATTTAAATACTATTTAGTTGTAGTGACTCGATTCTCCTGCACGAGCACGACTTTAAATGATTTGGCGGAGGTTGGAGGTCATCGCGAGTTGGGAATTCTGAATGAATAATGGTGGCAATTGACGGTTATGGGGCATAATGAGAGATGATTAATTATCGATTGTTACGAGGCATGTATGAATAATGGTTGTGGGCCATGATTATGAGGTGTATTTGATTAATGATGGCAATCTATGATTACGAGGCGTAATTAGCAATGTTTATGAGATTTGTATGGATAATGGTGACAAGCGATGCTTATGAGGTGTAATCAATGACTGTTAAGATATGTGTATGAAAAATTATGGCATGTGATGGTTATCAGGCCAAATTAGTTGTCAGGAAATGTACATGAATATGAGTAAAGTTGAGAGTGTAAATGCTACAAGGCTAATTTGTGGTGATATTATTCTAAACCCATTCTCGCTACATTAGAGTTGGTTAAAAAGTTATTATATTCAGACATAAAGCCATGCTCTTTAACTAATTTAACGTTTTTGATGAACAATTCTTCGTGCTCGGAACTTAATTTTACATAATATTTTTCATGTCATCGTAAAACGGAGTGTATTTATTTTATCAAAAGAATATTCACATTCAAACATTTCATATAGAATATGTAGAATATCATTTGGTGTAATATTTATGAGGTTTCATGGGCCCTTTTTTTTTTTTTTTTTTTTTTTTTTTTTTTAATTTGGATGTACAATCAACTACGAAGTAATCGTGCCGCTTATATATTTAAATGGGTTGGATTTATCCTAATTTTATTGTTAATTGAATTAGATTTTCGTAAAAAGACTTTTCTTCATGAATGTAGCTCTTATCCTTAGGTAAATGTTATAAAATTTAGCAAAACATACATGTGACCCCATGCATATAACGTGCTAGTTATGTGCACCTGCGTTTCACAATTTATGTATTGATAGGAGAATTTTTGCTTTATGCCTGATATTCATTTAAAATTCTATTATTACATAGTAGTGTATATTATATACATACGTGGATATCTCATATATGTAGAGGTGACAAAACTGGCCCAGTCCATATAACCCAGGTTTGTGGGTTGGGCTGGCCATGGTCCTCGGGCCAATATGGCCCGGCCCATCTAGCCAACGGGCTAGTTGGGCCGGCCCGATTTTGATTTTTTTTTTTAACACTAATCACTCATTTTGTGAATAGTCCTAATACATAATCCAAATAATATCAATCTAAAATCATCTAAGCTCAAGCTTCCAATAAACATTAGTCCAAAAATCCCAAGATCCAACATAAAATTGTTTAGATTTAATTAAAATTTAGTTTAATTTAAGTTTCAATCCAAAATATATTTGGTGTGACAAGTAAATTATTTATTTTAAATTTACTTTTAAGTAAACTTTTCAATTTAAGCCAAACATGCTTATATCTCAAAGCAATAAGACTAGCACGCTTTTAATATTTGTATATTTTTTGAAAAAAAATGTTTACAAATAATTTACAATTAACAAAAAAAAATTATTTTGAAAGAAAATTGACGTTTATCTATTGACTAATACATGAGAGCCCAAATTTTATAAATATCTTTAAAAATCTCAAAATATATAGTCTAAATTTATCTAAGATTGTATTTGATGTAATGTATTAAATTGTATAAAAAATTTATTAAAAAAGAAAAAGAAAAAGAAAATTAAGACCAAGTTGGGTCAATGGGCTGAACTTGGCTAGCATATTTCTGGCCCATACAAAACTGCCCGTCCAATTTCATGTGTGGTCTTGCTTTAGCGCATTTGCCAGCTCTACATATATGAGATATCGTACATGTAACAACGTGGCAAGTGACCACTAAGATAGGATTATTGAAATTAAAGTTACAGTATATTGTTAGTACAAGTAAAGCTAAAGAAGGATCAACACTAATATGTTGATTAAGGAAATGACAATGATTATTAAGCACCAGACGTAGTCAAAACGACATAGCAAGATAAACTTCATAACAAACAAAAATTCTAAAGTAACAAGTGGCCAACACATGCTTTACTATCTGCAAATAAAAGAAGCATTTTTTTATAAAGAAAAACATAATGGTGCAAATTTAAATACTATTTAGTTGTAGTGACTCGATTCTCTTGCACGAGCATGACTTTAAAGTATTCGGCGGAGGTTGGAGGTCATTGCGAGTTGGGAATTTTGAATGAATAATGGTGGCAATTGATGGTTATAGGGCATAATACAATGAGAGATGATTAAGAGGCGTGTATAAATAAATTGTTGCAATGATTATAAGGTGTGTAAGAAAAATGTTGGCGAGCGTAGGTTATGAAGTTTAACTTACGATGTTAACGAGACGTGTATGAATGATGGAGACAAACGATGGTTATGAGGCGAAATTACTAACAATTAGGAAGCATTATGAATAGTGGAGGACACGGTAGTTATGAGACATAACTAGCCGTGGTTACCATGCCAAATTAGCGATAAAAAAATGTAAATGAACAAGAGTAAAGTCGAGAGTGCAAATGTTACAAAGCTGATTAGTAGTGATATTATAATTGTCTTTTCGTTAGTGAAACTCGTCCATGCATGTTAGCTCTTTCTCACTACATCACATATGGTAAAAAGAATTACTATATTCAGATTTCAGACATAAGGCCATGTTGTTTAACTAATTTAACGTGCTTGATGGACATTCGTGCTCGAAACTTAATTTTACATAATATTTCTCATGTTGTCGTAAGATGGATAATATTTATTTTATCAAAAGAAGCTTCGCCTTCAAATATTTCACATATAATATCATTTGATGTACCACTATTGAGAGTTCGTGGACTTTTTCTTTTAAGTTTGAATGTACAATCAACAATGAAGTAATCACGTCTCTTATATATTTAAAAGTGTTGGATTTATCCTAATTTTCGTCGATAATTGAATTTGAATTTGACAAACAGACTTTTCTTCATAAATGCAACTTCTATCCTTTGAGTAGATGCTATATAATTTACGAAAACTTACATGTAGCCCCATGTATATAAGGTACTAGTTTTGTACACGTGTGTTACACAATTTACGTATCGATAAAGAATTTATACTTTATGTCTTCTATATATTGGGATTGAACTTGATATTCAATTGAAATTTTCTTATTATACATATTAGTGTATATTATATACACATGATTATAAATTAATGACAATTTTATTTTTTTGTTAAACATATATATATATGAGATATTGTATATATATGTAAGAACACGATAAGTGAGCATTAAAGATAGGATTATTGAAATTAAAGTTATTGTATACTTTAAGGTTATGATGCTAGTATAGTAAAGCTGAATGAGGATCAACATTGATTTGTGTCAATATAGTTCGGTTGAAGTATGAAGGAGAAAATCACACGGTTGGAAATAAAGATTTAAGAAAATAGCAAAATGAATCTATTCTATAAAGAAATTGTAATTGTTATTAAGCACCATACAACCAAAACAATGCCCTGCGACTAACTTCCTAATAAACAAAAAAGCTTAAGTATCAAGTGGTCAACACACACTTTACTATCTGTAAATAAAAGAAGCATCATGCACCAGAATGACTTTGAAGGATTGATGGAGGTTGGAAGCAATTACGAGTTGGGAATTGTTAATTAATAATAGGGGCAAACGATAGTTATGGAACTTAATTAGCGAGGGTTAAGAGGCATGTATGAATAATGGTTGCAAGCGATGTGATAAGTACTTTTTTGCACTTATTCAGACCTTTAAACTAAACTTTTATTCTGTCATTTTATTGAATTTTTACTTAAGTTAGTGTATTTTTCTTTCTATTTCAGTTTTGAACCCGTTTATAAGCACATGGAGAATATTGGACGAAAAGAGCATAAAATTTGGTGAAAATCGACGAGTAAATGATATACCATTGGAAAGATAATCGAATTACGAGTCAACCACTTTTTACGGATCTCAATTTGGAGCTTTCTACAAGAAGTTATGGCCGTTTGAAAAACAGTCATCCAGTGTTAATTTTGCTGCGGGATTTTACTTTCCTCTTTTTAGTCCCAATTCAACTAGGTAACTTATGGCCCACGAATTTTGTACTCTTTTGGGATATTTTGGGGCACAATTAGAGTAATATAAATATGAGTTATATTCTCATAACCAAGGGGAGGATTTTTGAGGAGCCGAACTTGGAAGAAGACGGAAGAAACAAGAGAAGACAACTGATTGACGATCAAGAGTTTTTGAAGATTTCTTCTCCTTCAATCCACACCGGGTTCTATCAATTCTTGTCTTTTTAGTTTAATTATGTTTTTCTAATTTTCTTTAGCCAAGGTAGACTATGAAACCTTGTTTTAATTAAATGATTATTTTGTTATTCGTTTAATTCATTTTTAGAGCTTTAACGTTCATGGTTCGTTCTTGATTAGATTAATTAAATAAAATTCATTTCATCTTAAATATCATGTATTTTTTATTGTTAGAAATTGATTTAGTTAATTCGTGCTTGGTGCTTAAACTTGTTCTATTAATTTCTTTTGATTTTTCGTCATCTTTACTTCGAATTGGGATACATAGAATGCTTAGAAAATCTTTTTTTCTTTCAATGGAACTTGATACGAAAAACACTTAAGTAATTTATGTTTGAAGCATAAGGGGAGCCTAAATCAGTTTTTCTTCTTTTGGACTTAATTGATAAATATTTGGGACGACAATAGATTGATTTCGAATTATCGTTTGTTTTTGGGAATTAATCAATAATTAGATAATTGCTGAGTTTAACAATAGTGGATTCTGAAACCTTGGTATTTTAAATTTCTTGATTCTTCAATTTCATTATTTTTCGCATAATTAGTTATTCTTTAAATTAAATAATTTCAACAAAAAATCTTTTCGACTCAACTAGCATAGAATAATAATTAATTAGGATTAAATTATATTTTTTCCATTGCAGTCTCTGTGGGATCGACCTCGTTACTACTTTTCTATATTCCAATAGATTCGTACATTTGCGAGTTAATTAAAATTTGACATCAAGTCTTTGGCGCCATTGTCGGGGACTGCGTTTGAAAGTTAATTTAGTTTTATTTAATTTTATTCTTGACTAGTTATAATTTAGGATTTTATTTAGTAAAAAAAAATGATCTTCATTGTGCATGCTTAGTCGTAGATCTCTGGACATTAAGCTAGAACCTCTAGATAGTGAGATTGAAAGAACTTTTCACTAGAGAGAACGACCTACCAATTTAGATAAGATTGGAGGAACTAAAGCAATAGTAGCTACGGGTGATGAAATTGAGGAGAGACCTTTTAGGGACTATTTTAGTCCATTGGCTAATTTGAGCACTTCATGCATACAATACCCACAAGTAATTGCTAGGAATTTTGAGCTAAAATCGAGTGTGCTTAATTGTCTTCCATCTTTCTATGATTTAGATAGTGAAGAACCCTATAATCATCTGACAGATTTTTATGCTGTATGTGTGACTTTTAAGTATGAGAATATTTCTCCTGATAATGTTAAACTTAGTCTATTTCATTTTTCTCTGAAAGATAGATCTAGATCATAGTTTTATACGTTACCTGCAAATAGTATTACATATTGGGAACAAATAGTTGCTAAATTTTTGAATAAATATTTTCCTGTTCACAAAACTAATGCTATTCGCAGGGAAATTTTAGAGTTTGTGCAGAGAGACGAAGAACCATTCTATGAAGCTTGGGAGAGATTTAATGGGCTTCTTATGAAATGTCCACATCACGGTTATGAAAAATGGCACTTATACCAATATTTTTTGGAGGGTTTACTATCACATATTCAAGAGTGGTTGATGGCCACAAGTGGTGGAGAGCTGATGTCTAAAAATGCTATAGAAATTTGGAGCTTCTTTCAAAAGCAGGCTGACAATTCACAACAGCGAAGTCGTTCTTCTCGGACTGAACCAAAGAAAAGAGGTATTTATGAGATTCACAGTAGTGAACCTAGCTCAGAAATCAAAGAAGTCAAATGCATGATAGAAGATATTTCTCGCAAGTTGACTTCGTTGACAGCAAACAGTCCTACAGAGCCAGATGCATGTACTGATCAAGTGAAGGCCATCAACATGATGAGGAACCCACCATACAATCCTTACTCCAACACATATAACCCAGGTTGGAGAGACCACTCCAATTTTTCTTGGTCACAGGGTGTTCAACAGGATAATACAGTAGGTCAAACCCCTCAGCAGACTACTCAACAATTCAATCAAAATTTTTCACAGCCAATACCATGGGAAGAGGCAATTCAAAACTTGACAAAAGCTACACAAGCTGCATTAGAGTGCCAGAATCACACAATTACTGAGTTTAAGAATGAAGTACACGCTAGCCAGAACTCACAGGCACAATCCATCTCCAATCTAGAAAACATGATGGGACAACTGGCCTCATCAGTCCAACAGTTGGCAACAACCATTGAGAAGGGAAAGTTTCCTAGTCAGCCATTTCCTAATCCTAAAGAAATGCACAATATTGAGTTCTATTCAAGCAACCAACAGAAAGAGGCTAAATCCATCATGACTTTGCGACGTGGAAAACTGTTTGATAACAAAGTGGATATCTCAAAGCAAAACACATCTCAACCACTTTCTCCAAGTACTGTCCCAACTGATGATTCAATCCAAGAAGCTCCCAAAGAGGACAATGAGCCATCTTACAATCCAAAAGCCCCATTTCCTCAGAGGCTCACAAAGGTAAAGCAAGGTAATTATATCAATGATATGATGGAAATCTTTAAGCAGGTAAGTGTAAATATTCATTTACTTGATGCTATTAAGCAAGTACCTGCCTATGCTAAATTCTTGAAAGATCTATGTACAACAAAGAGACAACTACATATGCGCAAAAAGGCATTTTTAACTGAACATGTTAGCTCTATAATTCAAAGCAACACTCCTCCGAAATTTAAAGATCCAAGTTGTCCTACTATCTCTTGCATCTTAGGAAACCATAAAATTGAGAAAGCTTTGCTAGATTTAGGAGCTAGTGTTAATCTTCTTCCTTATTCTGTGTATATGCAACTTGGACTAGGCGAGTTAAAACCAACCTTTATGATTTTACAACTTGCTGATAGATCTGTTAAAGTACCCCGAGGAATTGTAGAGGATGTTTTGATACAGGTTGACAAGTTTTATTTCCCTGTTGATTTTATTGTACTTGATACTCAACCAGTACGAGACTCTACAAAACATATTCTTATAATTTTTGGTCGTCCTTTTCTGGCAACATCTAATGCTATTATTAATTGCAGGAATTGAGTTATGCAGCTATCCTTTGGCAACATGACAGTAGAATTAAATATTTTTAATGTCAATAAGCTACCACATGATAATGAGAATGTTGCTGATGTTGACATGATAGAAGCATTAGATGATGATTGTTTTGCTTATACTAATTGTGATGATGCGTTAAACATGTGCTTAACTCATTTGGGTTATTATTTTGATGTTGATAGTGCTATAAAAGAAGTTAATGTTTTGCTTGAATCAACACCTGTCATGAGTACAACTAAATGGAAACAGAAAATTCAGCCACTTCCAACGAATGCCAAAGTCAATAGGTGCAAGCAAAGCAGGTCTTCCAAAGCACTATTCAGAGTGCCATAAGGCAACCAGATAATAAGTCAAGCAATGACTATAAATAAGCGCTTAATGGGAGACAACCCATTTTCTAACCCTTTTATTTACTTGCTTTATATGTAGTAGTTTTAGATAGTTTAAATAGTTTATTAGTTTTTATTTTATTTATTGTACTTATTAGGTCTCACCATGTCAAGCGCAGGATGTCCCACTTTGCGAGCCGTTTGGCTTATATCTAGGCAACCTTCTTTTGATCAAGGGTCCCAATACTACATCTGAGTCCACTTCAACCGGACCTTCAACCAGTAGGATCCATCTTCTCCACGTTTATATCTGGAGAGTACCTGATCTCTTCCCTCCTTTATGTGCTTTATTTTGCTATTACATTTGGAACAATGTAATGTTTTAGTTTGGAGGTGGGTTAAAAAGTATCAGGATACTTCATTGTTTCTGAATTTGCGTATCACTCTGGTCTGTATAGCTGAAGTAATTTTATTTTGTTAAACAAAAAAAAATAAAAAAACAAAAATATTTTACTAGTTTATTTGTCTAGTTATTATTGAATATCCTACTGCCAATGATGATATCTGTTCAAAAATTGAGCACATTTTTAGTAGACTATTAGACAACACTTGAACTTGTTCTTTTATCTGAATACTTATCTATGTTAGACCTGATTAAGGAAGCACATAGCCATTATTGACTTATCATTTGTTGGAAACATGACTTAAGTGTTTGTGTTGATATTATTGACTGAGTATCATTATGAAAAATTCTATTCCTACATCCTTAAGCGAGTGACCAAACTGTTTTAAGAACAGTTGGAGGTGTTAAAGTTACTATTTGTGTTCTGAGAATGTTGATGGTTTGGGTTTTCTAGGTCTCATCTTTGGTTGAATAGGTTATGGTCCAGAAATCTAGACTGAGCACTACTCATTGCTGATATAATAAAATAAAATATCTGACTCGAGCAATTAAGCTTGTTAGCGTATCTTAAAACATGGTGCTCTATGGTCATCTGACTTGGGAGTCATCGGCCTAAAGCTCGCTACATGAGTCATATATATAAAAATAAAATAAAAAGAGAAAAAAAATTGAAAAAAAAATCATATATATTTACATCTTCACTTCTCTATTAGCCTGTGAGACTCGAGCAATTAAGTCTATTAGGGTATTTTAAAACATGGTGTCCTATAGTCATCAGACTTGGGAGTTATAGGTCCAAAGCTCACTACAAGGGTCACATAGAAAGCTAGTGTAAGAGAAGTATTGCACATGATGTAAAACTGTTAACATGAGTAGAATGAATAAAAAGAAGTAGAAGTGCTCGGTAAGGATTGCTAGGTTAGAACCTAAGAGACTGGAGATGAGAATTTAGAAATCACTCACCATCCTAATTCTAAGAATACAAGTTCTGATTTTTACCACTTTAGTTGAAAAAAGTATTGTGATGATCAATATGAACCAATCGCTAGAACACCTCGGGATTAGAGAGAAAAGCATTAGAAGTGTGATAACTTACGAGATGTGTAAGGAACAAATGACTACAAAGGATTTGAGATTATAAAAATATCAACAACACAATATGGTCATGGTCTACTACATGTATAAGTTTAATTTTTGACTATTCACACACTCACACAGGGTCGAGCATCGGATAAGTGAAAAATTTTGTGTTGTTGTTTAATATCCTTCTAAAAGTATTGTTTTATTTTAGAACATATGGTAAGAAATTTAACATTGACTAATTTCTCGTTGATTCTATTAGCTTAGTTTAAAATTATGGTTTATTTTTATTTTTGTTCGAGGACGAACAAATGTTTAGTTTGGAAGTGTTTAATAAGTACTTTTTTGAACTTATTCAGACCTTTAAACTAAGCTTTTATTCTGTCATTTTATTGAATTTTTACTTAAGTTAGTATATTTTCCTTTCTATTTTAGTTTTGGACCCGTTTATAAGCACATGGAGAATATTGGACGAAAAGAGCATAAAATTTGGTGAAAATCGACGAGTAAATGATATACCATTAGAAAGATAATCGAATTACGAGTCCACCACTTTTTACGGATCTCAATTTGGAGCTTTCTACAAGAAGTTATGGCCGTTTGAAAAACAGCCATCCAGTGTTAATTTTGCTGAGGGATTTTACTTTCCTCTTTTTAGTCCCAATTCAACTAGGTAACTTATGGCCCACGAATTTTGTACTCCTTTGGGATATTTTGGGGCACAATTAGGGTAGTATAAATATGAGTTATATTCTCATAACCAAGGGGAGGATTTTTGGGGAGCCGAACTTGGAAGAAGACGGAAGAAACAAGAGAAGACAACTGATTGACGATCAAGAGTTTTTGAAGATTTCTTCTCCTTCAATCCATGTCGGGTTCTATCAATTCTTGTCTTTTTAGTTTAATTATGTTCTTCTAATTTTCTTTAGCCAAGGTAGACGATGAAACCTTGTTTTAATTAAGTGATTATTTTGTTATTCGTTTAATTCCTTTTTAGAGCTTTAACGTTCATGGTTCGTTCTTGATTAGATTAATTAAATAAAATTCATTTCATCTTAAATATCATGTATTTTTTATTGTTAGAAATTGATTTAGTTAATTCGTGCTTGGTGCTTAAACTTGTTCTATTAATTTCTTTTGATTTTTCGTCATCTTTACTTCGAATTGGGATACATAGAATGCTTAGAAAATCTTTTTTTCTTTCAATGGAACTTGATACGAAAAACACTTAAGTAATTTATGTTTGAAGCATAAGGGGAGTCTAAATTAGTTTTTCTTCTTTTGGACTTAATTGATAAATATTTGGGACGACAATAGATTGATTTCGAATTGTCGTTTGTTTTTGGGAATTAATCAATAATTAGATAATTGCTGAGTTTAACAATAGTGGATTCTGAAACCTTGGTATTTTAAACTTCTTGATTCTTCAATCTCATTATTTTCGCATAATTAGTTATTCTTTAAATTAAATAATTTCAACAAAAAATCTTTTCGACTCAACTAGCATAGAATAATAGTTAATTAGGATTAAATTATACTTTCTCCATTGCAGTCTCTGTGGGATCGACCTCATTGTTACTTTTCTATATTCCAATAGATTCGTACACTTGCGAGTTAATTAAAATTTGACATCACGATGGTTACGAGGCATGTATGAACAATGACGGCAAATAATGGTTACAAGGTGTAATTAGCGAGTTTACGAGACGTGCATGAATAATGGTGGCGTATAGTGGTTACGAGGCACAACCAGCAGTGGTTACCAAGCCAAATTAGTAGTCACAAATATGAGTAAAGTGGAGAGTGCAAAGGTTGCAATGCTTATTAGCGGTGGTATAATTGTTGTCTTGATGGCAATGATACTCCTCCATGCACCTTTACTTATAAATTCTCACTACATCGTAGTTGGTAAAAAAATTACTTTATTCATACAAAAATCCATGTTCTTTAACTAATTTAACGTGCTTGATGTACAATACTTCGTGCTTGATGTACAATACTTCATGCTTGAAACTTAATTTTATATAATATTTCTCATGTCGTCATAAGACACGGAATATTTATTTTATCAAAAAAGAAGCTTCACTTTCAAATATATAATATAAAATATCATTTGATGTACCATTATTGAGTGTTCGTGGGCTTTTTATGTTTGTAAGTTTGAATGTATGATAAATTATGAAGTAATTAGTCTCTTTTACATTTGAAAGGGTTATATTTATCCTAATTTGGGTCATTAATTGAATTAGATTTTGGTGAACAAACTTTTCTTTATAAATGCAACTCTTACCCTTTGAGTAAATGTTATATAATTTAGGTAAACTTACACATGACTCCATGTATACAAGGTGCTAGTTTTTTGCACGTGCGTAGCACAATTTGTATATCAATAGAATAATTTATATTTTATGCATTTTTATATATTGGGATTAAAAAAGGTAATTGGTTAAAATTATCACATTTTATGTAATAATGTATATTATATATTGTTTACAAACTCTTGAAAATTTTAATTATTTGTTAGACATATGTGAGATATCAAACATGTAACGCGTTAAGTGACCACCAAAGATAAGATTATTGAAATTAAAGTTTTGGTATAATTAAAGCTAGACGAGGATCAACATTGATTTGTATTAATTCAATTTCGTCGAACTATATTGAAGAAAGGAGGAAAAGCTCACACGATTTTGTAGCCAGAGATGATCACGAGGCTTTAACCAGGCCTGCATGAATAATGGTGGCGAGCGAGGCTTGTGTGAATAATGTTATGAACGATGATTATGAGGTGTAATCACCGATGGTTATGAGTTATGTATGAATAATGGTGACACGTGGTGGTTACGATGTGTAACTATAAGTGGTTACGATGTCAAATTAGCGATGAGAAAATGTTAAATTTTAGTTAAGTCAAGAATGCAAATGTTTTAAGGCTAATTAATTAGCAGCGTATTCTTATTCTCTGGTTAGGAATGATACTCCTCCACACACCTTAGCCCATTCTTATTTTCATTATTTTAATATTTTATTTAATAATAATAAAATGATAAATTTGCCTTCTTCATTTTTGAAAGAATTTGGTCAAATGAGTTGATTGGCAAAACAATGTATAAAATTCATATATTTGGATGAATCACGCCTATTATTCAAATGTTGTGGTCAAAGTAGTTAGAAAAAAGATTAAGGACGAAAATGGAAATGAAATTATAAAAGACTTATACTGTAATTTATCACATTTTAATTACATTAAAAATCTTTAACTTTTTTTATTGTCACGTTAATGTTTAACTTTTTTTTTCATCACATTCTTCTCTTTAACCTTTCATTAATTAGCACATATTGTCTTTAACGATGTTTTTTATCAACAAATTATACTAGTGTGATTTAAAATGAAAAAAAAAAATATTTAATCGTAATTTTATATTCATTTATTTTTTTGCTTATTTAAAAGTACGAGGACAAATGAGTCTTTTTATTCATTCTTAATGGAATTTTTGGACGAAAACCGTTATGAGAGATAAGACATGCTAATTAATGGAAGATTGATGATAAGAACGCAATAAAAAAAATTAAAGATATAAGTGTAATAATGAGTAAAAGTTATAAATTTTTTATGCAATTTAAATATAGTGCACTTATAAAAAAATATGTAATGTGAATATATTTAACATTTTATAAATCACCTTTTGTTAGCCTCCATTAGATACTGTTTTGCTCTGTTTTGCTCTAATCTCGACTAATTTGTTCCGTTCCCTTGCTCCTAATGCCTAGATACGCAACAAATAAATAAATAAGTTACTTAATCTTTTATTTATTCATAAAATAGCTCAAATTAGAGCATGTTTGACCAGGGTGGACTCAAGGTATTGACCAGGGTGGGCTCAAGGTATTCAGGAGCCTAGACGAATTTTTTTAAGGGACCTTATCAATAATTTTTTTAAAAAGAAAATAAAGAAAAATTGGGTAACTTGTGCCAAAAATCACTGAACTTTCTAACGGATTACGGATACAACATTGAACTTTAAATTGTTGTTAGAAACTCACTGTACTATATAAAAGTGCTCTTCATCCATTACTATTGACGCCTCCATCTATTTGGTCTCACGATTCTGCCACGTTACCAACGTGGCAAACGAATTTCCACTATGGATTCAACCACCATCCATATTGTCCAACCATTAAACACACATACACCACCTACTGAAAACGCATTTCTCAAATACATTTTTTCCAACTGATATCTTCCAATTAAAATCGCCAAATTCAATTTCTTCCGCAATTTGCCAAAGCCCTAGCCCGACAACTACTCAACCATTTCCCTGCTTTAGCAAATTGGGGAAGAAATTGAATTGGATGATTTTAATGGGAAGACGTCAGTTAGTAAAAATGAATTTGGAAAACGCGTTTTCAATAAGTAGCGTATGTGTGTTGATGGTTGGACAATATGGATGGTGGTTGAATACACAGTGGAAATCTGTCTGCCACGTTGGCAGAACTGTGAGACCAAACAGACGGAAGCATCAACCGTGATGGATGGAGAACACTTTTATATAGTATAGCGGGGTTCTAGCAATAATTCAAAGTTCAGTAATGTACCTGTGATCCATTAGAAAATTCAGTAATTTTTGGAACAATTAACCAAAAAAAAAAAAAAATCCTCTTGTCCATCAATAATTCATTTCGTTTCATTACAAGAGAAAACTAATAAAAATTTAACATAAGCTCTTAAATTTAAAGCAACTAATATTTATTGTCAACTATAATTTAAAGAAGCAACAAATGATAATAAAAACAAAACTAGTATTTTCCTTGATACACTAGAGAGGTCGATGCAAGTTGGACAGATTTGGGAAAGCTCTCTAACTCTCTTGCAGCTAAAAAACAAAGATTTATATCAAATTTATTTTTATTGCCTATTGAGATGCATAATTAATTTTTAGATCATTATATTCAAGTTTATCAAAAAAATCGTGTTCAATAGCAAGAGAGCCAACCCGTTCAATCTTTCTTGCAAAATAGTTTATCTCGAATATGATTGTCTCAACTTTAATTTTGAAAAACTATTTTTTTTTTTACTGAAGTAAGTGAAACTGAAATTGTTAACAAGATTCTATAAGCAATGTATGCATTTGAAAAATAATCGATTATTTTTATGTAATGAAGAATTTACATTGGAGTGTACTTTTCTTCTTGAAAAATTTCACTCAACACAAAATTCGAAAATAAATCTAAACCATCTATATTTGAACTCATGTTTTAAATTGTTTTCAAGATTCAAAGAATACTTGTCTAAAATATTTTCATCCAATGATTTTGAGTTTTATTGAGCTAGGTTGTTGTAGGGTATCTGCGTTTTATTTTTAGTTTTTTTAACCAGAAAAATATTACATACTAAAAAAATTGAAAGTAATTTAAAAAAATAAGAGAACTTAGACGATAGCTTAAGTCACCTGATAGATTAAGTCGACTATCTGTTTGACAAGGCTTTAAAAGTTTACTAAGAGTCTGTTTGTTTTCACTTTTGATTTTGCTGAAAAGCTAAAGTCAAAGTCAACAATTAATTTTAACCATACATTTCATAGTCCCACAACTTTTCAACCATATATTTAAACAATTTTTAACAACTTTTTTTTTTAAAAAAGCTGATTTTAATCAAAATCAAACACACCCTAATAAATAATTTTTTAATTGATCAAAATTGAATTTTTACTTTTTATTTTAATTTTTAACATAAAAATAAGTTACTTTTAAAATAAATAATCATCACGATCGTAGAAATTTTGAATTTGAATTGTAATCTATGGTCGGATTCACCGTGGGAAAGCGATATATTCTACTTTTTTTCATTAAAAGAAAGAAAAATGTATCTGACAGGAAACCAAATCTAACTTTTACTTATTTCAATCTTATAAGGTGCTTATAAGCTGTAAGCTCACCCAAACATGGACCTCGCACTGTAATGACTCAACAATGATGTACATAGAACAAAGATTCAGTCCAAAACCCAGTAGAGGGAACACAAAGGGGAATGCATTCGAGGCTAAGTTTTTTCTTGGCACGCGCTGCTAGAAAATCTTCGTCTTCACTGCACTCTGCTCGTTCACCACCATTTTCACCAAACCCAAGATTAACTAGAGTTTTTTCAGCAGACAACATTAAATGTAGTAGTGGTGCCCTTTTAAATTGTTTGTCTCACTCTCATCCCTCGCGAAATTTAAATTGTTTTATCATTATTCGGCGCGAGTTCAGTGGCTACGCCGCCGAGCAGTTCTCCGACGATGAGTATGAATGTGATTACGAAAATCATCCGGTAATTTCTTTATGTTTTTCCAGTTTTGTCTTTACGTTTTCGTATTTGTTGCAACTTGAAACTGGGATTTTTGATTATTTGTTCTGTTGATAAATGTTTGGGGACTGAAGGTAAGTTACAGTCATGTCTATAATATGATAAATTTATTAGAAATTACAGTGCCGATAATATTTAAAATACCCATTCTTTGATGAAGAGTGGGCGGAGCGGGGTGATGGTTGAGGGTTTTGAAATGGAACCATTTTAGAGAGCGTTTTATCCAAAGGTTTAATCTTTCTTTGTATTTAGTGAATATTTCTCAGTGGATGAGGGTTTTGAAATGGAACAACATTTAGAGAGCTTACTTCGTGACTATCCAAATGTTTAATCTTTCTTTGTATTTAGTGAATATTTCTCTGTGCGATCAAAAGTATTATTAAAGGGAATCTCAGGAGCTACTGGATAAAGTTAAGTGAAGAAAAGAATATTTGTTTTCTGAATAAAACAAATGCTAAACTTGGTTAGGCAAGTGTATTTATTGATTTTTCCTTTTCTAATTTCAATATTTGAATTTCCCCGCAAGGAGAAAGGATGGAGAGGCTTTTATTCATAATACATACATGGTTGAATTTGTTATGACTTCAAAAACTAGTGATGAAATTCTTAATAAGGGTTTGTTGGGCTGCTTTGAAAACATGTACTGCAGGCTTAAAGCTTGTAGTAGCTACATGTGAGCATCAAAATGGGAAGATATAGAACTCAACCAGTTTCTCTTCTTCACTGCATCCTGTTATTAAATAATATTGTAGCTTTGCAATGGACAGAAATACAATTACACTTGTGTGCTTCCGTATGGATGCATGTTTATATGAAACATTGAAAATGTGGACATTCAAGTAGAAGCATAAGAATCAGTGACTATGAAATGTGTTCAATGTAGGCATCATCATCAGTGGCCAACATTGATGAGTGGAAATGGAAACTCAGTATGCTTTTACGCAGTGAAAATGATCAAGAAATTGTGTCCAGAGATAAAAGGGACAGGAGAGACTTTGAGCAAATATCCAACCTTGGCAAAAGGATGGGCCTTTACTGGTAGAATCTACACTTTACATTCTTCCCTCTGTGTTGTTTTCTTATTGGGTGATTTTTTTGACTTATCATGAATTACACTATCAGTAATATTTATGGGAAAGTGGTAGTTGCAAGCAAGTTACCTCTTCCCAACTACAGGCCAGATCTCGATGATAAGCGGCCTCAAAGAGAGGTAAAAAGTTTATTCTGTTTGATCCTTGGATGACTTCCATTGAGTGTTTATGCACAGGAATTTTATTAATCATTGGGAAATGAAATACTTCAGCTCTTTTCTGCAGGTTGTTGTCCCATTAAGTTTGCAAAGGAGGGTAGAGGGTTTGCTTCAGGAACATCTTGATAGAATGACTCTGAATTCTGAAAAAGCAGATGACTCTTCTGCCAAAACAGAGGCTGTTGATCAGGTTAAACATGTAAATACTGATGAAAATGCAGATCCCTTCCTAGATGGGTCCGTTATGGAGAAGGTTCTCCAGAGACGGAGCTTGCGCTTGCGCAATATGCAGAGAACTTGGCAGGTTTGTTGCACGAGATTTTAGTGTGTGGATGTGTGCATCTGCTGTCTGTCTGTTGCATTTATCTTATTTATATATTATGCTTCGCAGAAAAGAATTTTTTTATCTTATGCAAGCATTTCATGCAGCTGACGTTACTGATTGTTGATAAATTTTGAGCATATGATTACCTATGTTAGATTCTGGCATCTGCCAGTTTGGGTCATTTTACTGCTCTTTGTCTTCCATTTTCTTGTTCAATCAGGAAATGAATAAAAATGTCCATCTAGAGAATTTGATTCTCCTTCCGTTGCTCTTTTATAGGGAATCTGATATGGCCACTTGATTTTGTCAGAGTTGTGTAACTATCTCTTGAAGTCACAAAGTCAAATCTTCAGAGTAGAAGTCTAGTTTAATGATATATGCTATTGTGAATGAATATTTGTGCATATGGTCAAATTTCCACTCGGGGAAAATTCATTGCTGACTAAGAGCATGTTTGGAAGTGCCTATAAGTGCTTATAAAGTGCTTATAAACTGGTCAAACATCATTTTTATTCAAACATAGGACTTACAACTTTTGTCTACACATTCCATAAAACTCATTAGTTACGATTTGCAAAAAACTTTACCAAACAAACACTAAAGAGATTGCTTTTTATGTATATATAACAAGAAATAGAGAACAAACTTCTCAAACATGAGATTAGTTTTCTTTGGATTTAGATGTAAATTTTGAAAACAATAACAATGCAGCTTGCCACCTTTTCCATCTCATTAGCACTTGTATGCTGTACGGGTGCAATAAGATTTTATTGAAAAAGAAGAGAGTAAAACTAAAAGCATCTCCAATGCATTTCATTTATTACTTTTTAGACGTGTCACATAAGCATAGAGAGACGGAATTATAAAAAAATCCTCTCCAATGTATGCTGACGAGGACTTCGTTTAGCTGATGTCGCATACCAAAAATAGACTCCGTCTAAATTAGACGCACTTCTAGACGGACTACTCAGTAATTTTAAATTCAACTCGGCATTTTATTAAAAAAAAAAGGTCAGACGAGGGAAATAAAAATTGAAGACCTGTCAATTTAAAAAAAAATTAATGCCACATAAGCGGTAATATTAGTTTTAGACGAACTTGGAGATGAATTTATAATTTGACCGTCTATTCAATAGGCGTAATGCTAGATGGACTAGAAGTCTGTCTATTTCACATATAGACTACAATAGACGGAGTTCATGAGAAATGCTCTAATAACCACACAATTATAGAACCTGGGCATTTGATTAGGAAGACCACAATGGATATGTGAAAGTAAGATAAGCTTTCACTTTTAAATGTCTGAAAATTATTAATCACTCTACCTAGCCGAGTATGTAATTGTTATTATTTAGGAAATAAACCTTGTGCCCAATAGTACTTTTAGAATCCATTATTAGATGATTTTACCCACAAATTTAGATCAGCAGTGAAGGGAGTCAGATTTGCTCTGTTTTAGGATTGGTGGTTTTATGATATTTTACTCTTACACATGTAGTTATAGATGTTATTGGTGTGGTTATATAGGTTTCAATAGTCAAGGGGTAATGGATTTGCGCTGTTTTAGATGTGTTGGTCATTATTGGATACATAGTTTCAGTGTATTATTTTGATATACCCTTCTCAGCAGTTGGCATTTTGGTGCTGAAATCAATTTGCTCATTTTATACAGGAGTCACCCGAAGGCAAGAAGATGCTGAATTTCAGGAATTCCCTCCCATCCTTTAGGGAGAAGGAAAGGCTCCTTCAAGCAATTGCATGTAATCAGGTTTAACTCTGGAATTCATATTATCCTTGTAAGATTACTAATATAGCGTCTTAAACAAGTAAGACGTGGATACCAACTAATGCCATTGTCTGTGGATTCGTATATATTTGAGTGCTGTTTAGCATCATTTTATTTTAGGTTTATAATGAGCTGCATAATTTTTGCCTCTTAGACTAATTAAGTTTTATGTTTAGATTATGAGTATTTTTTCAAAACTCTAATCAAAGTAGGAATTATACCAAGCTTATTTTATAGTTATCTTTTTAATTTTAACAAAACATTTTATGGTGCTTGTATATTTCTCCCTAGATAATGTCTAATGTATCAAATGGTCTTGTTTGGCCCTTTGATACAAGATTGTGATTTCTGAATTTTTTCCCTTTTCTTCACTATTGCTCCTTAATTTGTTCACCACTCTAAAGAGCAAAACTTGCCTATTGGCTAGACATCCATGACCCATATTGAGTAGTGTCTCTGAGTCTTTGATTAATATTGTAACGCCCCAAATTTTATAAAGTCGAAGTGCTACTAGGATTCATATAACGTCGCGGAATAAAACTTAGTAATTAAAATTTTGCTAACAAACTAATTCAAACTTTATAAACTTTTAACGAGTTTTCAAACATACTTTAATAAAAATGAGAAGACTACTACTTCAAAATAAAATCCGGAAATAATACTAAACGTTCAATTAAATTTAAAATATCCTAAATATCTCTAAATTTACTTGGTGACCATTGGCACAGTAGCTCCACCAATCCGCCCCGCGTCCAACATGTCCCGAACTAATTTGAAATTTGATAGTGAGAGTGAGTATTTCGAAAAATATTTAGTAAGATGCTTGCAATTCTTATTCAACATAATATCAACAAAAATCATAACATATCCTTCCAGAAGATTTTATAGATTTAGAGCAACTAATCACAATAACCACCTGCTTAAGGAATTTCATGGAACTCCTATCTCCCGAAGGATTTACTTAAATTGACCCGAAAGTCTATCCCGAGGGATTTACTTGAAATTGGCCCGGAGGTCTAGAAGTTTTTATTATTCTATGCAATTCATTATATGAACATTACAAAGGACAAGAATTTAATCTCTTGCACGTCAAGTATTTTACCTTGATTGAAAACTCGTAAAATCTTAAAATAGACCTCGAAAGAAAATTGAAATTTCATGAGCTAATCTTTTTCCTCACTTTGCAAAATTTTCTCTCTGTTCTCAGCCTATGCTTTGCGAGCGTTTGTGTGTGAATTGTTTATTAAGTAAGAAATTTGGGAATGAATGATTCCCAAAAAAAAAATAAAAAAAATACGTGCATATATATAGCTTGTGGCATGACCTGGTGGAATACTGAAGCAATATGGTAAATTAAAATCACTGTTTACAAAAACTATTTGAGGCCTCAAATCCCGCCTCACTTGAGGCTTTCATAAAACTCCTCGAATCCCCTGACCCTTAAGTACTATTTGTCAGACTTACGCTTCGACTTAATGAGGCTTACGTCTCAAGGCTAAGCCTCAAGACGACTAAGATGTTTGTCCATTTGTTTTGCATTTTTCAGGACATTCTATTATTGACCTTAGCTTTTTGGGCTATTTTACTTTCTTTTATTGATTTGTTTTTATGTTTGTTTGCAAGCTAAACTTTTAATATTATTAATTTGTTTTATTATGGATTTTTTAAGATGATGTATAATTTATTATATATATTTTTGAATTATTTATTAGTTTATCTTGAGGCGCGCTTCGAGGCGCGCGCTTCGCCTCACACAAAGGAAAAACACTTCGCTACCCGATTGAGCCTTTTTAAACAATGCTTAAAATAATAGGATTAGTCTCAAGTTTTAATCATAATTGAATTAGGATTAAAGAATTTTATAATAACAAAAATACTTAATTAATGCAAACTGTTGCCAAATCCAAACATTTTGTCCAACAAGTCATCACTTTTTTTGGACTTAAATTAAATAAATAATAGATAATTATGTATTCCTTTAAACGGCAAAAACTTGGGCCTAACTCGACCAAAACAAAAATTTCTTGAACCCAAAACTCGTATTTTAATACGAGCTTCAAAACAAGTTCAATATCGATATGCTAAAACTCACATCATTGGAAAATTAAATGGGTTGGGTGAAAAAATATAATACATGGGCTTGGACTATTTAGCTCGGCAGTACACGGACTTGAGCTTTTTAGCTTACGGACCATAAAATAAATCAATGCAATCTATGCCCTGAGCGAACTCCGGAAATTAAAATCTTATAATCCATATTGATTGTACTTAATGCACATTCTAAGAGCCCAAAAATTATTTTATCATGCTTAAAGTTTCGGGGTGTTACAAATACCTTGACTGTGATCATGGTTGATGTTCCAACTCCCCATTGACTGCTCTTTGGTTTTACACTGTAGGCTATCATTGTTACCAAGATTACATGGTTCCATTAAGGTGTATTTTCGGGGAGAGTAAATCTTTTGAGAAATTGTTATAAATTTTTATCGATGAAATGAAACAATCCATTTCTCAGGTACTAGAAACATTAGTTCAAGTTTTAGCAAGAGGAAACAGACACATTAAACCTTGGCTAAATTCTAATCAAAGTAAATCTTTTGCACTTCTGTGTTGCGGTGACTATTACAGGATGGAGGCAGATTCATTGCAATAGCAATTTCTGCCATGTCCTGGTTACCATGTTTCTTAAACTTCTATCACAGGATTCACGTGAAATGGCATTGTGGAGATTCTGCTCCCTTTATTTCATTACCTTTAGACTGTTGCCTTTTATTGGGACAATCTTTCTAATGTGGTAATGGGAGTAATATAATTGGTAACTTCGGTGTTAAATGAGGGCCCAAACGTGTTTTTCTTGTCTTCGAGACAATTCCATATAGTATTTCTACCTGCTAACTGAATCCTTAATTTGTTCTGCATCCCGATGTTTTCTTCCAAAGGACTCGTCTCCCGTACTGAGTATTATATTTTAGAGTTCACAAGTGTTAAATTTATGGGATTTTGCATTTTATTAAAGTATAAATTGAATTTCATGAAATTTAAATGTTTTCAAGGCGAAATATATTTTTTGCCTGACTTTTACGAGTTATATTTATTTAGAAGTATTCCAGATTTTTCTTATAACAACAGGTTGTGGTAATTTCTGGAGAAACTGGATGCGGTAAGACAACCCAACTTCCCCAATACATTTTGGAGTCTGAAATAGAATCTGGCCGGGGAGCATTCTGTAGCATAATTTGTACTCAGCCTCGAAGAATATCAGCCATGGCCGTTGCAGAAAGAGTATCTGCAGAGAGGGGAGAGCCTCTTGGTGAATCAGTAGGGCTGCTTTCTGTCTTTTCCTTTCAGCCTTTTCCTTTTTAAATTAGATTAACACTTGTTACGAATACAGTGTATGCTGCAAAGATAGTATCCAGTACAAAAAATTCTATATTCTAGTTGCTGTCATTCAACCGAGATATTTTTGATAGGTTGGCTATAAAGTACGATTAGAGGGAATGAAAGGCAAAAATACACATCTGCTCTTTTGTACAAGTGGTATTTTGCTCCGTAGGCTCTTGAGTGATCGCAACCTGGATGGTATAACTCATGTTTTCATTGATGAAATTCATGAGCGAGGCATGAATGAAGGTGCATGTATACACACTTTTAAATTTCTCCGTTTAGTGTTTCATATTTGATTCTTGACATGCCGTTCATCTTCCCCTTTCTAGACTTCTTGCTGATTGTGTTGAAGAATCTTCTGCCACGAAGACGGGATTTGAGATTGATCTTGATGAGTGCTACTCTGAATGCAGATCTGTTTTCTAATTATTTTGGTGGAGCACCAACATTTCACATTCCTGTAAGCTAAACCTTTAGCACCGAAGTTATTTAAGACTTTATGGTTTCAAACAGTTTTACACAGTGAATTGAAGTTGTTGATTCTAGGGCCTTGAGTACTTCTTACGGCTTAATAACTCTGAGTTTGCATTCTCTAGAAGTTTCTAGAAATGAGTTGCTCTATCAACTAATATAGCTGAAGAAAAGATTTCCATTTTTTTTTCTTGTTTGTAATGCTAATCTGATTTTCAAGAATTCCAGTGAGCAGTCTTCTAGAACAAGAGAGTTTGGGTGGCATTACTCAGTAACTGATTATTTGGTTTAAATGTATTTGCATTTTCTCATCCACGTTGGTGGGGCCTTTTACATGCCTTACCTTTATCTATCTTAAAGGCAAGAAAAACTTGTGTACTAGTAAATATAGTGGTTTTTATGTGAATGTAGGGCTTCACTTATCCAGTAAAAGCCCACTTTCTGGAAGATATATTGGAGATGACTGGATATAAGTTGACTTCATTTAACCAAGTAGATGATTATGGCCAAGAGAAGATGTGGAAAACACAAAGGCAGCTAGCACCACGGAAAAGGAAAAATCAAATCACTACTCTTGTTGAGGTAGGAAACCACATTTCAATGCACTCATGTTAGCGTTGGCAATCTCGTTTGATTATTTTTTAAGCTGTTTGTTCCTTTGGTTTAGTCACTCTGTTGCTTAGCTGATAGAGCTCTTGATGTTTCATGGAAAATAATCTCTTACATTTTTTTTTTGGTAATTAATCGTGTTTTTTCCTGTCTTGGATTACAGGTTACACCTATGGAAAATCATTTTTGGTTTACCTTGTGAAAAAGGCTTAAAATTTTTTTGTGCATCACTAAAACAAGAATTCACTTTATCATAACACCTGATTTTATGTGTTAAGTTGGTTGACAGAACCATGGGCATATTGACTAGGGAATGAACCAAGCTTAACATTAGTGAGGCCTCTCTGTCCTTTTGTGTATTTTCCTCTAATTCTTGTAGCATTTGTTTGTCGCTTAACAGGCACATATTATATACCGGTGCTGTTTGATGGAACTTGTGAATTCTGTTTTTGATATCAGACTTCATTTTTTATTGGCTTTATCTTCTCCCTGTTTTCTTGATAGTTATTTGTTTTGTACATGATACTGGCTAATGCTGATGAAAGAATGTGCCTATTCCAAGTATGTGGCTTGCAAAATAGGTATCTAAGTAGATTTGTTTATACTGACAGGATGCTCTGAATAAATCAAATTTTGAGAATTATAACTCCAGGGTACATGAGTCATTGTCTAGCTGGACACCTGATTCTATTGGATTCAATCTCATTGAGGCTGTTTTGTGTCACATATGTCGCAAGGAACGTCCAGGTGCTGTGTTAGTATTTATGACAGGTTGGGAGGATATTAGTTGTTTGAGGGATCAACTAAAAGCTCACCCTCTCTTAGGGGACCCCAACAGGGTCTTTCTGCTTACATGTCATGGTTCGATGGCAACATCTGAACAGGTAGAGTGTTATCTCTTTTGAATTTTTTAGTTTTAGATTTCCTCTTATTACCGCCAACACCACAGTTATTCAGTTGTGTTCGTTATTGTTGTTGCTTTAGTTATTGTCACCATCTCTGTTTTCTATGGATAGATGTCTCCAGGGCGGTAGAGCTCTTGATTGCTTTCTTTTGTCTTGTTAAATCTTTACTCTTTCACAATAATGCATAGTTTTCACATTTTTTGGACTACAATTTTTTTTGCTCCAGTTGTTTCTGAGATAGCATGTTGTCAATTCTGTGTTTTCACTAGGATGTTGGCAATGTACCAGATGTGTTTTCTGTTGTCAGTACCATTTCTTATTGATAACTGTATATTATTTTGTTCACTCTATCTAGCCATGTTACTGTACAGAAACTCATATTCGAGAAGCCGCCTCCTAATGTTCGTAAAATAGTACTTGCCACAAATATGGCTGAGGCAAGTATTACAATCAATGATGTTGTTTTTGTGGTTGACTGTGGAAAAGCGAAGGAGACTACTTATGATGCCCTAAATAATACACCCTGCTTATTACCTTCATGGATATCACAAGCCTCTGCTCGACAAGTAAGTTTTATTTTCTGCACAGATTTTTCTCATTGGCTTTCTTGTTGTTCGAACATGGGAGAATGAAAGTACTTGCACACTTGATGAAATTATTAAGAATACAGCAGATGCTACATTTTCCAAGATGGAAACTCAAGTTGAATGTGTTAAATGGTTGTGCGTGATATATTGGCAGATTTTTAACTTTCATGTATATGTATCATTTGGAATGTTGACATAGTTATAATTAAAGCTGTGTACTACCATTGTAATTGCATTATGATTGCATAACTAATTGTCAAAACTCCCTAATTGTAATACATGATTAATCATTCATGAAATAAATTTCCTAAATACAAAAGGGACGGGCGATTATAAACTGTCATTTCATAACACATTAGAACATATAACTGAAAACAACTCAGTAAGCACGAACAAATCCGGAAAGTTCATTAACATCAACTCGATAGAAATAATTTACATATTCCAAAAGTTTACAACAAATACAAACTCAAGATATTGTCTTGAAACAAAATCTCAGACGTTCTAAACACGACCTCGTTAGGTTACGCCTATGTACATTGAGCTTTGAAATTCTTTGGGAAGATTTTTGGCAACCCGCCGAGTTTCTATGAGCTCTGGGCTCGCCTGGCTTACAATGCAAGACTACGTGAGCTATTGACTCAATAGGTAAAGATATGCATAAATGCGCAATGAATACTGACATATTCTCCAATGCATTTCAAACCCTCAAAAGGTTTCTTCTCTTTGTGCAATAAATCTCATAAACATGATCATTGGTTCAAAATATTTACTTTTGTGCTTTTAATGCTTGTGCTATGCTTATGCACATGTCAATTCTTCGTTATCACATCACAATTGGTCAACACACAAAATAAGAGAAAATGGTGAATGCCCTTCGTTCCCGAGATCACCTGGGGTATCTCCTCCTCCTCCTCCATGTTACCTCCAGGAAGGCACACACATTCTACCATTTTGTTAACTCATTATCATATTTAATCATCACACATCTCATAAGAACATTATCGTCCCTTGGTGCAATAGCACATGCTTATTTTTCTATAGAACACACATTTTTTGTTCATACATCTCAGTGCATACTGGGTTTCTTTAAATCATGTGTATGCGTGCACATGTTCATAGTCGTGCCGTGCCATGCCATTTGATCACAAATTATATGATTCACATCGTGCAAAGCGATACTCCACACATCATGTTCAATTATCAACACATGGTCAACTTCGAATACAATAAGATAGAATAAATCCCATCAAATCACAGGTAAAGAAAACTGCAAATAGGGTCAAATTATCTCAATAGTGGCAACCAACTACAAGATTCACACCCCAACAATAACGAAATCAATCTAATCCAACATTTCCATCGAAAAGCACGTTCAGTTGAGTACGGAGAAGACTAGGTGTCAGACTAATTTTGTTGAATTTCTTGCAGTATCTTAATTTTTATATTGTTACTTAATGGTTCTTTATGCTAGTTTATTCAGTGACCATTTTTTTGCACCATTTCATTGTTTGGGTTGCAGAGAAGGGGTAGGGCTGGTCGTGTTCAGCCTGGTGAGTGCTACCATCTATATCCACAATGTGTGTATGAGGCTTTTGCTGAATACCAACTTCCTGAACTTCTGAGAACTCCTTTGAACTCTCTGTGCTTGCAAATTAAAAGTTTGCAAGTTGGAAGTATCGGAGAATTCTTGTCTGCTGCTCTTCAGCCACCTGAACCATTGGCTGTAAGGATTTACTTTTTAACTGTTTTAGGATTCTTTTTCTGTAATATTCCTTTGGGCCTGATATCTACATGAACATATGCTATAATTTAATTCTTAATCCTACTAGTTACTATATAAAGCTTATTCTTTTCCATGATCTCTTAGGGAAGATCATTCATAATTAGTTTGAAGAACATTGTAGAGAAAATCTTCTGATAAAAATGGTGGAATATGGTTTTCGACCATACATGTTAGGGTGTGTTTGATTGGTTAACATGGAAAATGGTGGAAAATGAAAATCTTTTCCATCTTCCATGGAAAATACAATCCACCAAATAGGTGAGAAATTGTTTTCCAAGAAAGTTGGAAAAATTGTGCTTTAAATGCTTGTACCTTGAAAATCAAAATTATTTTCCATGTGCAATCAAACAAAAAAGGTGGAAAAGAAAATTTTTGGATTTGACAACATTTTCCATGGATTGGACATTTTCCATGGAAAATGGGCAAATCAAACACACCCTTATAGTTCCTGAGGCAGAAAATAGGAAACGGGGGATACAAAGTTGCATCCAACTGTGAAAATTTGTTTAGTTATTTAGTTTACTTTATGAAACTTCTGTGAAACTGAAGATTTATGCTTTATAAAATGGGTTTCCTTATCACGGAAAAAAAATTCCAAGTTTGGAAATGAAAACTCACGTCCATAACTTTTTAGAACTAAAAACCTTGAGAATTTGAGTACAAATATAATTTTGAAAGCTAGTCATCTATTTGAATCATGCCCTTTTTTCCTCCCTAAATTCAATCTCTATCGTGCCACATTGGCATAGCCAAAGTTCAACAACGCTCTACCGACATTTTAAAAAGTTCCTAGCAAGCAGCATCACAAGTACTACTGAAAACCAAAAACCACCATCACAACCCTCACACAATCTTCACTAAACCTGCTTGCCACTGTGCGAATTTTTGCCGTGTATTATCCTAGGAAAATTCCTAATATCCTGACCGCATAAGAAATAGACTTTATTGATTATTTGTGCGTATGCTTGGTTGTCTTTTATCATTTTTGTTTCTTTTGGATTTGCACCCATTCGGCTTTATATCATGAGGCTAAAAAGAGTAAAGTCAGCATATTTCCTTTTGCTGTGGCAGAAATCTTCTATAATTGAGAGAGTTGAAAAGGATTACGATTCAATTAGTAGAATACTCTTTGAGTATTCTATTTGATGCAAAGTGTAATCTACTTTACAGTTTTCCTTCACTTTTATTCTGGATGTATTTTTTTGTCAAGGAATTCACATCGAGATCTGGCTGTTCACTAGGGTATTGACTTTTGCAATATCTAGGTCTTCCTTTTGGAGTTAATCCTTTATCTCTAGAAATTGTCTCCGGTAATTGTGAGGCTTCTGAAAGGAATAGATGGGTGGAATAAATTATCCATTTCTAGAGGGGGAAGGTTAACCTTACCCAGTCAATTTTGTCTAGCATTCCTGTGTATTATATTTCGGTTTTCAGAATGGAGTAAAGTAGTGGACATTTAAGAAAAGTTAATTAGAGACCTTTTGGGAGTTAGAGGTGGTTTTTGGAGTAGGTAATCTTAAAATGAAAAGTTTGGCTTTGATAAGAAAGCAGCTTTAGAGATTTCCCTGTAAGCAATCTCTATTCCCCCCCCCCCCCCCCCCCCCCCCCCCCCCTATCAATTAGAACAAGGAAAAGAACAAAAGGCTTAAAAGCCCACAACCAAAAGGGAAAGGCTTGAAGCCCAAAACATCATGTCAACCTCATGTGATTAATACCGATTTGGACATAAATGGGTGGTGGTTCAAACGAACCTGAGAGACTCTTCTATAAACCCTTAGAAATGTACATCTTAGGGTTTTGACATTTATCCAGTTCAGCAAATGGGTTTGGGGGTGGGGTGGGGGGAGAAGATCGAATTCTGGGAAGATGTTGGATCGGGTCTTTCTTTGTGTCTTCTTTTCCCAAATTATTTAATCTCTTTTTAAAAATGTTCCCATTAATTGTATTGGTTCACTTTCTAAAAATAGAACAATGAGTTGGAACCTTCAGTCCCGTAGAAGTTTATGTGATGGAGAAAATTCAGATTTTTCCTTGTTCGCTACTGCTTAAAAAAATTTCTTGATGCCTTTTGTTCTGATAAAAGATAGTGGACATTGGATTCCCGGGTAAATTCTCTCATCAGCCATATTTCCAAGCCTTAGTCAATTTTCCTTGTCATCCAATCTTTAAACCATCTGTATTCATTTAAAAATCCCATTCCCCTTACTAAAGAAAGATGTTTGATTGGCTGGTTTTTCATAGGAAGGTCGATGCTTGTATTTAGTTCAAAGGAGTTTAAGGGTGTTCTTTTTTCTCTAGTTGTTAGTAATTGGGTTTGATCTTTAGTTTTGTGGATAGAGGATCTAGTGATTGTAAGTGTATTTCATAAATCAATAAAGTCATTGTTTCTTATAGAAAAAGTTAACTATTTCTCAATTGTCTCCTGCATAACATTCTAGACATGTCATCATTCACAACTTAGGAGTAAAAATTGGTCTGGATCACATTTACATAGGCAGATGCCATTTTCAAATTGCATCGGTCGAACATTTGTATTCTTTTTATTGGTTTTAGATTTTTCTTCGTTAGGGCGGGGGACAGTTAGGTGATCGACTTGCAGGAGTATGGAGTATATGATATCACTAGCAGTGGGGAAGTTGGAGGTCCGATTGATTTTTTCCCCACAGCGGCTATTAAAGGTGTTTTACTAGACACGAAATCAGTGAGCTCTCTTGTGTACAGTCATGAGACACATAGAGAGCCATTTAGAATAAGTGCCTCAGAGCTCCATAATTGGGGGCATATAATGACACATGTTATTGTATTTTACTATTTTAATTTATGTGCTGATTTATCTGGTTTTGTTTTCGCCTTTATTTCCCATTCTCCTCTTGGCAATGAATTGTTTTTTTTTTTTCTCTCTCTCTTAAGACATGACACAAAATGAAAATTATTGCAGGTCCAAAATGCTGTTGAATTCTTGAAGATGATTGGTGCTTTAGACGAAAATGAGAATCTTTCACATCTTGGTACAATTGCATTAGACAACATGGATACTCTACTATATATTTCCCTTGGTACCCTATATATCAGTTTCCTTTATATTTCATATTTTTTAATTGTTTTCATCTTATTCAATCAGGAAAGTACTTGTCCGTGCTTCCAGTGGATCCGAAGCTAGGAAAAATGCTAATTATTGGTGCGATTTTTTGTTGCTTTGAGCCTATTTTGACGATTGTGGCTGGTCTTAGCATCAGGGATCCTTTTCTTTTGCCTCAGGATAAGAAGGATGTGAGTTACCTGCACAACATGTCTAATCATGGCAAAATGCACAGTTATTAGTCTTTTTATGTCCCTATTCCTAAATTGTTAAATAAATATATATTTTCAGCATTGTGTTCTGCTTCCAATACTATCATTTGGAAGTGACAAATGATTAGCAATGATAAATAATAGATTTGGCCTTCTAAATTGAAAACTATCATACAAGTAACAAGTTTCCAAGAATAAGAGAACTCTGTAAGCATTCTAAATCCATCAAAGCTATCCCATGGAAAGTATTGGCCGACCTGGCCAAACAGAGGTCAAAGAGACAAGCCTGTCCCAGATTACATGAAATGGAGAGATCCAATCTTGGAACCATATCATTTTTCTCTAGGCAAACGCAGTCCTTGTTCCCATTACAGCCTGGCCCCTTAATAGAGTTCGTAGGCTTAGCTCATCACCATAAAACTGGCTTAATGTGAGGTTCGTGTTCACTTTATGCGTTGCACATTTCAATTGTACCCAGGTGATATAGGACACACTAACACTCTTCTACAGCACCAGGGCTGGAGTCATTAGGCACTCTCCCTGTACACGGGGATAGAGAATCAAATCCAATCCATCCCTGGCGCACACAATCTGAAATCATGATGAAGTCTATGTGCCTAACTCATCACTGTAACACTGTCTTACAGTGTGAGGTTTGCCTTCACTTTGCACATTACAAATCTCAATTGTGTACCCAAGCACTGTGGGATATACCAACAGTCCTGACCTTGACGAGTCTTCGGGTTTGATCTCAAATTAAATCCCTGGATTGAAAGACTCATTCTTATACAAGCACATGAAGCACACGTAAGGAGATACATGTTCTAGGTCTTGTTTCTAGCAAAAAATCATTAGCATTCAATTTTTTAAACAGCATATATCAAGTGGAAGCCTTGACCATGGAGGGAAATTTTGCTTTCCAAAAGAAGAACAAAGGACACGGTGAAGAATGAGTAGAGTTAATAAAAGATAGGAAAAGTTTTAAATGTGAAGACACCTGAATTATCAGGGCTCCAGCTCTAGAATCTTGTGAAAGAGGAAGGATAAAATTGGAAAGATCTAATGGTACATTTAGTTAGATTTTCAGTTTCTCTATTGTCATCTTCTTCCTAATTTGGAATCATGCAATTTAGGCATTCTTTTCTTAGTTATTAATTGTCGTCTCTTGTTAAAATATTCTTCCGAATTACTGCTGGGACTTCAATTTGAAAATAAGAATGTTGTCATGCAGAATTCTACACACTTCATCCATTTACTGTCAATAGCAACATGCATTATAGTATGCATTACAAATTCCCAGCATGATCACATGGCTTCTCAATTAACCTGAAAGCCCATTTCTCTCAGTATTCATTTGCAACCAGAACTGCATCAAATGCCTGCCCTCTGCAGTGGCATTTATGTGTCTGAAATAAGCTTCCCACATAACATGCCCAGGACTTCTGTTACCATTTGAATCTTACTTTTTGTGTGTGATTTCCGTTTCACGCGCAACATTTTATTTGTATACGCATACTTTAGTCATGATAGAATAATGCATATAACCGTCCACGATAGTCTTCTCTTTGGATCGGTTTATCAGCTGTTATATGAGTTTCTTTGATGCAGTTAGCAGGGACAGCAAAGTCTAGATTCTCAGCAAAGGACTATAGTGACCATATGGCTCTTGTGCGAGCATACGAAGGATGGAAGGATGCAGAAAGAGAAGGATCTGCATACGAGTATTGTTGGAGAAACTTCCTCTCTATCCAGACTCTTCAAGCCATCCATTCTCTTCGTAAACAGTTCACCTACATTCTGAAAGACGCTGGATTGCTAGATGCTGACGTAGCGACGAACAATAGATTGAGTCACAATCAATCATTGGTTCGTGCTGTTATATGTTCTGGCCTATTTCCTGGCATCGCATCTGTAGTGGTAGGGTACTTCCTTTGCAGTTCTTGTCACAGTCATAACAGCTGAATGTGGTGTGGTTGATGCGTTCTTTCTTCTCTATGTGCAGCACAGGGAGACATCAATGTCTTTCAAGACAATGGACGATGGGCCGGTCTTTCTCTATGCTGTAGGTTCTATAATTTCTCCTTTTACCCAAATGGTCATAGGAATAGAACTCTGATAATTGTACATTGTCTTTGACCCAAGGAAATATTTTGTGGCCACATTGCATTTTGGCAAAATCATTCTACAGCAGAACATCATCAAAATGTCTAGTTTTTTCTGTGTGTTGGTGTGTGTCAATTCGTGGATATCAATTCAAGATTTATTGATGACGATGTTTCTTCGTATTTCCTTGAATCACTTGGCAAATATCTTTTGGGAGAAAATTGGACAGTCACCTTGATCATTTTTTTCTTTTTAACTAGGCCACATAGAGTTGAAGATGAGTTAACTGTTAGACTGAACTTTAGAAAATTCACTGCAGATTCTTGTACCTTTACAAATGTCACGGTACAAAATTGTGATGCAGTGTGTGCATATTGCAAAAAATTGTGAGAGGTCTAGATAGCAATATTCAGTATTTATGCGAAAGGGGGAAGATTTGGGGTTAATAAGAGAATTCATATTGTGGGCATGAGCATGACTGCTTGTTGTTTTTGTGTGTTAGAATTGATGCTAGTGCAATTTTACTCCTATGTGTGCAAATTCTACATTTTATTATATCTACTCTACCAATGAAAGATAAATATATTAAACTCTGTTACATGAATACATACAGACATAATTTGAATGCAAATGCTCATAAGAAGGTGGTAGTTCTCTCTGTGTGGACTTGGATACAGCCAGGATACACCTAATGGGTGACAGCTATTCCACACAATTTAATTTTGTGGACTTCACTGAAGTTACCATTATTTGTGGTTTGGGGATCCTATCAAGAAATTGAATTTAGAACAATGTACTTGTAGTTGTCCATTGGGCATTTTTCCTGCTTAATATGCATGAAATGAGCGCACTTAACGTTAAGGTATATTTTAAAAATGCAATTGCATTGTCACATGCAGGAAAGTCGATCATTGAAAATTTTACGGATAATGTCGTCCATTTTTCCTGATCTAGTTGTTTTAGAATTGGAGTATCCCTATCAATTTTCCCCGCGCCTAGTTTTTTAATTTGATATGACATAATTCTCTTCGACTGGTATCAACTTTACAATCTTAATGTTTATTTGATTGATGGTGGTCTAATTTCTTATTGTAATACTCTAAGCTATAACTCAATTTCTTGTTTGATCCTTTTATCATTTATCTAATGATTAGGTTAAGTGATCTTTGACTTACGGAGTTTAGTGGGTTCCTCAATAGCAATTGTACCATGATGGGTTGGTGCGGGAGTTATGTTGGATAAATTATGCAAGAGCTACATATATTTCTTGTAATTTGGCACACACCAGGGATTTTACTGAGAGTAGATCAGTGTTGCTTAGACATGAACATGATGACACAGATACTGACACATTACAAATATGGCAATACAGCAATTTGCGGAGAACATAAGACACAATTAGTTAGAACGTGTTTATTAAAATGCACATGTAAGTATATATTTGGTGAAGTACGGCTGCAAAACATTGACTGATTTGTATTAAAGACCAAGAATAGGTTACAACATTAGCCATTTTATAATCATTTGGGATATTTACAATACATGTAATGTCTTGCATGCCACATAATTGGTGACCAATCTGGATCTGACTTGTTATGAACAGAATCTGTTGGTCATGTCCTTTATTTTTCCTTTTCTTAATTTCTTACACATTTTTTTGAATGTTAGGCAAGTGTTTGAGAAGTCTACAAGAGTGCATGTTGTGTCAAGTTTCAAACATGGATACGGTACATTCTGGAAGTGTCCTTGCATCATAGGAATAGATTAAGAAAAGTTAGTTCACAATTTTTTCTTTTTAAATGTAACATTTTATATTGTTGTTGGAGAGAGCCATCTTTTTGTTTGGTTAAAGGCTTTTTGCTCTATACAAGAGTTCTACTGAAAATCCGGTTCATTCTGGAAGTGTCCTCCTTGCATCATCGGAATAGATGAAGAAAAGTTAGTTAACTTTTTTTTTTGGTTAAATGTAACATTTTATATTGCTGTCTGGAAAGTGACATCTTTTTGTTTGGACAGTTTGGTTAAAGGTTTTCTGCTCTATAGAAGAATATTACTGAAAATCGGGTTTCTCTATCACATTGCTGAATTTGTTAAATGATTGATTTTTGTTCAGAATTCTGTGAATGCACGTTACCAAACGATTTCTTACCCGTGGCTGGTGTTTGGTGAAAAAGTGAAAGTCAATACTGTATTTATACGTGATTCAACTGGAGTATCTGATTCTATTTTGATCCTTTTTGGTGGTAACCTCAACTATGGTGCTGCGGTAATTTTCTTTATCGGCAAATCTTCTGTATTACTATGATGTTCTTTGCGATTGTTTTATTTTTTTTTAACCTATGATTTTACTTTCTTTCAGGATGGGCATTTGAAAATGTTGGAAGGATACATAGACTTCTTTATGGATCCTAGTTTGGCAGAGTGCTATGTAAAGCTCAAGGAGGAGCTTGACAAGCTTTTACAAAAGAAGGTACACTTGACTGTTCCCTACTTTTCGGGCATACTCTTCTTCATTTGTTTCTCTACTTATTTTTCCGTTTGGTAACTTGCTGACGCTATTCACTTATTTTCTCTTTTGCAAATGTCATTTTCATTTTTACTACACTCATTTTATAGATATTTGGTCTAATATTCCTTCCATAGAACTTACATTTTTAACTTAAGCATCTAAGATCTAGAACCTCTGTTTTCGGAGTCCGAAAAAGTCTCTCATACTTTTGTCCTTTTGATAGGTGAGAGCATTTTCAAGAAAGACAGATCTAAATACCTAAAAAGATGATTAGAATAACATGATCTTTAATTGTGACCCCACAATCATAACGATTCTAAATGACTACTAGGATAATATTTTAATGTCGTTTTAGTTCTGCCTAACCTATAACTTCTAAATTCCATATGGTCATCCAAAGCTGTGATTTCTTTTACCTCATTCGATAAATGATAAAATAATTATGTTTTTATTTTATACTTAGCTTCCAAGCCAAAAAGATAGAACTTCACTTTATTAAATACGAGAAAAATGTGTTATATTTATATGTTGTCATCTTTCCATTTATTGCATACAGAGCCAAGATGTCTGGTACACATCATCATTAGCAAGTATGACCATATACTACATACATATTGTTAGCTAGCTTGTTGTATGTTTTTATAAAATGTTTTTCATGGGGTATGAGAGAGTGGAATGACAGTGGAATTGTAAATTTTCAAGTCCACATATATCCAAAGATTGCTTCATGTGCTCGAAGAAAGCGACACGAGGTGAGGCAGAGAGAAGAATAGGAGACCAGAGCATGGTTTTTAATATTGTTTGCAATATTAAGAAAATAGCTTGTTGAAATTGAGATATAGCTGTTGGGATCAAAAGCCAAAAGTGGAAGCAGAATGGATCTTGAACTTTTAACTATAATAGGATGAAGGAATATCTTGAATCTGAGTCTGATCTTAATTTAGATTTTTATCCAAAATTACTTGCTCTAGATGCCTTAGATAATTTACCAATATGCAATCACATTATAATCACATTAACTGTTCATTACGGATTTTAATACTTTTAAAAATGCTATATAATGACCTCATTATTATTATCGTCAAATATATAATTCTCAATATACACGACTATCTGTCATTCATCCACTGCTCTCCAATTTGATTGTGTAGTTAATTTTTTTCAATGTTTACACGAGAAAATACTCTCTATAGTAGTAGTAGCAATCGAAAAAATGAATGCCAAAGTCACAAGGACGTAAACTAATGAGTATAATTTATTTTCATCACAAACCAACTTTTGTGTAAGATTAGTGGTTTCGTAATTATAAGAACTCTTTGCAATAGCTCATGTTAGTAATTAAATATAAGATTAGTGGTTTTGTAATTATGAACTCTTTGCAATAGCGCATATTAGTAATTAAATATATCATTTCAAGGTTGCTCTGGCAATTTCAAATCTCTTTTCAAGCTGTTGAATTATTGCTTGAGCCATACTTATCAAGGGATTGGCCTCTAGTACTTTGAATTAGCCTTGGTATCCATGGAATTGATACTGTTTTCTTCTTTCCTCATTGTATTGGGTTGTCTCTGTGTCCCCAATTGTTGAATTAGTCTTGTTTACTCTCGATAAATTAGACCTCAAAGAACTGTACCAAGACCTGGGCCATAAATAAGCCCATTGATGCCTCATTACCTGAAATATGACCATCTAATAGCTTTCCCTCATTGTGAATTGCCCCCATTTCAGGCACCCCAAATGGCTTCATGTCCTGCTGCTAACGTGGGCCCACAACTAACTTGTCTACCACACCAATACCAAGCCACATCCAAAGTAAAATCCACAGTTTGTCTTCTTCCCCAATTAAGCACCCTGTTTCAGTACCTTCTGCACGCTGTTCAGTATTTTCGTTCTCAAAGTCCAGTTCCCCCGCTCGTCCCTCTTTAGCTCCGCCCCTACTAGGGACTAACAACAGTAATTCTAATGTGTGCATTCCTACGAGTTGTTATTTGTTGTGTAAAATGTTAAATGAAACTATCATGGTAGGGTGGGTGGCTCGTCGTTTGTTGAGCTGATATACTCTTCAACCATCGACCTTTAAATTTTCAATGGATTGTGCACATTGCACTATTTTGGCTTCTTTTCCTACTTACCGATTCTTGATTGGTGCAGCTTCAAGATTCTAGCATGGACATCCACAAGGAAGGTAAATACCTTATGCTCGCTGTTCAGGAGCTCGTGTCGGGTGATCAATGCGAAGGGAGGTTTGTTTTTGGTCGTGAAAGCAAGAAGCCTCGAGAATCAACTGACAACAATCGATTTACAAAAGACGGAACAAATCCGAAGAGCTTGCTACAGACACTGTTGATGAGGGCAGGTCACTCACCTCCCAAGTATAAAACAAAGCATCTTAAGACAAATGAATTTAGGGCACTGGTGGAGTTCAAGGGCATGCAGTTTGTGGGAAAACCAAAGAGAAATAAGGTCCTTGCAGAGAGAGATGCTGCTATAGAAGCATTGGCCTGGTTAACTCACACATCTGACAATAACTGCGAAGAACATGATAATTCCACGCCCGATGTCACGGATAACATGTTGAAACTTCTAGGGAAGCGTAGGAGGTCAAAAGGGCGTCCGGGATGAAAAAAGTGGTTAAAATCGTTGCCAGGTTTGTGCTCGACTCAGGTGTCATCAGCAGAAGCATGATATAAACTGTAAGACACGAGGATAAGATGACGGCTGGTCAAGAACCTTTAGCAGTTGCTTGACCCGATATGGACAGATGGACTGCCATTGATGGTACAAGTGTTTGATAATGGGCTGTCCGAGAGATCATTTCCTCGATGGGCATCCTCACCATATACAATAATGGAAATTGCTGTCTATTAGTCATAATACGGAGTCGCATATAGACGAGTGAGATGTCAATTTTCATGGCAGTTCTTTGTAAAATTCCTGTAATTTAATAGGGTCTGTTCGTGATATTTTCATGGAAAATGTATCCTAAAGTTGTTATTTCTGTCAGTTTATAATTTTGTTCTCTATTGCATTTGGGAGGAATGATTCAATTTGAAAGTCGACCAAGGATCATCATCCAAAATATATATTGAACATCTAGTAAAATATAATCAAATAAAAAGACCAAAACTTGTAGTTTTATTTCAACTTCATCCTCTTTATTGTACACAATAACAATAAAAATCATGATGTTACTAGGAGGGCAATGCCAGTTTAGTCACAAGAAGCACAATTTAAAGTCCATACTGATGCTTAGCCTCACTGGGGGATATCTTCCAACGTAGGCCGACAGCGGCTCCCTCCATCAGATACTCCGAGCTTAGTGTAAGTTTGATACTTTCTATCCCTTTCTCTACCTTTCTCTATATTTCTCCTTCAAGTGGTTTTGTCCTTCCCACAGCACCTTCAAATTGAAAGCAAAATAAAAAAGTTATACTTGTTAGATTAGATTTACAGACAAAATATGGTGGATGGAAAATATATTTCTTAGTCAATATTGTAGTATTACTGTTACACTCCTATAAAGTCACATCGGGCAAATTCTTTACAAGATATAGAGAACTCAACTGTTATGGGGATTATGGTTTACAAGAAAATTGTCAACTATGAAATTAAAGATTTTATAGCAGAAAGGACCCGCACAGTTAACGATGTCAGAACCTGTACGGCAATAAAGCAAGCAAGAAGTATAATGTGCATGGCATCTTAAGAGAATCTCAGAAATTTCACAGCTCACACGTGACGATAAAAAAGATTAGATTCTACTCGGGTACAGATCATTTACCCTATTCACATATACAAATTCCTATTCTGAATTCTCCAAAAAAAATTGGTTTTAGAAAATGGATTGAGGCGTTTATCGAATCAAATTTAGACATACATGCAGAAAATGTTGAATACAATCATTTAGGTTAGCACATATTCAATCATTTACACCCGTTAAAGAAGAAAAGTACCTTTTGTATAACTTTTTGGAACCACATGGACAGGGCGCATTTCTACTTATTTTTCCGCTCTTGGCCAAGTTTGATCGTGCAACATCCATGGGGGTTGATCCCATCAACTTCTGAACCTGCAGTTAATGATTCCTTCACAAGTCAATATTTAATTGCAATGCAATAACATCAAACTACAACGCCCAAGCCGTATCATATGATCTTTACTATTTTTATCCTTCTAAACATGCATTGGCAAGGGGAAAGTAGAATATAGAGAATAAAAACACATGTATCCGTGTTCAGCGAACCAGAGCAAAACATGCACCCAACACAACAAGTACATAGTTCGTCATTCGTCACAAATCACTGTTAACAGCATGTGAAAAATGAGAAATGTAGGCAATGAGATAAATACCTCGGCCAAGCTCTTTGGCATTGGTTTGCCTTCTTCCTTTAACTTCTCAATTTTTCTCTGAGCTTCTTTCGCCCAGGTAAACTTTGCTAAAGCATTTTCAACATCAGCTATTGTGCAATTACATTGTTTTGCTGCCTCTTGCTTGTGACCAGTTTGAATATTCTACAGTAAAAAAGCAAAGAAAAGTGGTGACCATTAAACCATTCCCAAGATATATCATATTGTCAATAGCATTCAAACTATGATTTTCAATCCACTAGTACCACTTAGTTTGTGTGAATGCACAAGAATTTTAGCACACAAATGCAAAGATGTAAATGGGCAGACAAGTAATTACAGGTCAAAGCTATTCCGCTCATGCTATCACAATTGAAACCAGCTGCAACACTTGGGTAATAAGTTATCACTACTACATTAACCTCTGAACATTACACTTTTCAATGCTTCTAGCTGCAAAAGGAAAATTGTGGTTGAGAGAGTAGAAGATAGAAAAATAAGGGCCAAAAAAGGAAAACGATAAAAAGAAGATAGAAGGGGGATAAGGAAGAGACGATTGGATGGAAAGAGACGGAAGAAGAGGAATAGGTACATAATGAGCCAAAGGAGAGATGACGTGACAAGAGATATGCTTTACGGACCATTTTCAGCTAAAACAGCCCACCATTTTTGGCTAAACTAAAGCTCCATCAGGCGTTCACAGATGAGCATCCACCAATTTATTCATGCGCTATCCCCAGTTGCAGTCTTTGAATCCCTCTCTTTCTAAAGATAAAGCACTTTCGCGATTCATTCCCTCCTACCCTGCTTCAGTAATTTCTTCTCTTCCACTGGGCAGCAAAGAAGCAAGCATATATTACAAACTGTAGCACTATCAAAAAATTGCATTAATTTTCTTGCAAATTAGATGTGTGGGTCCAACTTGAAGAGGCAATGACCTCACAGGGCCACAAATCACACTTCTTGCAATGGATAATGCCTTGATTGCACACTGTACTTAGATTGATCTAATTCTCATATAATTCTATCATGTCAGTTAGCATAATCCTATAATAAAGATAAAAATACATAATCTCATATAACTTTTCTCCCTCTCCAAACTAATGAGGGAAGCTGTGTTTTGTGGCACCACACCAATGTCCACTACAATAGATGTAGCACAATCCTAGAACAAACTTGGTATCCATGGACAATTTCCGTAAATCTGTTACTGCCCCATCTAATCAAGAATTTAAAAAAAAAAGTGCTACTATTGGTCCATCTGGTGGGGCGCAAAAAAAAACCCTCAATCCTTTGCGTCATTTTCTCTTATTCATAGACAAGATCATGCAATAAAGAAGCTGATGATTAGCCTGCCCTACAACAGCTGCAGTGTAATCACGACCTGCAAAACCGAGTTTAAATACCACCACGGGCTAAATCTGCATTTGTTCTCTACCCCGTGCAACTTGGTTTGCAGTCAAACTAGTCAGCCTATCCAACTCACAATACACAGATTTACGTGTGTCACTCAGTGGCTCTAGGTTGCAACTCAAAAGCCTAGCATATTGCACAACCATTTCTGTTTAATGTACCAAAGCTCACTACTTTAGTATATGTTGGCACTTACCAAACCCGAAAAATAACTAGCCTGCATTATGCCAAAGCACCAGTGACCTTGCCACTCTCCCAAACACATTTCACTCGACCCAACCGGCATATCAGAAACAAGCCAACATGCCATAGCCATCAATGCGCAATGCAAGTCTTAGGAAAAAAAATTCAAGGAAAAATTCACGACATGGGTGCACATAGCTGCAGCTTGCAACTAGCACCTACAACTTGAGCCAAAGCCCTTAGTGGAATATCATTCAGGCTATCATGCAGGCTATCACTAACTAATGTCCAGCCTATTAGTCTTGGCATTATATCACAGTAGCCTTAATCCAAAACCATAAGTACACCAACATATATGACAAAGCCTGTCACCCATAAACCCAACCTGCAAGGTATCAACACATTTCCCTTAGGCAGCATCCACATGTAATGCAGCAACATAACACGAGCGCGCAAGGCAAGGCCTGCTTAATGCACTGGCTACAGAAAATGGTTTTATCACTAGTCTTGTAGGGGAAAATCAATTCTAGTATGCCGATAGGTAATGCTTTTACGTATTGCCTACGTTTGATACTTTTAAGTACTGACTTTCATTTGTTACATCCTTGTTTAAACATCCTGCAAATCTGCTACTATACACCAGTTGCCAAGGCACCCCAATCAGTGGCATGGAAGTAGGGTTTTGGAAATGGAAATAGGAAAATTAACACTCAAAATGAATTGGTTTTGTCGAAATTCTAATGCCGTGATTGCATACCACCAAATCCAAGTCTAGGTAATTGGCTGAGGTTAGCAATGCAGTTCAGAATGGACTAGACAATATGAAGTTCATTTTAGAGCAATTCAATTGAGCACACATCTGCTTACATACATAAATATTTCCTAAGGAAACCTACTAAAACATATTCATTTAAATTCACTGAAATAGCTATAGAAACTTACATAAACATGGACGTAGAACACACACACAGATGTATACATGGCTATAAAACTCATATTCTCTTTCTAATGCAAATAACAAGAGTAATTAAAAAACCTCGAGAACCAACCTCCCCAGTAGGATCGAATCCGCCGAGATATCGAATAATGGCCTCTTGCTTCTCAAAGGCATCAGCAAATGTAGCCTCACTACTCCTGCCGACTATATATTGCTTCAAAGTCCCCATCTTCCTTGCCCTGCTCAACTCCTCAGCGAACCCTATTAATATTTACAAAATCAGGCCACACACACAACCCTCAAAAAAGGAAAAAGCAATGTTAGAAAAAATCCCACACATGCACAATTTGAATACCATATACACAGGTATATACACACCAACATTATAATATATAAAGATACATACATATGTGTATGTGCAAGAATAAGAGTGAGTGTGGGTAAGACATACGGAGCAGAGTGAAGGACTCTGCGGTGGCGGTAGTGGGATCGGAAGCAGTCTTTTGGCCGGTGAAGACGCCTTTGACCTTGTCCATCCATGAGGAGTTGAGATGTGACGTGGAGGATATCCAACGGTGTTTTGATGGAATGTAGTAAATGAGGGCGGAGCCTTTAAAGAAGAACACAACCCGCCGCGAAAGCAGCATTGTAAAGATTATATTACGTGCCGATTTCTCTGCAAGGTTTTTGGTACTAGTATTTTATCTATCTAGGTTCGTTCATTTAGGGGTTAAGGTTTTGAGCACCCGAGGCGGCGGCGGAGGAAGGCGAAAATGAATCAGAATGGAATTCGTAGCGGCGGCGCGACGGGGACAGAAAATGCTATAACTTGTGCATTCGGGAAACAACAGTTGAACTTGCAAAGTAAATTTTTACTTTTTGTTGTAAATTCTTACTAAATTTTAATTTGCCTTGTACTTGTTTGCCTAATCTTAAATTATAATTTAAATTTGTTAAATTAGTTAAAATACGCGTTCTCGTGTTTTCTGTGTTTACAGATATTTATAGAACAATAATTCGAGATTTTGTAATTACCATTGACAACTGAACCAAATACTAAGAGAAACATTCATATGACAGAGAATTGTAAAGAACCAAATCCTTAAAGCAAGGCATTGGTGAAGAACAAACTTGAAGATCATCGTATAAAAATCAAAAGGCAATCCAAGTACATCTTAACAACATTTACTGATTAGCTCTACATAGAAGGTTAATCCAAATACTTGGTACTTGCTCTCCTTTTGCCCACATTGAGCAGGGCTCTACCCTCTCAAAAACACAGGGCAAGTCCCACTGGCTTGCACATACAGATGGCATACGACTCTCCAGCTCTGCATGAAGCTTAATTTTATCTCTTCCTAAATAATTGCAGTCGCTAGAAATAAACTTCCAACAAAAAATTGCACGAATGAATTACAGAATGAGGTAGGTGTCCATGGAAATCGGTTGCATGCTACAAATAACAGCAAAAGTCAACAAATGATTCTCTGTTCCGTGTTTTAAGCCTTAAATCGCCTGAATTCAAACCAGATCTCATAGTGGTTGAAGAGCAAACTGTCATGCGTGTGCTTCCCAAGATACTCAAGCCCTAGATGATTTAGCCTTTTCGTGCATTCTTCTCCTCCCAACCGTGAACAAAACTTTATATTATGTGAAACAAAAATCCGACCTTCTAAAGGTTTCAGTCTGTTCGCTAACTTCTCTAATCCAATCCAAACAAGCTTGTCGGGCATATGAAGAAACACAGCACTTGCATATATCAAACTGTACATGGGTCCATCTCCAAACTTACTGAAATTCATATCTTCACCTTTTACAATCAGAGGACGCTTGTACAACAAGCCTTGCGATGGCAGCTCATACCTAAGTGCAGCCATCAGAGAAAGCTCATCTCTCTCTAAACAATGGAAATGATCTGGGTTCAAGTATCGTATGAAATGCAAGCCAACACGCAGTGTGCCACATCCAATCTCAAGAACTTTTGAGTTTGGCGTTAGATGGGCAGACTCAGCAAGAAACTCAAACACATCTCGTCCTCCTGCCCAGGGCTCCCCATAATTGCTATGGTGTTCTTCTACAAGTAGTTCACCTGGACAAGGCAGAGCAGTGTGGTTGTTTGCTTCTTCTCCTTCATAGTGTGATATGCCTTTGAACCTGAAAATATGGTAAAACTTGTTCAATTTCCTTTACTACAGCAGTGAGCACTAACAAGTAACAGTGGGAAAAATAGGAGAAGGATTAAAGATGAAAAAAAAAAAGAATAATAGCTTCCTTTAGAAATTGCCCTTTCCATGATGCCCTTGCTGTGCTATTTGGAAACCAATTGAAGTTGCAGTAATTTTCTGTAACCACGCTTATATCTTAAAAGCATTTTAGTAGAAATTGAAACCATATAGCAGATCATACAGTCCCTGGACCCCATTTGATAGAATAATCCGACCACATAAGAGCATAGCTATATTGCAATATCCAGAAAAGGATTTCTAAGTTATAACAATACTGTATAGGAGTGAAGTAGGATCAGATGACATTATCAATTGAAATTGTTTCATTCCTTTAAAGAGTTCTATATAATTCATTCAAGATTCAGACATTAAATCATACTTCAATACAATGAGAGCACATACAACAAGCCTAGAACATTAGTGAGCACATTCAATTAGTCCACTTCTACGCCCAAAACACTCGTCTCTTCAATGTGTCAATTATGGTATGGTGGCAGAGATAACATTGCGAACTCCACAATTACTCCAGTACAAAAAACTATCGACATTAGATTTCCATTCAATTTCATTTATTTTAACGAATACCGAGGCATCTGGTCATCACTAGAACCTCCACCCCAACCCACGCCAAATTTAATTTTGAAGTGAAGATGACTACAAACTGATTGATACTCCTGGCATATCACAAGTTCGATGGGATGCCATGAACGTGATCCAATTGCATAAACTCGTTCTTCTTCCTTCTGTGTATATTAAAAACTTCCCACAAATTGGTCGATGTTCATGGCATTATCATCAAAACAGGATGCTTAATTTCCATAATGCTTGATGATTTACATGAACAAAATCACACTGTAGGTTTGCCAGATGGATCACTTAAGTGTATCTTTTATACAGAAAATGAGCAGAGACAAAGACCAGAAATTCATTAATTCATTTGGCATCTCAAATGCAAGATCTTATTTTTAATGCAACTGATTTTGTTGAAATTTAATTAAAAAATCGGAAATTTCGATGAGTCCCAGCAAATGGCTAAATCTTCACAAACAAGGTGGAAGGGAGGAGTAGTACTAGTAATAACAAACAATAAAGAGTATCAGAAAAAATCACTAAAATTTTCCAAAATGGGCTTCTTCAGTTCATTTTCTCATTTTCTTTTTTGATTTATTGTTCTCACCATAGACTTGAGTTCACCATAGCAGCGCCTCTTCTTCTAATATTACGTTTTTGTTTCACTTTTCAGAAAAGTCTATAACGTTGTAATTTGTCATAAAAGTATGTAAATGTATGGGAATTTCAGGGGATTGTCTTACTGAAGGAGATCTTGGAGCTGCTGTTGTCGAGTGCGAGGATTAATGCCTTTACGCAGCACATTCTGTTGCATATGTAATCCATTGGCTTCGATCTGACTCTTCACCCATTCTATATCCTCGGCTGAAGTTGAGATCCGATCCCCAAATCTTACATTATTACTGTCGGCGGCGGAGCTACTGGTGCTGGTGGTGGAGGAGGCAGTAGTGGGGCAAGTACACATCGGAGGGGAGGAAGATAGGGAGGAGAGGAGGAAGAAGAGAAAGATTGCGGCGCCGGCAACAGATAGTACGAGGGCCGGCATTGAAATCACCACTCCCTTCGATGGAAGCAGTGCCATTTGATAAGAACTGGTGGGGGTTGCTGGCTTGCTGCCACTCCTGACTGGAGTGTTGGGGAAATTGGGATTTTTTTCTTTTATTTTTTAAACTAGTATATACCGCTTACCCGCGGTGAGATCCGACTGTAGGGTTATGGTTCAAATTCAATAGAACCTCAATATCACCAATTAAGAGCTGCAAAATAAAAATTAAAAATGATTAACAATAGCACATTTATTTAATCAAATGAAATGAAATCAAGATCATCATATACCATGAATCCAAAAGTAAAATGTTGAAAGAGTCATTATTGCTGCAATTAATCAAATATCCAAATTACAGTAATTGACTTTATTTTGACAAAAAATTAGGCATCCAAGTGATTACTTGAACCGAAAAAAACTCTGACAAAAACTCCCCCAGCATAAGATGTATAACTCATGTAGATTATGAAATAAATTATTCATTTAAAGCCTGTAGATTATGGGCAATGCAGCTGTGATGGCAATTAATGATGGATGCAGGTGGAGTTGCACTGATTGTCAATGATAAAATATGCAAAAAAAAAGTGGCCTTATCTATTCAAGTAAAGGTAAAGACTTTGTATAGGTCCTGATTTTACAAGAGTTACTTTAAAAAAACAACTTTATTGTAATTAGAAGTAAGCAAAACGTTATTCAAAAATGTTTGGAGACAAAAAGTTACTAAAAAGTAACTTAAACTTTTTTTTTAATGCTTAGCCTAACTTGCTTAGTGAGATGAGTCAACAATTTCTAGCCTGCATATTTAGCAACCATTTCTACGGCTGGCTTGGTGCAAACTACCTACACGAAATGAATTATTAAAAACAGAAAACACGGCTGGCTTGCAGTTATCATATGTTTAAGCTGCTGGGTAGAGTAGTAATTTGTCTTCTCTTTGAGTTCATCTATTTTTGCTTACCTCTCAGCCGAAGCTTTTCCAAAGTCTTATGGTCCTTCCAATCACCTAAGAAATTGATGAGAAAATAGAAGCAATTAACAAAGCTGTCTCTCGTCAGGATTACCGTTGCAAAGGCTAAAAAATATGAAATCCTGGTCTAGCACCAAAACTATTTAATCATTCAAATTCTTGAAGAGAATCAATTCAATATGCTAAGTAACGAATATAGTACGCCTTGTCTAACGAATGCCTTAAGTTGGGTTTGCCTGGTATTAAGTACTAAAAGATAGGGGAGGGTGTTCGACACTTGCTTTCAAATAAAATTCAAGTAGAACGTGGAAGGAAAAAGGACAAAAGAACCAGAAAAGAGTATGGAAGACATCGTGTTCTAAATTCCCCTACAGTCCAACAAAGCAACCATGATAATTTTGATTATTTGGAGACCATGTATCACTCAACTCACATTTGAGGATCCAATTGATTTAAGTGAACTCTTGTTATATTATTAAAGATGCTTGTAACGGTTTTATTTGATGAAGATTACTGTTTAAATTGCATAAACTTGAAGAAACTCACAGAAAAACTTGGATAAATTCAAAGTAACTTTGTCAACTCAACTTCGTTCACTAAAAACTCACCAGATACAAGCTTGATCAAAATTATTATGTGTTGAGTTGATGTCAAATTTTTATTCAACTGTATGTAATTTGCAAAACTTAGGGAATAATTTGTCTCAAACTCCTAAATTCTATAAACTTTGGTAAGATTACCACCAAATCTTAGATCCATACCAATCTACCACGCTAACCTGCTCTATGTCTATATGTGTATTTCACTCTCTTCCTCATTGTGGCAAGTCTCTAAGACCTCCACAACCCTAACATCCTGCAAGCCAGCCCACCACCTCATCATAAGTGACTTTATTTTCAACCATTTCTTAAATGTTAATTTTGATAGCATCTATAGATAGCTTGTTGGAAGGGGTTGTAATAGTTAAACTCATAAAATTCAATCAATGATATGAATCTGGTTAGGTAACCATAAGTCATACTAAGAGGGTATGAATGTATGTATACCTTGACGTGAAGAGTACAATGTTCACTTACACACAAATAAGCTAGTTACTTAAAATACATCATCTAAAAGTAAAAAAATTCTCAGCAGTTAGAAACAAAGTATCATTGAACAAGAACATCATCTTGAATTAAACACTTACTCAAAAATAATAATGCGATGAAAGGAAACTGGTGTCAGTTTCCAAGCCATAAAATAACATATTACTCTTTCATGATATCTATGGGAAAACTAATGGTTCAAACTAAAGAAACAGTGGAAACTATAGAATCAATTCAATTTGAAACATACGTAATGAATTTATAGTACCTATGCAGTGCAGCAGTCGAAGAGATGGGGACAGAGGACTAAAACATTCAAATTCGAGTAAGAACACTAGCAACTTAGCAGATATTATTAATGTTAGGGAATAACTATCTTACAAAAGTGGTAAGCTATCATATACTGTTGCAATGCAACTTCAAATAAACTAAAGTGGTCAAGATTTGCTGACATGATCTCACAATTTTGAATGTATTTGAGAAGTCCAATGAAGTGATATTCCAAATAAACTTACCGATATAATAAACAGAAGGTAATTACATATCAATAAAAAGAAAAACACATACATGGTTGTCCAATTCTCTAGCTGCTTCTTACCAACTCAAAGCACGTAAACTGACACACGTGAATTATATTCTATGAGACACTTTACATACTTTTGGCATAAGCTTAACAAAAAATGATCCCCCCAAAAAAAAATATGACCAAATAATTTAAACTGAATAGATTAAAACATTTCCAAATCAATTTTCTAACTAAATGATCCAATTCATTCATACTAAATTAAGTACTTAAATGATCCAATTCATTCTACCTAAATATGTTTGAGAACCAGCTTAAACTTATACCTCTTCTTATTCAGGCCAAAAAATTTATAATGAAAAGATTAAAACCTTTCCAAATCAACTTTGTACCTAAATGATCCATTTCATTTACGAACTTAAGTACTTAAATGATCCAATTCATTCTGCATATATATGTTGAAGTGAAAAATTCAACATTTATATACAAAAAATAAAAGAGCCCATTCCAGCGAGAGCTTAAACTTATTAACTTAAGTACTTAAATAATCCAATTCATTCTACCTAAATATGTTAAAGTGAATAATTCAACAGGAGAAGGAAAATGAAAAAAACATAGCCCATTCCAGCAAGGTGGGAAGGTGGAGATGGAATACCCATTAAAATAGGAAAAAAAGTAATGATTTTATTTTTTACAAATGAAAAATCATAATTGCAGCTATTAATCAGATTGAACAAATAAATGAGAAAAAACTATCAAATTCAAACCTGATGGAAATTGAGCATCCACTACCAAACATGTAACAGATCTGGGAGCGGAAAAATGGATGATTATTGTCTATAGATAGAGAAATCGAGAATTTTTTGATTGCCAACAGATGGATCAGAATTTGCTGAGAGGATGGATTTTTTATTTTGACGAGGGAGACAGACGTAAACGAAAGTTTTTGCGTGAGTGGGAGTAGAAAAAAAAAAAAACCTCCCTAACTAATGATGGTCGGTTGATTAAAAATTGTAGGGGCAATTGAAATTGGCAATGGACAGTTGAGTAGAGGATTTTTTCACTCATTTATGAAATGAATAAAAAATTGGAAAATAGGTATTAATGATCTCAACCCATACACGGTTACACCGAGATCGAAACAATTATTTAAAAGCATTTTTAATAAAATCGTAGATTGATATTTTTTTTCTATATAAGTAAAATAGATAATGTTGAAGAAAATTCTTCTCCAATATAAGTTGTGACTATGTCAAGTTAACATGATTAATGTCTAGATCTCCGTTTAAATTTAAAAGCTCTGTTAGACATACTAACTTAGCAAATTTAAATTTTCTATACATATTTAAATTTAAATTTAATAAAATAAAATACAGTTAAATAGCAATACATACAACGTATTAGAGATCAAATTTGAATTTGAATGTCTATTCATTATACAGTAATTTCACGTAGATCGAAAGTCTTCCAATATTGATGTCACCTAAAGAGCAATTCATAGAAATCAATAGAATGCATTGAAGATGCTCTAACTTTTTAAATTTGTAACAATTTAGTATGCTTTAACGGCACGTCATGGGGTAGGGGTCGTTTGCAGGGTTGGAAGCTTATGTGTACGGTGTTTGATAAGGCACGAGGTAGGGGTCGGGGGTAGGATGACGATGTTTCTTTTTTCTTCTTATATTTTGTATCTTTACTTATTTAAGTTTGAGGTTTCAAATTGTTTTTTATCCAATTCATTGATTTTTTTAACAAGATCTTGTGAATAGAGATTAGGTGTAGGTTTGAGATTGATTTTAGAGTTCAACTCCTACTTGTCAAACAATCATGAGTTGTTTTTAGATTTTTGGTAAATTTAAAAAATAAAAAGTGATTATAGAAAAAAATTTAATATCTGAAAGCAAATTTTGAGACGTGGCAAAATGGTAATTTCTCAAATTCTATCTTTAGCTTCTCCAATTATATATAATCAAAATATCAATTTTAACATTTAGTAATTAAGTTAATTCTTTTTGTGTCTTAGATTTATTAGAATTCTAATAATAAAACATCTTCATAATTTACCTTAAATATATCATTCCATCTTCCTTCTTCTTCATAGTTTATTACACTTTTGTTTTGTAATTTTTATAAATTTTGAGATTTAATAGATGTTTTTTATTTTTATTTTAAAATAATTATAGTGAATGCATATTATTGAAAAAATATTTAATAATATTACATATTGTTATGAAAGTAAAAATAAATTTTACAATGCCACTCATAATAATAATAATAATAATAATAATAATAATAATAATAATATAAAAGAACATTATTATAATTAATGTCAATTTTAGTAATTTTATATAGTCATGAATAAATTATTTTTATTTACCAAATGTTTGCATATTGATTTTGAAACATATAACAATTTTGAAATAAGAATTTATCAAATACTCATATGATATTTTGATTCTTCTTACAGCATAACAAAAATCGGTTATCTTAAAAGTACAGCAATACCAAACCAATCATAAAATGTGCTTGAAAACAAAAACTTGAAGATTTAAATTTCATAAAAAGAAATAAGAAATAAAAGTGCAGAAGTTATCAATGTTTGCAATTTAGCCAATTATTTTTATTTATGACTAATGATAATTAATGAACCAACTCAAGCACCCCATGATCGAATTAGTGATCATAAAGAAATTGATTGTCTTGCCATCACAGAGACCTACACCAACAGCATACCTGACCCCGCCGAGCGCCAATCAAGCTTGACAAACGAGTTAGCTCAGCCAACTAGTGCACAAGATGCTTGTTAGCACTAGTCGAGCTCGACCACTTCCCTTTGTCCTTGATGATAAATAATTTTCTCTTCTTCCGAGCACGACGGCGACAATGGTGGAGATCTGCAAAAGGTGGCGGGGCTTTTTTTCCCCGTGTCCACTCCGGTGTGATAATCAGTATATGATTATAATATTTGTGCTGAATAGCAATATGGAGTGTATAAGAGTTGTGTGTTCTGTTTTTACCTGGGGGGTTGGCCTCTATTTATAGGGATGGCCTGCAGTCATTGATGACGGATGTCCTTTCATCTCCCTTATTTGATAACGGGTGTCCATTCATCTCCCTCATTATTATGAGTTAATGAGGGATGTTTCATCTTTCTAATTTGTTGAGAGATGTTTCGTCTTCTCGATAACTGGTGGTAACTATCATTCCATGGGTCGCCTGCCTAGCTAACCTGACGACAGTTAAGTTATTGCAGTCTATCTGTCAGAAGCATGCTCATGAGACCAACAAGGGGGTGAGCCGCTGAGGCGGACGAATTGTTGAGGCGGTCGTGCCAAGACATGCCACTGTAGCTAAATAACATATAGCAGCTGTCATTATTTATATCATCAGCCCTCTTCAATCGGTGTCTTCTTACGCCCATCGGTGGTCGACATTATCGTCTGCGCGGTAATAATGAGCAAGTTGTTTGGGTTCACTTGACCATTAGACTTAATCAATTTACCGCAAAAGAAGATCAGGCCTGCCTCGATTAAACTCAGCCGAACTTTCATTCCAAAGGTGATATCGAGCGGTGTGTCCTCCTAAAGGCTAAGATCTTGCAACATATGTCCCTCCACCCTTGGTAGATCTACTGCCATGCATCATTGGTAAGTGCCTACATAAACGCTTAGCTGTATTCAAGGTCAATTCCAAAAATATCTTTTTAGTACTTTCATATAATTTTCTCTAGAATTGTTTTCTTCACTATTCTGATTTTTGTGCCGAAGGGACGACAGGGCAAAAATCCCCGCCTGTCTTTGCAGGTGTTAGGATTGCTTGGGACCATTGCCGGATAAGGATTGGCTGTTACAAGGAAAGGACTTGACCATAGTAGAAGAAAAAGTGATTAAACCATACAACATCAATTAGTGCCGTATGTGGGAACAAAGTACGAAAAGATATGGCTAGGCTAAAGAGCTGTTAACCGAAAAACTCCTCCTCTAGCACTGTCGTCCTTTGAGTCTGCGATACAAATTGCATCCCTACTAGACCAAGCACCTCATGAGGGCCCAACACACTACAGACTTAAATGGCTACGAAGATAGCTTTGCTTCGGAACCAAGCGCAAAGGGCACCAGAGCCAGCACCGCAACAACCAGTTGCACTAGAGTTGCCTAGCCTGCAGTACCCCCAGTTGCCAGATGTTTAAGTGCTGGTTGTTACAGTCGGAGGGTTGGGTTTTATAAATTCCTAATGAAGTTCAGTACATAGTATAAGTATCTCAAATGTAACAAAGATAGTGGAAGAATTTTGCATTTGAAAAGTCTATGAAAATGGATAAGCGTAAGGCCATAAAATGCGCTATGCGAAAATTGTATGGAATATAAAAACACTAGATTGTTTGTGCATGTGGTGTCATGGGCATTCTCATAAGTAATAACAACTTCAAAGCTTTTAGCTACCTGAGAATTCGATAAATGCTTTGTAATGCTTACACTAAGGTAATGTATTTTTTACCGCAGATTCACTATTGAAACCAATTTGGTTTCTGCACTTGATGCTCGCTCGAGGAGAGCGTCCAACGGGAAAAAAATTCTGGCTTGCTATATTTGAATTTCTGGTGTAAAAAATTACACTTTTTTTGTGATTGTTCGCCTCCTTTACGAAGTGTTGAGCTGTTATAATGCCATTTCACTATAAATATATGAATAGAGAGTTTATTTGTAAAATATAACAACATTATTCAATCTTCAAATTTCTCTCTAGAATCTATAGTTTCAGGAAATACAAAGTGTTCAAGTTCCTTTGTGAATTTTCACTTTTGCTTTGTGCAAATTCACCAAAGACTTGTCATATCCATTGAAACTATTTGTTAGACTGAACTCGAAAGCAATCTCTAATTGAGAGTGGGCAAATATCGCTTTTAAGAAATCGTATTCCTATGCGTTTCAAGTCTCCATTGATTTGGATTTTCTTGTTCGTGATTCGAGTTTCATTCTTCAAATTTTTTTTTTTGTTCTTATTCAAAAAAATTCTATATCTTTGGTTCGAATTCTTGATTCAAATTAATGGTTATTTTTCTTCAATATGGTGTACGAAATTTCTGTCTCCTACTCTCTCGAGACATTCCAACACATTATGTAATGAAGGGTTTTTGGCGACGATCTTCGGTTTTCTCATATTCTGATATCATTCTCCTTTCGGATCTTGTTTTCATTGAAGTTACTCAATTTTTCAACAATTACCTTGCACATGTCACCACGATAAGACCTTCTCCTAGTTCCTCCTTGTTGATGCCAAAACTTGATCAACAAAGACGAGCTTGTTATGTTGTAGAGTTGGCAATGCTACCATACATGACCTTTTCACATAGATGTTTAAATTAGTAAAAGATTATTTCTAACAAATTATAAGCTGAAAGCAAAACTATATATAGAATTCTGAGTAGATAACCCCTATTTTTATCTTAGAGGTTGACAACTTTTTTGTAGTCTTGGAACTCATCTTAACTAGAGTCTATGTTCAATTAGAGTATTCAATCCTTTGTTTCAAATACCGTGACTAAACTTATACGACAACAATTTGCTCAAACTTATCTGTTATTCTTTTCAGAGTAAAATATCTCCAATGTCACTATAGTTTGTCAAACATTCATGGAATGCCACTGTAGTTTAAAACGTTCAAAGAATGTCATTGAACTTTCAAAAGTGAATCTCATATGTCATTCCATTTTAAAAACTTAATGTAAAGGAGTGACATATGAGAATCACTTTTGAAAGTTCAATGGCATTCTAGGAACGTTTTAAACAACAGTAGCATTCCGGAAATGCTTGATAAAATAGAGTAGCATTCCAAAGACGTTTGACAAAGTAGAGTGGTATTTGAAATATTTAACTCTCCTTTTAATGTTTTATGAATGGAACTTATGTAGCGCTAAGGCTCTTATATAAGAATCATCACGTTACTAATAGTGTGTTTGGATAGACTTTTTTGAAGTTCAAAAGTATTTCTTAAATAGTAAAAATACATTTTGTGTTGGGATATTTTCTCAAAACTTGCCAAAATCAAAAGATACACCAATTGTTGAAAACGAAAATATATTATATTATATTATATTATATCTAGTGATTAAAATTGAATAAGTTTCCAAATTTTGGATACTTTGTCAGTCAAAACTTGGAAGAAAATTAGGTCATACGTTAATTATAAATTGACATGTTTTTCTTTTCTTTTGTATACGTGACTTGAGGGTTTTTGAGAGAAAAAGTGTAAGCCTAGTACCCTAGTTGTTTTTCTTGTTCTTTTCGTGGGTTGTACAACTAGTATAAATTAGTGGATGTGGTAAAACTTGAAATATTATTTTTCTTAAGATACTTGGAGAATCTAGGTGAGTGAAATCTATATGATTGTAACGATTTCTCATATAGTGAAAGCTTTGACAGTCAATTAATTTTTCTCTATCTTTTATATTTTTGTTTTTTCGTTATTTTTCTTTGAACAATGATCTTGTGGGCAATAAAAGAATTGGTCTCAATTTCCAACAGTGGTATCAGAGATTCAGGTCGTTCAGAGTGTTGGCGCACAGGGACTATCAAATATGATGTAGATAAATTTGACGAAAGAATTAATTTTGGCTTGTGGCAAGTACAAGTTAAGGATGTTTTGATTCAATCTGGACTGTGCAAGACTTTGAAAAGAAAACCAACCACTGTTTCTGACAAATCCAGTATGAGCGATGAGGTTTGAGAAGATTTGGATTTGAAAGCTGCAAGTATGATACGTCTATGTTTAGCCAAAAATGTTCTTGCAAATATTCTTGGAATATCTGTCGCAAAGGAATTTTGGGAAAAACTTGAACAGTTGTATCAAACAAAAAGTCTTTCAAATCGGTTATACTTGAAGAAATTGTTTCATTCTTTGCGAATGAATACATGTACAAAAATTTCAGACCACCTGAGTGTTATCAATACGATCGTTTTTGAACTGGAGGCTATTAGAGTTAAAATTGATGATGAAGACAAAGTGTTAAGACTCATCTGGTCTCTTCTATCTTCCTATGAACACATCAAACTAATTTTGATGTATGGAAAAGAAAATGTGAGTTTTGAAGAAGTTACAAGTAAATTAATTTCTAAAGAAACAATGTTGAATGGTGGAAGTAATATTTTATGTGAAAACTCGTTACTTGATGCTGAAAAATGGAAGAAGAATAACTCAATGAAAAGAAAAGTATGTTGTTGGAATTGTGGACAACCTGGTTACGTGAGAAAAAATTGTCCAAAAGGTGGAGCAGGCTCGGTTAACTGCTTGATATCAGATACGGACAATATGTCTCTCTTTATGGAAGACAATGATGTCGCTTGAGTAAATATTTACATCCTTGTGGCATGCGCTAGTTGCCATGATAAATGATGTGTACTATTAGCGGGTCTACATATTTGCACATGGGCATTAGCTTGGCATTAATGTAAGGTGTGTGGTGGAATTGATATCTATGGCTGATGAACTTCCAAGTAAGTCAAACAAGAAAGTTACACCATAATATTTCAATAAATATATTCGACATGAGCCGATGAAATTCTTATAATTTGTTAATTTTAAGTAATTATACTTATATGGTGGAGTATATAGAATTGGAATTGTCAAAGTTTACCAATTTTTTTAAAGTATCGAGATGAAGAGCTGCAGAAAAGATGATTGAGTTTTGACTCTTTTTTGTCAAAGTGGAGATTGTTGGGATATTTTCTCAAAACTTGTCAAAATCAAAAGATGCACCAATTGTTGAAAAGGAAAAGATATGATATGATATGATATTTGGTAATTAAAATTGAATAAATTTTCAAATCTTGGACACCTTGGTCGTCGAAACTTGGAAGAAAATTAGGTCATACGTTAACTATAAATTGACATGTTTTCTTTTCTTTTGTATACGTTACTTGAGGATTTTTGAAAGAAAAATTGTAAGCCTAACATCTTAGTTGTTTTCTTGTTCTCTTTGTAGGTTGTACAAATAGTAGAAATTGATCGGTGTAGTAAAACTTAGAATATTATTTTTCTTAAGATACTTGGAAAATTTGGGTGAGTGAAATATATATGATTGTAACGATTTATCATATAGTGAAAGCTTTAACAGTCCATAAATATTTTTCTATCTTTTATATTTTTGTTGTTCGTTATTTTTTCTCTGAACAAGGATCTTGTGGACAATGAAAGAATTGGTCTCAATTTCTAACATTTTGTTATATTTATAATTGTTTGGCTAAAGTCAATAGCATTTTTTGACTTAAAAAATAACTTTAAAAAGTTGTTTAGACAAACCCAAATTTTGACGTCTCTGAAAAGCTTTAATTATTTAATAAACTTAAAAATTAACAAAATCACCATAAAAAAAAAGATACTCACTCCATCCCAAAAACATAGGCGTGTATTCCTTTTTCATTCGTCCCAAATTATAGACCAGTTTATTTGTTGAGAATATAGTTAATTATTTAGTTCCCTAATATGTCTATATTGAATGTGCATTATGATCAACAAAGTATAAACTACCATTATATTAACTAGTATATCATCCGTGCGATGCACGACATTGTTTTTCATGACATTGATTTTAAAATATTTTAAGAGTATATTATTTATTTATTACATTAGAATAAAAAAAAATCATATAAATAACATTTGATTACTCATTGATATTGAAAAAAAAAAAAACAACACAGCTAATCCAGATTTTCAAACGCCTCTTAGAAAACCACGTTTGTAGTCGAATTGGTTGGCACTCCATCCCTATCACAAATCAACATCTTCAATCCCGTACGATTTGTAACTCTAGAAAATGCAACATAAAATTGTCCATGACTAAAAACTGATTTTTTTACATACAATCCCACGCGGGAGAAAGATTAATCCTGACTCTTATTGATAGTCATAGCGTATGAGACAATTAATTAATTTTTGGCGCGACTCATTAAATAATCTACTAATTTGTATATTATAATTTGAAAATTGATTTTCTAAATTGTAAAGATGTAGATTGCGTTAATGATATTATGCAAATTTATTGTTTTTCTATTTGTATACAATTAGTAATATTTACATACTCTAAACTTTATATTGATTAATTAATGTAGCATTTAAATTTGTTATTACTAATAATTAAAACGAATTTATCTTATTCTGGAAGATGTGTATTTTTTAATTGGAAATATCAATTCATAGTTTTATTCATTTTTTCCGAGTATCATAGAAAATTCAAAATATTGGGAAGCTGAACTGGCAGTACAATTTACACTGTATTGAAATATTGATAATTAATTAACTGAAGTTGGACAATTACTTAACAAATGAATGATTGAGAATCTCATATGAGCTGCATTATTGTTTCAAAAGCGTTCGTTTGCTCAATTGTGAGATTAGAAACAGTTTTTTTTTTTTTTAATTCTTTAGCCAGCGTGTTTCAATCATAACACAATTCATCATGTATAAGTCTATTACTGTAAATTGAAACATCTACGATATGAGGGAAGGACATTGTTTGAAAGTCTCGAAGACTCTTTCCATTACTCTGTAATATTTTTTCAATCTCTGTGAGTGTACAATTTTTTATTTCTTCATGACTCAATTCTAAATTTGTAAATCGAGACAAATAGACAACTATAATTAATTTAAAAGACAAAGCAACAATAATAATTATTATGTAAAAAAACATTGAGGAGTTAGAATCTGATTATTTAACGTTTTAAGCTTATGTAATAAAATATTAATAGAATATAACGTTTTCAACCCATCTTTTGTCTAACACCCTTTTGAGGAGCTAGAATTTGAGACGGTCTTTGAATCGTATGAATTTAATTTTGAAATTATCATATTTAGTTTATTAGTTTAATCGACTTATTATTTTTAATCAATAAATCAGATACTTTGATGACATAATACAATTATATGTTTTTCGTGTATTGATATTTTTTTAAATTGCAACATATTTAAACTCACTATGGAAAGCATAAAACATTTGTGGAGAAAATAAGTTTATTTTCGAAAACTACTACATTATTGCCAATAGTTCTCGTGCATTGATGCTTCATTTTTTTTTTTTTTGAAAACATAACTTATTTAAATCTTGAATAAATTAAGACATTGGAACACAACATCACATGTTTTGTGTTTTGAAGTGAATTTATCTTGTTATAAAAGATGTGCATTTTTTTTTTATAGAAAATGTTAATTCTTAATATTATTCATTTTAATCGAATATCATAGGAAATTGAAACATTGGAAAGCTCCTCCTGATTAAATTATATTAGAATACTCAATTTAAGTGAATGCTTGATTATCATTTTCTAATTTTTAGAAGTGCTTCCAGCTTAATTTTTGGCGCTGCTCATTAAGTAACCCACTAATTTTTATATTATAATTTGAAAATTGATTTTCTAAATTGTAAATATGTAGATTGTGTTAATGATATTCTGCAAATTTGTTATTTTTCTATTTGTAGACAATTAGTAATATTTACATATTCTAAATCTTATATTGATTAATTAATGTAGCATTCAAATTTGTTATTACTAATAATTAAAATGAATTTATCTTGTTCTGAAACATGTGTATTTTTTAATTGGAAATGTCAATTCATAATTTTATTCATTTTTACCGAGTGTCATACAAAATTTAAAAGATTGAGAAGCTGAACCGACGTTACTATTTACACTATATTGGAATACTAAAGTTGGACAATTATTTAACAAATGAATAATTGAGAATCTCATCCGAGTTACACATTAAATCTGATTATTAATTATTTAATATTGGACAATTAATATGTGGGAGATATTTTGGGCGGGAAAATGTGTTGACTTCTACTAATGACTACCATTCTTTTTTATATATTAAGATAAGATTAAAGGGGTGTATTAGAAAAAATGTAAATAAAATTTAAGGTAATTATATTCACACAACACTTTTTATTTTTTGCACCACATTTTAATTACATATAACATCCTTAATCTTTTAACATTATAGCATTCACGTCCCCAACTTTTTTTATCACATTTTTATTTTCAACTTTTCATTAATTAGCACATATTGTGTTTGATAACGGTTTCCGTAAAAAACATTTGTTTAGAATTCGTAAAAAGACTTATTTGTATGTCATATTTTAAAAAAAACAATAGATACAAAGATACGATAAAATATTTTTCTTCATTTCAAAGTACGTAAATAAAATATTTCGACAGAAACCATCATCAATGTTGAAATGTACTAATTAATGAAAGTTGAAGATAATAATTCGATGACAAAAAGTTAAGAACATAATTACAATAATTAACAAAAGTTGAGGATCTTAAGTACAATTAAAATGTGGTGCACTTATAACAAATCGTGGTGTTAATATAACCATCCTAAAATTTATTGTTCCAACTATAATAACTATATTTTATTAATCTGTGTGAAAATAGAAACATTTATCTTTTTAGAACGGAATGAGTATTAATTTATTTGCTGCATTAATTATTTATATCAAATTGTCATTTCATATATTTATATAAAGTAAAAAATATATGTTGACGTGTTAATAATATAATACATAGTACACATAATATGTTTGATTTAAATAAATTAATTTTAAGTAATGTGATATATACTAAAATATTTGTGTTACCATAATTTTAATAGTTATTATAGAATATAAAAAAAAAATTATTTATTTTAAAGAAAATAATATGAGATATATAATAATTAATTAGTATTTAATCAAATATATATAAAATTTATACAAAAGTACTTTTATAGCTATATAGTCAAACATTCAATTTAATATTTACAATACTTTTTGAATTCACAGTCGACAGTCAACAGCTTTATTTCTAAACATTCTACTATCAAAAGTTCTACTATTAAAAATTCTATTCAAACAATTACGCCAAACGAACTCTAACTATTATGTGCACTAAAAAGTAATTTATCAAGATAACTATACAATGAATCTCTACAACACCTAGTATTCATCGTCTCTACATTATACAAAGAATCTCCAATTTTGCTCTCAGGGGCGTAGACGAGTTGGTAAGGCCTGAGGTGACGTGGGGAGAAATCTTTCGGCAATGCAAGTTCGATTTTTTTGTGGGGCAGATTTTCACTGAAATATTGTGGGGGTCTGTCTTGGGGTTGGCATATTGGCTCTTTCCCTCAAGTCCCTGTCACTCGTGCACATTCCTCGATTTACAACATGTCTGGTCAAAGAGCCTCTGACATAGGTGGAGGACTTCGTTTTCGAGACTTTTCCTTTATCACAAGAATCTCCAATTTTATTTTGTATTATTTTTAATTGTCACAATTAAGCATCATTTCTAGACTCAAAATTCTGTACTTCCCATTTTAAGAGTTTGATTTATTATTTTAACACGGTTTCCAAGAATCAAAATACATACATATATAACAACAGTTGTTAATTATTTAATTCCATTAATGTCCACTCGTTTATGATCATACAAATTCAATTAAATACCATATTTTTATTTTTTTTCAAAATTGGGTATTTGAATTAGTAATAAATTTAATTCTTCGGCTCCAAAAATTTTAAATTGATTTTCATCTTGTATTTAAGATTCATCCCTCTAATCCTATCTATTAATTAAGACAAAGATACAATTATAATTAGAAGTAAATAAATAATTATTCCTAATAAAGAGGAGCCTAAACACAACTAATTTCCCATATTATACAAGAAAGTTGGGACTTTTAACATAATCACGTGACAAAATCAAAGCCTAAACTGCATATCATCACTTGTAACTTGTAATAGAATTTAATACATATTCATAGGACAAAACGTAGTGTACTTTAAACTTATTTCAATTTAGTCGAGTCAAATATACCAAACGAGTCATGTTTATATATGTCTGTAAATATTTGGTAAGTTATTACATGTTAACATTTAACTTTGTTATCTTCTTAATTTGCTTATATAACACCATGCAATGAAGGCATAATGAGATATTTTCCACATTCAAGGATTTAACATTGATTTTTCCATTACTTAAACAAGCTTCTTCTCCTCATTCTTCTTCGACCAACACTTATTTTTTGTAAAGCAATGGAAATCCATGGTCAAGAGCCATGCCACTCTGAAGCATCAAGTATTTCTGCTGCATCAGAAGAAGCCCATATCCAAAAATATGGAGATAATCAGAAGAAAAAGGAAAAAATTGAAGAAGGATCTGATTCAAAGCCTGAGTTGACATCCCAAGTTGAATTGGATCTCAAGCTTGCTGCCAATGATGAGTTGAGTAACAATAATAATAATGATGTGGCGGCAGCAGCAGCCTCTAATCTTGAACTCAACCTGTTTAACTCGTTAAACTCGGGTTCTTCTCCTGCGAGTGAATCATCAAACGAAGGCTCAAAGCGACGTCCTGAGACGAAAACATTCACATGCAGCTTTTGTAAGAGGGAGTTTTCGACTTCCCAGGCACTGGGTGGCCACCAGAATGCCCATAAACAGGAGCGTGCACTGGCCAAACGCCGCCATGGGGTGGTGGAAGTGGCGGCAGCGGCGGCCACACCTTTTGGCCACCATCCAGCCTATTCCTACTACCCCTACTCTACCTTCCCACAAACCCCTTTTTATGGCAGTTTTAACAGATCATCACTTGGGGTCCGACCAGAATCTATGATCCACAAGCAATCTTATAATCCATATGGCATTCGTTTTGGCCATGAGAAAATTTCCAGGGCATTTTTCATGAACCCTAATTTGCAGGGCTTATCATATAATAATCAAATCAATGGTGGATTTGGCCTTGAAAAGTTTGAAAAAAGGAGTGCAATTCTTGATTTAGGGCATAATAACCCTATTGATCTTGATCATCATAATTCATCAACAAGCAAGGGGAATGAAGGCAATAATCAACGGCTAAGATTGGGAACTCTGAATGGTGATCATCAAACTGATGATGAATCAGGCCTCGATTTGAATCTTAAGCTTTAATTGTTGTTATTTAATTTCTCTTTATTTTTTGAATTATTTATTTATTTTGTTCAGTTATTATTTGAATGTTAAACCACATTTATTTCAGATTAATACATGCTCATGTTTGAAATTCAAAACATGGTTTTATTTAATCATTGAGCATTCATTCATATTCCATTATGCACTAATATATATCTTTACCATGTTTCCATTACTAAATGAGGCTATTATCACTTAATATAATGATTGAATCAATTAATTTTCTCTTTCTTTATATAAAAAATCCAAATTAAGAGTTAAGTCGGAATTTTGGATATATTGACACTATAATTTTTTGTAAGTGCACCGTATTTTAATTAAGTCTTCAACCTATGTTCGTTGTAGTAAACTCGTGTTCTTTTTTTTTTTTTTTGTCGAGTTCTTATCTTCAACTTCCATTAATAAACACATCTCATCTTTAATGATGGTTTGTGTCAAGATATTTCTGTTTGCATATTTTGAAATGAGACAATAAATTTATCGCACTTTCATATTTATTATTATTTTAAAAAAAATATGATTGATAAATAAGTTGTCTTAAACACTCCCAAATCCCAACGGATTTTTTAGATGAAACCCGAGACACAAGATGTACTAATTAATGAAAAGTTGAGGATAAGAATACGATAAAAAAAAAGTTGGGAACATAGGTGTTATAATGAACAAATATTGAGAATGTTAAATATAATTAAAATGTGGTTCAACAAATAAAAAATGTAATATGAATACAATTACCTTATGAAAATTTTAATAGTTTTTGTTTAAAGCACGTCCCTAAATAAAAAGCTCCATATACTAACAAATATTTATTGATGAAGATATTTTTTTATTATTAAAGATAGGATTTGCAACAGTTTTTAAACAAAATGTTTATTTATTACTATTATTTTTAAGAGAGCCAATCTTCTGCCCCTTGGGGGCAGGAGCCCATTGATGAAAATTCTTATTTTTAAAGTAGAAATTAGGGTTCAGTAAATCCGTCGTTGTAGTCGGATGCGTACTTTACTATATGCAGAATCGGCTCAAACAACTTGGAGCCTTAGATCAAGGGGTTGTCCTCAATTCATATTTTAATAGATTTTAAAAATGGGTAAATAGCACAAAACGTCCCTACCTATTGCAGTCATTGTGCAAAACGTCCCTACCTTCTAAATTTTGGCAATTTTACCCTTACCTACTGGATTTCTTGCGCAAAAGGTCCTTCAGTCCAAAAATCAGCCATTAACATAGGGGTAAATTAGTCCAACCACTTTTTTCACATATATATTACTTCTTTTAAAATTGGGGAGCTTCCCATGCAATTTCCAAAATTGCACGGCAGGCCCCCGTCCCCAAATCTGAAAAGCTGAAACCAGTGGAAACCATTGGCGCCCATGCTTTTTGGTATAACAACAATCTGAATATATTTTACATTTTTTAAGCAATTATGATGAAAAATGTAAGAGTACACAGAATATGGCGGCTCAACTCAACAGTTATCAATGTTTTGAACATTTCAGGTTAGTAATGTTGGCAATAAGGTTTTAATTGAAATTATGGATTCAGCCATTTGTGAAATTGTTACTGTGTTCGTTTATGAATATATGATTTCAAGATTCTGTATGTATATACCTTTTGTTTAAGAAATATGGGTTTTTTCAATATATGCAATCTGTATGTTGATTTCATTTTTTGGGATTTCGGATTTTATGTACTGTGGTCGGATTTTGTGGTTGTTGGTTGATGTTGGATCATGGATGGATGTTACCATCGTCGGAGAAGGTGAACTCGTAGTGCCGAAGATGGCGCTGCGGTGGGTGGCAGCGTCACACGCAGCGTCGTGCGACGCTGCGTGTGAGGTTCTGCAGCGCCGGAGATTCGCTGCACGCGAGGATTGCCGATTTGTGATCGCGGCGCCATCTCCGGGCTCTCTGGCGGCGGTGGCGGCAGCTAGGGTTGAAACCCTAGCTGTTGCGTATTGTGATTTTGGGCCAAGGGACCTCCTACGGAAATTAGAAGTTCTAAATGGCTAGTTTGCAATTTTTGAAGCAGAGATTATTCTTCTTCAATCGCATCCTCTTGGGCTAGCCGGAATGATCGCATTGTTGTTATACCAAAAAGCATGGGCACCAATGATTTCCACTGGTTTCAGCTTGTCAGATTTGGGGACGGGGGCCTGCCGTGCAATTTTGGAAATTGCATGGGAAGCTCCCCAATTTTAAAAGAAGTAATATATATGTGAAAAAAGTGGTTGGACTAATTTACCCCTATGTTAATGGCTGATTTTTGGACTGAATGACCTTTTGCGCAAGAAATCCAGTAGGTAAGGGTAAAATTGCCAAAATTTAGAAGGTAGGAGCGTTTTGCACAATGACTTCAATAGGTAGGGACGTTTTGTACTATTTATCCTTTAAAAATCTATAAATTGAAGTGTCATCAACTCATATTTTAGGACATGTTCGGTGTAATTTTTTTGGAAAAAAATAAGTTTTTTTAGGTACTTTATTGACTTTTCAAACTTTCTTGTAGTGTAAAAAGGTTGAAAAGTCAAAAATTGTAGGCAAAAAAATAGATATTTTTGGAAAAAATGACTACTGAACATGCCCTTAATAGAATCCATGGAAATGTAGGTGTCATTAACTTGAATTTTAATAAAATCTTTAGAAATTTAAATATCTTCTTTAACTAGTGGATTTAGAAAATTTTCATTAATTTGATGGATTTTAACCAATGTTACCATCGACCCAGAAAAGAGAAAGGGTCAATGGTTGAAGGGTTGAACCGGACTTGACCCTATGATTTTTAAAAAATTTACAAAAAAAATTCAAAAAAAAAAAGTTTTTGGAAATCACAAAAACTGCTAAAAAGCATTTTTTTTTTTTTAATTTTAATCCATTTCGCGTATGGAGATGATGAATTTCAATGGTCAATTACTATTAATTGTGGAAAGAAATAATTTTTAAAACCAGTGAAACTGGAAACAGTTCAACGGGTTCCTCAAAATTGGACTAGTTGACAGATTTTTGGACGAGTTTTTAAATGAAGGATTTTTCTGCAAAACTAGTCCGATTTTGGTCTAGTTCCCAATTTCACCGGTTCAACCGAGCTGGATCTAATAACACTGATTTTAACATATTTCAATAAATTTGGAACCATAATTATAACTACCAATTTTTTTAACAATTCTAACCCCGAACCTTAAAATTTCAACTAATTTTTTTTTCCATCCGTCCCTCCCTCCCTTCAGATACGATTTTACTAGAAACTATTTTGTACCAATTAACTTCTTCTTCTTCTTCTTCTTCTTCTTCTCTCTCTCTCTCTCTCTCTCTCTCTCTCTCTCTCTCTCTCTCTCACTTTTCACATAAGATTTTGGTGAAAAACCTTTTGTACCCATTCGTAATTATTCACGTCTTTGTTCCATTTTCTCCAAACGCTTTCCATATTTTCAACTGTATATATTTTTTCGTTTAAATGACAAAGTTATGATTTTTTTAATCTACAAAAATGTTATGTATTTTATTTTATAATCACAATGTTAGAATTTTTCTTTTTTGAGTGATCTAGTCAAAAGTTATATCATTTTCTTGTTTTATTTTTCCTTAAAAATTCATATTCAATTTGTACACAATGAGTAGTTAAAGTAAAAAAAAAAATTACAAATACATTGTACGAACTCTATTAACTTCTATAATTTGGAATTCTGTTAAAAGTAATAAATGTCTCATTATTCATTCGTAATATTTAAAATGTAAATTATATATATCAATAGATAATGAATTAGTTGTTTAGTTCTTTTTTCTTTTTTGGCGATCAGTTCTACAAAAGTCCGTAGGTGATCTAGTTTTAGCGGGTCTGCAACTCCATCGTATGCTTCTATCATTGATTACTTAAAACCTTTTGGTAGAGGAACGGCCATGATTTCTGGCGCAAATGGGTCCTCTTCCAAAACCATTTGCCTACGTCGGTCCTTTCTCTTTGACTGAGCATCATCAATCTTTTGTGCCATCATCTCTTCAATCTTCTTTTCCAAGTTTACCATTGGTCACATCTCCTGTGGGTCTGCCTCCACATAAATCGTCACTGGGGGTGGGGTGGGGTGGGGGTGGGGCATTTGTGGTGGGGCATTAGGCGGAGGGCATCTCTGCCCTATCCTGGTTGGTTGAACGCCTAGTAGCGTGATTTGATGTTCTACCAAATGTGGTTGTTTGTGATGATTTTCTAGCGAGTTAGGGGCTAGCTTGGCGACTTTCTGAATTTGATTATGCAAAAAGGCCATCAGGATTTCTATTTTTTGTCTTCAACGAATTGAATTGTGTATGAGTAACGTATGGCAGCGGTGGTGGTTGGTGATATGGGGCTACAAATTCTGATACCGTCGTAGTTACTGTAGTTCGTGTTCCACTTCTAGTTTGTCGACCCATCATAGCTTTTATGTCTAGTCGTTCCCACAGACAGCGTCAATAAAATATTACTTGGTTTGAGATGGTTCAAAGTGCTTTCAAAATAATTTCTTTGTTACTCTGATGACCTGAAAAGAGGGTGGAGAAATCTCTCCCGGTTTATCCTCCAGTGTGAGCGTCAAAAGTTGAAGGAGGAATAATTACAACATGAAGAGAAAAACGTATAGAGTAATTATGAAGTTTTTCTTGTGTTCCCCTACTTGGCTCACATTTTGAGGTATTTATAGGTAAGCGGTTTCCCTCCCATGCGCCAGGCAGTTTTCTCCCACCTGTTTGGTAGTTATTGTCCACGTGTTGGCAGTTTTCAATAGTTCGCCAGTTGAATTCGGAACGTGGGACGTTTGATTTATCCTCAAAGTAATCATCATGTGAAATATTCTATGGATTACTGATAGATGTTGGGTCGACTGAATATCCATTACAGTAGTTGGTCTACCAACCAGTTGCTTAAGGCAGTCGACTGACTGCCATTCACGTAGAGCACTTACTGAGTCTACTCGAACTTGAGTCTAATCCACTTCTAGTATAGCATAAGTTAATATATTAATATATTAATGAAGTATTATTAATATCAATAAATAATATGTTAATTAAATTATGAAATCATTAATTCTAAAAATGTCATTCTTCAAATATTACATATTAAGATCAAATAAAATTTTAAGCCAAGGCTTATCTAAATTTAATTTTATTAAATTAAATAACTTGAAATTTTATATACTTTTTAAAAATTTTATTTTAGATTAGTTAATAAACTCATGAACAGTAATACCTAATAGTTAAATCAATTGCGTAACTTATTATTGAATTACTTGTTATTATTAATTTACTAGATATTGAATTAATTTTATAAATTCATTTTAACTTGAATAATATATATCTTCCAATAAGGGGATTGAACACAAGTGTACATTGTATTATTAGAATCAATTTAATATCCCTCAAGCGTTATTGATTAGTATATTCTGACTAACGATTGTGATCGATATAAGACGAGACACTAAGTACATCATTAATTTGATGTGCTAGTTATATGTTTGACACATATAAATCAAACGTTGTTGTCGAAGAGTTTGACAAAAAAAAAAATCGACTCCTAGCTAAAAGTAGCTTGTCCACTATATTTGCCTTGCCGAGATTATATTCCAATACATAGTCAAATTCTGCCAAGAACTCCGTGTCATTAGCTTTCGGATCTCGAAAGCAACTGGATACCCTTTTGCATCAATACGTCGCCAATGGAAAAGTCTAAATCATCATTTTGTACTTCAATTGTCTTGGTAAAGTCAAACAACACCAAAACGCGTTTTTCACTAACGGTCGCCTTCAAATCATCAAAGGCTCTTTTGGCAATTAAGAGACCACTCGCAATGATTGTTCTCCTTCAATAGGTTCGTCAAAGGGACTGCTCTAATTGAGTAGCCTTGAATGAACCATCGATAATAGTTCATCAAGCCAAGGAAAGATCTCAGCTCCATCACATTGGTTGGAGGTCCACATTTATTGATTGCTTTGATTTTTGCCCCATCCATGCACAACCAGCTATGACCAATGATATGTCCAAGAAATTGGACCTCCTTCTTGGCAAATGAGCATTTCTCCTCTATAATGTATAGTTCAGGTTCCGCAACACTTTGAAAAATGATTTTCAATTGATTGGCATGCTCCTCCAAGCTATTGCTATAGATCACTACATCATCAAAATAAACAACAACAAAACGATCCAAGTCGAGGTAAAATATCATATTAATTAGAATACAAAATGTAGTCATGGAATTTGTTAAACCGAAAGTCATAACTAACCATTCAAATGAACTATACCGAGTGATCATACATGCAATTTTTTGCTCATCAACTTCGAATACCCGGACTTGATTTTAGCCTTTTGCAAATCAACTTTGGTGTAGTATTTGGTTCAACCAAGCGTATCAAACAAACTGAAAATCAATGGAATGTGATATTTATTCTTCACAGTTACCTTATTTAGCACCTGGTAGTCCACATACATTCGCAAGGAACTATCATGCTTCTTTTGGAATACAACTGGTGTGTCGTGCCATAAGGTGCTTTGGAGAGTCTAATTCTGCTTGTCTCCATCAACTGCATTCCAAGTTCTTCCAACTCCAGTGGTGCCATCCGATAGGGAGTCATGGCAAAAGGTTTTGGCACCTAGTTCAAACTCAATTTTGTGATCCACCTCCCTCGTAGGCGATAGCTTTTTAGGCAAGTTCGGTGGCATTACGTCATTATTTTCCTTAAGGACATTTCTGATTATAACTGGAAAATCAACATCTAAGTGTCCCATTGCAATAGATTCTATATGGTCATCGACTTTCAACCACTGTTCTAAAAAGTTCGTCTAGGCGTGAGGTGCGACCTTCACGCCTAGCCACGCCTTTGTCCTCGCCTCGTCTCGCCTATTCCAAAAAAAGTTTGACACTTGGCCTCTACGCTTAGCCACGCTTTACACTTTTTAGAATATTGCCTTCAATTGTACCAGAAACGTCGGTTCACTCTTTTTTAGTCACTTGACCAACTGCATGGCCAAAAGCTATCTCATCTTCGTCCCAACTAAAACAATATGGATCATGCCCGAAGACTTATTTTCCAGGATACAAACTAATTCGAAGGAAAGTAATGAACTTGCATAACCTTCCTCAAAAATCGAGCCGAAGCACCAATCAAGAATCATGTATCGATGCAATTGAAAGATCAATATGTTCGTTCCATGTGCTAAGGAACAATTCCATCCTCTGAACAGAGCCACTTATAGGCTTAGCAATTGCATTAACTGTCTTAAACGTGAGGCGCGGCCTTCACATCTCACGCTTATCTCTCGCTTAAGCTCAAAAAGCTTGAAACTCGACCTCTACGCCTAGCCATGCTTTATGTTTTTTAGAATACTGATTGTCTTAAGTAGACCACCACCCCTATGGATACTCAAGTCCAACCGCTTGGCTTTGTCGTCCATTATGAAGTTGGGTAGCACTAATATCAATCGATACCTAAGTTTGCGAACCATTGATAATGGCATGCATGTACATCCCACATAACATGTGGCTAGGGGTGGGCATTTTAACCGTAACAGAACCTCCTGAACCAAAATCAAACCGGAACTGGAGGTTCTGGGCCAGTTCCAACAAAATAAAATTAAGAACCGGAACCAAGAATCTAGAACCGATCTAGTTTGGGTCGGTTCTTAGTTCTTGAATTAGAACCGTGGGTACTCGATTGGAATCGAATTTATCATTTCTTATAAAAAAATTTATTTTTTACAATTTATTCACCCTAACTTAATGACCCATAATCCAACACCACGGTACCAAAGATAAGAGTCCAACTGTCCAAGATCCAAACAAAAAGTACAAAACCCATAACTCTTAAACTCAAACTCAATTGACTCAATTCTAATTACCCAACTCTCAAATTCTCAATTGATAATTGTTCAAATACTCAATACAAACATTGTCTTCTTCTTGCACTTTCGCTCATCTCTCTCTCGCTCAACACACAGTAAGACGGTAAAGGCGAAACTTCTCTATAACCGAAATGAATCATCAATTTTGAGAAGTAATTTTCCTTTTTCTAACTCTAATTTATAAGTTTGCAATTTTTGTGTCTATTCTTCCACTTAATGTTTATATCTTTCATAAATTGTTTTAATATCTAACATACTTTAATGTAATAAGTTTGCAATTTTTAATTCTTTTCAAAACAAGTTGTCAATAAACGCTTTTAAAAAAATTTTATGGGTAGAACCGAACCGAAACCAACGGTTCCGGTTCAAATTCGATTCCAATAATTACGTGGAACAGAATAGTTCCATTTTCGTAATACCTGAACTGTAACGGATGGTTCCGAATATTGAAATAACTGGACCTATCCACCCGACGTCCAAGCCTACATGTGGCCCCTTACACACAAAACAGCTGCTACAAGGCACAAAGGCAGACTTCTTTTACTCATCGTACTCCTTCTGGCCTGCATTTGCTTAGAATAACTACTAGTTTTAACTAGACTTATAATCATATATGTAGTCTGACTTACCCTTCTTCTTTTCGTTTACCCCACCTTTGCCAACGTTACTTTTGGAGCTTTTGTTTGATTTCGACTCCTGCCCATTGCTTGCTGATATTGTATCAAAGATTTAGTCACAACAATAGCTTCATCCACTGTTTTAACCCCACGACGTTGTATTTCCCGCCTTACCCAATTTTGTAATTCGTTCATGAACTAAAACAACAATACATCATCCGACATACTAGGAATTTGAAGCATAAGAGTGGTAAACTCTTTGACATAGTCAAAAATTATACACTTATGTTTCAACTTTCTAAGATTTTTACAGGCGTGACATACAACATTTTCAGAATAAAATTGGTATTTCAACTTTTCCTTAAAATCATTCCAATTATTGATCTTGCAAGTATCCTTTTATATGTTGGTGTGTCACGGGCCGACTCTTCAAGTCACGCAGCACGACTATTTTTTGCCTCGTGCGCAGTAGTCTTACTTTATTCAACTACCTTATACCTTCTCCATCACGAGTATAGACATTACCTGTTACTAGCGTGTAAACACTTGAATGCATCCATACGCTGTACTTGGTGCCAAGGCGCTCGCCTATTCGCAATGCACATCATCATCGATGGTCTCCAACTCTGTTGGATCCGACTTAGCTAGCTTGGACGCATGCTCATGCACAACATACCGTCTCCTCGAAGCATACTCGATGGATGGAAGCTCTCATAGCTCCGTCCGAAGCATTGAGGGTTATTTGCATGCCCCACAACACAATCTTTGTACTCGTCCCTTCCTATGGGCATATTGGCTAATTGCATGCCGCAATGCCCTTCGTTAAGGCCTCGCCCTACAGGGCCAACTAATAATCCCTGGCTAGCTTGAATTGCCTTCATAGCATACTCAATCCAACAACGATATCTTGCCATATTCTCCCAACTATGCAGCGTCATCCCACAACTGAATTTCTAGCCAACGGATCCCCGCGGCAAGGCTAGAACCCATAGCCAAAGCGCACGAGTTAGCATACGAGGCCTTTAGAGTATTTTTCCTCGATAGCTCATTCGACCTAAAAGTGTTACCGTATCCTTAGTGAAGCTCTCGGGCATAGCAATGCTCTATCAGTAATCTCAGGTCTCTTCTGGGTGCCCAACGAAGGCCCCGAAAGCCAACGCCGCCCGCAGAGTTCTCGAACTCAAACGAGTACTTTAGCCCTCTCTTGAGGTGCCTAAAACAGGCCCATAGTTGCCCCCGCGGCTCCTAAGGATTGCTCATTTAGTGCATAAGGTTAGCCAGCAGGCTGCGCCTCCGTTAGGATAGAAGCACAGGGAAGGATGGTTGACTGCTCACCAAGCATGCCCTCCTTATAATAGATGCGAAGAAATAATCCAAGCAACGTCTTTTGGCCGAGGAATTGTAACTTTCATAACTGCTGCTCCCAATCTCCAAATAACGCTTCGTTTGATCCGTAGCGAAGCTAACATCTTCAATATGAAGTCCAATAAGTTTCAGCCCCAACGAATACTCAATCACTGAGCTATTGCCCTTGCAATATTTTGAAATTACGACAATGTCACTGCATGACATTGTCGCCTTCGGCCATTACGTTTCATAACCAAACGGACTCCGCTTGTCATCTTCCTTGGTAGGAAGCTTCATAAGTCCTTAGGGAATCTCTCCAAAAAATGGCTTCTCTAAACTCTATTGTTAAGGTTCTCTGCTCATCACACGAAGTTGCTGCCATTACGGTCATCTAAAATCTCATGCCAAGCCAATTTCACGTGTCATCTCCGATGGTCACGAATATTAGTGTTAAGCTAAGATGCGATCCGCGACACGGTGTGTTTGTAGTGCCACCATAGAGCAGCGGTATTTGAAAGATACATAGAAGCTTGAAAGATATATGGAAGCAGTACATACCTTCGTTACCTCATCAACAATGTGACAACCTCACATTAGACTTCTATCTACCAAAGGAAATTCTCCACCATTTTGGACATCAGCCTTGATAGCTTCAAGTTGCCCAATGTTGCCCAATGTTCGAAGGTCTCCACACGCTGCAATGATCTGACCCAATTTCTCCTCTCTATTTGACTTTCATTTGATTCGTACAAAAACCTGTACGGACCTAGTTGCACGGGCTGCGTAGTCAAAATTAGTCTAGCCCTAGTCGATGAGTACTCCGAGTTGTTGACTGGTCAATCCACCTCTTTTGACACAAGTAGCGTGCAAATGCAGTCGGAATCAATTACCTTTCGGAGATAAAGGTGCCACGAAGGGTCCAAAGGAGATTTCTATTTGCCATCTATCCTTCTTTATTTTCTCTTTTCTCAACCACCAGTTTCTCTTTCCGTAGTTACATACGTTTAATATTATTATTAAAGACGTAAATCTGTAGCTCTTGATCGCTTTCACATCTTCAACTCTCTTTTCTCATCAAAATTCATTCTTCGTTTTGAATCCAATCATGGAAGAAGCCAAAGGTAAGCCACTTGTAAATTCTTCCATGGCCAATTTTTTTTTTTTTTTTTTTTCTGAAATGTTTAGTGGTTTATGATTGATGTGTTGTGTATACATACATTTTTTTTTATCGAATTTCTTTTGCGTTTTCTGTGGAATGTTTATGTTCCTGATAAAGATTTCAATCTGCTTAAGTTGTTATGGGATTAATCGTGCACTTTTGAATGGAAGGATTTGGAATAATCCAGTTCAACAAATTAGGTAGAAATTAATTTAACTTAATTGACTTATTTCAAAATCTTCAACTGCTTGGGAAAATTTCCTCATTAGTTATGATTTGCTAGTCAATGGTTACAAACTACCACGAATAATTTTGCTTCAATTTCGAATCACAAAATCACTTTGACACTATTCATAATTTCACTATGGATCCTGCATATTTACTTGATAAAACAAGTCAAACACGGCAATGTAGGTCATTACCATGGACTTAGCTTCAGTTTAGTGAGATAGCTCATAGTTGGTGACTTGTGGGATTTAAAGAAACTGGGTGGTGGTGGGTAATTGATCTAATAGTTTGATTATTCCAATGTTGTTCCCAATTGCTAATCCAAGATACTACGAAATTACTCACTTCAGGCTCCATTGTGGATCTAAGATAAGTAATTTACCACAGCGAGCTACTAGAGGTCGAGGACATAGCCGTTTACCTGCCGTGTATTGATATGTTCCCAATGGCTGTTCAGGGATGATAACTTTGGCTATACAGTTTATTTGCTTCATCAAGATTCAGTTACATTTCAAACACAGTTCAAAACTGCATGACTTATTATCTCTTAGTTACATCCGAAACTTGGCCCTGGCAAGCAATAAAAGTTTCTACCTTGATCCATTTACTTTGATTTAGTTGATCACTATATTCTGGCAAATTTCAATTGTAGTGGAATTTTGCCATCTAAAAGTTGTATCACAAGCTCCACACATAACTTACAGTTTGATTTCATTTGCTGACTCTCCTTTCTTTGTTTATTAGTTGTTGAAGCTAATGATGGAACTATATCCGTTGCTTCTGCATTTGCTGGGTACCAGGAAGGTATGATAGACCAGTTCCTTGTTTTCAAATGGTCTTTCCCATTTTGTTTCTTTTTTCAGTTTGAGCAGACTATATAATTTGACAACTGTGAGCAGCATTGTTTATTTGAACGAAATGCCTTTTGAAGGGTCAGTTGTATTTTGTTGTATGTATACAACCTATTCAATGGAGCCCAAAATAAAAATAAAATCGGCAGAAGATAAAATAAGAAACAAGTCCATATGTTAAAGGGGTAAAATCTCCTTTATACGGTACATCAATAACAGAGTTTTATATCGATTTGGCCGTCTGGGCGCCTTTAAACGGAGATCAGATAACGTGCCCAGAGGAAGAAGTAATATGATCAATATTAATGGAATCACTAAGAAAAAAAGGAAATTTATATAGTTAACCTCGTGTTAAACTGGGAAGCTGGTGCTTGATTTAGTAGAGTAGGGAAAAACAATTTATATAGTTAACCTGAAACATACTTGGGATAAGGTTTTTCAAGTATAGTTGATTTGTTTACATCATTCTCATCTTGAATATGTTGACTTTTATTCTTCATTTTTATTTGAGTTCACTTCTCTTTTTATATACCACCGTACTTCTCCTATATTGTAAAACTGACCAATAAAATGACTTGGTCAGTGACACCTATCATGAGCGAAATAGGCACCTTTTGGTGTATTGTGTCTAACTAGTATCCTATTTCCTTTATTCTGCACTTATTTTAGATTGGGTACCTTGAAAAGAGGCATGCTCCAAACACACACACCCCGATTTTCACACAGAAAACTAATTAAATAGCTTGAAATAAGATGTAAGTTCGAAGCTGGGAAATTTTTTCATTCTTTTCTCGCAATACAGAATAAAGATCAATATATAATTATAATAATATCATGACACACGAGCTAATGAGATGCACTATGCTCACATTTTAATCTTCTCAAGTGACTTTGCACCAAAACTAAGCAAGCACAAGCATCGAGTTTCATCTTACATTTTACACATCATTTTTCTGGGATTAGTTCTATCAGTGATGGTATTTATTGTTACATTTTATGCAGTAAAACTTTTAACCTCACTCACTTTAACATAGTGAGGTGTATAACAGGAATTTAGAAACTTCAGTGACTTGAATATGAGGTAACACAAAGAAACTCTATAACAAAAAATTGGAGGGAGTGTTAATTCTTTGATTCCTTTGTGACAGATATATTTGGTTGGGTGTTCTTGCAGGATAGACTGATGATTTCCAAAAATTGTGGACATAAAAACTGATAATAAGTATTCTTATATGCTTTTGTGATTGTCACAGCTGTTCAGGATAGAGATCACAAATTCCTGACTAGAGCAGTTGAAGAAGCTTACAGAGGGGTAGAATGTGGGGATGGAGGTCCATTTGGTGCAGTTATCGTTCATGATGATGAAGTAGTTGTAAGCTGTCACAATATGGTCTTGAAGCACACGGATCCTACTGCTCATGCGGAGGTTACAGCAATTAGAGAGGTTAGAATTGCAGCCATGTTGCTGTTAAAATGTAACTAGATATTTTTTAGCACATTTTCAGGGGAGTGATGGAACTATGGGTTTATCGTCTAATTTATTTTGCATTATCTAAATGCAATTCTTTTGCTGTCTTGATTGTTTAATTGAATTCTAGAAACTTTATAATTATATGGAGAAACTTCCAAATATCAATTATATACACAAATCAATCAATATTCATATGTTCCTTGTTTTGAAACAGAATTGATGCTTATAGTTAAATGTTGGCTCCCCCCCCCCCCCCCACCAACACCCAGAGAGGGCGACGGGGTTTCCTTAGCCTATATAACTTTATGGATTTTCTCTCATGATTACTATGGATGCATTTTCAGGCATGTAAAAAGTTCGACAGAATTGAGCTCTCAGACTGTGAGATATATGCATCTTGTGAGCCATGTCCCATGTGCTTTGGCGCCATCCATCTTTCCAGAATTAAGGTTCTGCTATCTATTTGTTTCTTCTATTGGACTTACATCTCTTAGTCTTGTAAGTTAAGTATGTGTTTCACATTAAAACAATATCCTTTTCTAATTATGCTCCTTGGTTTTTTTTTAATTTATCAGAGGTTGGTATATGGGGCCAAAGCTGAAGCTGCTATTGCCATTGGATTTGATGATTTTATCGCAGACGCCCTGAGAGGTACCGGGTTTTACCAGAAAGCTCACTTGGAGATCAAGAGAGCTGACGGTAAAGAGGCCATCATAGCGGAGCAGGTATTTGAGAAAACAAAGGCAAAATTTCAACTGTATTGAGGATTATTCATCTCTTTTCTACAAGGGAAACATATACAATCTTTTGAATTTATCCTCCATTTTACAACTCTTTTCATTCCCTTGAATAAAGTCGATTTAAGCATATTTTGGTTCTTCTTGTGTTGGTTTAATGGTTAACGTGGAATGGTACGAATTGAAAATTCCTACTCGTCTTTGTTGTTACGTTAAACTAAACAGTATTGAATACGACAACAAACAAATATTTCGTGCATATCTTCATTCATATCAAATATTCGCTTTGCAAGTATAGTTACCTAAATTAGAATACATTCGGAATAAATTTGGCGACAAAACCATGTGCGCATATGATGAAATAGAATGAATTTGTGAGTTGCCTTGAATATCTTAAGTACTTTTTTATTTGGAAGGGACAAAAGAATATTTTATTCTTGAAGTATTTTTTATTTCTCTCAACAACTCTAACGAAGAAAATTGAATATTGTAGTATTTTGGAGGGATATGAAATATAGCAAACAAATCGGATAAATGTTTTTAAACACAATCAATTTTACAGTCCCAGTTTGGACAATAAATGTTTAGGCAAAGACAATTGCAAATTATTTTTAACATTGTATAATCTGATCATGGATAACAAGCTATACCTCCCATAAATTTTGACATCTCCTTACATTAATTTGGAATAATTAATAACAAGATGTCACTTGTAATTTACTATACAATATCGTACTATTGGTTATTTTGAACTGAAGCAGTGAGGTGGCTAAATATAAACGGAAAACAAAACTTTGAAAAACATGGTCTCAGAGACTTGAAAGAACAAAGATGAACTAGGAAACGGAGAAGAGGCAGTCATGAAATTGTGACAATATCATTGAGATGGAAAATTTGACACAACGGATGGAGGTAGATTACCTCTTCAATTATCCTTGTGAAAACAGCACAAGCACTAAGATTTAGTGGAACAAATCATTTACATTATCGAGAATCTTTTCGATGACAAAGTTGACAGATAAATCTACATTGAACCTGTTACACACCAAATGGCATACATAAAAGATGATATAGCACACATGGTGAGTAATAATTATAGTACCCACTTGACACGTAACATCACCACATTAGTTACTTTTTAAAAATTGTTTATAACTTTTTAAACTTTTTAAAAAGTGACAAATGTGGTGATACCACGTGTCAAGTGAGTACCATAATTATTACCCACCATGGGTACTAGTATACATAGTATTAATGACATAAATAATTTTTTTATTGCAACTCGAGTAAATCTATAATTTTTAAGTGGTTCGCATGAGATTAGAGATTAGAACCAACTAGATTTTAATTTCAAGAAAGTGAAAAAAATAAAAAAATTAATAAAAATAAAAACTTCATAGTCTATCTTGTATGCAATTATTAATTTACAATATAAATGAGATACCGTATTCTTAGAATAAAATTTCAGAAAATTATTAATTTATCTCTTTAACAAGTTGGGACGGACAAAATTTATCATACAAAAGAGATTTCTACCTTACCTAGTATAAAATTAAAGAGAGAACATTTTCCCATTTCATGATAGACGCACAAGCACAATGTGAACCATTTTAACCTGTAAATCTGGTTCTCACATGATCATTTCCCACCTCATATTTTTGGTTGTCCTAATTTTTACTTGCGATTGAATCTTTGAGTAGAGATGACAATGAACTGAACAGAAAATGATTTAAAAAAAAAAAAGATACAGAAAATTCTAAATTTATTGAGAATAAGATTTAGTTTGTCGGTTTCACAAGAAAAGTGAGTGGAGGCTCTCTCTCTTACATCTGAGTTATTATAAGTTGACCACAGAGCCAGAAAGCAGCTCTGTAAACTCTGAAACTGATACCAAAATGCAAACCATATAGAACTTCTCAAGGATACATTGCATTCCTAGCAAATCAATCCTGACATTATGTGTGTGTATATATATATATATATGTATGTATAACCTGATACCAAAATGCAAACCATCTCATGAGATCTGAAAAGCTATACATACATAAGCCAGATAAACAGATTGAAACACTTCGGTTCTCATTGGTCATGTGTACTGAATCAGCTTCTCTTGTAGCCAATACATTAATCGCCAACATACCTCCATCACCACTTCTGATCATGTGGATCCAAGAATGCAGATCTTCTCTTCACCTTCTTTAATGGAGCAGAACCTTGATTCTACACACATTATGGATAAATGTAAAATATTGATCAAATTTGGGACCCCGAATTATCTCCAGCCATCCATTTAAGACTCCAAGACTAAACAATCCATAATATTAAGGAGCTGGTAATGGCATAACTAATTAGGTACATAATTTGTTTCCTACAGTGTATGTGCCCTTCGGTTCTGACAAGGCAACCCAACCTTTCATCAGAACTTGTACCCATCCTGACCATGTGTCACAGTAACTCATCCATATAGAACTCTTCTAACCTAAGTATCTTATGCGATTCAGCTTCACTACCGCATAAGGTCACTTTGTGTTCTCTCAACTTGGAGCTGTTAAAGTGAGAACACTGGAGAGCAATGAGCTTTTTTTAACTCTTCACAATTACACAATCAGATCTGGACTTTTCAATAATCTGATCTAAATATATCATATATGCAGTCAAGCATCCTTGTGAGATTTTCAAGTTTAGGATAACAAAATATTTAATAGTGAGTATCAATCAAGACCATGGTTACTCCATCAAATTCCGAGCATTTCAGAAAGTAATACAGATATCGAGATCCTCTACAGAATTTATAAGAGATACAACTCCAAATATGAGCAACACATAATGGCAGTGTTTACAGAGAGAAAACAGAAAGAGCAAAAGGGGAAAAAATGCATTCACTGATGCATAATTTGAAGAACAGATAGAAATTATAGCATATAATTATCTAAGTAAACTACTAGCCCATGTCAATTCAGATGTACATATCAAACAATATTATCCTTCACAGACTTGGGGAGACATGCAACCCATCAAAGGCCTAATGATTAGAAGTATTATTCAGCAACCCAAATTAAAAATCTAAACAGAATCTGCACTTTCTCATTTATCAAAGACAAATGAATAAATATACTACTAACCCAGGAGTCAAGAAAATTAAAGAGCCAGCAAACACTTACTACAAAGAAAGCTGTCCATTAACTCCCCATGGACCTGAGCTCCTCCAACTGTGCTTTAATCTGATCCTGCACCAACTCCAACCTCTTTGAAAACACTTCCAATTCCAACATCTGCTGCTTCCTCCATTTCTCGTCAACGAACCTATCCCCACCAGTCACTCCACTAAAACCCAAAGGCATGGGACTGAAAGCCAACCCAAACCCACGGGTTCCATGCACTCCATTCCCATTCAAATTCATTGAATTTCCCAACAATTCCTTGAAAAATGGAGACAAACAGCTCCTCACGGTCTCCTCAATCACGTTTGATATTGATGCTGGCATCCCCACACCCAACGGAGTAGCCATTGGAGTGACCACGCCCATTCCCACTGATGGCTGATTGATTTGAGTATTACTTGTAAAGGCATGCTGTTTTTCCTCGACTTTCACTGCTCCGGCTCGGTTTCGCTTCCTGGATCGGGGCGTCTTGCTATTCCCATCGAAGCCATTAGGGTTGTTCAGGTTAGGGCTTTGATTGCCAACAAAATTGGGGTTGTTATGATCATTATCGTCAAACCTGGCCTCATCCGTAGGGGCAGCACGAACGGTGGTGCCGTTGACTCCAGCAGTGTCGCCCCAAATTTTACAGGAGATTTCGAAGGTGGCCTGATCGTGGGGACTCTTGAAGGCGTGATCTTTGCCAGAACCAGATTTACTGATGACGTTGCGATACTTCTTCTTGAGCCTCCTCAGCTTCTCGACAAGCTGGTTCTTATTGAAATCAAGCTGCAGCTTATCCTTGATCTGGTCGTAGAACGCCGTCGTATCATGGTGGTGTGATGAACTCTGAGGCCCACGCTGAGTGGTATACTCCAGAAACCCCTGCAAAAGCTCGATTTCGTCCTCGTCAGTCCAGAGACGCTGAAAGAGCTTGCGTGACTCGTCGGGGAAGGCTATAGCCTGCGGCTTCCTGGTGACGCTAGTGATGACGTCATCAGGAATATGCTGCTGTTGTTGTTGCTGTTTCACACGAAAATCAGGGACATCAGCGACGGCAACGGTGACTTGAGCGGCAGAGATGGAAGCGGGAGGCCGATCCACAACAGACGCAGACGCAGAAGCAGACACAGTAGCTGGAGACGAGGAGGCGGAATCCTCGTCGACGTCGACGTCGGCCTCCAGATAGACATCTTCGCCATGGTCAGAGCTGTCGTCATCATCTTCGTCATCAAGAAGGTCTTCATCTTCGTTGTAGAGAGCGGCGCCGGTGTTATTGGGGTCTTCGGTGGAGGCCATAAGGGAAGGTGGAGGGTCGGAGTGCGGGGGTTGATTGTGATTAGGGTTGGGGCCAAAGGGTGGGTGTGTGGTTAGGTTAGGCGTTTAGGTTGTGGGCATTGAATGGGTTCATAAATTGCGTCTTTATTTGGCTAATTGGTTGCGTGTTAGGCTAGACCGGTCTGGGTTCGACGGTTCACCACGTGCCGTGGCTAACTCTCGTAAATAATTAATAAATAACATTTTAATTTTATTCACGTGTGCACTACCTTTAATATATTTAAAATATATTTTACATTTTCTTAATGGAAAATATTCGTCATAATTAAAAATAAAAGATTTTTAATTTTTAGTTTTTTCCTTAATTGTTGAATGGTGGGATTAGCAAGTGAAGTCTTATTGAAAGACTCCATTGAAGTTTTGTTGATCAATTTACAATTTTGAGTTGGGTCGAGTTGATCTACTCGTCAACAAAAAATAGAATATATAAGTTGATAATTTAACTCAACTAACAAATAAGTTAATAATTTTTTTTTCTGGTTTTGCTTTGGTAATTTATGTCTTACGTTTACTCCACTTTAAAAATCAATATTTATGCCTAAACACGTATTTTTCTCTGTCTCAACTATTTTAAACACAAAGAATTAGAAATAGCCTTCGAAAAATATCAATTATTCACAAAGAGTAAGTAGAAGTCGAGAAAGAAGATTTTTATACAAAAAATATCGAGTAATGTTTGGTCAAAAAAATTGTATATTATAAATTTTGAGTCCTACAAAATATATGGATTAATATAACGCTTCCTTGTGATGAGATCTGACAGTAGACTCTATTATGATGATGGATTGAAGCACATATTTTGGAAATGATCGGTAGATGGAAATGATCGATTAAGAAATATGGATTGAGGAGATGAACAGATTTTGGAGATGATCGAATCAGGGAGATGAATTGAAACGGTCAACAAATTTTGAAGGAAATGATTTTGTGAGGGGATAAATTAAAGACGTACTAACTCACAGACGTTTAAGTATTTTTTTATTCCCGTAGTAGAGAAAACTCTCCACGGTCGTGATAAAAAGTGTATGAAAGATGTGAATGTTACAAAATGTATTAATGAAAATAATGTTTTGCGTGCTGATCTGGTCGGCACCAAGATTTTTCATCTAACAAATTCATTATATTCACACTACAAAATTTATTTGTTGCACCACATATTAATTGTATTTAAAGTCCTCAATCTTTATTTATTGTAGCACTTATGTCATCAACTTTTTTTTTTCGTTTTTTTATCCTTAATTTTCCATTATCTAGCACATTTTGTCTTTAATAAAAGTTCAAGTCCAAAAAGTCCGTTTGTAAGGAGTAAAACTACTTATTTGCCCATCATATATATATTTTTTTTAAAAGAATAAATACAAAAGTGTGACAAAATATTTTTATTTCATTTCGAAGCACGCAAAATAGAATATTTTAACAAAAATCATCATCAATGAAGAGACGTGCTAATTAATTAGAAGGTTAAAGATAAGAATTTGATGGAAAAAAAGTTAGGGACATAAGTATTACAATAAGCAAAAATTAATAACTTTAAATTTAATGAAAATGTGGTACAACAAAGAAAAACTGTTGTTGCAATATAATCACTCAATTTGATTTTTGTATTATTCAAAATAAAAACTTCGCATTATCCTTCCCCAGTGACAAGGCATATATATGCTCTTCTCCCTTTTGATTTCTTGAATCAGTAAGAACCACACACGAACACCACCAACACAAATTCTCATGCAATCCCAGAATCAAACCAAACAAAACTGAATCACAAATTCTTTTCATTTAGGGGGAAAAAATCAAGAAAAACTGAAGAACACAACAAAATCCTTCAATGGCGTCAGCAATAACCAGACCCTCGTTTACTTTCAATCTTTCCAAGTCTCCATCCTCTGTGCGTAAACTCAAACCACAGCCCACATTCCTCAAATTTGAACCCATTTCTTACAGAGCCCCAAAGCGAATTTTCACCGTAATTAAGTCAGTTGATGTCTCCAAAGAAGACAAACAACCAATTTCAGAAACAACCCAGGATGCAGAAACCCCTGATGAAGAGGTATCTGAGGTAACATTTGATAAGAGAAGGCTAGAGGAGAAATTTGCAGTGTTGAATACTGGAATATATGAATGCAGATCTTGTGGGTTCAGATATGATGAGGCTGCAGGGGACCCTTCATATCCAATTCCACCTGGTCTTCCTTTTGATAAGCTGCCGGAGGACTGGAGGTGCCCAACTTGTGGGGCTTCCCAGAGTTTCTTCGAGAGTAAGAGTGTGGAGATTGCTGGATTTGCTCAGAATCAGCAATTTGGATTTGGTGGCAATGCACTTACCTCTGGTCAAAAGGCTTTGCTTATATATGGTGGTTTGTTTCTGGGATTTTTGTTCTTCTTGTCTGGTTATTTTATTCAATAATTACCTTTTGAAATATATTGAAATTTGGTATAGTTTGATAGTTTAAGAACTCTTTTGAGCAGTAATCTTGGTTTTTTGTGAATGGGAAACTTTATTATTAGTATACATGAGATATATGTTTGAGTACTCTTCTTTTGAGACGAATCACGAATAAGATTTTAACTTTTTGTTCTTCTTCAATATTATCTATTGTTACTTAATCCTCCCACCAAACATGCCACGAGTGTTTGTATTGTTACTATTGTATAGTATTGGACCGTAAGAAAAAGTAAGTAAAATCTTGATACTGGAGAACAAACACACTCCAAGGGCCAAGAAATCTGATAATTGCATCATTGGAAATGTTTTAGTTAAATTTGACAATCTGTGGCTATTTTTTCATACAAATTTGTGAATTAGCAGAATTCTAGGAACTTTAATTCAGCACTTGAGAAAATTCTATTACAAAATGATCAACTTTGCCTGCTCATGTGCACAAAGATGAGGCAGTCACTTCTTATTTTCAATGAGTTTATTTCAATGTTATAAGTTTCGGTTTTTCCAAATATAAATTGAACTGTCCAAACTGGGATGGATATCCATATACGGACGCGTTAGTCATTTTGAAATAACCTCGTAATTATAATGTAGGTGGAGAAATGAGAGAAACCTTCACAATCACTTGTTGCTGCGTAAGTTCTGAGAGGGTTCGGCTACGTGTGTTTGGAGAGCCAAGGTTTGCTCCAATACATAAGTATTGGTATATGTATTTCATTAGGATCATTAGCCAAGGTTTGCTCCAATACATAAGTATTGGTATATGTATTTCATTAGGATCATTCCAGTTCTAGGTAGGGTTCTAGTACGCCTGAAAACATTTGGTACATGTTTGGTAGAAGCATTGGATAGTATTAAAGAAGAAAAAGAAGTTAATATCTTGTTGTTTATAGCCGCATATCAAACATGCATTTAGTGCATCTCCAATGGCGCCTTCTATTTTGAATATCGAGCTGATGTGGCGATGAGGTGGAGAGGACAACTCATATGACAGCATTTATTATAGAAGGTCGTCTAACAGACCGTCCAGTTTTAGACATCCTGTTAGACGGCCATCCACTCATTTTTTTTATTAAATTGTGTTTATCTCTCTATCTATTTTTCTCTCTCTTTCCTCATTCCACACTCTCTCACTTCATTTCTTTTCTCTTTTGCCACATAGATTTTTTAGAAGGTGAATAACATTGGAGATACTCTGTCTTCCATTTTGAATGTCCAGTTAATGTGGCGATGAGGTGGAGGGACAAAACTTGTGTGGCAGCATTTGGCTATCTATTTTTAGATAGCTTTCCATCCATTGTTTTATTATTTTGTGTTATCTGTCTCATCTATTTTTTCCTTCTCTTTCCTTCTTCTATTCTCTCTCCTCATCTCTTTTCTTTCTTTCGCCACGTAGATTTTTTAGAAGGTGTCTAGTACTGAAGATGCTCTTAGTGTCAACAATGTATTCCGACTTATGATTGGCATCTATTTGCCCCCATCGTTCTGGGAAATGAGTAGGCATAAACCGATATAAGGTTAAGATAGTAAGTCCCTCCCTGGCCAGAGAGCTTCCTTTAGTTACCATCAATCAAAACAAAGTGTTGGATAAAAACTTGCAAAACTTTATCCAAGAATCGGCTCTATGATTCAACGAGTCCTGTTCTAATGCCCACCGGGGGCATTAGATCAATATTCATGATTCAACAGCAGTTCAAGATTTGTTTATGGTATTCAACACCTCCTAGGATTTACGTGAAAAAGCGAGAGGTTAAGGTCATAATATAATTATTAAATTATAAAAATAAAAAAAATAAAAAAAGTAAGATGTGCACTTGGTAAATCTGAGCTAGTGCTAATGGGAAAATCAACATCTATTTTCAAGATACAATACGGATCAATCCAGCACTGTATTTATGGGAATGGACATTATTGGTCCATGTTTATTTACCGATGTGTTCAAGATTAAATTTTAAATAAATAAGTTTGATTATTGCCATAGATTATTGGCAAACAATATGAATTCAAGTTCGTCAATACTCGTTTGATAATATTGTATGTGTTTGACTTTTGATAATCAATACTTCTTTATTTTTTTAAAAAAAAAATGAGCCCTCCTTGGTAAGCTAACTTGAAAAGTGAGTATTTTTCTTTTCACTTTTCGACACTCCCAAGTCAATATGATCCAATATCTCGATAGTGGTCTACTTTGCGAACGAAATGGTTATCAAGTTATTTTTTGCCTCAACTCTCTAAATAGTGGGATAATTGCTTTGTACCAAATTATCTCGTTCAATACCTATATTGGAGCTTCGTCTTAATTTCCTAAGATAGAAGAGTTTAAATATCTTACATGAAACAACAATAATAAACGAAACAAATATAATGTCATTTTTAATATACTTAACCTATTTTTGAATTACTTTTCTCTCTACTTTATCAGCCCTCTTGAAATGAGAAATGTTGTATTTTGAGTTTTGACTAAGCTTCCATATCCCAATGAACTTTTGAAGTATATTAAGTTCCTGTTAAACATAGTTAAAAATAAATAAATTACTTATTTTAATAGTAATTTTACTTTGTTATCAAAATAAGTAATTTTTGTTTTTACTTACAAATAAGAAAGAATGGAAAATAAGCCTTTATGATGGTTATAATTTTCTTCTTCATACAAACATTTGCTAAAAATCTGCAAAAATAAGAAAGTACAGAAATAAAGAATTAAAAAATAAAAAATAAAAATTGACCACACTACCATAGGCAAAATTTTGATCTATAGTGAATTGGACAGTTTTGAACTAGTTCTTTAATTATTATCAATCTTGTCTAATTCAAGATACAAAACACGTCAACACAACCATGACAACTGCCTCCGCCAACCACCACAACCCACCACCGCTGCTGTCACCTGCGAACAGTGGAAAATATCAAAATATTCATGGAAAAAAAAACTAAGGTAAATATTTTGCATTAAAACACATGGAATTTAAAAAATGTACAATCCTTGACAGAGAAGAGGGAAGAAAGGAAAGAATAATGAACCACTGTCACATTGTTTCCAAGAAACGTTCACCAAAATTACATGAACAAATTTAGGGAAGTTGAGTCTGTAAATAAAATGCGTGAACTCATAACGTAGGAATCCACATCGCTCAAGAGTCTTGATGCATAATTGCGAATATTTTAGCCCTAGTATCCCAGGAATATTATAGTGTAAAATGAAGGCTGGACTCAAAAAAACTCTCCAACACTTCTCCATTACTCCATATGATATACTTCTCCAGAGAAACCGGGTCGTGAATGTCAACATACAGAAACAGCCCCCGGACCAAGATCTCCTTTTCCAACTTCGAGCAAGTTCCCAGTGGGAGTTTGCTCACGTTTGAACCTGTCAACTTTGCTGGTCAGGTTGTTTCTGACCTAGTTATAACTGAAGGGACACCACTCTACTCATATCATCACTGCTGGAGTTCTGGATCCAGTTTATTCTGTGTTGCCTTGTTTTTTACCAGGTAGACCCTCTTCGATTGTCTCTCGTTCCCTGCAGCAGTTAAAGTCTGTTGTTGGTTAAAATACATCACATCATTTCCCGCAGCAGGTCTACCAATCCATTTAGGAGGTGGCGGTGGAAGTTGACCCAAGTTTTGCACAGGTTGCTGACGTGTGTTTGGTATCTGACCCGAATTGTGCAACCTGGTTCCAGCACCATCTTCCATGGTCAAAGCATAGATGCCATTTCTTAAGTCATGATATTGTTCCTGACTTGGTTGCATCTTGAAATTTTGCCTGTTTTGCATATTGTTGGAGGAGAGACCATGTCTAGCACCATCCATTGGTCCTCTAGGATTGAAATGTCCGTGCAGAAAATTTGGATCATCCCAATAACCTCGTCCTTCCCAATTTCGACCAGCTACCCGGTCATGCCCAGATTGACCAGAAGGTCTAGGCTTATTCTGAGGGTGGTTTGAAGAATTATGATAAGATGTTCCATCGGAAAAGCCCCTTTCATAGCCAGGCGGTCCAGCTGGTCTCGATTTGTTACCTACATGGTTGCCATGGAAATTGCGATAAGCCGCCTGCTCTGAAATTCCGTAGTCTGTGTGATTGGATTTAATGTTCAGTGTGTTATGAAGCAGACGATAAGCAGCTCCTCCCAATGTAGGACCGGATATTGCCCCAGATACTTGTGGCCTGTGAAACAGAAGCAATCAGAGAAGTGCGACAATTCCATTGTAGGGTAACAAATGACCATCACCATTTTCAAGCAAGGTAACAATTTACTATTACTAGTTTCAGAGCTTAGTGTAACCTACAATGCCCCAGAATTCTCAAACTGTTGTAATCTGAATACCAAATTCTGGAATTGGTAGGTCAACAATGTAAGATATTGAAGTTTTTAATATTCCCAAAGAACTGTGAAGGAGAGATGGTTAACACTATCTGTGTGAATTCTATCACCTTTCTCTGCCTGGCATACGCCTGCCACCATTGTCTTCATGCCATAATATAGGGAACGGTTTTATGTCTGTAGGTCTCACAACCTGCAGGTAAAATATAACAGACCACGTGTGTAAAGCTAAAGAAACATTATATTATGCAAATATGCATCTTCAAAGAAAACCAAAACAACCACTCTAGCAGAAAATGGAACATAAGAGAGACATAAGAACTGATAATTTCTTCCCTCCCCCCCCCCCCCCCTCCAACCAAATTCCCTCCAGTACAACCAGCAGCTCTACATGGACTTCGTTGGGTTGTGTTATCACTAGTGAAGGAAGAAAATCTCATTCGGAGCTCTAAAAACTCATTTTATGAGATTGCACATTGATCCAACTTCCCGATTCAGGTATGACCATCATAAGAGCGAACTATGATTGCTAGCTAAAATAATTTGAGTAGCTAGGAATATTACATACCTTTTCAGGTAGGACTGCACCTTCAGGAGGTTCTGCGATGTGTGCGTGCGGAGCTGGATAAAGATAGGTGATGTTTCTGCAAAAGAATAATACACTATCTTGAGGAATCCAAAAATTACATACTACACTATCTTCCGCCTTTCCTTTTTCTGTAGGCGGCTGAGGGACGGTGAAAACTTACAGAACTTGATTATCCATAATGTCTTCCAATCCATTGATTGGGGAAGGAACTACTTGTTTGAACCCATTCCGCTTAGTCAACCAAAGGTATCCGTTCATTCCACCACTGGAAAAGTTGAAAAACGAAAAAGAGATCAAGCATCAAAGGCAAGCAGGCATTAATTACCACAGTTAAAAACATAAATTTAGCTAGATTGATTGAATAAACCAACCTGGCATTCGTGTCAATTCTCCATGGCGATTTCTCCATGTCAGAAAGACGATAGTACAAGGTAATTTGGGCAGCCAAAGGATGAAGAGGATGGACATATAGTAAATCAAGCATCACGCTATTCCGAAATTGTTCTTCCTCCTACAAAGAAAAATGTGAATTGCCATGGCTTTTCTTCTGCTCCAATTTCTCAAGTAAAGAACATATTGATCATGCACCAAACTAGGCTCAAGTCCCTGTACATCAAGATGACATCTTGATGCAACTCAGGTATGATTTTGTTCAGAATCTTGCAGCAGTTTAAGCCATATGGACTTATAATATTCCACCTTTAACACAACTCTTGAGGTTTCAGAAATCAGACAAGGACTGATCAATCTAAGTACTCCCAAATCCCAACCAACTCAAACAGCCAAAAATTGACAACGGAGGTTTTCAATTAGCAGAGAATGTGGAGGAAAAAGGAAAAGATATGACCCCCAACAATTGCAGAATGCAATGGTTTCCGATGCAGAAGAATCTGGTTGCGTGTGTGTGTTGGGGGGGGAGAAAAACAGAAGTGCAGGGACTGTGAATTCATTAGCCCCTGTATGGATTGTGCTACAGTGATCTTGGGCAAATTAGCTTCTCTTTATTACTTGGTAGTTGGTTTTGATTCTTTTGAAAAACTTAACTCTGTCAGCATTGTAAAAACTCCAATTACTAGTCAATTTTGGCATTTTTGTTAGGTTACCTTCTAGGAGGCATATATCTTGGTTTAGGCCTTAGGGTTGCAGAGTTTATGCATATTGTGAGACGCAATCCGATAGTTTATTCATATTGTACATTATGCTTTTCCCACAAATTTACAATTTCCTCCTCTTTTCCTGGGTTTCTCTCCAAGAAGCCTTGTCTTGGACATTGTTTGAGTTACTTCCCTGCCCACTTGCCCTATGAGATAATTCAGTTAATTATGAGCCATTTTTGCATCATTTTGGAAAGTGTTATACAAGAACCTATGATTTTACTTCAACATTTTCCAAACCATTTTGTTCAAATTTTCAAACATATCTTCACATATCTCTTTCAGAGAGCTAGAAAAATGTGTAATGTTTTAGAATTTTCTCAAACTAAATAAAGGGACTTGCATCTTTCAGAAGCATAACATCAACTAATATTCGGAAACAAGTGAAAGAACAAGTTTTATAACCTCTTATACTTGCTAGGTTTTGTAAAGAGGAGAAAATACTTTTGCAGAAATCATTCTTTGAGTAATAACAGCCTTTCGTAAGCTTCATTCTAAGATTGGTAAATGGCTTTTGTGATGTAAGGTTTACAGTAGCAGTTCTCTGAAAGAAATGGGGACCACATTCTGTATTAGCAAGTTTCTTCTTATTCTCTGAAATATTTACATTTGCGCATCTTGCCAGCTCCTTCCAAGGAACCAAGTTGGTGTAGAAATCTCAAAGAAAGAAATCTGGTTACTGCTAAAGAGCGAAATACGAGAAGATATTACTCAGAGTTGAACCACTACAAATCCTGGTGTTCTCTTAATTGCCTTCTCTACACTTCTACATTTATTATTATATTGTCAAAGATTATCTCTTAAATTTTCCGGAAGATAAGTAAAAGTTTTTGGAACAGATAAAAATAGAGAACAAGTTTTTGAAAACATCTAAGTTACTTAATTACCCCCTCTAGATTAAGTCTGCCAATAGAACTAACAGAGTGTAGCTTACCAAAGCAAAGTCACAAACATTTTGAGAACAAGGGATGAATTTAGTAGAGAAAGCATTTCGGTATATTTGAGCACGGATGGACCGCCTACTACAAAAAGTTCAATCCAGAATGAAAATCAGGGTAAGTTAAGGCAGCAAATCAATGTTATGTTCCCAAAACGGCGACTGCGAGGATCGTCAGAGAAACATTATATTAGAAGGCCACACCATAACAAACTAATCTTCCCACAACGCAGTGCATCTACACACGCACGCACACACTCCCCCAACTAGACTCTTCTCAGCCGTCTTTGAACTATTGGCTTTGGAAAAGCATTTGTGTAATATAGCTCACTCAGTTTTCCTTTCTTTTCTTGTCAATCTCTAGTCTCCCCACGCTTTATATGAGCTATGAATTTCAAGATTCACCATCTCCCTTCTATTTTCATCCACCTTTCTTTTTCCTCAAGGAAAAAAAAACCTTAAGATTATCGACTTCCCACACACCTTTATAATATTAGAGAATGCACCAATAGGGGTGGCAATGGACCGAGTCCACCCAGCTCGGCTTGTCTCCAAAAGACAGGCGCAGCCCACGAGCTCGGCTTGATAATTTTTTTTTATAAAAAAAAATACAATATTTTTTTAGGCTTGGCCCACTAGCCGGCCCGTATTTATCAAGGGCCGAGCTGGCTCGCCCTTAGACGAGCACGGTCCATAATGGGCCCACGGGTAGTTCGACCCAATTGTCATCCCTATGCACCAATATCAAGTCTCAAGAACAGAGGCTAGGTTTATCTGAGATTCTATTATAAAATGCTTGGTGAAAAGTAGAATTTCTTCTATCCTGAAGTCTCCACTACTGACTCACAATTGAAAACATTAATGAACCAATCAATTGGCAATCTAGTAAGTTATTTATCCAAAGCCTTTCATGGGCCTTGTGCGGTTGAGAATCTTGTTCAACATTCTGCCACGATAAATTCAACAACTATAAACTAAATGTTCAAGAAAACGCCACACCAAGCCATACTGAACTCCTTGTCGAGCCACTTCCCGATATCAACTCTGAATGTGACTTATTTATATGCACACTATAACCTTTAGGCCCAGTTTGGTACATGGCTAATGAATAAAGATAACAGTAAAATTTGTCTTATTCTGCTTAGGCGGAATTGATATCTGAATACACTTTTATCTAAATAACAATTTAAGCAAAAAATGAAGATAAATTTATTTTCAAAAAGAAGAGGACAAATTATTTTATTTGGATAAAAGTTCACTCAATTTTTTTAAAAGACAAACGTATCATTTATAATATATAACAAATCTATTTTTGAACATCCATGTCCTAAAATAATCGCCACCGTCCGCCGCTACAAACACTCGCAGCCCCTCCCCCTCCCCCCGCTGTTCCACCTATTTTTTTTCTCTTTTAATTTTTTTTATTTACTTGTTTTGGTTTAATTAAAAATAAGGGTAAAATTGTCTATTTTACAAAAGCTGATTTTTTCCATTATTATACGTAGTTGAGTCAAACGGGATAATGATAAACCTATTATCTGTATAACTATTATCAAGATGAATAGTTTTATCCACGAGCCAAACGGACCTTCGGTGTAAAAGATTACCCCATCAGTGATCTATTCAAATATTGAATAGCTAGGTCTTCATGCTTAATACTTATTTCGAAAATTTATGAGGCATCCATATCTACTTGCATAAAATCTGTGATCACCAAAGCTTGTGTGACAAAGTATTGATTATTAACAAAGGCTACTAGCATATAAGGACAAGGGACAGAAAATAAGACTATCTTTCATACCGTCAAGGTGTCCTCAAGCTTCTTCGTTTCAGCAAGCAATTTATTCTCATCAATGAATGGTAATTTGGCAACACCCTAATCAATTGGCAAAAATGAAAAATAAGGTCATTTCTAAATGTTAAATCGACAGATAGATAGAGATAATGGCACTCTTCACCTCAATAAAGATGTTTATATGCGGAAACTACCTGCCATGCAGCACGCTTTCCGTTCATGTCAATTTCAAAATCTAGCAATGTAAGAGAAGTACAAATTATTTCCAGAGAATATAAAGGAAAGAAAAGATAAGGAAAGATAATCGAGCTTTAGAAGACAACTGACTATACCAGTTGGGTAGAAATTAGAGATAGGCGACAAAGGATCCGTCATCAATCCCCTGTACTTTTGAGGGAGAGCACTAGAACTGTGGTAAGGAAAAATATATACACATAACTAAAAGGAATAATCAAAGGCAACTTCAAGAGTTTAACCTCTTGAAAACAGAAAGAACAATAAAGACCTTGCAGCCGGCAAGGTTCCTAAAAGCTGATCAAGGGGTTTAAACGGCTCCCCAGGAGAAAATAGTATCTCTAAATCAGAGAGGCCCTTAAGATCTGATGCAAATGGAGCATAATGATATGGATAGTACCTGAAGCAAACATCATAGGCATCAACGTCTACAGCATAAAAAATCGGTATTAAATATATATTTACTAGACAATTCAATGAACTTTTTATCATTAAACAATCAAAAACTCAAATTTCGTAAATTAGCACAGGGAGCTTGCAGGTTAGAGTTTGAACTGGAAAGAGATAATGACATCAGCTTTCCCATCCCCAAGTGAAGTGCTTAGAATCAAAGAATCAAAAACTCGAATTCCTTGACCTTGTGGCTTGTGCAAATGACACCAATCTTTCACGTCAAAATTTGAATTGGCATGGACGGTGATATTGACATTAGCTTTCCTAATCTGTCCCCCTTTCATAAAGAAACCAATATTTTGATATTTTGTATTCTCCACATTTCTTCGCACTTACGAAAATATTGAAAGTTTTCCTCTTCCAACAAGTCCTCCCAAATGGACATGCCTTTTCTGCTTATTCAATGCTAAATGGAAAGCACGATTTTTTGCAGTCATGTCGTCACCAAGTCAATAAATGTGCCCACTGCCCAGGATCCACCAGCAACCAAAAAAAAAAAAAACACAATGGCAAAGATAAAGAATCTATTAAATTTTTCGTCAAGGAAAGACAATACGCACCATTGCCAGGAGCATACACCTTGGTAGTAATAGCGGGAAACCCAACATAATCCTTCCACATACTTTGAAACCTGAAAAAAAATAAAAACTTTATATCTATCTTTTTCCACAATGGCAATTGTTTGCATCTTCACAATGACAATTCCATATATCCAGACTGATATTCAAGTAAACATTAAAGATAGAAGGAAGCAACAAAATTGAAAACAGTGAAGAGAGAGAGAGACCAGTTACATTCAAGAAAAGAGGACAGTGACACTTAACATGTGAAAACTAGAAACTAGAATCTTATAGAAACTATATTGCAATCTATAAACCTCAATCAGATTTCAGTCAACAAGATTCCCCAAGTTTCAAACAATTGGGATATCATAGGATGTACTTCCACATTCAAGGATTTGTGAGTTGAATTCAAGAGAGTGACTGCTGCAAAAAATTTCCTTTCTCGTTTTAAACTCTAAACCCCTCCCAAATAATCTGACTCCATTTCTCTTTCCTTTGCATCATTATTCCTATCTTTTCTTTCCATTAACTCAATTTACAAAATAAATCAGAAACTAGTCCATCCTGATAGCTATACATGACAGAAGTAGATCTGTCTGAACTCCAGCAGAAAGTATATGTTGTGTGCGTGTGTGTTGTTAGTACTAATAGTAGCCCATAAAGCAATAGACTTTATACTCAAAAACCGTGGAAGCAGAAACTAAAATCGAGTTTTGGTAAATTGAAAGACAAAACAAGACGCCCAAGCAAGCTGAAAGAATGCTACAAAGTTCCCTACATTTATGGATATGCTTACCACTTCCATTCTAACTTCATCAATCTTTTCTGGTTCTGATACACCAAATTTCTCTGAATAATACCTCTCTTTGTACCCAGGCTCCCCCAGTTTCACCTGACACAATAAAAATCTTAGCCAGATTATAACATAGAAGAGAGAGAAAGAGAGAGAGAGAGAGAGAGAATATTTAAGTATATTGGCATATCCAGAAAAAGATTTGTATACACAAATAGTAGTACAATGATTCAAACAGACAACTCCAGGCAAAAGGATAAAAAAGTCCTTGTTGCCACTTCAATTGTCAACCAAAATATAGTAAGAAGAAGAAGAATCAAATATAATCCACTATAAGTTCTCAAATATATATATATATATAAAATCCACTACACAAAAATCAAGTAAATCCTCCTGTTTAGCCATATCTTACTGTCTGAAATAAATGAAAAACCCAGCCTGCGTTCACAATGATAATGAAAAAGAAAACTCTCAAAAATACAGTGTCTGAAAAATAAAGGAATTAGGAACAGCCGACATATCATATATCTATGATATCTGACAAACACAAACATTACACCAGCCATTTGACTTTACCATCCCAAGTAATGAATAGTATGCTAATTTTAAAATTGAGTTGCATCGTAAAGAGAGGAACCACCTTGTCTGTTGCTGAAGCCCGTGGCTCTACATTATCTTCTCCTCTTGCTTTAAGTTTCATCTCTTCATTATTCTCATATGCCTGATAAACACAAAGAAAAAGATTAAAAAAAAAAAAAAGCCACAGCAACAGTAAGAAGTTATTGAAAAGCTCTACATATAGATCAAAACAAACAAGAGATCACTCATTTGTGAAGCATGGTTCAACAAATTAGCATGTGAAATTGTGTTTTCACCCGAGTGGAATATGTAGCATCGGGCTATCATTTTAATTTTTAAGTATCTGCTAAAGCAAAAGGTGTTATCCATTGGATAAAAAAGGCCAGGAGAAGAGTGAAAAACAAGACTACCTGCTGTATTCGAGTTCGCTTTTGAAAGATTTGATCTTCATGGATGGAAACTGCCTGAGCAAAGTGTTCTACTCGATCTAGGAACACCTGAAATGTCGAAAAAAACAAAAGCAGAGGTGACAAGAAATTACAGAAGTTACCTTCATAATCATAAAAAAGAAATTCAATGATAAGACATTTAGGTAGTTACTTGCACAAGAACATTTATGCGAAAGCGTCTCTAAATTTTCACCATTGTCCATTGCATTGTAAAACCAAATGGGGACATGTGAACAACACCTTACAGAAGCACTACTAGTTACTTTTTCCCCTTCCTCTCCCCACTTTTTAGGTGGGTTTGTTTATTGTGGGGACAGAGTGGGATGGAGGAGTCCCACTAAGTTCATTTTCATACCAAAATTTTACTTTAGATCAGCATACCGTTTGAATGACTAATAGTTTAGAATATTAGTACATCTATGAGGTCAGTCACAGAGCTAACCTACTTACCTTTACCTGGCTCGTCTCACTATCACATGCCTCTAATTCTAGGAAAATCCACATTGTGGGGAAAATATTACAGTCTAGTCCTTGGCATCATAAATAATGTGATCTGAACAAATATAACTTCCACAAATCTAGAAAATGTAAAACCATTTATGACAAATGACCAACACAGAAAGGGTTCGTAAGGTGCTTATAAGCATTAAGCACCTTACAAGCCAACCCAAACATGCTCTATGTATCATAAGGCAAGAACTTCCAGGGGCACACGTATTCGCAAATGACAACATTAGGACAATATCACATACACAATTGTCCATGATGAGAATTGCATGTCTTGTATAATCAAGCTCAGGTCTAAAGCTGAACGAAGAAGATTACCTCACCCGCATCGGTAAGATAACCACCCATAGCCGTGAATTCCCTTCTATAAACAAACATGAGCAAATTAATGGCACCCTACATCATTGAAACAAACAGCTAGTGAAAACATGATATTTGCGGAGCAAATGATATTTCAATTCCAAATGATGAAATTCCCAAGTAATAATGTATCCAGAGATGGTTATAGTTACAAATAAAAACCCATGACTACCTGAACCTGAAATCCATGTCAGTATATATAAAAATATATTTTTCCGTTAGGTATGTCAATATCCATAAAACAGCATAAAAATTTCGAATTTCACATACCTCTCTAATTTCTAAGGTGGGCATATGAGGAAGAAAATCATTGCCAACAAAAAAACATAAAAACACAAAGTCATCCACCAGCCTTTCAAAGTGAATCTTAAATGGAGGGTTTTGAATCTCCATATCATATCTCAAATATTCTCGCAGCACCCAGATGTTAAGAAACTGCCATCAAAATAAAGATGTATCAAAAGAAGAGTCATTAAAGAAATACAAGTTAACAAGATAGCTAAAGTAAACAGCACTTTGATCGTCAACCCAAGGCTGGAAAAAGATATACAAATTAACAAGATAACAACACTTTGATCGTCAACCCATGGATGTAATTATTTAACCTGATATTTCTTCTTATGAATAGGAATGTGGTTTAACAACTTCCCATTTGCATCGTGAGATTGGTCCCCCCGACACTCAGCAGCCAGATGACCAGCTTGACCACAGAGAAAACATTTTTCCTGCTGGCCAGGCATAGTGATTACCTACAACATAAGAAACAACAACAAAAAACTTCATCATTTAGAAAAAGAATGAGTTTTGGATAGCAATAGAGTTCAAAAGTTGTAGCTATTGACCTCCCTCAATATTGAGAAATGGACTTCATGTGTAGCTAGAGATAACATAATCAGATCTGCATCCTATTTGGAAAAAAACAAATGAATGTTTTTCAAAACATGGCATTCCAAATACACAAACCAAATTGTCTTGAACAAACTAATAGTCGAGCAAAATAGGAAGAAGACAGACAATAACAATTTAACTTTAAGTTGAACAGTAGGATTATTATTTTTGCACTCACCAGACCATATAAACAGTGCCTGGTATTTGGATCAAAGCCAGGGAGATTCCGTTGTAATCGAATATAGGACATAATCTTGTGCTCCCCCTCACCAGGAACATTAGCATCAGACAGGGTAACCTTCAAATAACCACCCAATACAGCCAAATAGATAAAATAAGAGAGTTATTTTATTGTGAAAACATGAAATGTGACAAGAAGGGGCAGAAAAGATTATACAAGATGGACTCATACAATCCCAAAACATAGTGGGAAGTGAAAAATATTCTTTAGATGATGCTAATCTAACCTTTGTAAAGCGCCAACCGGGATTGCAGTTCAACCTACACTGTACATAATATTGAAGGGCCACAGAAAGCACTGCCATAAATTGAGTGCCAGGGGTGATGACATTCGAATCGGATGTTTCGGGCTTCTCTTTAGGCAATAAATTTGCCCCCTCAAGCTCAAACTCTTTCCTCAATCTTTCTTCTTCAGCTTCCTGGCATGGGACAATAAGAAACAAAGAGTTCTTACAATACTATTACGACTGCCAAGAAGTTTACTTTCAATGACTACTTTGACTTTTTTGAGATAGAGAACACCCATACAGCTTCTGCAGCATCTTTAGCAGCCCTGAAACGACGAGTCCTTTGCTGGTTCATTTTAGCTCTAGGAGCCACTCCATCTGCAAGAGGGAAAAATGGTTAAAACTAAGTTTGATCCTTTATGGAAGAGAAGTAGTGAAAATGTATTCAGAAACAGCGTACCAATTGCCATAAAAAGAAGCTTTCTTGGGCGAACTAAAGAGAAAAGGTGGTCAATGTAATCAAAGATTGATTTAAATACATCATCATACGTGGTAGGTGCAGGCTGCATTCAAAATAAAAAATGTCATGTGTTTCACAACATAAAAACCATAGTTTGAGAGAGGAAGAGAAGTGAAACTCTCCGATAAAAACTCACAAGTATCACTTCAATTGGCACTACTTAATTTTACATTCATCCAACAGACATATAGCTTTCGTGAATGTATAGCCACTGGTTCCAAAAAGACCAAAACTTTCAACTCCATTTCATACACCGAGTCAAAACCAACTATGAAAAAAGAAAATGAACTATTTATGGACATTAACAAATTATTTTCCTTGAATAATAGGAAGAACCAGTTGAACCAATACTGCTTCAAGCTAAACATCTACAAAACTTAGTATCTATTGACAGGAGAAGAACACGATGTATTCTAATGTCTGGCCATGCGGTAGATTTACCTTAACACCTTCATTCTAACACACGAAAACAATCTAATAAGAGGAAACAGATCAAAAGCACACAAATTGATTGTACTTTTTACTTGACATCCAAAGCAGGAGGTTCATTGATTATGACAGCATACTTGAAATGCTAAAACTTGGGATCATCGTTCTATTGCTTTGCTTCTTGTTAGAGAAGAAGATTGACCTTAACGTTCATATTGTTGGCTGAAGCACCAGCCATATCACTAGCCACATAAGCTATTTCACATGTCACTTAGCATTATTGTTTAGTCAATTAATTTTCATGTTTACTTTCTGTTAATCTTCGGTCATTTCTAGTACATATATTTGGAATTGATACTAATATGTAATTATTAAATACTTTTAGATTCACAGAAATACAATCTTTTTGTTTTCTCTCGAAGCTTCGTCTCACTTTACCTTTTCCACATTCTACTTAAGAATGCACCCTTTATGCTAGTTCGTGTTTCAGTCAATTCAAACAGGCTAAAGTCCCACAGCCAGCTCAAGAGGCTTTGATACTATGATATTCTTGCTAACTAAAGCTTCAGAAGATTCGAGGCAAAAAGTGTCTTCAATACTTATTTCTTCTAAATATCATTTAAGTGGTCTATGATGATGGCAACATATATGATATCCCCCAGATAGTGGCCTTCTAATTTGCGAGAACTAGCCGATCACTGAGTTTAAGTGCCCCCTCAAGCATGAGTGAGCCCTTTCTGAAATGGTTAAGAATGGGCATTAAAAAGTAATATATATATATATATATATATATATATATATATTTTCCTGCACTTATGAGCAGTGTAGCTTATGAATATCCAGAAGTAAACAAGGCAAACAACAAATTTTATAACACAATACTTCCTTTAATAAAATAATAATACATAAAATCGTTCGAACTCCATAATCACAACTCTCAAAACCACAAAATAGCCTACGCAGATAATTACTTATACTATAACCCCGTATTCAAGCAAATGTGCATACAGTAATTTAAGGAAACAGAAAAAATTGGAAAAAAAAAAATCACCTTGCCTTCTGGGTGAAAACAGGGGTGAATAATACCATTCATATCCAAATATAAATTATCAAACTCTACGCCATTAGGGTTTGACTTAGATACATCAATAGGTACTGACACCCCATTTTTATCCTCCCTGGGCTCTTCCTCCACCACGTCCACAATACACAGCGGGTACCGATCTGCAAGCCACCTGTAAAAAGCCGGTACTCCCATTCTCTTGTACAAATATTTTTTTCCCTTTGGGTTGAAAATTGAATTCGAAGAAGATGTTAATTTTAATTAGGTTAAATTAGGGGTTGAGGAACTGTGATTTGTATGTATATGTTATACAATACATGTATATACACATATGCACATGCTGTTGCTGGAATGGGTTTTAAGATGGGAAAAGGTAAGGGTTGGGTGTCTTCTGCAAATTTTCTCTCTCTAAAACTCTGTGTGTGTGTGTGTTTGTGTGTGAGAGAGAGAGAGAGAGACTTCACGATTTGGTAGGTGACACCGGGCGGTGTTGGGCATTTGTAACAATGACTAAACTGCCCCTACAAGTTTACAATTTAGAACTGTACAGGGTTTGGTTCGCCGAATGTGTGGGAAGTACTCAACAATACAGAAGAACATCAAGCTTGTGTGAATTTAGAGTCGAATTTGTAACTAGAAGTAACTAGAAAAATAAAAATTACTAGTCCAATATCGGATCGAATAATAGAGACGTGCTTTAAAACGTATTAACATTTTTAACATTATTTGGATATCTTTTGTTTGGTAGAGTTAAAAATAATTTTTTAAGAGATCTTGATAAAAGTTGATAAAATATGTGGTTGAAAAACTAATAAAAATTGTGAATCCCATTAAATATGTAGTTAAAAATGAACTTGAAAAAAAAAAAATTAATTTTACCAAACACGCTCACAAAATATGATATACAATAATACAAATATGTTCACACTTACTTCTCGAAATATAATGAAGTTCGATCCATCACTTAATAAATAATTGAAATTTAAGAACATTTTCAATGCAATCGTGGATTGTAATAAAAAGTATGATACATCATTCCAAAATACTTATATGACAAAAAAAGGGTGAAAAATGTCTAACAGATTTTATTTATAGCACACTGGAATTATGTAGTATGGAGGTACTCAGTACTCCTTACCATCATTTAATTGACAAGTATATTAAATAAAAGGGCTCAAATATACACATGTCAATTAAATAGTTATATAGAGTAGTGAGTTCCATACTCTAAGAATATTAGAGCATTTATAACAACTTATTTATATATATTTAAAAGATGAGAATAAAATAAAAATATATAGTTGTTGAATCACACACTATATATATGTAAAAATATAAAGATTTTAGTGCGCACAACAAACTTGTTAAGAGCTTCAAGCATTTCACACGATGGTGAAAATACTATAACAATCTCAATAAATTAAACGTAAATTAAACGTGCTTCAAGTGGCGTTCGAAACGAGAATCTTGAGTACAATAGCATAGAGTTGAATCTGAATGTATTGCAATTAACAATGTGTCATTGAACTTTGGAGCACACTATTTAATTATCCAACAATTTAAGCACTGCCTTCATTCCGGGTATTGTCTAGCTTCAGGTCCTGATTTTCTTGCTCGACCGTCTGCTTCTGTCACTGTCCCATTCTCTTGCGGCGGGTTATGTTCTGAAGGTATTGAACACTTTCCTGCCGCAAGTCTGTGCGATGAGACTCGACTTCTTCTTTTAGGGAGTTTTCTGTTTCCATGCTCTTTCGAGTAGAAAACACATTTTTACTACAAGTTTTAAATTGTGTAAAGTTTTTCGATTCTCACATACAGCGTCAATCTGTTGACGTCGAATTCTGCACTATCCACATATCAACAAATTTCCAGTCAATGCTCTGTCAGCCTGTATGTTACCTGCACACTGGAACGACCGTTAGGCACCAAGATCACCGGAGAAAAAGGGTCCGGTGATCGTTAGTACTCCAACGATCAAGGGATAACAATATACGGGGAATGAGATTTGGATGTAGGTGAGACAAGCAGACAGAAATTTGAGCAGGGTTTAACGGTGATAATAATGCGTATCTTAGAACAATCGGAGATGTCTTATTTATAGCCTTAGAGTTCTGATTGATTTAGGAAAACAATCAATTAGATATCTGATTGGATTTTCCTTCCTTACGTGATAAGGACAATCAGTTGTCAAGCCAATCACCCATATTCCAACCCTTATTTGAGTTGATCACGTTGCCTAATCTTTAGGATATTGAGATTTAGTTTCCTTGTGAGAATCCGTGTGTTAATCAAACACAATCTTTCTTTGAATATATCTTTAGTCATTCTGAAATATCACAATGCCTGCGGATCTGTGAAGGATTTGGTTGCCGGCGAAGCACCCGGAGTCGGCCATGAACGTCGAGGCTCTTCACAGGCTTCGTCATACTTAATTCGATAGTGTCAATGTGTTGCCGGGCCTTAAATGCATTCACGAGGCCCTCGCTAGGTACATACGACTTTTACAAATCCGGAAGGCCCTCATTGGGCTTATGAGGCTTTTACGAATTCAATAGGCCTTCGTTGGGTTCACGAGGCCTAAATTGGACTTTCACAGGGCCTTTATGGAACTTTTGTGGGACATTTGCTAACGTCGAGACTTTACCGAAATATGATAATAACATAATCCAATTCTAAATAGATCAAAAATATTAAAAATAAAAGTAAAGGTTAAATAGTAATAGAAAGGGAATCCAAAAAGGGTCCAATTATTTTCATTAATTATGCGGAACATCACTAAAATTCCATTCAATATCTCTCTCTGTAGTAATTGAAAGCTTTTGCGGTTCTTAATTAGGTAAAATATTATGGATGGCAATAATTGGAGGTCGAACTCGGGTCAGGTGCAGATTCCGGGTCAGGTTATGGGTGGTGAAGCTCCGGCAGCTCCGGGTATGGATGCCGGTGATTGGAGGACTCAGCTACCATCCGATTTTAGACCGAGGGTTGTAAATAAGATGTACATAAATGCTTTTACTCCATACTTGATTTTTTAAATTTTTTTGTCTTTTAGGGTAGAAATTATTATTAGTTCATGTTGACTTGCCTGAAATCTTGAAATTCGTTTTTTTTTTTTAAGTTCTGAAATTAAAAAAATGACAAGTTATATCATATCATATGTCGACCTATTCAACTACTGCGATTAATTATCAGTTTGATTTGGTTTACTAAAAATCTTGTTTTTAGTGATTATTTTGTCAGTAAGGAAATAACAGCATGATGCTTCACATGCATAGAATGGACACCTTGAAGAGGCATCTTCCTTTCTCTGGACAAGAGGGACTGCAGGAACTCAAGAAAATAGCAGTAAAATTTGAGGAAAGAACTTATACTGATGCAACATGTCAGGTATATCTGTCACAGAACTCTTGATTTCCGCTGTGTGCATTTCGAACTATAAATTTCTCAGTGTTTGTGTGTGTGCTTATAAGTGCGTATAAGTTGGTCAAATGTTATTTTTATTTATATATTTTGTAAGAACAACAATTTTTATCTACATATTCCGTATGATCCACTTCTTATAATCTACAAAAATCTACACCAAACATACACATTTTTTCCATTTATATCAGCGCATAACACAATGAGTTTTATTTGATTCTATTTTCAGTTCTAAACTTACGTTAATAATGCGTTCCTCCAGAAAGATTACCTTAGAAAGATATATTTGAAGATGCTGACAATGGAGACAAAATCACAAAACCCCATGGCCAATTCTCTTCAGTCCAATGCTCCAAGTAATAGCAAAAATCCCCAAGATCCAGGTATTGAAAATCCATGTACTTTACAGTGCACATAACAAATAAAATTTCTTATGCTTTTGAAATTTAAGCCGTTGTGATATGATCTATTTTTGAATTAGTCAAAAGTCAACAATTAATTTTAACTATAGATTTCATAGAACCAACAACTTATATTAACTTATCAACAATAGAGTTTATCAACTTTTTATCAAAAATTGGTAAAAATTGCTTCAAACAAGCTAGTAGTATAGTATGCATTGAAAGGAAAAAAAGAAAGTGTAAGCTGAAGTGTTTCTATTGCAGGATCAGTTTTACAGAGCCAAAGTACACCAAATGGGAACTCCCAAGAGCCTGAGATTGTTTGGGGTGAATGTGGAGTGCCATGCAGATGAGTGTGGCCGGCCACCCACGCCTGATGGTTCGCCCATGTCGAGCCAGGGTCAAGCCCATCATCAATATTACTCCAATTATTCATTACACTAACCACTCGGTACGTCAAACATTTTATTGGCTTTAGTTCCCGATGTTTGAAAACATGCAAATATTCATTGAATACGTAGACTTTTTGAAAACATATATCACTTTAAACACTAGCCCAAATTGAAAAGCAAAATAACTTCATTAAAGTGTTCATATGTGGTGACTGACCACTTGACAATTTTATGTAAATCTAAATGTACTTTCGTCGATGGAAAATTGAAGTGCAACTATGATAAAAGGTTGAAGATCAACTTACTCTTTTTAAAAATTGAAGACCTATTTGATACTTAAACATTCAATTGAGATCCAATGGACAAGAATATTTCAATTGCACCTAACATGATCTACAAAACACGTTATAGTCCAACTAGATCTTGTTGTTCTTTACCTTTACTAGATGCAAGCAGTTTAGACCATCTCTTTGTTGAAAGATACTTAGATCATTTTTCTAGCATTTGCTTGCATTCTTGAACCTTGAAACTTCTTTGCAGGATCGAACACTTCCTTTAAGGTCTAAAAATTTATTTTTCTCTAAGTTCGGTAGTTGACCATTTGAGAGATGAGCATTTGAGGCTTGGCCCACGTATGTAAATAAAAGTTCAAATCATAAGTTGATAAAAGTCTAAGAAGCACGACACTACACCGGCGTGTTGGTTTCCGACACGTAACGAACATGTTGCCGGGTACTTGTTTAGAGTTTAGAAAAAACAGGTTAATTCTTATGGGTGGGTCAAAATTTTAAATAGGCCATTATTTGTTTGTTATGTTAATATGAATCAATCATTTTTTTTTTAACTATGTGCCTATTTGGTGGAGTTTAAAAGTAGTTTATTAGAAGATTTTGAGAAAAATTGATAAAATGAGTGGTTGAAAAGTTGATAAAAGTTGTGGGTCATATGAAATATATGGTTAAAAATAAGATTGGGAAAAAAAGAGTTTTAAAAAAAACTAATCAAAACATGCTCTATATTTTATGCAATAAGTATACAAATTTTTATTTTTTTTACACTATAAAATTTAAAACAAAATTAAAAAAATTTAAACGACGTGCTGGCTACTTATCTATGACGGTAATTTTCTAAAAATTGCATGTCGACGTAACTAATATGTGTTGTGTCGGACACACGTATTCATATCGTTGCATCATAGATAAAAGTCCAAAGATCTAAATTATTCTAGGTTTAAATGATATTTAATTTGATAATTCAATAAATAATTGAGTTGTCTCTAAAATGGTCATCTTCATAAAATTTTATACAAACAACGCATGTTCAAATCATCATGCAATTGTTTTTTGTAAATATTTTATTTTAATCATTTGAGAGTTTAAAACTCTTCAAATTTCCATTTTAAGGCTCATTTATACAGAGTACATGATTATCATAGCTCTCCTATTTAATTTTTCACTAAAGAGGGAGGTTTCAAGAAGAGGAAAGTCATTTTTTTACCTCATCTCTTCTCAAACCTGAATTTCTCTCGTTTTCTTCTCAAAATTGTATTGCTTTCAAGTATATTTTCAACAAAGAAAAAAGAGAATTTTGTTACTGCAAGTCTTGGTTAGACTAAAAAGAATAGATTTTTTCATTTCATATCAATAATCGAGGTAGGAATTGTGCGTTGATAATTCTCCCTTTTGACTTATGTTTGTATGCAAATTATGTAATATTCATAAAAGCTATAAGCTGAAAGGTTATCTTACGGCCATAACTGATATTTATGAGCAATGGGGTTCTTTGGAACTATAAGGGATTTTGCCAGTAATATATCTACGTCATATGAATACAGAATGAAATTGTGTGTTATATGTTAATATACAAGATTTTGACCAAGAGAGTGCACAAATATGATATTCTTACTGAGTTTTATACTCATTCTTTCCATGTTTTTAATCTATAGATTAAAGGGGTTGTGGATGATGGAAGATTGATTGGATGAGATGGAGATGGGTAGAGGAAAACAAGTCAATTAAATAAATAAATCCAAGGTTCTAATGTTATGTTTTTATTTCGATGTTCGATAACAAAGTTGAAGTCAAACTCATGTAATAAGAAAACTTGACTTGAAGGACATTGAAGATAGAAATTTGTATTTGTATTATATGCATGATTTGGAATGTTTACACTTACCTCTAGAGTACGAAATGTTAATGTGTATTGAGTACTATGGTTAGGCAGTAGCTATTGTAATTCTATGTGCAAATGTGGAAAGGACTTAGTAACCAAACAATATCTATTTCTAGTTTTCTGCCCTGATTTTGAAATGTCTCCACGTGGTGAATTCTTCAAGATTTTGGATAAGACCAATATGGTTACACAGTCCTATGAAGTTCTCTGTCCATATCAATTGGAATTGTCAAACGGAGGTCTATAGAGTTAGTTATAGTGTTTTTCGTACGCTGCGTCAAGTGTACTCGAGAACAGAATTTTCTAGGTAATTGGTCAAGATGTTGGATAACTAAGTGATCAAATAACTTTGCAAAATCTTAATATGTTTAACTAGAATGAGTTTTGAACTTTCTGCATACATTTCATGTGGATCCGAGTTAGTTTGATTGGTTAAATAAAATGTAGCGTAAATCAGTGCATGAAGAAAGCCATAGGGCAGTTATGCCCATTAGCTAAAACCGACCATCGGTTCATATTACCTTGAGGATAATGGACTTTCACGATGAGCCAAATGTATAAGCATTAATATGTGATCATAATTTAGATATAAAAAATCTAAATTCCACAAATTTAAAGAGGCTCAACAAATCTTGCTTCCACGACAAAGTTCTAAAGTACAAATGAATGTAAGTTTAAACTATCAATCCGTATCTTAAGATTTGGAGCATTACACTTTGACTAGGTTTTCCCTTGTAGAAATAGACCAGCAATGTTATCTCACCAATTGATACCATCGTGGCACTGTTTTCGCTAAATGACCTACTTGTGCATTGCGTTGGTTGATACATCTTTAAGTCTTTCAGGTTCGCTCTTCTCCTGAACCTCAAGAGACTTCGTACATGCCTCAGTAACCGCAAGAATTTTAATAAATTTTATTGGATTTCTAGCTCATAAATATAAATTTCAAGCTCTTTAAAAATTTCAGTCTAATCTCTCATATTTTCATATATTTGAGTGGATTTCATGCCCATAGTTTTATTTTTTATTTTTCAAAAATTCATATTCCATTTGTGCACAATGAGTGACCAAAATAAAAAGACTACAAATACATTGTTACATACTCCATTAATATTAGATAATTAGATATATATTTATGATGTAACAATATTTTTTGAAAATAGAATTTATAACGTCAAGCACAAGATACAAACTCCTTCCTCATTTTAATCCAAGCAAGATTTTCTTGTTTTCACCTTAACTAATTGGGCATCCCTTTATTCAAATCTTAGAAAAATTGTAGTTTGAATTCTAAATTTAAAAATTAAATTAAAATTTTTTCTCTTTTACGCATTGGAATAATTCATAAAAATCTATGATATAAAATCCTGGTAAAATCTTATGAATTTGATAAAATTCCATTCACAATATTTGCACAATTATTAATTATCTTTTTACATTTTTTATTTACCAATTTACATCTATATTAAAAAATTTAAATTAAGTAAACAAAATTGAATTAAAATGAGAAATTACGAAGTTTGCAATTTTAAAATTTTAGATTGCAATACCAATTTTTTTAGGTAAATTGCAGCTAGTGTCTCAAACTTTTGATTTCATTTGCACTTGTATCCTCAGTATTTAATTTTTGACATCCATCACCCCAACCTTTTATATGATTAGCAGTCAATGTCCTCATGTCCTTATATAGTTAGTAGTCAATGCTTTCATGTGAGGGCATTGACTGCTAATTATATAAAATGTTGAGAGTGATGGACGACAATATTTAATACTGAAAATACAAGTGCAAATGAAGTCAAAGGTTGAAGACACTAGCTGCAATTTACTCTTTTCTTTAAATCTACTACTAAGGTACGTTCAACTAAAATGATGCATATTTAACGATTTTTTATTCATTTAGAGAATGTAGGAGTTTGGACGATATTTTACACATCCTATTAGAAAAATTTGACAATACAATAAATAATTTCTTTTTTTTAGTTCATCTAGTATTGTTCAGTCTAGTTTACCAAAAATACTTTTAGAATAGGATGATTTATACTCAAGATTCCCATCTTTTTCAGTTTGTGACAATTTCATCCAAATTCAATTTTAATCACACGTATTATCACAACCTTTTAGTAATTTACGTAGATGGTCATTTTAATAATTTTGTCCATAATTTAAATAAACTAAAATAACAAAAAATAAATAAAATAAGAAAATTGTAGTTAGTGCCCTTAACATTTTTAAAAGTGAAAAATTCAGCACTTTTATCCAAAATTCAAATAACAAAAGAAAAAAAAAAAGAAAAAAGAAGAAGATATAAATATAAATAAATAAAAAAAGAAAAAAGTGTTCTTCATCTTCAATGACCCAACTTCATCCACCCCAAAAGCTTCAAAGTGCCACTAGAAATGCTTCCAATCTGCATCCTCAAGAAATAATACGAACACACAAGCTATTAATAGAATAGGTTATCTGAAAAAAATTAAAAGTCAAAGAATATTTCATGCTTTTAGCCAAGGAGTTCATAATTCTATGAGAAATTAAATTTAAATTTTAACCCATCGTTAAATTGATAAAAAATATGAAGTAAAGGGTAAAGAATAATAGGAAGAGATATCTTTCTAAGTCTATGATATGCTTATTCCAAAAAGTGCCCAATTATTCTCATTTATTATGCCAACATCACTATTCCATGAATTTACAAATCATGACCTCTCAATTCCAAAATCTACCCCAAAAAAAAAAAAAATGAAAAGTTCGATAAAAATTTACACTGATAAAGCATTATTAGGCTCTAAAACATTCTTCTTCTAATTCTTCTAGACCAGGCCGGCCTATTATTGCTTCGGCTAAACGACAACATAGTCCAACAATCATTTGACAGCTTTTTCATTAGAAGTCGGTACTGTCGATGAAGAAATCCCACCAAAAACAAATGTGGGAATGAGAAACAATGCCATCGGGGTAAGAAGGGGCAAAAAAGTACTTAATTGAATGGGGACCATGAGTCCATGAGTGAGTGAGAGCTGAGATTTGGGTCATTGAAAAAGAAGATTTTTTTATTTAGGTTTCTGTCTTTTGGTTTTTTTTTTGTATTTATTTTTTTGATCAATGTACTAAATTTGTCACTTTTAAAAATGTTATAGCTCCAATTATAATTTTTCAATTTTATTTTAGATACTCTTTAGAGTATTATCGAGAATTTGACTCTATTAAGAGTTTGTTTGGCATGATTTTTTTAAAATTTTTTAAAACTTATTTTCAATTATATATTTTATAAAATGGACAATTTTTATTAATTTTTAACTATATATTTTATTATTTTAAAAAAAATCTCTTAAAAAATTATTTTTTAATTCAACCGAATAAGCAATTCTACCAATTTTGGACTCGAGTGCGTTTCAATATTAGGTATTTACGATATGATATTTTAATAGAATTTTTAAATTCCAAAGTCAATAGGGAAGATGTTCGGTTCATTCGCCAAAGACTCAAGTTTATATACAATCCATAATTTCTCTGGGTCAATCAAAATACGAAATTTGATTTTTGTTATTCAAATTGCAGCACAATCGGTGTGTTTCCTTCAGGTCATTTTTCTTTTTTGCTTTCAAAGAAAAAATTCAATTTTTTGGGGTGAAATCTTGTAAGTTACTTTCGCGGTTCTTGATTAGGTAAAATCTCATGGATGGCAATAATTGGAGGTCGAACTCGGGTCAGGTTATGGGTGGCGAAGCTCCGGCAGCTCCGGGTATGGATGCCGGCGATTGGAGGACACAGCTACCTGCCGATTCCAGACAGAGGATTGTAAACAAGATGTACATAAATGCTTTTACTCCTTATTTGAATTTTCAATTTTTTAATATTTTAGATAAGAAATTATTATTAGTTCATGTTGACTTGCCTGAAATCTTGAAATTCTTTTTTTTTTTTTTAAATTCTGAAATTTAAAAAATGACAAATGTTGAGTATATTTGTCAGTTAAAACTATTTAATGTTTGTAAAACCTCAAAGAAAGCACAAATCATCCACTATAACCAAGAAATAACAATCAGTGTACATAAACGTGATAATCATATCAGATCTATCACTTATCATCAACAAAGGAAATAACAGCATGATGCTTCACATGCATAGAATGGACATCTTGAAGAGGCATCTTCCTTTCTCTGGACAAGAGGGACTGCAGGAACTCAAGAAAATAGCAGTAAGATTTGAGGAAAGAACTTATACTGATGCAACAAGTCAGGTATATCTGTCACAAAACTCTTGATTTGTGCTGTGTGCATTTCGAACAATACATTTCTCAATGTTTGTGTGTGCGCTTATAAGTACGTATAAGTTGGTCAAACATTATTTTTATCTGCATATTTTGTAAGAGAACAATTTTTATTCACATATTCCGTAGGATCCACTGCTTATAATCTACAAAAATACCAAACATACACATTTTTATCCATTTATATCAGCGCATAACACAATGAGTTTTATTTGATTCTATTTTCAGTTCTAGACTTACGTTAATAAAGCGTTCCTCCAGACAGATTACCATAGAAAGATATCTTTGAAGATGCTGACAATGGAGACAAAATCACAAAACCCCATGGCCAATTCTCTTCAGTCCAATGCTCCAAGTAATAGCAAAAATCCCCAAGATCCAGGTATTGAAAATCCATGTACTTTACTGTGCATAACAAATAAATTTTCTTGTGCTTTTGAAATTTAAGCTGTTTGTGAGATGTTTTATTTTTGAATTAGTAAAAAATCAACAATTAATTTTAACTACAAATTCTATACGACCCACATCTTTTATTAACATTTCAACTGTACATTTATGCATTGAAAGAAAAAAAAAGGGTGTAAACTAAAGTGTTTCTATCGCAGGATCAGTTTTACAGAGCCAAAGTACATCAAATGGGAACTCCAAGAGGCTGAGATTGTTTGGGGTGAATGTGGAGTGCCATGCAGATGAGTGTGGCCGGCCACCCACGCCTGATGGTTCGCCCATGTAGAGCCAGGGTCAAGCACATCATCAATATTACTCCAATTAATCATTACACTAAACACTTGGTACGTCAAACATTTTATTAGCTTTAGTTCCCGATATTTGAAACCATGCAAATATTCATTAAATGGTTACATAGACTTCATGAATACATATATCACTTTAAAAACCAGCCCAAATTGAAAAGCAAAATAACTTCATTAAAGTGTTCACGTACAATTTTTCGTAAATCTAGATGTACTTTCGTAGTTGGAAAATTGAAGTGCAACTATGATAAAAGGTTGAAGATCAACTTACTCTTTTTAAACATTCAATTGAGAACCAATGGACAAGAATATTTCAATTGCACCTAACATGATCTACAAAACACGTTATAGTCCAACTAGATATTGTTGTTCTTTACCTTTACTAGATGCAGGGAGTTTAGCCCGTCTCTTTGTTGAAAGATACTTAGATCATTTTTCTAGCGTTTGCTTGCATTCGTGAGCCTTGAAACTTCTTTGCAGGATCGAACACTTCCTTTAAGGTCTAAAAATTTATTTTTTTCGAAGTTCGGTAGTTGACTATTCGAGAGATGAGCATTTGAGGCTCAACCCACCTAAGTAAATAAAAGTCCAAATCATAAGCTGAAAAAAGTCCGACACGTATCGAACACGTCGTCGAGTACTTGTTTAGAATTAAAAAAAAACAAGTTAATCCTTATGGGACGATCAAAATTTTAAAAAGGCCATTATTTGTTTGTTAATATTAATATGAATCAATCATTTTTTAACTATGTGCCTATTTGGTGGAGTTTAAAAGTAGTTTATTAGAAGATTTTGAAAAAAATTGATAAAATGAGTGGTTGAAAAGTTGATAAAAGTTGTGGGTCCTATGAAATATATGGTTGAATATGAGTTTGGGAAAAAAAGAGTATAAAAAAAATTAATCAAAAAATGTTCTATATTTTATGCAATAAACATACAAATTTTTATTTTCATTACACTATAAATTTTTTAAAAAAATTAAAAAAATTTAATAAACGTGTTGGCTATGTATTTGTGTCAGTAATTTTCTAAAAATTGCATGTCGACATATTAGATATGTGTCGTGTCGGACACACGTATCCATATCGCTGCATCATAGATAAAAGTCCAAAGATCTAAGTTATTCTATAGGGATGGCAAAAAAATAGTCGCCCCGAACTTGTCCCGCTTATTCGGGTAATAGGAGCGGGTCCTGGGCATGATTTTCTGCCCTGCAGAGATCGCAGGGTGGGTCCGAGGCTGCCCTGCCTCGCGACCCGCCCCATGAATTTATTTTTTTTATTTTTTTATTTTTTGTAAAATCATAATATAGAATACCAATTAAAATTTTGTTAGAAATAGACTAAAGAAGAATCGAACCCGGGTTGAAGTTATTAACTATAAATCTTAACCACTGTTTTTTTTTTGTTAACTACAAATATTTTAAAAAATATTCTTTCTTTTATTTTAATTATTTTTTTTCAGTTTTACAAAAAGAAAAAAAAAAGAATATTTCGTGGGGCGGTTGGCAGGTCAAATGGTTGCCCCGCCCCGCCCTGCGAATTCGCGACGCGGGGCAAGGTAGGGCGGGGCCGACCCTCTCCATTGCCATCCCTATTATTCTAAGTTTAAATGACAATTCAAAAAATAATTGAGTTGTCAGGAAAGTAAAATGGTCGTCTTTATAAAATTTTATATAAACAAACCATGTACAAATCATCATGCAGTTGTTTTTTGTAAATATTTTATTTTAATCATTTGAGAGTTTAAAACACTTCAAAATTCCATTTTAAAGCTCATTTATACAAGGTTTATGATTATCATAGCTTTCCCATTTAGTTTTTCATTAAAGATGGAGGTTACAAGAAGAGGAAAGTCATATTTTTACATCATCTCTTCTCAAATCCGAATTTCTCTCGTTTTCTTCTCAAAATTGCATTACTTTCAAGTATATTTTCAACAAAGAAAAAAGAGAATTTTGTTACTACTAGTCTTTGTTAAACTAAAAAGAATAGATTTTTTCATTTCATATCAAGAATCGACGTAGGAATTGTGCGTTGAGAATTCTCCCTTTTGACTTATGTTTGTATGCAAATTATGTAATATTCATAAAAGCTATGACCTGAAAGGTTATCTCACGGCCATAATCGATATTTACGAGCAATGGGGTTCTTCGGAACTATAAGGGATTTTGTCAGTAATCTATCTACGTGATATGAATACAGTATGAATTCGCGTGTTATATGTTTATATACATGATTTTGATCAAAAAGAGTGCACAAATATGATATTCTTATTGAGTTTTATACTCATTCTTTCCATGTTTTTAATCTATAGATTGAAGGGGTTGTGGATGATGGAAGATTGATTGGATGAGATGGAGATGGGGAGAGGAAAACAAAGTCAATTAAATAAATAAATCCAAGGTTCTAATGTTATGTTTTTCTTTCGATGTTTGGTAACAAACTTGAAGTTAAACTCATGTAATAAGAAAACTTGACTTGGAAGGACATTGAAGATAGAAATTTGTATTTGTATTATATGCATGATTTGGAATGTTTGCACTTATCTCTTGAGTATGAAATGTTAATGTGTATTAAGTACTATGGTTAGGCGGTAGCAATTGTAATTGTAGGTGCAAATGTGGAAAGGACTTTGGTAATTAAACAATATCTATTTCTAGTTTTCTGTCCTGATTTTGAAATGCCTCCACGTGATGAATTCTTCAAGATTTTGGACAAGACTAGTAGGGTTACACAGTCCTACGAGTTCTGTGTCCATATCACTTGGAATTTTGTCAAACCGAGGTCTATAGAGTTAGTTATAGTGTTTTTCGTACACTGCATCAAGTATACTCGAGAACAGAATTTTCTAGGTAATTGGTTGAGGTGTTGGATAATTAAGGGTGTGTTTGATTGGCACCAATTCCATAGAAAATGTCACATCCGAGGAAAACAATTCCTACTTTGACTGTCTGATACAAATGTGGAAATGAAAAATGAATTTTATGGTACAATCACTTTGAGCTTGTCTTTTGCCAATTTCATGAAAAATATATTTTTATGCATATGGTGGTTTTTTTTTCTAACTTATATGGAATTTTTTTCTCTTTTTTAACTTTGCCAATCAAACACACCTTAAGTGATCAATTAACTTTGCAAAATCTTAGTATGTTTAACCTGAATGAGTTTTGAAGTTTCTGTAAACATTTCATGTGGATCTGAGTTAGTTTGATTGGTTGAATAAAATGTATCGTAAATCAGTGCATCAAAGAAAGCCATAGGGCAGTTATTCCGGTTAGCTCAAACCGACCATCAATTCATATTACCTTGAGGATAATGGACTTTAACGATGAGCCAAATGAATAAGCATTACTATGAGATCATAATTTAGATATAAAAAATCTAAATTTCACAAATTTAAAGAGGCTCAACAAATCTTGCTTCCACCACAAAGTTCTAAAGTACAATTATTAATTAACTTTTTACATTTCTTATTTACCAATTTGCATCTATATTAAAAATTTTAAATTAAGTAAACAAAATTGAATTAAAATGAGAAAATACAAAGTTCGCAATTTTAAATTTTAGATTGCAATATAATATCCTTTAAATCTACAACTACTCTATAGTTGTTGCGCTCAAAGTACGATCAACTAAAATGATGTATATTTAATGATTTATTATTCATTTAGAGAATGTAGGAGTTTGGACGATATTTTACACATCCTATTAGAAAAATTTGATAATAGAATAGATAATTTTTTTTAAAAAAAAATTCATCTAGTATTGTTTAGTTTAGTTTACCAAAAAATACTTTTAGATATAATGATTTATACTCAGGGTTCCTATCTTTTTCTGTTTGTGACAATTTCATCAACATTCAATTTTAATCGCATGTATCATCGCAACTTTTTAGTAATTCACGTAGATGGCCATTTTAATAATTTTGTCCATAATTTAAATAAACTAAAATAACAAAAAAAAGAAATAAAAAAAATTGTAGCTAGGGCATTAACATTTTTAAAAGTGAAAAATTCGGCACTTTTATCCAAATCAAATACAAAAAGTAAAAAAAAAAAAAAGACATTAAAAAAATGTTCTTCTTCTTCAATGACTCAACTTCATCCACCCCAAAAGCTTCAAAGTGCCACTAGAAATGCTTCAAATCTGCATGCTCGAGAAATAATACGAACACACAAGCTATTAATAGAATAGGTTCTCTGGAAAAAATTAAGAGTCAAATAATATTTCATGCTTTTAGCAAAGGAATTCATAATTCTATGAGAAATTAAATTTAAATTTTAACCCATCGTTAAATTGATAAAAAAAATATGAAGTAAAGGGTAAAGAATAATAGGAAGAGATAATTTTCTAAGTCTATTATATTCTTATTCCAAAAAGTCCCCAATTATTCTCATTTCTTATGTGAACATCACTATTCCATGAATTTACAAATCATGACCTCTCAATTCCAAAATCTAAGGTAGTGTTCTCTTTGCGTTTATGTTTTGTGTTTTGTGTGTTGAATTCATTTTGTGTTTTGTGTTTTGAGTGTTTGTTTTGAGATTTTTGAAAATGCGTTCTTTTTTAAATTTTCGAACATTGTTTTTGAAAACAGAATACTCGAAAACGCGTTTCTTTGAATTTTTTTTTAGAGATTTGGATTTATTTGGAATTAAAACAATTATTAATTAAAAATAATTATTGTAGGAATTAAAAATAATTAAAAACAATTAATTATTTGGAATTAAAAATATTTATTAATTAAAAACAATGAAAAATAATTTAAACTTGGAATTAAAAACATTTAAACAAAATTAAAAACATTTAAAAACAATTAAAACATTTAATTATAGAATTAAAAATATTTAAAAACCATTAAAAATAATTAAAAACATTTACAAACAATTAGAAACAATTAATTATGGAATTCAAAATATTTAAAAACAATTAAAAATAATTAACCACATGTAAAAACATTTAAAAACATTTAAAAACAATTTAAAAAATTTAAACTTGGAATTAAAAACATTTAAACAAAATTAAAAACATTTAAAAACAATTAAAACATTTAATTGTGGAATTAAAAACATTTAAAAACCATTAAAAAAAATTAAAAACGTTTACAAACAATTAAAAACAATTAATTATAGAATTAAAAATATTTAAAAACAATTAAAAATAATTAACAACATGTAAAAACAATTTAAAACAATTTAAATTTGGAATTAAAAACATTTAAACAAAATTAAAAACATTTAAAAACAATAAAACTATTTAATTATGGAATTAAAAATATTTAAAAACCATTAAAAACAATTAAAAACAATTAATTATTTGGACTTAAAAATATTTTAAAACCATTAAAAAAGTTACAAAGGAAAGGAGAATTGAACCCCTAACCTTTGCTATGGAAATGGTGTAATTGGCCACTTGGACTAAGAACCACATCTTTTAATAGAACGAGGACAATTATTAAATCAATACTTTGTCGCCCGCGTAAAATGGAAAAAAAAAAATGTCGCGACCAAGAATCGAAACCTTGACCTCCACAGCCAAAACACACGTTTTGGCCGTTTTAGCCAACTCCGTGTTTTGTACACAAAACGTCCAAAATGATGAAATACCCGTTTTTCGTTTTCTTTGTAATTTTTTTTTATGTTTTCAAAAATACATTTTCAAAAATGGTAAAGAGAACACGTTTTGACTATTTTCAAAAACCCAAAACAGAAAACGAGAGAACATCCCCTAATTCTTCTAGATCAGGCCGGCCTATTATTGCTTCGGCTAATCGACAACGTAGTCCAACAATCCTTTGACGATTTTTTCATTAGAAGTTGATACCGTGGGTGAAGAAATCCCACCAAAAACAAATGTGGCAATGAGAAACAGTGCCATGAGTGAGTGAGAGCTGAGATTTGGGTCATTGATGAAGAAAAATGTTTTTATTTAGTTTTTCTGTCTTTTGGTTTACTTTTTGTATTTTTATTTTATTTTTTTATCAATGTGCTAAATTTGTCACTTTTAAAGATGTTAGGGGCTCCAATTATAATTTTTCAATTTTATTTTAGTTTTTTGCTATTATAGTTTATTTAAACTGGAGACAAAATTGTCAAAATGAACCATTTGCATGAATTATAGAAAAATGGTGGATGATACATACGATTAAAATTGAATATGAAAGAAACAAACAACAAATTGCCACAAACTAAAAAGAATGGAAGGTTTGAATGTAGTTTACTCTTTCGAGTATTATCGAGAATTTGACTCTATTAAGAGTATGTTTGGCATGGTTTGTATAAAAAAAAATTTTAAAATTTATTTTTAACTACATATTTTATAAAACGCACATTTTTTATTAATTTTTTAACTATATATTTAACCACAAATAAATAAGAGGGAATAGTAGATAAATTATAAAAAATTAAATAAATGATGATTAACACACTTCCCGATAGAGATACATTATAAAAAATAAATAAAAGAGATTTGACACGCATTTCGATTGATATTAATTATAATAAAATTAATGGAGGATGTCTAGCATTTGGACGGTGTGCTAGACACCATCTATTTTTTTTTTCACGTAAGCAATTTGGGGTTATGTGGCACACTTTTTTAGTACAATTTACAGTTGCATTGAAGATTAGGGGTGGGCAAAAGTTCCAAAATAGAACCGAGTTAAGTTTAAATCTGAGAATGTGTATTAAACTCAAGAACCGACCTTTTATGGTTTTGGTATCGGTTATATATTCAAAATCGAATAATCAAATTGCTTTATTGTTTATAATTTTTTCCTGAAAATTTAACTTATAAAAGTAAAATATTTTATTTCTATATTTATTATTTTGTATTGAGATAAAATATTGTGTTCAAAATTTGACTTATTGTTGTTTAATGAATACATTAAGCTTCGGAGAAATAATAGTCTCTTCCACTACTGGCCCCAACCCCACTCTAAAACTCGTACGTTGGGGAAGGCACTGCCAAAAAAAATTAGGATGGGGAGTGGAACGGATTTGTCAAAAACCTTATAGGTTAAGGGAATTTTACAAATTATTTAACTTGCATTTTGTCCCAATATTAATATATCATGAATAGAATATTTAATTTTTATAATTATTTTTTTGGAATCTCATGTCCAAACTATAATTTTATAGGATTTATATAATTGATATGCTTTGAGTGCATAGTTAATGTGAAAACAATAAAATGTTGCGTGGATTAAAATAGAAAGAATTCATATATTGAAATGCTTGATATTAAAAAAATTGTTTTTGATAATATTATTATTTTATAAATATAAATTTAACTATTTTATTTTAATGGAGTTCGTAACATGTATTTGTGGTCTTTTACTTTGATCAGTCATTGTCCACAAATTGAATATGAATTTTAAAAAATAAAAAATAAATCAAGTTATAGGCTTGAAATATGTACTGAAATCTATGAAAATCTCAATGGTTAGATTGAAATTTCTAAAGAGTTTAGTCTTTTTATTTATGGATTTGAAATCCACTAAAATTTATTAAAATACTTTTAATAAGTGAAGTCTTTAAAAATTGTTAAATCGAGTTGTCACACTTAAACTTTAATAGAATCTATTAAAATATGAGTTGTAATACGTAGAATTAAATGAATTTTTAAAATTCATTAAATTTGAGTTGAGGACGCTTCTCTTAAACTATTTGTACAAGTTTTCTCGAAAAATAAGTGTTAGATGACGTAAGATGTAAGTAGAGTTTGATGTTTGATATGTAATTCACGAAGAATAAGGATGACAAAAATACCTGCCGCCCTGGACCCGTCCTCCGCCTCAATTTTTTTTTTTTATTTTTTTTGTGGAAAAATCATAAATAGAATACAAATTACAATTTTTGCTAGAAGTGGATCAAATAAGAATCAAACCTACGTTGAAGTTATAAATTGTAAATCTTAACCACTATACAACAACTCCTATCTTATTGCTTTTTTGTTTTGTTTGCTATAAATACTTAAAAAATTCTTATTTATTTTTTTTAATTATTTTTTTAAGTTTACAAAAAAAAAAAATGACCGCGAATCCGCGGATCGCGGGGTGGGGGCGGGACAGTGACGACCCGACCTAACCCGAACCGACCCCTTGTCATCCCTAAGGAAGAACAACCCAGTGCTTAAGGGTATTGGAAAGAAATTGCACTTGTTTTGAATAAAATTTGTTAAATGCTATGATTAACTTCTAAATCTTTTATTAATTAATATTCTTTGGACTGAATTAAAATAATACTATTTATCACCGCTAATTATTATTATCAATCTATACGTCAATTGAATTGACATTAAATGATAGCTAGGTTTAATAAATTGTGGAGATATATAACTCTATCATTTTGTTGACATTCTCCTTTGTCAATATTGTGACTATTTTTCTTGTCTAATTTAGTTCAAAACCTCCGGACTTATAAAAGATTTGATAATAATCTAGTAGATGTAACAGACAGTCACATATGGAGACAAAATTTTTTAATTTTGTGGACTGCTTTCTTTTTAATGCTTAAGCTTTGAGGAATATCTTTATAAACAAGAATTGCTTAAAAATTGAGCCAAGTTTTGTATTGAATTTAACATGATTTTTTGTCAAATTTATTTTTAAGAAGACGCGTGTGTGTCTTTCATCTTTTCTTCTTTGTTATACATGATAAAAAATCTATTCAGAGAAGTAAACATACATATAGTTTCACTGGTTTGAAGTTTAATGGCCACGACTTTGTGGTTAGGAATTGGTCTTAAGTCTAAGTTGCAAAAATTGAAACTTTTGGTTCTTGATTTTTGGTAAACCATCTCTAGTTTCAAATTTGAACATTGCTTCTAGCATATGTGAGTTCTTGAAGGACAGGCAATGGTGACACAAACAAATTCACGTAGAAGAACAATAGATTAACGAAAGATAAAAATAGTAGTCTTTATTCTAATTCATGGCCAAGAATATTCAATACATAAATCGAGTATCACAAGGTTAGGCATTCCTTTTCACGTTATGAAAATTTGGGCAGAATTTAAAATTTACCATAAACGATCAATTCAATTATACTTCTATGCTATTCTAGCATGAGTATGAACTTTCTAAGTTTTTTGGTGCCATGAAATGGTCCAAGTGTATTTTCTCGAACATTAATTGTGCTTAGTATATATAAGATGAGAATAAAATAGAAATAAATATTTGTCGAATCTTGCACTATATGTGAAGATATAAGAATTTTAGCTACATTCAACAAATGTTAAGAGTTTCAAGCATTTCACACGATGGTGAAAATACAGTAGCAATAACAATAACAATATCAATAGATTAAACGCGCTTCAAGTGGTGTTCGAAATGAGAATATAGAGTACAATACATAGAGTTGAATTTGAATGCATTGCATCTCGGAGCACACTATTGAGTTGACGAATGAAAATTCATCTTGTCAACTCGCGAAAATTAATAATTTATATAGGATATTGTTACTAGAGATAAGTACAGTAATTTATGTTATTCCACTTCAAGGAGAATTATAAAGTAACTTATTATTCAAAACAATGAGTGCATATTTGAATATTTGAAGTAGGAAGATGTCAAAAAGATGTCAACATTACTAATGAAAATATCCCAAATAACGGGTACGAATTCTTATATAAATTAGACATCATTGAGGCATATGTGGCCCATAGACACTCACTTTAGACGTCGAAAATGCATTGAAATGGATATTGATGATAAATATTTTTTCCTCCTTCAAGTATGATTGTTATAGTGGTTGAAATCAGTGGCGGAGTCAAATATTTTAAGTTGGAGGGTCCTAAAATAAGAGCGGGGGTTCGAGGACAGTGCTCTCGAATTTTTTTTTTCTCAAACTATAATTATTGAGCCCATTTTTTATTAGAATATAATATTTTTTTAAAGTAATTTGACCTTTCGATTCGACAGAAGAACTCAGACGACATGATTCTTGTTGCCGCCTGTCGTGTGTGAATCATGATTTGAATTTCACATACCAGAAGACGTGAAATTCAATGGCAGAAGAAGATGAATATAAATCCATTTTTGGACATTCTTTGTTTATGTTATTTATCTTTGTTTAGGTCATGGGGTCTTTTCACAAATAACAATAATAAATAAAATATTTCTTAAAATACTGTCATACTTTTTTATTATAAAAATATTACTTTCAATTTTTATAACATTTTTTGTTACATTTGTTATTTTAGTTACAATAAATATGTTACATTTGTTATTAACATTTGTTATTAACAAACATAACAAACGTAACAACAAGTGTTACAAAAATAAACAACATTATTTTTAGAATAAAAAAAAGTCAGATAGTATTTTTTAAAATTATTTTATATTTTGTGATGTATGGTAAAATTATTAGTTATTTATTTTGGGCCTTCTTTGGTTAGTAAATTTAAAAAAAAATATTCAAAGTTGGGGTGGGGTGGGGTGGGGTGGTCTCCCCAGGACTTTCTTTCCCTCCGCCCCTGGTTTTAACCTGCAAAAGGTGGCAAGGCTTCTTTCTCCCGTGTCCACTTTGGTGTGATAATCAATATTTGATTAAATTCAAATATGCAGAATAACAATATTGAGTATGTGTGTTGTATTTTTATCTGAGGGGTTAGACTCTATTTATATGGGTGGACTGCAGTTATGACCTATAATGACCTTAATGGCATATGTCTTTACATCTCTCTCATTGTTGGGAGTTAATGAGAGATGTTTAATTTTTTAAATTGTCGGTGGTGACTGTCAGTCTTTGAATTGTCTGTCTGGCTAACTTAAGGATAATTGGGTTATTGTTGTCTATCTGTAGAAGGCAAGCTTATGAGACCAACGAGACGGACGTGCCAGGACGTGCCACTATTTACACATAACATATAACAACTATCATTATTTCTATCATCAGGTAGATAATATTTTCAATGCTTTTTGTTGACTTTCAGCGCTTGTTTGTTTTTGCTAAAAATTAAATTTTTTTTTAACAATTTTTCATAAAAGTTAATGAAAAATTAATGAAAAATTGATACACGTGGTTAAAATTAATTGTTACCTTTGACTTATGATGTTTAACAAAAAATTAAGCTAAATCAAACAAACTTATATTGTTAGCACAATTTGTGTGGCGATAAAAATCTGAGACACTTTTTAATTCGGTAAAATATAAGTTGTTTATTAAATAATTAATCCATTTAACGTTGATAAAATATTAAAAAACTCAATGTTTTAAGGATATTTTTGAATCACGCATGAAGACAATTGGTATACGGAATATATAATTCATAATAATAACTTGAATATTTATCCACTACTAACAACAATTAAAGTTACGAACTTTACTATGTATGGTGGTATTGTTATTTATGTAGAATGTATCGAACACAACTACAATAAATTTAGTTTTGCGCAAAGACCATTAAATTATATACCACCGGGCAGACTCGACTTAAGGTATTAAGCGTCTTAGGTGACTCTGATTTTTTAAAATTACAATTAATTTTTTTAATTTATAATTTTTTTGTTAAAAAATTAAAAATAAAATCCAACCAACCTACAACAACATAGCCCAATAAAATCTCTAATGATTAGATGAAAATATTTTAGAAAAGTATTGTTTGAATCTCGAAGATATTTGAAAACATGATGAGGTTTCAGATATAGATGGTTTAGATTTATTTTCAGAATTAAAAGTGTTAAGGGAAGTTTTTCAAAAAGAAAAGAATAATCCAATAGAAATTCTTTATTGCATAAAAGAGTCGATTCTTTTCCAAATGCATACATTACTTATAGAATATTATTAACAATTCCAACCTTTAGTGGAGATGAGTTTTTCAAAATTAAAATTGATAAAGTCATATTTGAGATCAACTATTTCACAAGAAAGATTGAACGGATTAATTCTCTTGTCCATTGAACACGATTTCTTAGATAAACTTGAATATAATGATCTAATAATTAATTTCACATCTCAAAAGGCAATGAAAACAAATTTTGCATAGATCTTTGTTTTCTTTTCATCTACACGAAAACTAGAAAGTTTTTTTTTTTATCTGTCCGACTTGCACAAACCTCTTTTGTGTTTCAAGGAAAACTAGTGTTTTTTTTTTTTTGGTCGTTTGTTTCTTATTTAGATTGTAGTTAGTTGTTTAGTTGCTTTTGAAATATTTATTATGTTTCAAAAATTGTATTTTAGTATAAGACTTTCAATATTATTAAGAGCTTATCTTAAATTTTTATTAGTTTTCTATTTATCAATAAAACGATATTTTGATGGACAAGAGAATTTTTATTTTTATTTTTACAAAAAAAATTCTTGAAAAGCACCCCCTAAAAATGGTTCGCCTAATAAGATTCCCGAATGTCTTGAGTCGACTCTTTCACCAAGTGGACTAAGCGCATATTAGACCTTAAATGTCCCAAGCTCGTCGAGTCAACGACGAGCGATATAATGATGCAATTAATACATTGGTGTTTTGAGAGTTCTACTTGTATTTACTCAAAATTAAATAATTTCACAAGATAAAATTCATCTCTCTAAGAAGGTGTGAATGCTGTTTTAAGTATTTTTGAGTACTTGGATGAATTTGAGGTCTCGATAATTCAGTAAAAAGTTTGTCAAATTATCTTATTTGTGATGGAATTTCAAATATAATTTAGTTTAGCAGAGAAAAATATGACCCCACAATAAAAGAAGGGAAAAATTGATACATATCTATATTTAATTTTACATTTTGATAAATAACAAAACTATCAAAAAATTGAAACAATCAGTCACAAAATGTAAAAATCAAGTGTACCGTGTGTTTTACTTATCTTCCATATATTATTTAACAATAATAATTAAAACAATATTGTTTAGATAAAAGATAAGATTTTGTAACCGACATTTGAATACGACTCAAGATAAACATGTGATATAAGTATATAATTATAAAACATTGTTTATGATTAGTTACTATCATGTTTTACAATTAAAAAATCCAGTTTGTAGAGAGAGAAAAAAATATGCTGTCTGTGACTGAAGAAATGCATTGTGACTCGAATATGAAACATTTTTAGGGATGGCAGCGGGGCGGGACGCCCAGCTGGGGAATTTTTCCCCCCATACCCGTCCTATTCCCCATTTAAAGCGAGGCAGGCAGCAACTTACTGTCCCGTTTAATTTTATTTTATTTTTTAACCGTGATTTTCATTGAGAACAATATATAAAATTACGAATTATGAAATGGGGAATTAAAGTTAATTCTAAATGGTATGTTAGAATTTAAAAAATAAATTGTGTATAATATGTTTACTAAACAAAAAGAAAAAAATGCAAATCAATAGGTCTTGGTGTAGTGCTTAGGAATTGTGAATTAATGTTTACACTCTAGGTTCGACTCCTTCAACACCTATTTCATTGAAATATTTTTTAAAATTTTTAAAATTAAAAAATAAAATTCGGGACGGGTTCGGGGCGGAGAACCCGCCTCGGGGCAATTTTCCTAGCCCCGTACTTGCCCCGAATACACGATTATCCGGGACGGAGGACGAGGTAAATTGCCATCCCTAAACATTATGACCAGTGTCTCTGAATGAACAGCAGGAAATGGGTCACACAATTAATCATCAAATACTAAACCATTACAACATGTCATAATAGTCACAAATTATAACCATAGAGAAAAATACACCAGATTATTATATCACAAATTATCGCCAGAACAATATTTTTCAAATATTTAACATGAAATTAAAGTCGCAGCCACATGAAATGGGTCACACAATTAATTATCAAGTACTAAACCATAAGATCCATAACAACATGTCACAACAATAAAAAACTATTACCAAATAACTAGTGACAAGTATACACCAGATTATCAGGTCACAAACTATCACTAGATAATCAATCACATACTATAATCAGATAATCATGATAAAGGACACACAAAAATCATTATTACCATTGAAGATTTGGAGCTAAGATTTTTGAAATTTGGGGTTGAACAGAAATTGAAATCAATTTTTGAGTTTTGCCCAAGTCTAATTTTGGAAGAATTTTCCAAAATACTTTTTTGAATCAGGCAGATGATGAAGGTCGGTTAATTTGTTCATGGTAGCATTTGGTGTGACATAGTTTTGAATGCTAAAAGCTCTATTTCTTTAACAACCTGATATTAGTACTTAATTATTGGAACATATAAATACAAATAGTGATAATAAATTATTTTATTATTAATTAAATATTTAATTAATTAGTTAGATTTTAATTTATTAATTAAAATAATACTTGATTTTTCAAAAAATAAATTATTAATTTAATTTGTCAAAATAAATATATAAAAGTAGTGTTAAGCCTAATTATCTCGTAAAAGAATCTAACTCTAATTATGACATGTGAAGAGGATAATAGATTGTTGTTTTGTTGATTGTAATTCTCTTAAATGATAATTGGCTAACAAACTTCTTTAATTAAGACTGCAGTCCAATAGCAAAGTACTGTCAATGACTCAAAGCATGATTGAGTAAGTTTAAATTATAATTTAAACTCATCAAATTGGTTAAATATATTTTATCTAAATATTTCGTATTACTTACAATTTACTACTCTTTCCGTCCCAAATATATAGGCCACATTTCCTTTTTCTCTAGTCCCAAATATATAGGCTTGTTTCTATTTTTGAAGTGTTTTTTTTGTTCCTTTACTAAAATATCCTTATTTAATTTGCTTATTTATAATCATTTTTTCCAACTTAATCTTGAAATTGTACATTAAATAATACTCATTAAATAAGGGTAAATTAGAAAAACTATTAATCAATTTACTTTTTCAATAACATTCTTAATCCGTGTGAAAAACATAATCAGCCTATATATTTGGGACGGAGGGAGTATTTACTTGTTATCTACACATTTCATACCACCAAAATTTTAAAAAAAATTAAAAAATAATTTCAGCACTATCAAACAAGAACTTAAATTCAATAGGACTAGAGTTGATCGTGACGGAAGTTGACTTTTGGAGCTTAGAAAACAAGACTCTATTACGTTAAAAATTCGATCAAACATGCTCTTAGGTTGTGTTTGATTGCAAGTGAAAAATTTGGGTGGAAAGAAAATATTTTCCATGGAAATGAATTACCAAGAAAATTTGGATTGGAAAATGTTAACAAATTTTCCATGGAAAATAAATGGGTTGGAAAAGGTTAACAAATTTTCCATGGAAAATAAATTCTCCTATCCCACAAAGAAAATATTTTCCTTGAAAACAAGGAAAATATGGCCAAAAGTGGAAAACATGGAAAATATTTTCCATGGAAAAACAAAAGTTCCAATCAAACGAAAGATGGAAAATAGGTGAGAAAATGCATTTTCCATGAAAAATTTTGTCAATCAAACAGACCAAAGCTGGAAAATTGGTGAAAAAATTTTATTTTCCATGGAAAATGAAAGGAATCAAACACACCCTTAGTGAATTAAATCCCGTGTTCCACTTTGAAAATGACTTTTTTGGTAATCTATTACATTGGGATAATTAATGTAGTCCTAATCTTTACGTATAGTCAATCCATTTATTAAGCATTATGTGGATCTTGGTTTTGGATTCAAAGTTCAAACGAATTGCGCACAATTTTTGAAAAAAATACACCTTTCCGCCGTTTTATTATGTTTTTCGAGTTTCTAAAATCAACACTATAGGCCCGTTTGACATAGATTATAAACTAGTTTATAAACCAATATTGATTTATTTGACCAATATTGGTTTATTTGAATTGAAATTGTTGACTTTTCATGTTAAAAATGGATTGAAAAGTAAAAAATGACGACTGAAAAAAATCAAAATGAGTTTTTAAACCATGTCAAACAAGGCCTATATGTGCACATCTTTCGAGTGCATACAATGTTTCATCAGGATAAATGCATACTAATAAATCAGCAGCAAACCATGAAATGTGTGATCCAACATCCAAAAACTTGAGTATACAAATAGTAATGGGGAACATTACAAGAACCAGTATTACCACTAAAATATACAAAAACTTGTTATGCTTTTATTTTTTTTTATTTCATCAGTTTTAACGTTACATCATGTGAACAGTAGTATCACATTTTGCCATATCAGCAACATTTGTAACCAACTAGACTAATGCATCGACATTTTTCTTAATCAAATTAACGGACATCGACACAGCAACACAATTGTGAAAATTTGAATTCAATGACTTGAAATAAAATTTGGGTGAAAGTTTGACAACTTTGAAAGCTTTTCACCCTTTAATTGTCAAACTTATGAAGAGAACAAGCTCATTCGACTCCCAATGCATCTAGTGATTGATACAAATTGTCTCGATCATGTGTTAGCAAGTCGAATTGTCTTATTCAATACAAATTTTTTTAATCACGATGATATATAATTTTTCTTTTTTCACAATATAACAAGTAAAATAACATCCCTAAGTTTGTTTAAAAGAAATTATTCACGCTAATCAATGAATTATTCATTAATTAGGTGTAGCATAATACACTTTTCTATCTAGTCAATGCAAATTCACAAAAAAATTGAGTTGCTTAAAAAATGGATTGATAGAATAAAAAGTTAAAAAGAGTAATCTTTAATGACATACAAAACAAGTTCTCGAAAACATGCATAAAATAAGTCGTTGAGAATTAACCCATTAGTTCATAGTGGGCCACATGCGGAACTTGGCTGACACACTTTTGAAGCTTGACAAAGCGTGCCAAGCCAACTCGAAATAATATTCTTATTAACCACGACGAGTCATTACCAAATTGTTAGCAATATAATAAAAATGATTGAGAACTAGTGAAGTAGTTAGATAATATACACCTAAACATGCATTTGTTGCGTCGAAAAATATTATCAAATATTTTTCAATCATATGTTTACAAATCATATTATGGGCCGTGTCATTGTCGGCCGTTATAATATACAGTAATACAATTTTCGTACCCTTCACAAGATTCAAGAATGAGATATGTTGAATTCAACCTATGGACCACATCAGTGCAAAAACATTTTTCTCGAAGTCCATTTTCAACACATAGACCAGTAAAAACTCGTTTTCTAGTTGGTAAGACTGTAATATAATTAATAGCGTATCTAATTTTTTGCAATTGTACATCGATGAATTTTAACTCATATTTCACAACTAAATTAAAAACATGTCATACATAACGAATTTGAAATAAAATACCATCAAATTCAGGATGTAAATGTTGAATTAATTTTTCAATTACTATATTGTTGGGGCCAGCATTGTCAAAAGTAAAACTACGAGTCTTCGTTTCACAATTAAATTCACGTAAAATATCAACTAAAATATGAAAAATATAAACTCCATTATGAGGATAGTTAATTGTTCTAAACACTATCATTTTTTATGCATTATCCAGTATTTATCAATGTAGTATGCAGTTACAGTCATATATCTTTTTTAGTTATTACCGGTCCATAAATCTGAAATGAAAGATAAAACACCGTTATAATTATTAATATCACTTATAATAGCTTCTTTCCTTTTATTAAATAAAATAACAGCTGAATAGTATTTATAGCTAAATTGCAATCTTTAACATTTTTAAAAGTTTTAGATACCAATGATCGCTGGACCTTTTTTCTTCGGTGATTTTGGTGCTTAACGACTGTCTTAGTATGCATGTAATATACAGGCTGGTAGAGGATTGACTGAAAATCTGTTGACATGTAGATAGTAAAGATTACAACTTCAACACTACTATCAAATGTGAGTTCTTGAAGGACAAGCAATGGTGACACCAACATATTAACGAAATATAGAAATAGTAGTCTTTATTCTAATTCATGGCCAAGAATATTCAATACATAAATTGAGTATCACAATGTTAGGCATCCATTTTATCGATCTAAAAAATTGGGCAGAATTTAAAATTTATCATAAATGATCTATTTAATTTCACTTATATGTTATCCTACAATGAGTATGAAATTTATAAGTTTTTTGGTGCCATGAAATGGTCCAAGTGTATTTTCTCGAACATTAATTGTGTTTAGTACATACAAGATGAGAATAAAATAGAAATAAATATTTGTCGAATCTCGCACTATATGTGAAGATATAAGGATTTTAGTACATTTAACAAACTTGTTAAGGGCTTCAATCATTTCACACGATGGTGAAAATACAATAGCAATAACAATCTTAATAGATTAAACGCACTTAAGTGGCGTTTGAAATGAGAATTTAGAGTACGCACACTATTGAAGTTGATGAGTGAAAATTCTGTTGGAAATTAGTTCAAGAATTCGAGAAATTGACAACTAAAGTGACTTCGTGTCAACTTCGGACAAAATATACAGACCTGATCCAATCCGTTTAGACAAAATAGTTTGCCACTTCGCCGCTTCGGAGAAACAGGGTTCAACCTGCATGTGATGAAGAGTATATTTGACATCTCGAAACTAATATCGAATGAATGAGAAATTACGGAAAATGACAAATTTGGGTCAAGTTTTGACTATGCGATCGCATGGGTATTTTACCTTGCGATCGCAACTTACTTAATTTTAAGCAGAACATTTTTTGGTCCTACCATGCGATCGCAGGAGATAAAGCCATACGATCACATGGTTAGCCTGGATTAAATTCTGTTTTCAAAAGTGTACTTTGCGATCGTATAGGTTTACGCGAACAGACATGTCCTTTTGAAGTGTTGCACGAATTGGCTCCACACCATTTCGTTTTCAACCGATCATTCTCTATATTTTGGATATTTTGGACGTCCTTTTTACAGAGAACTTATATGCAAACACTTTAAATCTCATACATTCATATCTTAAACCAAAATTTATTGCATTTGTTGCATAAAAATTCTGGTTTTTATTTCATTTCACGGTTGGAGTACAAAACCGTTTTTGGTTCGTTGTGCTTGTGTTTTGAAGTGCTACAAACACAAGTAGAAGTTGTTGTATCTTGGGAGTCGATTGCCATAAACCGTAGGCACCGTTAAGGACAAAATGTTCAACACTTGCCTCGACTTGTATATCTTCCATTTCATTCGGTTTTTCTTGCTTTGGAGTCACTTATACAAAATTCGCCAACAATCTTAAGTCAATTTTTCTGCAGTAATTTTGTAGTAAGTGACATCTCTTGTTTTGACTCATCTTCTGTTTTACGTAAACAGAAATGAATACAATTGGTAATATTGATACCAATTCGAACGATACTTTGAATGAGAGAACATCTAAAAGAAGTACTCCTACCGGTGTGATTCCTCCGGTTGTGCCTTCGATTGTGGCTCTCCTTACTACCGTACATTCAAACTCCGTTCCATATGGAGAAAAATCGGAGAAGTTTATTGGGGTTGAATTCAAAAGATGGCATCAGAAAATGCTATTCTATCTCACATCCCTCAACTTAGCGAAATTCTTGAATGAGGATCCTCACGCCATACAAGAAGGAGAAAACAATCGTGCATCATTGATTGCTTTGGATGCCTGGAAACATTCAGATTTTTTATGTAAGAATTACATTCTGAATGGTTTGGACAATACCTTATACAACGTATATTGTTCCAAGCAATCTGTAAAAGGATTTATTGGAATCCTTGGAAAGGAAATACAAGACTGAAGATGCAGGAACAAAGAAGTTCATCGTGGGAAAGTTCTTGAACTACAAAATGGTAGATTCAAATACGGTCTTCAGTCAAGTGCAAGAATTGCAGATCATACTTCATGACATTCACGTGGAGAATATGTCTCTAAGTGAATCATTTCAAGTGGCTGCAATCATTGAGAAACTTCCACCCATGTGGAGAGACTTCAAGAACTATCTCAAACATAAGCGCAAGGAGATGAATGTTGAAGAACTTGTGGTTCGACTAAGGATTGAAGAAGACAATCGAAGTTCGGACAGACGTTTTGGAAATAGCATACCACAATCAAAGGTAAATGTGGTGGAATCCAACATCAACAAAGGAAAGAAGAGAAAGCATTCTGTTGAACCTACAAAGAAGAATGCAAAGAAGTTCAAGGGCAACTGCTATAATTGTGGAAAGACTGGACATCTCTTCGTCGATTGTCGCAAACCAAATAAGCAAGCCCAAGAGAACATATCTGAATCTGATGTCATATCAAATGGCATATCTGATATGAACTAATCGACGGTTGTTTCAGAATGCAACAATGTTGGAAATTCCATAGAATAGTAGGTTGATACGGGTGCAACCCGTCACATAAGTGCTGATAAAGATATGTTCACATCCTACATTCCAACCGAGGGAGAAAAATTGTTTATGGGGAACTCCTCAACATTCCAAGTGGAAAGACAAGGCAAACTGATATTGAAGATGATATCAGAAAAGGAACTTAGCCTCAACAATGTTCTTCACGTACCGGATATTCGCATGTTAAGCAAGAATGGCTCTAAGTTAGTCTTTGTTTCGAATAAGTTTGTACTTACCAAGAATAACATGTATGTAGGCAAATGCTTTCAAAATGAATGTCCTAACTATTGTACCGAAAATTATGAATAAAACGTCATCTTCCGTTTATATTCTTGAGTCATCTGATCTATGACATCATAGATTAGGACATGCAAACTTTAATTCAATACGCAAGTTAATGAATTTAAGTTTAATTCCGAATATACATTTTAATAATAGAAAATGCGAAATATGTGTAGAGGCAAAAGCGACCAAAATACATTTTCATTCGGTTGAAAGAACCACAACACCTTTAGAACTAATTCACACGGATGTGTGTGATTTAAAGTTCGTACAAACAAGAGGTGGTAAAAAATATTTTATCACGTTTATAGATGATTGTACAAGGTACTATTACATATACTTGTTGAAAAGCAAAGATGAAGCTTTGGAAGTGTTCAAACACTACAAAATCGAAGTTGAAAATCAGCTTGGAAAATGAATAAAAATGATTCGTAGTGATAGAGGTAGAGAATATGTTGCACCATTTGAAGAATTTTATGCAGAATCTGGAATCATTTATCAAACTACTGCACCATATTTACCTCAATCAAATGAGATTGTTGAATGTAAGAATCGAACATTAAAGGAAATGATAAATGCAATGCTAATAAGTTTGGGCTTACCTCAAAACTCTTGGGGAGAAGCCATACTTTCTGCAAATCATATCCTAAATAAGATACCACACAAAAATAAGGTTGAATCACCTTATGAATTATGGAAAGGTCGAAAACCTTCATACAAATATCTCAAAGTGTGGAGGTATTTAGCAAAAGTACGGGCACCATAATTAGTACCTACTGTAGGTGATATATCACCCATCTGTCCGACTAACATGACGCATATTTAACTATTTATTATTTGTTTAGGAAATGTAGAAATTTGGAGGGTATTTGACGCATTTTATTGGAAAAAAATTGGATAATATATTTTTTTCTTTAGTATTATTCGATCTACTTTACAAAAAATGCTTTTAGAGTAGGGTAAATTACACACCGGATTCTTATCTTTTTCATTTTGTGCTAATTTCATCCCCCATTTAATTTTAATTACACGCATCATCCCAACTTTTTAATAATTCTCATAGATGGTCTATTTTGATAATTTAGTCCTTAACTTAAATAAATTAAAACATCAAAAAATAAAAATAAAATGAGAGAATTGCATTTGGGGCTTCTAATATTTTTAAAACTGAAAAAATCAGCACCATACCTAAAAACAAATACAAAAAGTAAAAATAAAAAACAGAAATATAAATAAAAAATAAAAAATAGTTCAATGACCCCACCCACCCAAAAACTTCGAAATAATACAAACAAACAAGTTATTAAAGGAATAGATTCTCTGAAAAAATTACAAGTCCAATAATATTTCATGCTTTAAGCAAAGAAATTCATAATTCTATGACAAATTAAATTTAAATTCTAAAACATTGCTAAATCGACCAAAAATATTAAAAGAAAAAGTAAAGGGTAAAAATTAATAGAAAGGGAATCCAATTTCTAAGTAGGATGGGAGATTTTTCTAAGTCTATGATATGCTCAGAAACTTTCTTCTTTGTTCCAGAGAAATTGGCCCAAAACGTTCCTAACGTATAGACTCGGTGCGCTTTACCTTTCAAATTTTGACAATTACATCCCTCACCTATCCATGTAGTGCGCAAATCATCATTTTGAACGGAATCCATCTAATATTCCGTTAAACATTTGGAATTTTGGCGCAAATGGTCTCTAACCTTTCCCCTTAGTATGAAATTGGTTCCTAACGTTTACGTTTTGGCAAACAAGTCCCTAACTTATGTGTTTTAGTACGAAATTGGTCCTTATGGGATGAAAAAGACAAATATACCCTTAGTTTTAATTAAAAGAAATTGTATGTGGATTCCTAATCGTTACAAAATGTACAAATAAGTTCAATACTTTTATTTTTTATAAAAAAAATTAAAGAAAACTAATGATTTTTTTTTTTTTGAATTAACACTTTAGTAATAAACAAGTCAAATAAAATTATTATTTTTATTATTAAGTAATAAATATATTATTTAAAATTAAAACTTTTATTTTATTGTTGTATAAAAAAAATAACTTTGTCACAAATTTGATGTTCAAATACTTTTATTTAATTGAGTTATATGTTTATTAACTACAAATATTAGAAATCTAACTATATTCTTTATATTTTAATGTATCGTTTTATTTTCGTTCAAAAATAAAATATATAATGTGTAAATTAATTTGTATTACTATTTTTATGTTAAATAAAAATATAATAAGATTAGTTCAATGTCATAAAATTATATACGTCATTTTGTTATTTATTTAACTTAATTTTTAAAGTAAAGAAGAAGAAAAATGATTTCTGACAATGATTTTTCTCTCTTTAAATATATTTATTACTTAATAATATAAATAATAAACTTATTTGACATGTTTATTACTAAAGTGTTAATTCAAAAAAAAAAAAAAAACTCATTAATTGTTTTTAATTTTTTATAAAAAATAAAAGTATTGGACTTATTTGCACATTTTGTAATGATTAGGAATCCACATACAAATTTTTCTAATTAAACTAAGGGTATATTTGTCTTTTTCATTTTATAAGGACCAATTTCGTACCAAAATACATAGGTTAGAGACTTGTTTGCCAAAATATAAAAGTTAGGGACCAATTCCACACTAAGGACAAACGTTAGGGACCATTTGTGCCAAAATCCCAAAAGTTTAACGGAATATTGGATGGATTCCGTTCAAAAGGATGATTTGCGCACTACATGGATATGTGAGGGATATAATTGCCAAAATTTGAAATGCAAGGATGATTTTCGCACCGAATCTATACGTTAGGGACGTTTTGGACCAATTTCCCTTTGTTCCACGCCGGCCAGTAATTGCTCCGACTAACCTTCAACTTAATCCAACAATCCTTGGACAACTTGTCGTCAGAAGCCAATACTGCTGACGGAGAAATCCAACCAAAAACAAATATGGCAACGAGAAACAGTGCTGTCTGGACAATAAGATTTCTGGACAATAAGATTTGGGCACTGAAGAAGATTTTTTTTTAAAAAAATTATTTAGTTTTTCTGTCTTTTGTTTTATTTTTTGTATTTTTTTGGGGGTAAATTGTTGAATTTTTTACTTTTAAAAATGTTTGGTGTCACAATTGCAATATTTCGTTTTTTTTTCTTTCTTTTTCTTTTAGTTTATTTCAGCAGGAGACAAGATTGTCAAAATTTTTCTTTTTCTTTTTCTTTTGTTGGTGTCACAATTGCGATATTTCGTTTTTTTTTCTTTCTTTTTCTTTTAGTTTATTTGAGCAAGAGACAAGATTGTCAAAATGAACTACTTGAGTAAACTATTGAAATGTTGGGAATAAAACGTGTGATTAAAATTAAATGACGATGAAATTTTCACAAACTAAAAAGAATAAAGACTCTAAGTGTAATTTACTCTTTAGATTAGAGCGTATGTTTTAGTGGTGTTAAAATTATTTTTAAATGCTTATATTATAAATTGTAAGTGAATATTCGTCTAGATAAAAAATGGGCTGTGCTATGAAATGTGTGTATAAAAAATATGTTGACAAGTTTGACCAATTGAAATTATAATTTAAGTATTTTCAAACAAGGACTAAATTCTACCAATTTAATTGAGTGTATTCAACTCAGATTTTAATAAATTTTTATAGATTTCATATATTTTAATAGAATTTGAAAGATTTCTATAGATTTCTATATTATAGATTTTAATATGTTCTCGTGGATTTGACTTATTCTAATGGATATTGTTGAGAATTGAGACCAATTTCTTTATTGTCTACAAGATCCTTGTGCAGTCCAGATTGAATCAAAACATCATTGACTTGTACTTGTCACAAGCCAAAATTGATTCTTCCGTCAAATTTCTCCACGTCATATTTGATAGACATATCTTCTCTGCGCGCCAACACTCTGAACGACCTGATGCTCTAATACCATTGTTGGGAATTGAGACCAATTCCTTTATTGCCCATAAGATCCTTGTTCAGAGAAAATTAATGAAACAGAAAAATATAAAAAGATAGAGAAAGATTTATGGACTGTCAAAACTTTCACTATATGAAAAATTGTTACAATCATATAGATGTCACTCACCTAAATCCCCAAGTATCTCAAGAAAAATAATATCCTAAACTTTACCGCACCCACCAATTTCTACTCTTATAATGTATTTGTGACTTTTATAATTTAATCAATTTCTAGCAAAATCATATTGGTACAAAAGAGAGTGAGAAGAGAGAAAGAAAAGTTAATTGGTACAAAAGATACAAAATCGTACGTGAAAGATGAAAGATTTGAGAGAGAGAAGCAAATTTAAATTTGAGTTTTGTGATAGAATTGTTACATTTTTTTTTTTTGTATTTATACTTATGGTTCCAAATATATTAAAATATATCAAACTAGTGTATCATCCGTGCGATACACGGGTACACAATATGAATAATATCATAATGTTGAAAAGTAAAAAGATTTTGAAATTGATCAAGTGAAAATCACTATGAAGAAGCAGAAAATCAAAATTTTAGATACAATGAAAAGGAAATAGCACACATACGACAAAAATATTATAGATTTTGAAAATTTTCCTTATACACTACATTCGTTGTTGAGTCTGATGGTCTTACGTCTTTATCACATATTAGCATCTTCAATCCATCGCACGATGTGACTCTTGACACAGTAATATATGTTGACCTATGGTTAACTTTAAACCTTAATGTTTTGATTATTACAAACAAATTGGTTATGTTTTCTAACATTTTATTTTCAAGCAAAATTCAAAGCACTACAAATCGAACTCTCATGCAATGTCAAGTTCAAAGTCAAAATCAATACAAGAGTTCAAGCATCTCAAGATCCGCCGAATTTCAAGATTCGAAGATCAAGATTGAAGAATAGATTTTTAGATAAAATTGTAAAGGTATTAACTTTTTAACCTTAGCAATTAAATGAACGAAAGCTCAAATATAATTTTTATCACTTGCATAAAAATTAGTTTTATCAAAGCCAAAAATCAGATTTTCAAAACTGTGGAAACGGATCATCCGTTTGGAAAACCGGATGAACAGGTCGACCGTTTACTTCTCACCGGTCGACCGTCTGAGCGTATCTGTTCAAAAAGTGTCCGTTCTGACTTTTTGCAGTTCAACGGCTAGTTCTGACCAATCTGACCGGTCGACCGTTTGGTCATCCGTTTCAACAGAAAGTGACGAAAATTCATCTCTATAAATACCACTTCATTTATTATCATTTAACAACACTTACAAGAGCATTTATAGAGAGAATCACATTGAAAAACATCATTCAAAGCTTCATTGCATTCATATCTTCAATATCTCTCTTTGAAAAACTTTGTTTGATTAAATCAAACCTTTGATTCATCTTTCTCAACAAAGTTTTCTTCTATCACTTGAGCTTTCCTCATTCATTGCTATTCATTAAAGTGTTAGTCTCTCTTAGAACTAAACTTGTATCTATCATTTATCTAGAGAGAACTACTCAAATCAATCTCTTTATTTATTTGGGTCATATTGAGGTCCCTTGAAAAGCTCAATATTGTATAAGGATCGGTGCTCCTTGCTTGTAAGTCACCGGATACATTGTAAGGGTTTGGATTGCACCATAAGTCAATCAAAATAGTGGAAAGGCCGTGCTCGTGTTGGAGAGCTTGGTAACGGGGGACGTAGATCATTGGTTGGATCGAACCTCCATAAAAAATCGTTTGCACTCTTTCTCCTCTTTTATTTACTTATATTGTGCTTATATTCTTGTGAATCTATTTTTATCATTTTTAAGAATATTTTTCGAAAAAGTTTGAGAAAACCAATTCACCCCCCTCTTGGTTAGTTTTTCTTGGGCTATCAATATATAATTGCCCATGGCTGAATACCGGTCTTTTCAAATACAAACATACGTGCGATAGAGATTGTCCTTGACTCTTATTGATTGTCATTGCATACGAAATAATTAGAGAATACTGCCTCATCGTAAATTTCAAAGGTAATCTAGGATCAGAAGCCATATCAATCATCAATTAGAAATAGAAAAGATAAAATTTTAATTCTTTTGGAATAACATAATCTTTGAATTAGAAATAGGAAAACATAAATTTACGAGTTTTTAGACTCGACCCATATATTAATTAGGTTAAATCACTTAGTCGTTCATTCGCAATAGAAATTAGTTTTGGTTATGGTTACATATGAGATACTCAAATTCAACTAACAAAATATAAATTAAGTGATTAAAATAAAATAAGATTGAAGTTGAGTGACCGCATGAAACTAACCTGTAACTTATGTGACCTCTAATAAAATTTTAGAAATTTTAACTTTTCATTTTCTTTTTCTTTTCTTCTATCTATTTATAATATACCATGCTCTCGCTAATATTTGATAATTCTTTATTTGGCTTTTTAATTAATATTACTATTTAACTCTAAATTATATCCGTATGAATATAATGTTAGATTCTTATATTTTAATTAGATTGAATAATAATTATTTAATTATTTAAATAAATTATATTTTACAACACTGTTACAAAAATTATGTGCAAATTACGTGTTAACTATTTGAAATGGAATAGTGCACCCAATATTTATTTTGAGGCAATTAAATAAGCAAAAATATAAAAAGGTGCACGCCCCCATTAAGAAAAAAAATAGGTCAATTTGTTAGTTTCTATGCATATCTATTCAGATTATGGGGAAATCATATCATCAAAAATTTTGTTCCTTTTTATTTATTTTTTTTATTTTTGAAACAAACAATACCTTAATGTGGGACAACTTTCAAAGAAGCAATTATTTTTTTAAAAAAAGGTGTTGGTGCCGAGGAAGACTTAAAGATCATCAAATCTTTTTTTTTTTTTTTTAAAGATATAACATTTAAATGAGGGGACAAATTTTAATGCAACAGTCATTAATATACACGCCTACACAGTTTTCGGAATAGGAGAAAATTTAATTCAGAATTCAATAAATAATAAATACTAAAAAAAAATAGAAAAGGATAAACTTTTTGGGCTGGAAAATGAAGTCTGACTTTTTGGTCAGACTAGTCCACTTTATATATATATATATATATATATATATATATATATATATATATATAGAGAGAGAGAGAGAGAGAGAGAGAGAGAGAGAGAGAGAGATTAATGAAATGTTTTGAAATTCACTAGTTATTGATAGAGATGGCAAATGGGCCGAGTCACCTGTAAGCCCAGCGACTCAATCCGTAAAAGCTTGGCCTATTATGGACCCAAGCTCGTCGAAGGACGAGCCCCGGCCTAGGCCGAGCTGGGATTTAATTTCAGTTTAGCCCTTGAAACTGACATGCCGACCCCGTACAGTGGCTCGTGGCTCGTGGCTCGTGGGCCAAATCCCAGCTTTTTCAAAAAGCTGGGGTCCCAAACGGTCTTAATATGACCTTTTGGGGGTCGTTGTGACCGTTACTAACTGTCACGAAACTGACCATTTTAGTCCCTAAAATTTATTTATTTATTTATCTTTTTCAACGACTATTTTTTTTCTATAAATACCTCCATCAACTTTCAAATTCATCACAAATTCACAACTCTCACAACTTACTCAATTCGAAAATATTATATTATCAATATTAACTATTTTATTGTAAAATTTACAGTTAAATTTTCTTATTTTAGTGATTTTTTCTATTCAAGTTCTACATTTTTAGTTTTATACAATTCAACATTCCATATTTTTATTTTCTACATGGATCATTACACACAAGGAAGTATCAACCACCAAATTAATGATGGTTTTCAGTGGGTTTAATGATATTCCAATTCCTAAAATTAATAGTGATTATGGGATTGATTGGAAGATATCGATGAATAGTTAGAAACAGCCAACACTAATACAACAATTGGGTCGAGTACTAAACGAAGAGCTGCAAAACAAAATGTTCGATGTTGGAATCATTTCAAATTAATGCAGACCGGTATAACACTAGACCGACAAACCAATCTTCAAAACAATGTGTAAATACTATAAACACACATTTGCATGGCAAAGGGGTGAAGTCACGAGTCATCTAAACCGACATTATCCAAAGTGTATACAAAAATACGAGAGGTTTATATCAATCAAGCTCAATTTCAGTTCGGATCTTTCGATGGATCTTCTAGTTCTAGTTCAAATCTTAACAACTAGGTACATTCGCAAGATAACATGCGCCGGAAAGGCATGACTCAATTGGTGGCAAGTGTGGAGTTTCCGTTTAGCATAGTGAAAAACCATCATTTCACCAAATTTGTACAAAGATATCTTCAACCAAGGTACCCACCCTTTACTAGAAACAGTATTTGTGATGATATTATTGTTTTATCTAATAAAAAGAAATAAAACATAATACTTTATTTGAGTAAATATTCTGGTGTAGTATCATTTACTTCGAACTTATGGTCCGATAAAAATCATAAAGGATATATAGCTGCCACTTTACATTATATTAATAAATAATGGATTATGGATAAAAAAATAATTGTTTTTAAAGTAATTGACTATTCTCATAATAGAATATACATTTTTTACTTATTTAATGAATATTATTAGAGAATTAAAATGCGAATCTATAATTCACAATTTCATATTTGATAATGCTACGCTTAATAATATAGTAATGGAAAGATTAATGCAAAAATTAAATCTGAATTTTGATGGCATTTTATCGCATGTTCGTTGTGTATGTCACATTTAATTAATGTGTAGAAAATTTCACTCCAACAAAATGTTTATGTACAGACATAGGGAATATATGGAACTCTACTTATTTAATGCTTCAATCATGTGAAGGTTATGAAAATTATATATCTGCCTATTATAATGGCTTATACTCACACAACCCATATTATGATTTACAAACATATGATTGAAAAATTGTATTTTATGTGAGAAAATTTTTAAACAAATTTTTCGACGTCATAAACGCTTGTGCTAGCATATATTATTCTACCGTTCAATTAGTTTTAAATTAATTTTATTTTATTGTCAATAATTTTAATAGGTATAAGACATTTTTAATTTTTTCTAATATTGTATTAGCAGTGTAGATGAAGTTTAGAAAATATTAGGAATAATACCTATGTTGTTCTCATTAGCGTCAATTATGGACCCCAGAGTAAATTTAAAAGGTACAAATATACTGTGTCGGCAATTTCTAATAAGTTGAGTTACGGAAATCCAATAACCTACAGTGATCTACAAAAATATTATGTGAAATGTACGGCTTTTATGCGCCCTTCTTCGTCATCAAATAAAGATAAAGATTATTAGAGTTTTCTTAGTATCGTTAGGGGAACTCAACAACCTAGTTCTTCTTCGTTCTCTCGTGCTACGAATGTAGAAGTAGCAGAGATGTACCTCTAGAGTTAGTTAGATATTTTAGTCACGACATTCTTAATATGTTAGATGAAGAAGAGATAAATAATTTTGATATACTTAAGTAGTGGAGACAAAATGAGCGTCACTACTCAATTGTTTCTATTATAGCACATGATCTACTAACACCTCTGATATCAACTGTAACATCTGAGTATGCTTTTAGTACATGTGACAGAGTTCTAAATGATTTGAGGTAAATGCTTAAATCAGACATATTAAAGAGTTCAGTGTGTCTAAAAGATTGAGAGGATGTAGAACTTCGAATCCAAAATAAAGTGGACATTATATTAGTCGAAGAACTTCAAGAGTTGGCTACATAAAATGTAAGTATAGTTTATGTAAATTTATTTATTTTTTCTTATTTTTAAGTTTTACAAAAAATTGTACACGTAACAACTAGTTCGTACACAATTTTAACTCCACTTATGCTAAAAAAAGCCGGTCTCAAGCCTAAAAAAAATGAAGAAGTTTTAAATGTCAATTTTATCATACCTTATTTATTTTTAATTTTTTAAAGTCCAAAAAAAACTGCATTTAAACACACACACACACACATATATATATATATATATATATACTAGTTGTGGAACGTGCGTTGCACCTTTTATAGCCGTAATTGAATTTCTAGCAACACTGGTAAATTTAGGAAACAAACTAATAAATAATCAAAGTGTTAGATGAAATTTAATAAATACAATTTTTTAAATATACATAGGAAAATGAATTAGACCCACAATAGAATGTTGCTTACAAAGAGAACAAGCAACCTTCTGCAAACCAAGTAAGTAAGAAATATAATTCTAAAAGCAAAAGTTCCAACTACCAGCAGATGCAAAAGGAAGCATATAAGACATAATCTCAAAAAAAGTCAAATCAGACTGGCAATTATTAAAGAATTATTGACTGGAAAAGAAGGAAAAGAAAAATAATGATTATCTCAGTGATTGACAATCCAAAAATTCAATAAGAAAAATAATACTTGAGAATCTTCAACATATTTAGGCAAGTTTTCCAAGTAGAACTCTCATTCTTGTTTGTGCCAGTCAACAACTTCATCCTCTTTCGGCATCATACCAAGCTTAAACTCATTAGACAGTGATACAATCTTTGAGTAGATGTTGGAAACTGGCTCCATGGCATATGGAGGTATGCCAGTACTCTCGACCAATAATTTTAAATCAATATAGTCCTCGATTCCTGTAACATTTGCTTTCAAGAAATCAATAAACATGGAAGTGTCAATCAGGGGCGGAGGGGAGGGGGGTCCTGGGCACCAGGGGCGGAGGGGAGGGGGGTCCTTGGGGTGCCCAGGACCCCCCAAATTTCTGAAACTGTATTTTTTTTTTTAATTTTTAATTTTTAATTTTTTTTTTTTTTTTTTTTGGGTAAGTGATAACCATAAGCCCAAATCAAAACATAAGAAAATTGTCCAAACTATAAAATACTCAAAACAATGCTGTAAACCCAACAAATATTACCCTACCTAAATTCCAATTATCCAACCAACCAAAAGTCCAATTCATACTTCTTCTTCAATTTGATAGACAGAAACACAATTGCAAATACACAATCAGTAAAATTTCATCGGTTCAGCCCTTATTTCGGAATACGCAAATAAATAAAAAATTGAATCACTTCCTCATCTTCTACAAAATTCGGATCGAATAATTGATTTGGCGATTCCCTACATCATGTTCACCGTATAACGTAACAAACTAATAGCAAATCAGCAATGGAGAGTCCTTCTTTCTGGTAAAATCTTATGTTTATGGGGAGATGAAATTGATATGGAATTACAAAATTACAAATGATTGGCCCATTCCTCAAATGATAATACAAAATTAATAAATGCATTTTGCTTGTTAATACATATCGTGTTCAATTGATTTTTTTTTTCTTTTGAGCTTGAGTAATATTTAATTTCATTTGTAAACCGGATCTTCCTATTTTGGAGGATAATTTTATAGTAGGCAACGTGAATAAGAAAAGTTTGACTAATTTTAGATCTTGAATATTTTTGTGCAATTCTTTTGTAAGCTTTTTAAAGTCTATGACTTATAAAAAAATATTGTTCTCCTAAAAATGAGTTCAATAATTGTGGTTTGAGAAAAAAAATTTCGGGGGCAATCCCCCGAACCCCCGTGAGGGCTTCGCACCTCCCCCGCCCCGCCCCGCCCCATAAAGGACCCCCCAACTTCAAAAGTCTGGCTCCGCCACTGGTGTCAATGGATTGGAACTTAAAGAAGCAATATATTTTTTAAAGAACACGTCAAATGCAAGCCTTCCAATCTACACATTGAATACAACTAACATCAATTAAGCTCTTCTTAGAAGAGCTAAAATTACCCAATCCATGAGTAGGGGAAACAACACAAATGCATACTTGTCTCTCAATGCGCCATAAAAACTCAAATCATTTCTCATAGGGCACTTGAAATTAACTTACGGAAAGTAGTGGAAATTATATCCACATTTTTATTGTTGCAACATCAAGGTTTCATAATTAATTGATTTAGAAAAAGAGTCACATACCAGACAAAAATATTATTACCAGACAAAAATATTATTAGAGACAAATCAGATATATGAAAACTTGGCCAATATCTGCTCAAGAAAAAAATTTGACCAGACAAATCATAGAACTTATACAAATAACAATGAATAAGTCTAGATATGAAGAATGGTGAACTCATCAAACAATTGTCATATCAATTCTTCACATTCAACGCTGAAGAAATATGTCAAACTTCAAACTAAAATTGATATTTAGCACAAAGTCAAATGTACAGGATATATGACGCCGTTAATTGAGTGCGTGCTTCCACAAAGAAACTGAAGATTCTAAAAATCAAGATCTTCAAACTAAAACAATAAAAGAAGGGTTCATCAGTTGTCAGTTGATACTAAAATCTGTGCCAATTTTATTTTTATTGTCTATGCACGGGCATGTGAATACAATTATGTGAATCAATGGCCTCTTTTAATACTATGTCTAAAGTTGATTTTTTTTTCTCATTTTTACTTAACAACGGTTGCACTAACTGCTTACCTCCTGATATTTGTAAATCCTCAATCGTAATTGATTTCCCACAAAACAAAAATGAGAATAAAATACAATTCTTGAAAATAGTCCCAAATCAATAGAGCTAATAATTATTTTTAAATCAAATCAGGAGACTAAAAAATTTGAATAAATCTTTTAATTAAACCAAAAATGATTTAGAAAATTGTAATATATTGATAATAAGTTAAAACTTAAAACATACATGCAAAAATTAATCCTAATAATTAAGACAGCAATAAGAAACAAGGTTTGATATAAGAAAAATGTATAGCATTTGGATCAAATAAATACACGTGTGAGATTCATGAGTTGTACATGCCACAAACTTCCAAAATAATATCTTTACTATTGACTTTTTATAAAAATATTGTAAATTAGATAGATTATTATTTAAGAAAAGCATATGTATAACTACTTCTGTGACATAAATGATAAATCATGACTTATTTTATCCAGGGTCTTCTTTGGCTTCTGATGTATGACCCGTTTAAGCAACCACAAGGTTCAAAATAATTATCAGCATGTACAAACTTGGACTAATAAATGGTTATATTTTTTAGTATTTATTGTTTCTTTCTTCGTAAGAGTTTTATTGATTGGTGTTCAAAAAGTGCAACTCATTCGTTTAGTTACAATTGCATAAATTGAGAAATGTCAAAAGTGTGCTTAAACCTAAAGGAAAATGAATTGCAATATATGAAATTAATGCCACCCCATAAAAGCAAAGATTTAGCAAAGCACTCATGAGACTAACCGATTTTCTTCTTTTGCTCTTCTTAGAGTTTTTCATATATCTTAATAAAATTTACATGTTTCATAATTTTTTCCCCTTGTCCATTTATTAGTCCATGATTCAATGTATCTATGGTGTGCATAGATACCTTTGGTAAAAGACAAAAATGACTCCATATATTGTTTAATGCTTGTTCATCTTCTGAATAAAAAATATTGAATATAAATTGCCATTAACATATATAATTAACTAACCTGTATAATTTGCTATCAGTAGTAACCTAAAATTAATGACTTCGCAAGCTTGGCCCATACTTTGAATTTGTAATCTGCGTCACATTAAAAAATTCAGAAACTTTTATAAATGCGTGTTTAATATTATGATCATTCTAGGACATGCAAATACCACATACAGCTTGAACTTTTTCCCTTTTGATAATCTGATATGCTATGGTAGATTATAATTAATCAATTATTGCTTGTTCAATAACTATTTCCAAGCAAAATGTACAGATATTCACAATGTATTCTTCAATAATTAACCCAAAAAGAAAAGAAAAAACTACATTTAAAGGGACATGAAATTGTATACTTGAATACACTAACAAATTTAGTGGGGATAAAGAAAAGAAAGCCATATCATAAAATCACTGGAATAAATACCTCATTAGTCGTATTGTAACACCAATTTTCTAGTTCGGCCAATCCAACCTTGATGTATTCACCATTGCTAAACAAGCAGCAATCTCCTCCTAGTAAAAGGCTGCAACAAGGAAAAGAACATTAATTTCTTAGTCTAATGGATGAGTGTCAATATGATATGCACATTAGTACATGCTTCAATTGTAATACCTATTATTTTGGCGAAACAAAATATATGTTTGAACGCCTTCCGAACCAAAATTACAGGTACGTGAAGATATGATATACAATAAATTATGTCAACTCGATACCAAATATTGAACATCATAAAGATGTAATAAGTGTTGACAAGCATATTGGGAAGAAACCTTAGATTCTAAATTTTAGACAAATTCAGAAAACATAAAAGTACAAAAGTTAAACAGCCCACTTAAAAGAAACTTCACAAAAATCACTTATTTTTCAAGAACTGAGTAAAAGAAAAGCAAAAGGATTAAAACTTCGAAAAGAAACAAAAATGATCTTCTTCGTTATTCTCTTTATCTAACCTTTATTTCTACATTATCCATTTTAGGACGTCCAAGAAATAAAAAAAGCTTCATTTCAGAAAGTCAAAGTTCTCACATCAGAAGTTCCCCTATACCCACACTAAAAGACAAACTTCAGAAAGAAAGAAATCATTAATTTCTTGAATTCCAAATTTTACACAATGGAAATTGAGGAAAATACAATTCAAATGTCATTATCATATTACTATACATAAAAAGTTTCTCTTTCAAAATATTTATCTCAAATCGTGGGAAGGAGGGAGGAGAATAAAATTCACCACTTTTCCCTCTACAACCCATGGAGAACAATAGAAATAAATAAGAAAGAGAAGCAACATAACACATGCCAAAAAAGGACAAATGAAACTGATATTCTAAAGTAGAGGATGTCTCTCTAATTGGTGATGGATTTATCAAAATGAGAATTTTATAAGTTGAGCCTATTGCAAGCAGAAAGTCCACTTGTAATCATTACAACTAGTTATTAGTAGAAGACTAAAGCTGAAGAGCATCTGTAGTACGTGTCTTTGGGTGTCCACTAACTTCATTAAAAGTACAAACATCTGAAACAGCAAGTGACTTATTGGGTGCATCGGATGAAGTCTCTTTAGACATGCAGTTTTGTTGCTTGTATTGAAACCATATCTGAACCTAATATACTAGAAGAGCGACACGAGGGTTATAGCGATCCAAGCAAGACAGAGAAATCGAGTTGTGATGAGATTAGTTTAAAAAAACAGACATATGACCTCAGTTCATTTCACTGCAGGTTTTCCGACACGACCACTTGAACGACTGAAAATAAAATGCCAAAAATACAGAGTCCCTACAGGTATTTTCAACAATTGGAAATCTTTAAGCAAAATCTAAGGCTCTACACAATCGATAGTTAATGCACACGTTAAGTGCTCACCTGAAAACTCTTGCCAGTTTCTTATAAAACTCCTTATCCAGAGATTGTTCTTTATATTCTTTAAGTAAATGCTCCATCTTCTCAACCTGTTTGATTGATGAAACAATATAAGTCTCCAGATGATTGTCCAAATTCTCCGAGTGCAATTACAACAGACAGTACATAAAATTTCTTCACAACAAATTGTCCACAATATTGATGCATAGCATTTGAAGTCATTTAAGTATTAAATTTCCTTAAATGCATGATAAGTGCGGTTTTTGCACTTATTTTAGCCTTTAAAAATGGATAATTGTGAGTTCTTTAGAGTTGTTTACCGCTTATTTTTGTTCTTTTGTTCATTTAGGTAAAAACCCGAGCTTTGATGGTGATTGGAAGAGATCCACGCGAAAAATGAGCAAAAAGGACTAAATTTGTGTAAATCAAGAATCTTGGGGACCAAAAGATAACTATGTCTAAAGATGGAGGACCAATGTGGCAATTTATTGAGGACCTATATGAAAGACAACCAAAACTTCAAGGACTAAAGTCAACATCTCAGATAGTGCAGGGACTGGAAGTGCAATTAATTAAAATTCAAAATCTGGCACTTGGGAAATTGGCCCATGCGATCGCATGGGCCTAGTGGTGTGCGATCGCAAGATGGCATTTTTTCCAGCAGAGAGCTTTGTGGCTCTTCCATGCGATCGCATGGATTATAACCATGCGATCGCATGGTTCATTTTTTGATCCTCCGCGATTTTTTGTTCAGTTTTTCAGGGGCATTTTGGGAATTTAACTTTTCACGAATTTTAGGGTTTAAGTAGCCGTTTTTCTGCATTTTGAAGACACTTTCATTTTCTTACACTTTTTCCACACATTAGAAAGCTCTCCAAGGAAGAAGAAGAGGGTTAGGGTTCTTGAAAAACTCCATTGAAATGGGTTTTTCTTGACTTTTTGTACATCATTGTGTGTATTTTGTAAATAGAGGAAGATGGATGGAGGTTTATAGTGGGCAAATGAAGACAACCATGGGCTCAAGCTAAATCTTGCATTTCTCTTGACTTTATCAAACCCGGTGATGTATTTTGTATCTATTTTCCATTTTGTCTTTGTAAATACTATGGGCTAATTTTATTTACTAGGAATGAGATGAATCCATTTATGAAGCTTTAAAGTGCATTGTTCTTGTTATTGATTCCTTATGTTTGGTTTTATGGTTGTTGATTATTGGGCTTTATTGTGTATTGAGATGATTGATCACCATTGAAATGCTTTTGTGACTTAGTTGCTACCGGGAGGTTGAAATTAGGTTTAGCACATTTAATTGACAACACAAGGCTTATGGAATGTAGGAATACTTGTTCATACTTTGTGCAATCAATTTTGAATGTTCTTGAGTTTTAATGCAATTTTACATATACGTTCTCTCGGTAGGAATGCTTGGGGGTCTTGTGTAAAAATTAGGTTTGGCTCTACTCGGGAGAGATTGCTAGACATTTTAGGAGCATGGATTGTCATAGTAACCTTATGTTGGAATTGATAATGGGAAATGAAACTTTAAAGTGGAATAGTTGGTGAAGTCGAATTCCTAGTATTTTCTTCTAATTGATTTTATTTCCTACAAATTTCTCTTTTAATATTTTTCTTATTAGTTTATTTTTCATCATCTTTGAATTCTAGGTTTAATCATCAAAACAAAATGTTTTATTGTGTGTTTGAAATAGGGCTAGATTGAGTTGGATGTTAGCAAAATTATCTATCCTCGTGGGTTCGACACTTTCTCATCACTTTATTACTTGAACGCGACCCGTGCACTTGCGGTACATTTTTAGCGAACAATGCACTCCATGGAAAACTACCATTTCTGTCCTTTAGACTCCTTTGCTGAAGCATTGAGAACAATAGGTCATAAAAGTACAAAAAATAAGTATCAACTTTCCTTGTTGATCAACGGTAATCAATGCAATTTATACGATCTACCACGGCTTCCCTCATGAATAAAGAATATATACAATCAAACAGCTAGAGATCTAAGCAAATTAAGTTTAATAAATAAGCAAATCTTCCATTTCTATAATCAAGGATATTCACAAATGATAAACAAGTTTCTAGACTACAAAGCACACTAATCCGATAAACCCAACAACAAAATTGTAAAATAACAAATTTCTTACAGTTCAACCCTTTAGTATCAAACTATATTTAACATCATAACATTGCAAAGTTTCCCAAATAAACCAAAAATAATAATACACCCTTAAAATTAAAACAAGCCCAAAATTCACTGTTCACCGAATAGCAACTTGTAAACACAATCATTATATAATAGGAGTTTTGCAGAATCCAAATGAACCACAAGCCTATGTTTGGTATGAGGGGAAAATGGGTAGGACAGAAAGAGAGACGAGAAGGGGCTTTCTATCCAATGTGATTCGACATGTGCTAGTTCAAATATATAGACATGTAAGGAGAGAGAAATGGCATTATGGATTTTTGATGTAATTCAATATGAATATCTTCCCAATTTTCTTAATTTTCGGTTCATCTTCTTCTTTAATTCCTTCCCAATTCTATTTTTATGTCGATTATGTTAAATTGAGCTGAAATTTATACTCCATAGTTCAAATTCTTCATACTGGTACTGATTTGAGCTTGATGTGTCCATTAATTAAGCTCCAACCATTACAATTAAACATTCAATTACTCATGGAGCAATACCAAACCCAATTTTACACAATTCTGTCACAGTGAAACATTATATACTACTAATCTAATTTATTTGTTTGTTTGTAGGAAAATTATAGTTCCAGAATTCCAGAACCAGGTACAAAAACTGAAGAAGATGGTACGACATAAAAAAAATGAAAAAAAAATGAAAAATAAGAGCAAGAATTTTTATTCAAATTACAAAGAGAAATTACGAATTGACATACAAATACTACTATCCAGAACCAGACAACTTAAAATTTTCATAAAACAAAACAATAAAATCTACAATTTTTTCTTCAATTAGCAAAAAAAATGAATAAATTAACAGCAAAAAAAAATACTACTTACTGGCACGGCAGCCGGACGCGCCAGCTCTGTGGAGACCCTTTTTCTTGATTATAAAACTGTATCCAATGAAAGCACTCGACGCCACAGCCAACCCGAATCCTATTAAATTGGCTATGTACATGACCCGACCCGATTTTGAAAGAAACCTTGGTGAGAGAGCAAAAAAAGATGCTACTGAATCTGGATTCCAACCTTCGCGGCTTCGTTTTACCCGGGAAGATGTCGTCAAAGTTCAACGACAATGAAATGGCACCATTCTTCGGCTTCCTCGGTGCTGTTGTCGCCGATTCCCCTTCCAGATCTAGCTTCATATGGTGGTTGAAAGGAAGGGGATTCTAGGGTTTTTCGGATTTACCACAAAAAGTTCAAAAATGAATTAAAATTGAACTACACCAATACGACCCCATTATTGTCGAAATGTGAAAAGTATCAAAGAAGGTTTCTCTATGGAAGAAGAAAAAGAAGAGAAATTACTTACCAGCAAGAGATGGAGGAAGAAACGGCGCACAGGTAGGTAGGGTTTCAAGGTTTGTATACCAAATGAAATGAGGAGCGTGAGTTAAAAAATGAAATCACCGTGACTTACTCATACGACGTCGTATAGGTTGAATGATGAATAGTAAATAAATGATACACACTTATATAATAGTAATGATAATGATATTTATATCGACCCATGAGCCACAGGCCAGTCTGGGCTCTTTTTTTTAGACGTGCTGAGCTCGACTCATCCTTATAATGGCCGAGCTCGGTCCATTGCCATATCTAGTTATTGAGAACATTTAAATTTCTAAAGAATCTACTAAAATCTAAGTTGAGGGCACCTAAATTTTAATGTATTCTACTTTAAATCTAAATTTGGGAAACCTCAATTTATATGAATTTTTAAAATTCATTGAATTATGAATTGAGGAAACTTGTAGACTCGAATTTTTAATAATTTTCAGTTGTTTTTTTATTGCTCTCTAGAAAGCATAAAAGAAAATGGATATAGAGGTGGCTCGGCTCGGTCCGTTACCCACTGAGCTCGGCTCATCTCCATAAGTGATGCTCGGTTCAACCCATTGACTCTGGGTCGAACGAGTGGAGTGGAGCGGCCCACGAGCTCGTCTTTTTTTTTTTTTAATATTGTTTCGAAGAATTTAAAAATAAAAAAATAAATAAAGTATGAGAAATTTTTTCTGTTAAAACTTAAAATTTGAAATCCTCATCTTTTTTTTTGGGGGGGGAAGGGGTTGGGACCGGTTACTTTGAACATAAGTTGAGTTAAAATTGTATAAGAACAAGTTTTTACATGTACAATTTTTTATTAAAATAAGACGAAGAAAATATCAAATATTCACGCAAATAATACTTACTACAAATTCAAGTATTCTGTATTCAAATCTTCAAATTCTTAGACATCATTTTGTCCACTTTATATTGGATCCGAAGTTCGGTATCATTCCAGTCTTTTAGACACATTAAGCTTTCTAATATGTCGGTTTTAAGTCTTGACCTGAAATAAGACAGAACCCTGCCACCTGGGATCGGTTACTTTGAACGTAAGTTGAGTTAAAATTGTATAAGAACAAATTTTTACGTGTACAATTTTTTATTAAAATAAGACGAAGAAAATATCAAATATTCACGCAAATAATACTTACTACAAATTCAAGTATTCTGTATTCAAATCTTCAAATTCTTCAGACATCATTTTGTCCACTTTATATTGGATCCGAAGTCCGGTATCATTCCAGTCTTTCAGACACATTAAGCTTTCTAATATGTCAGTTTTAAGTCTTGACCTGAAATAAGACAGAACCATGCTACCTGTACTAAAAGCAGACTCCAATGTTACAGTTGATACTGGATGTGTTAATATTCCTTATACATTTGACATAAAGTTTATTCTAAATTACCACACGTTAGTGGATTTCCGTACGTTAATTTTTGTGAAATTATCATTACTATTATTTTAGTACCCTCCAAGTTAAGGTTGGAATCCATAATAGATACTAATATAAATAACATATGCAACTCTTCCCAATATTTTCTAAATTTAGCCTCCATCACATATTTAATATTAGAAAAAATAGTAAAATCCTTATACATATTAAAGTTGTTAGCAATATAATAAAAATGATTGAGAACTAGTGGAGTAGTCAGATAATATACACCTGAATATGCATTTGTTGTGTCGAAAAAAAATTTCAAAAAATTTCTAACACGAGCACATATTTTTCAATCATATGTTTACAAATCATATTCTGGGCCGTGTGACTGTCGGTCGTTATAATATACAGTAATACAATTTTCGTACCCTTCACAAGATTCAAGAATGAGATATGTTGAATTCAACCTATGGACTACATCAATGCAAAAATATTTTTCTCAGAGTCCATTTTCAACACATAGACCAGTAAAAACTTGTTTTCTAGTTGGTGAGGCCGTAATATAATTGATAGCGTATCTAATTTTTTTGTAATTGTACATCGATGAATTTTAACTCATATTTCACAACTAAATTAAAAACATGACATACACAACGAATGTGAAATAAAATACCATCAAATTCATGATGTAAATGTTGAATTAATTTTTCAATTACTATATTGTTGGGGTCGGTATTGTCAAAAGTAAAACTACGAATCTTCGTTTCACAATTAAATTCACGTAAATATCAACTAAAATATGAAAATTACAAACTCCATTATGAGGATAGTTAATTGTTCTAAACACTATTATTTTTTTATGCATTATCCAATATTTATCAATGTAGTATGCAGTTACAACCATATATTATTTTTGGTTATTACTGGTCTATAAATTTGAAATGAAAGATAAAACACCGTTATAATTATTAATATAACTTATAATAGCTTTTTTCTTTTATTAAATAAAATAACAGTGTCTTTCTGAATAGTATTTATAGCAACAGATACGTACCTTGGTTGGAGATATATGAAGTTCGTGAAATGAGGATTTTCTACCAAGCTCAGTGGAAACTCGGCACTTGCCACCAATTGCGGGATTTCTTCGTGGTGCATGTTGTATTGTGAATATACCCAATTGTTTAGATCGGGGGTACCACTGGAGCCGGCTCCGAGAGATCCAAATTGGAGTTGTGTTTGATTTGATTACAATCCTCCGTGTTTGAACACACTTTTTGAAGTGTCTGTTTAGATAGGTCGTGCCTATCCCCTTTTGACACACTAACTTTTCTTTACAGTATTTTACACTGGACTTTGTGCTCATGGACTCCGTCTATTAGTTCACCAGTAGGCATCAACTCAAAATGTTGCCAGCACCTAGCATTTTATCTTTTTGGCTTTTCGTTTAGTGCTATAACTGGTAATTGTATTTGTATGTGTGTCGACATCTTCTTGAATGTCATCTAAATCAATCGTATCAGTGCTACTTTCAAACTCATCAACAATATCGCGAGAAATTGGAGTGTCATTAAGAGTACCGAAATCATCATCACTTTAATTGCACACCATTTCGAATAAATTATAAAGAGAATAGTAAAAAATGTAGTAGAAATTTAGAAATGTAGTAGAAGTAGAAAATTAGAAATATGGACTAATATTGAGATAAATAATTATAAACTAATATAGATAGATAATGAGATTTGAAAATTATTGTTAAATTTGAGTATATACTAGATTGAAAGATTGATGTGTGAAAAAAATGAATTTATGTATTTATAGAAAAAAAATTGAAATTGCAAAAATATAAAAATAAAAGAAAATCAGCGAGCATCAAGCTCTTGAGGCTTGCTCTCTTCAACCATGTTTTTTTTCTTTTATCATCTGTGCTGTTTTTTTTTTCTTTTAAGAGTTGGCTGTTTTAAAGGTCAAGTCAAAAACTAAAGTCAAGGCTTACCTCGGATCAAGTCAGCACCACCCGCAGGTTCAGGAGAAAGCGAAGTTCTAAAGAAAAGAAAGAATCGAAGTTGTTGTAAGTTCAAAGGTCTTTTCGAAAGAGGTTGTTGTTAGCCACTTAAAAAAGTGACCGTTTGAAGCTTGCTCAAACAATCACTTTTTTTTTTTTTTACCATTGGACCATGAGCCACGATCGCTTTTTACGAGAGGCTCATGGGCATTTTGCCAAGCCATACAAGTTTGACTCTTTTTTTTTTTGTGGCTCGGTCCAAGTTCAGGCTCGTCCCGCGACGTGTTCGAACTCATTATTTATGGGATGAGCCGGCGAGCTCACGAGCCGTTCGGCTTTTTCGCCACATATAGATGGATGTTAAGTACAAGTGAGACTAAATCGTGGATTCTCATAAATCAAGAAGTTTAGTGAAATCTCCATCCACCGAAAAGTAATAAAACATATGGACGGGATACTTACGATATGGAGTCTCATAAATCAAGAAGTACAAGTGAGACTAAATCGTGGAGTCTCATAAATCAAGAAGTTTAGTAAAATCTCCCTCCATCGAAAAGTAATAAAACATATGGACGAGATATTTACGACATGGAGTCTCAAAAATCAAGAAGTACAAGTGAGACTATATCGCATGAATCAAGAAGTTTAGTGAAATTTTCCTCCACCAAAAAGTAATAAAACATATGGACGGGATATTTACTATATGATATTTTAATAGAATTTTTTAATTAAATTTCAAAGTGGGATGACAAAAAAATTCGTCGCCCCAGACCTGCCCCGCCTCGTCGCACCCCATCGCGCCGAGTAATGGGAACGGGTTTGGGACAGAATTTTCTGCCCTGCGGCCGGTCCGTCCCGTCCCGCCCCTTCAAATTTTTTTTTTTTTGAAAAATCATAAAATATAGTAGAAATTATAATTTTCAATAAAATTGACTAAAAAAGAATCGAATTCGGGTTGAAACTTATAAACTACCAATCTTAACCACTACACCACAACTTAAATTTATATTTTTTTTGTTTTGTTTGGTACAAATATTTAAAAAATTTGTATTTCTTTTTTTTTTTTAATAATTTTTCAGTTTAAAAAAAATAAAAATTTAACAGGAGGAGCAATTGGTGGGTCAAAGGGTCGCCCTGCCCCGTCCCGCTCCGTCCCACAAATTCGCAGGTTGCGGGGCAGAGTCGGGCGGAGTCGACCCGTCCCATTGCCACCCGGGTCACGGGCAGAGCGGAGTGGGGTCCAAAGTCGCTAGGGAAGATGTGGGTACATTCGCAGATTGGGTTGTGCGGGTACAGAAAATGTTTCGGGTCGGCCCAAACCATAAAATTCCATTCACTCTCCCCACCCCACCCCACCCCACCCCACCCCACCCCACCCGTATATATCTCCTCACTATATATACAGACACGATAATTATAATTTAACAAACTTTCTTGTTGGGTTTTTGCCGAAGACTCAAGTTTATCTACAATCCACAATTTCTCTGGGTCAATCGAAATACGAAGTTTGATTTTTCTTCTCTTCAAATTGCAGCACAATCGGCGCGTTTTCTTCAGGTTATTTTTCTTTTTTGCTTTCAAAGAAAGAATTCATTTGTTTTGGGGTGAAATCTTGTAAGTTCTGTAGTAATTGAAAGCTTTTGTGGTGCTTGATTAGGTAATATCTTATGGATGGCAATAATTGGAGGTCGAACTCGGGTCAGGCGCAGATTCCGGGTCAGGTTATCGGTGGTGAAGCTCAGGCAGCTCCGGGTATGGATACCGGCGATTGGAGGACTCAGCTACCATCCGATTCTAGACAGAGGATTGTAAACAAGATGTACATAAATGCTTTTACTCCATATTTGATTTTTTAAATTTTTTTATCTTTTAGGGTAGAAATTATTATTAGTTCACGTTGACTTGCCTGAAATCTTGAAATTCATTTTTTTTTTTTAAAGTTCTGAAATTTAAAAAATGACAAGTTATATCATATCATATGTCGGCCTTTTCAACTACTGCGATTAATTATCAGTTTGATTTGGTTTACTACAAATCTTGTTGTTAGTGATTAAGTTGTCAGTAAGGAAATAACAGCATGATGCTTCACATGCATAGAATGGACACCTTGAAGAGGCATCTTCCTTTCTCTGGACAAGAGGGACTGCAGGAACTCAAGAAAATAGCAGTAAGATTTGAGGAAAAAACTTATACTGGTGCAACAAGTCAGGTATATCTGTCACAAAACTCTTGATTTGTGCTGTGTGCATTTCGAACTATACATTTCTCCTGATCATTTGCCTACTCGGTCTACTAAAACTAACTTGGCATGTTTTCCATTTATGTCAGCGTATAGCACAATGAGTTTTATTTGATTCTATTTTCAGTTCTAAACTTTTGTTGATAATGTGTTCCTCCAGTCAGATTACTTGAGGAAGATATCTTTGAAGATGCTGACAATGGAGACAAAATCACAGCCCATGGCCAATTCTCTTCAGTCCAATGCTCCAAGTAATAGCAAAAATCCCCAAGATCCAGGTAATGAAATCCATGTACTTTACCGTGCACATAACAAATAAATTTTCTCGTGCTTTTGAAACAACTAGTTCCTGTTGTTCTTTACTTTTACGAGATGCAAGGAGTTTAGCCCGTCTTCTTGTTGAGAGATACTCGTACATTTTACTAGCATTTGCTTGCAATCTTGACTCTAGAAACTTCTTTGCATGATCAAACACTTTCACTAGGTTTTCCCTTATATAAATAGACCAGCAAGGTCATCTCACCAATTGATACCGTCATGGCACTGTTTTTGCTAAATGGCCTACGTGTGCATTGCGTTGATTGATATATCTTGAAGTCTTTCGGGTTCGCTCTTCTTCTCAACCCCAAGAGACTTCATACATGCCTCAGTAACCACAAGGCTTGAAAGTTGATAATCTTTAATTTGGCCGGAATTGTGCTAAAACTGTTTCGATGACTGACCACCTCCTTCTTCCTTATATTTTTTTTCTCAGGCTCTTTGAGTTTTTCAACACTTCCAACTCACATGAGATCCACCAACTGAAACTGTAAACATCTGATCGCCATAAAATTAATGTGTCTAATCCCTTCTTGTTCTCCACCAAGTCTTCCATGTAGAGATCTATTCGTTGTTTTAGTAGCAGAAGTCTTTTGATTCTCTTGATGACTCGTGATCTTATTTTGATGTAGTCAATTAATATGAGAATGGTGTTATTCCACACAGCTCAATTCTTCTTCGTAATATCAAAATTAATTAAAACGCATCTGGATTTCGGAAGTTCTTGTTCATGCACTCTGCAATCAGCTATAGGAGCCAGAGGCCTGTGTTTCTTGAAATTTAAGCAATACACCATCATCTGAATCTTTAAAATCCCATTAATTGCAAGGTTTTCCAGTGCCTGAATTGCCTGTAAGTTCCACTATGTATCGGCCTGTTGACGTGTTCCTATGAATTGCTAAAAGCTCATTAGTTTTCAAGCTCCATTGCCTGAATTCCCTGTAAATGCAACATTCCATGGCCTATTTGGGGAAGAGTGTTTCCATAGTTTCTTCTCTATCTGCTTTCAGTTCTTCTTTACTAACTTTATTCTTTTGTGCGTAAGCCTTCTGTCTTAATCACATATAACACATTTTCCTCTTGGTAGAGAATCAGTGAATCAATATTGGGGAAAAAGATATTTTAAGATAGTCTTGTTTCTAATGAATTGATTTTTGTTTGTTGTACTTCTGATGTCCAGTTGCCTTTGCATTCGTCAACGTGAGGCTTTTCTTTTATTCTCTCTCTTATTATCATTCATTCCATAACAGGATCTTTATATATGTGTTTTTGTATGTATTTTAACAGCTTCTCAAAGCATGCAATCCCAAATACCAAATCAGGGGCAGCCCCTACCTATTCCAATGGGGACTAATCAATCTCAAGTGCGACAACAGCTGTTATCCCAAAATATTCAGAATAATATGCCATCAACAGGAGTGCCAAATTCTGCTAGTTTGACATCAGCACTTCCCCCTGTTGGTGGCGTGTCTCAGGGTACCATGCCTAATGTTGTTGGCCAGAATCCCAACATGCAGAACTTACAAAACATATCTAATGTAGCTCCAAATGTAGTGGGAAATTCCATGGGGCAAGGGGTACCTTCCAATATGTTTACCAATACCCAGAGATCAATTCAAGGAAGGCAACAACCGGTTGTGCCCCAAGAGCAACAACAGTCTCAGAATTCTCAGCAATATCTTTACAATCAGCAGTTGCAACAACACCTTATGAAGCAAAAGTTCCAGCAGGGAAATATCTCACAATCCCTTGTACAGTCTCAGATCCAGCAACAGCAGCAGCAACAGAATTTATTGCAACCAAATCAGATCCAATCCTCTCAGCAGGCTGTTATGCAACCTTCTTTGAGGCAGTCGGCCACTTCATCTAGTCTTCAGCAAAATCAGCAGTCATCTATTCAGCAATCAACTCAATCTATGCTTCAGCAGCAATCACAATCAGTCCTCAGGCAACAACAGCCACAACAGTCTTCCCTCATTCATCAGCAACAAACGTCGATGCCGCAGCACCCAATATTACCTACACAACAGCAACAGCAGCTTAGTGGGCAGCAGCCAAATGCTACAAGCATGCAACAGAACCAGCTAATTGGGCAAAAAAATAACATTCTTGATGCGCAGCAGCAGCATCAGCATCAGCAACAGCAACAGCAACAGCAACAGCAACAGCAACAGCAACAGCAACAGCAACAGCAAAGGATGATGAGCCAGCAGAATAATCATTCCAACCTGCAACAGCAACAGAATATTGGTCAGCAAAACCTTCCAAACATACATCAACAGCAGTCAATCGCTCAGCAGAGTAGCCTCCCAAACATGCATCAGCAGCAGTTAGGCCCTCAAACTAATGTTTCTGGGTTCCAGCAGCAGCAAATGGTTGGAATTCAACCTGGTAACTCTGGTTTGCAGAATAATCAGCAATCTGTTCATTTGTTACAGCAATCTAAGGTTGCAGTACAGCAACAAATGCAGCAGAATGTGGCAAACTTGTTGCCTACCCAAGCTCAACAGTCACAGTCTCAGCCACCACAGCAGCAAATGATGTCACAGATCCAATCACAACCAGGTCAGCTGCAACAACAATTGGGTCTGCAACAGCAGGCAAATTCGTTGCAAAGAGACATGCACCAAAGGATTCAAACATCAGGTCCCTTGCTTCAACAACACGGTGCACTTGATCAACAGAAGCATCTGGTGCAGTCTCAAAGAGCCATTCCAGAGGCATCATTATGTGAGTTTTTGATGTTCAAGTTTTACACTATCTATTCTTTGTTGCTTGACATGAATTTCCTTTCTCTTGTTATTCTGATATCTGAAGTATGCCATTAAGATGTTTATTGATTCTGATACAATACTTTTCTACTTTAGCCTATTGTAATCATATGGCTATTGGATCTTATGTCTTCTCTTATTCATCCTCATTAGTGTTCTATCCTTATTTCATGATTTGGGTGTGAGTGCGTACTTAATACGTTGACAATCTTAGTTTTAATATACATTGTACATTGGTTTGTCAAGATGCTGTAATACATTTTTCTAAATTCTACTATGGTCTTTGCTTAGTGAAATAATTAATAATAGTAGATGACTTGAAATTTAGCAGAAGGCATTGCACATACATAAAGTTGACTAGGGGTTACACTTGAAATGAGTACATAAAGATGAAAAATCCCGAAAGCGGGAAGTTTTCCGTTCCATTTATCATCAGGCATGGTTCGTCCATGCTAATGCATTTTTCAGTCGATGAAGGATGTTTTGGCTGCTTATAAATCAGAATTGTGCATTACATAGCGAGAGGTGGAATTGAATGAGTTTTTCGCTATCTTCTATAAATGCTACAGTGTGGCCCATTTATGTTTTGTCCCACAACTCTCTCTCTCTCCATATGTCTATCTCTGTTCTCTCTTTCTCCCTCCCTAAATGGTTTGCTGGAAAATGCTTAATGTTGCAAAATATAAAATATAAATTATTTGGAAAAACCTAGCACTCAGAGATAGCTCTCTCTCTCTCTCCCCCACATGGGTCTATGTGTATGCATGCATCAGGCTTTGCCTTTACAAAACCAAATTCTTTCTCCTCTTATGTTGCACGATGGAACTCTCAACTCTTCTTGTTTTGGCCTCATTGTCAGATGGTCTAGGAGCTGTCTGGTCTATGGAGTATGGATTAACTCATGTCTTCATTCCTTGTACTTGATCTATGATTTATTCATGTGAAAATTATAAAATGGTGCACCAAAAGGAAAAGATCATTAGGTATACTCAACCGAACACTGTAAACACTAGCACAGTAGTTTGCTGCATCGGGAGCTAAAATTTGAGAATTTTTGGTTATAACTTTTTTGTTCAATCTAAAACTGGTGAAACTAAATCTTGTCTTGTGGTGTTTCTCTTGCTATCGTAAAATTTCAAGGAGTAATTCTCCTGCAAAAATTGCTCTGTTTTATCTGAATGTTGGAATGATGAATGCAAGAAAAAGGAAAAAAAAAACAAAAAAAAACAAAAAAAAACATTGAAATTCACAGAAGTAATGTTCTTGTTATTTCTTCCCTGCTATGTGGGCTGAGGGGGAAGGGGGATATGGCTTGATCCCAAGACCTCCAACTTTACCTTGACTATTGAATGTTTCTAATATTGAGGGATTATGGAGTGTAGCTTGTATTGTAATTGTGTTACTGCTGGTAAAAGGTTTTTTAATCACTTTATTTTTCCATCAGAATTCATAGAGTTTTAACTTGATTTTCATATTTTAACCTTTAAGTATTAAATTTGAGTTTGAAGCTTGAAATCATAATGTTCTTCGCTTGTCCAGAACCACATGAAGTTCCCCATTCAGTATTATATATCTCATTTATATTTGAATTATTATTATTATTTCCTCCCCTGATGGAACACGTGTCTAGTGTAGACATTTGTATTTTGGTTAATTAATTTTTTCATGTGAGATACTAGTCTCAAGAATTCTTTACGAATATTTGAAAATTTATCTACTCTGTGCAGTTCCAATCCATTTTAATAAATGGTTTATTTTTATGTTCATCAGAATTATGGCAATTATGTTTTATTTTTTCAAACATATCCACATATCAATACAGGTGCAAGTTCATTAAATGCGTACTGTGTGATAGAGTATTCATAAATCTGTAAATAAACTTTGCTCCTTGAATTCTTCACTTTTGTTTTGTTTACGCGGTCAATTTCACCATGGATATGAAAATATATTGAAATATGGGTATACAGAAGAAAATTGATATAAGGATCTGCATAGGAAATTTTGAATGAACAGTAATTTAAATATGTTACGGCTCAGTGGAACTTCTTAAAAGTAGATTGTTATGAAAAAAAAGAAATTTGCATGTCCAAAAAAAGAGTCTGCTGCTCTTTTGAGTCTTTTGGTTAGACTCCACAAGTCTCAATTTAATTCGCTAACTCTTTGCGATTCTTGTTGCCATAGCTTCTGCAACATATATTAGTCAGAGGATTACCTCGAAGAAATTGAAACAAGAGGACTTAATCAATAATAGTAAGCATGAAAAAGAAAACAAGAGGACATAATCAATCGTATTAAGCATGAAAAAGAGCATCCGTCTATGTTGCAACAAATCAATCAACCCCCTTGTGTGAACTTTGATTGAAACAAAATGTTGCTTCTCCCATTGTCACAACAAATTTACGCAGAGACTTATTTCTCATTTATGTAAAATTGTTTTGTTTTCATATCATCTAGTAGCTAATTCGTAATTTAAATTTTATCGCAGCATCTTTAGATTCCTCGTCACAGACAGGAAATGCAAATGGTGGGGATTGGCAGGAGGAGATTTACCAAAAGGTACTCCATTAAGATGGTTATCTTTTCCTGTCTATGATTTATTTAATCTTATGATATCTATTTTCAGCTAATAATAGCCATCCACAAACATGTTCACGTTATTAACCTTTTGTTATTTTTTATGTTTTTCTCGGAATCTGAAGTTATAAGACTTTACTTGCAGATCAGATCCATGAACGAGATGTATTTTCTTGAATTAAATGAAATGTACCAGAAAATGGCTGCTAAGTTACAACAGGTAAGATATTAATTTATAAGAATATTATACTTCGATTCAATCATTTCTTTTGTGGGCTGCCTTTTCCATCCATCTTTTTTGTCATGTATCTTGGTTGTATTGAATACCTTTAAAATGATGTAATAAACAAAGAAAAACAATGGCTGTCCACTCCATTTTATAAATAGCTAGTTAGTTTGCCAACTACACTCGTTGCTTCGAAGAACCTAAACATAACAATGCCACCACGCTCCCAGTTCCCCTGGAAAAGGGACAAATATCTTTAATGTTAACCCCTACCAAACTCTTCCTGGGGATGAAGTTATGGATAGAATAGTCCTAGATAGCAATATTCTCGCATGATAATGTCCTCTACTAAATTGATTTGTTGTTTAACAATGCATGTCTTACTGTGTTGCAGCATGATTCTCTTCCTCAACCGCCTAAGAATGAACAACTTGAAAAACTCAGATTTTTTAAGGTTATGCTGGAGCGCACTATTCTGTTTTTGCGGATTTCGAAGAATGAAGTTCAACATAATCACAAGGAGAAGATTGTTGCAGTTGAAAAGCAGATTATCAATATTCTTAACTCGAATAGGCCCCGGAAGCCTGTTTCTTCTATGCAGCAAGGGCAGCTTCCCCAGCCTCACTTGCATGCTATGCAACAGTCTCAGCAGCCACAATCTCAAATTTCTCAAATGCATCCCCATGAGAATCAAATGAATACGCAGATGCAACCTGTGAATATACAGGGTTCTATGGCAGCTACGCAGCAGAATAACGTAACCAACTTGCAGAATAATTCCTTATCTTCCGTTTCTAGTGTTTCAAATTCTCGCCAAAACATAATGGATGCACTACAATCTGGTTCAAATATGGATCAAGGTCAGGGCAATGCACTTAACTCGCTTCAATCTCTACAGCAAAATCCTGTCAGTGGTCCACAACAGGTGAACATGAACTCGATATCATCTCACAGTGGACTAACAACAATGCAGTCAAACCTTAATCCGCTACAACTGAATTCAAACATACTTCCAACCCAGCATGTAAAACAGGAGCAACAAATGTTTCCAGCACAGCAGATGAAACAACAATTTCAGCAGCGGCAGCAGCAATATATGCAAAGACAGCTGCAGCAGCAGCAGCAACAGCTGCAGCAGCAGCAGCAGCAGCAGCAGCAACAGCAGCAGCAGCAACAGCAGCAGCAGCAGCAGCAGCAGCAGCAGCAGCAGCAAACAAATCAGCAGCAGTTGGCAGCACATCAAATGTTACAGCTTCATCAGATGAATGAGACAAATGAAATAAAGATGAGGCAGCAGATGGGTGTCAAACCAGGAGTTCTTCAGCAACATCATTCCTCTGCCCAGCGTTCATCATATCACCAACCACTGAAGCCTGGAACTCCATTCTCTATTTCCTCACCGCAAGTCCTTCAGGCAGCATCCCCTCAGGTTGGACCTCATCCTTCCCCCCAAATTGACCAGCAGAATCTGCTGATGTCTCATCCAAAGGCTGGAACCCCCTTGCATTCTGCAAACTCTCCGTTCGTTGTTCCATCTCCATCAACTTCCATGCCACCATCAACCATCCCAGGCGAGTCTGATAAAAGCAACTCTGGTGTTGCATCCCTGTCTAATACTGCAAGTATTGGTCATCATCAAACAACTGGAGCATCCATACCAGCGCAATCCCTTGCTATTGGCACTCCTGGGATATCTGCCTCACCTTTGCTTGCAGAATTTATCAGTCCGGATGGTACTCATGGTGTTGTATCAACCATTGTTTCTGGAAACTCAAATGTTGTAGAACGACCACTTGAGCGCTTAATTAAAGTGGTTAGTATGAGACTTTTTCATGATTACTTATGTGGCATAAAGCGTGGCCTCATAATACATATTTGACTTCTACCTTTTTTTTTTTTTTTTTATCAGGTGAAGTCTATGTCACCTAAAGCATTGAGTTCCTCAGTTAGTGACATCAGCTCAGTAGTTAGTATGATTGATAGGATCGCTGGATCTGCTCCAGGAAATGGATCAAGAGCTGCGGTGGGTGAAGATTTGGTTGCGATGACTAAGTGTCGTTTGCAGGCCCGAAACTTTTTCACTCAAGATGGATCTAGTGGTACAAAGAGAATGAGACGTTATACAAGTGCAGTGCCATCAAATGTTGTTTCATCTACTGGAAGTGTCAATGATAGTTTCAATCAGTTAAATGGTACTGAATCTGATGGAGAGTCCACTGGTGCATCTAGCATTAAAAGGCCTAGGACTGAGGTACTTTCTGCTAATGCTTTCTTTTTCTCGTTGAACAGATAGATAACCAAGTTCTATTATGGAAAAAGTACTAAGAATTAGAAATTTTCTATTGTTCTTTTCTGTATTCATCTCGTGCTATATACTTGTCATATTTTTGTTGTTGACAAGAAATTATTGGTGAGTGTCAAAGGGCAATGCAATCTATGCACGTTGATGTATTCCTGGAAAATGAAGGTAACAAAAGGCCAACTGCATGGTGCCTGACACCTCCTGAGGTGAAAAATATGGCAAACCCCAAGTTCCACAAAATATCCAATACCATGAGATATAGCAATCTGACTTTTGGGGAAAGTAAGAAATAAACTGTGTATAAAGATATTCAAATTATGGATTTAGGCACTTGAATGTGTTTAGAACGTTATTACTGTCAAAAGTAAGTAAAAAATACTGTATGAATGGCCGAATGGTTAGCCTTGTGATTTCTCTCTATTATATAAACTGTAGAAAAGAATTCTATATATGGAAAGAACTACATCTGCTAATAGTATCCGTATACATGGAATTCTATACATGGAAAGAACTACATATCTGCTAATAGTATCCCTATACAATCTGTCAAAATATTAAGCTAATTATTCGGAAGGGTAAATCAAGGAACCAAATATGGACAGCAAATTTGTCCATTGACAATTACCAACCCAATTGAAATGTCGTCAATTATGAATCGGTGGGTACAACGAATGTTGGAGCACCCCATACACTATCAAAAACATATGTTAATTATATAATACGAAATGCTAGCCTGTTGGTTTACATACTGCGAAATAAAATTCTGATAAATTTGAACTTCTTCGTCTCTCTAATATATGTTCAGATTTTAGTTTTTCCAATTTTGATATGAGTTAATTATGACAATATTTTAGCCATGAGTTTTGACTACCAAAATTGCTTAGATGTAATACTTTTTACTGTTCATGTTCTTTTTGTGCTTCCAACTAGAAATTCGTTATTTACTCTTCAAAGCTTGATATGTTTAAGAGGAGGAAATACAAAGGGAAAAAAGCGCTTCCATGCAACTAAAGGTAGGTAGCAAGAAGTTTGGGACATGAAGAAAGTAATTTAGCATAAGATTCTTTAAATAGGAAAATGATCATCCCCTGCTACTGAAGATAATATTTTTCCATATTATCACTTTTGCTAACTGGAGCTTGGAATATATAAATTGAATGTTTGAAAACTGGTATTGTGTTTTGTTGATCCTGAATCAACTATCCGAGGAATATTTTCCCCAGAGTAAACCCCTGGGCAGCCGAAAAATTAAGTTGTTGGGTTAAATAGAAAGAGGGTGAAGGATTTTGTTGGTTTCGAATTGATTTATACCCCAGAGTAAACCCTTGGGAAGCCAAAAATTAAGTTGTTGGGTTAAATAGAAAGAGGGTGAAGGATTTTGTTGGTTTCGAATTGATTTATACCCCCGAGTAAATAAAAAGGAAACAAATCAAAACTGTTGATTTACATTGAGGCTTCGAGATGACATGACATAATTAACTCTAGATGTTTGCCTTTTCTAGGATTAGATAAAAGAGAACTTCGTGGACTGGACGGAAATACTAGTATATCAGTAGTCCTTATTGTTTCATCTATCCTTTCCGTTTTTAGTCGTTATTAACATCTGGTGGAATTTTGGTGAATTGTTATTGTGGGACATGGGAGATCTACTCAGCTTTTTGTTGGGAGATGGTTCATTGTTCTTAGGGTTATGATGTTAGCCAAACATCATATCCAAAAATGTAGGTGGCCCATGTTTGACCTTGTTAAAAGTTAAGACAAGTAATTTCCATTTGTGTGTCAGATCCTTGATTAATTCACTTCAATGGTAATTATTATATATGATACCATGTCATCGGTTGTATAGGGTACTCCCACATCGATTTCATGTATTGGGCATACTGATTTTAGTAGGAGAATATTTATTTTTCTAGTGTACTATACACATTTTGCTTCCTTCTTATCGAGTATAATTGACCATTATTTGCAGGCTAACCATGCACTTGAAGAAGAATTACGGGAGATAAATGAACGACTTATAGACACTGTGGTATATATTAGTGATGAAGATGTGGATCCAACTGCGGTAGCTGCTACTGCCAAAGGTGGAGAAGGAACCATTGTGAAGTGCTCTTTTAGCGCTGTGGCTCTTAGTCCAAACTTGAAATCACAATATGCTTCGGCACAAATGGTGAGATTTTGAGCCCCATCATGTTAATGCCACTTGTCACATCTATCTCTTCTGTACGATGGTTATGACTTTACCTTTTACTGGAATGCAGTCCCCAATTCAACCTTTACGACTACTTGTTCCCAACAATTATCCAAATTGCTCGCCAATACTTTTGGACAAGTTTCCAGTTGAAGTCAGGTGAGATAACTTAAAATTTGGCACTTTCATCCTAGTAAATTTTATATCATTCTTTTAAGTTGTAGTTTGAAATTTTTAATCCACACGTCAAGGGCCTCTTAATGTACACAGAGAACGCATGGGGCTATGCAAAAAGAGAGAGAAATGCACATAGCCCATAAAAACTTACAAAGTACAGTTCCAAATAGATTAAAAAAACACAACATTGGGAATGATATCAGGCACAATTTGACAAGGGACGACACAATTTGAAAACTCTATAACTTTCTGACCCACGATAGCTTATTCTGTTACCATGGCTAGCGATATGAAAAGGTACTAGAACAGTTAACCAAACCTTAAGACCCTGATTGCTAGACACATTTCTCCAACATCAAGCTGCATTTCAGATTGTGTGCTGGAAGAGTGGATAATGCAAAATTTGAAACTCCATGGTTTGAAGATACTAGGAGGCTATGTTGTGACAAGTCATGTATTTCTCCTCAGCAGCTCTGAACATGCTGTACAAATACTGAGCATACTGGTGCTGTTAATAGACTAGTAGAATGACTCGTGAGAGTCAATGTGCTGCTAACAGACTAATTGAATTTCTCTGAACACATGATAGAAATAGTGGTCGCTGTTTTGTCCTTCTGCCTTTTGATCTAGCTTGAACATGCAATTGATCAGTTGCTAGGTGCCCCACTTAGTTTGCAGTTGTGATGGTTTATCCATATCAATGCTGTGGGGATAATTGAAGAAGGACATTGAGACGAGAAGGTACCACAAAGTTTCACACATTCGAATTAGCAGTATGTAGAAAGAGTATTTAATGCATTTGGAATTAAATTTGTTATGTTATTGAACACGGTTCAAGGAATTTGTTTCCCTTAAAACGTTGTACTCTATTTTCCTTTCACTTATTTTGAAGCGCCCGAATGCTTTCCGCATCAGAGAGCAAAATTTAACCACCACAGACGTACTACACATCAAGAAGAATTAGAGTATTCTGAATTTAGAATTGCTCTTTGGGGGTGAGATGTATGAACAATGGTCATATTGATGATTATCACTCAGCTTGTGGGAGGCACTGATGTAGGCCTACTATTTAAATCCTCCTATTGGAACTCATGGGACGTGGAAGGATATTGCCACTACAATAAGATGTTGAATACTTGTGATGAAACAACCAAATACATAACATTGCCTTGGTATTGTTTGGGCCGCTCCATACCAAAGCTGGTGAGACAAAAAATTGGAAGTTCTGTATTTCTGTCCAAGCAAAGAAAATTATGAACATTTCTTCTGTCTAGTCTGAACAGTATTATTTGCTTGAACGGGGGAGACAAAATCTAGAAATTGAGGATTGCGGCAAAAATACAGGAAGATAGGGATAAAGGGTTGGTTCTTGCTTTTTAAATGTGCATTTACTTATTTTGGCGTAGCTGTGGACCAAAGTGTTGAGTGCCAACCGAGCCTTGACATTTTTTTTTCTATTTTCTGTTAGTAGAGAGTGCTGGCAGCCCCGAGCCACAGCCCCAGCCCCAGCCCCAGCCCCAGCCCCAGCCCCAACTTTACACCTGTACTGTGAACCCCTCCTCCTCACCACGAGGCCGCTTTCTTTTCTCCAAATTGCGGCTAGTGTTTTCTCTTGCTTATTATCAGATTGATATCCAAATTTGCTGATATATCATGTGATCCCATGTATATGCAGCAAAGAGTATGAAGATCTCTCTATAAAGGCGAAATCAAGATTTAGTATCTCTCTCAGAACCCTCTCACAACCCATGTCACTTAGGGAGATAGCAAGGACTTGGGATATTTGTGCTCGTGCTGTTATTTCCGAGTATGCACAGCAAAGTGGCGGAGGATGTTTCAGCTCGAAATATGGAACTTGGGAGAACTGCTTGAGTACAGCATGATGCTGCTTCTGATTGTTTGTCTCCAATTAAAACTTTATGGATATTGGAGAAGAAATTCTTCTTTATTTCTATATTACCTCTCCCCTGGAACCCTGAACATGTAAAATATAGGTTTTGTAACTCCCCTGCAACAGTCCTGTGAATGCGCAAAGATGCGAATGTGCAGTACAGTTATAAATGTGTATTATTCTGATTTGGTTTTGACTGTTCTGAACATATAAAGCAGCAGTTCTTAACATTAGATTTCTGTTCTGTAGCTTAATCTGTGATGAAATGATCCTAAGGGAGCCCAATTACTATACCTTATAAGGAGTGTAAAATCAATAGAATTAAATGTCAAAATAGACTCGACATTTTCTGGAGGAACTTGCATTTTAGCTTTGTTAAGGAATAACGAATACAAAATTGTTTATGGTGAAAGATAGAGAAACAAAATATACTAAGTTAAAGAAAAATTAATGGACACAGAGATGATTTTTCATATCTACCAAAGCTCAGAAAATTTACCTTAATTCCACACTAAGTATAATACAATCTCAATCAACGCACAAAGGAAAATCTCACAAAGAAATTTTAAGAAGAGAGTTTACCATTATTAATGAAACAATGGCGGGGAAGAAACCATTCAAAAAAGGGGACCAACAAAGAAGCTGTAGAAAGAGACCACAAACGAGCAGTCACTGTTTCACGTGAGGGTGGGTAATGTTTTAGGTTTGGACTCCTATTTTCTTCACTTACTTTTAGTATATAAGATAAATATATATAACCAAAGGATATAGTTTTATTTAAGTAAAACTCTTAATAGATAACCACATCCATTAAACACATAGATAAACATGGTTCAGAGATTCGATCACTTGAGCAACTCCAATTGGTTACACTTCAAAAGTGACAATTATTCAAACCAACCCAACAACCACGATTCTCCAATTTGAACGGGTCAATGACTCGATACACTAGTGTGGGATTAACTTGTGTTGTATATTTCATTTAAGGCACAAGCCTAAATAAGTACGATTAATTTTTCATCACTGCCTTGGAGATTGTTTGACACAAAATACTCAACAACCTCCACCTTTGATGCCAAAGAACTTGCACCCTCTTGTTACCTAACACAAGAAAAAAATAAAAAATTAGTGAGTTAATCAGAAAGGGAATTCGAAAATTGAAAATTTACCAACCTTTATCAATATTCAAAAAGCTTAAACAACTCTTGAATTTAACCAAGGGCAACACTTTTGTTTCCATATTAGTGGGATTAAATTTGAGAGAGTATATTTTCAAGGTTAACAGTTCCTGTGATACAATATCTCAAATAAAATGCATTCAAATATCTATATGCTTAGTGCGTTAATGAAAAACAGGATTTTTACATAGATGTATAGCAGATTGACTGTCAGAGAACACAGTTACATTACTATCCAAAACACACAGTTCATTTAGAAGACCATTAAGCCACAAAGACTCTTTAATGACTTCTGTTGTAGCAATGTACTCAGATTCTGTAGTGGACAAAGCAACTATATGCTGCAATTGAGATTTCCAACTCACACAAGAATGTAAACACATACGAAGTAGTAGACTTTCTATTGTCTCTGTCACTTGCATAATCAACATCAACAAAACTCTTTAATATAACATCCTCAGATTTATTTTTAAATACTAAGCCCGTATCACTAGATCCTCTCAAATATCTTAGCACCCACTTAAGTGCTTCCCAATGATATAGACCTGGATTTGACATAAACCTGCTAAGTGTGTTCACAACATAGGCAATGTTGGGCCTAGTGCACACCTCAAATACATAATATATCATATAGCATTAAAGTAAGGAATTTTATTCATGTATTCCACATCTTCATCACTTACGGGAGATTGATCTTTAGACAAAACAAAATGATTTGCTAAAGGTAAAGTAACAGGTTTACTCTCATTCATGCCAAATTTTTTCAACACCTTCAACACATAAGATGTTTGATGCAACCGCAACTACGAATTTGATCTATCCCTTTCAATTTCCATACCTAGGATTCATTTTGCTTTACCTATGTCTTTCACATCAAATTCTTCCCTTAGAGCAGTTTTTATTTTATTACTTAAGATAATGGATGAACCAATCAACAACATATCATCCACGTATAATAAAAGAAACACACAGTCATTTTTATTATGTTTAGGCAAAAGTCTAAATAAGTACAATTAATTTTTCATCACTGTCTTGGAGATTGTTTGGCACAAAATACCCAACAAGCTTGATCTTGACTTGATTTCTTACTGAGGTATGTTAAATGGTCTGAGGTCGGGTTGAATTGAGGTCAACTTGAATTTAACAAATTTATGAAAGGATTATCGAGGAATGTTTGGTCATTGAGGGGGACTCTCAAAGGAGGCGGAGTAGAGTTTGTGCTGGTTAATTAATATAATTTTAGAGGAATTTTATGTTGGTCATTAAATTTAAAATATTGTTTTACTTAACTTTGTTTAAAGTTAGCTCTGTGTTTGTATGTATTTATAAATTGGTTAAACATTATTCTCATTCATATATTTTTTTAGATCTACAATTTTTATCTACATATTTTGTAGGATTCAAATGTAGTATAAATAGACATGGACGAGTTGAACAAGAATATAGTAAAATTTAGTGATGATCGTAAAATTTTATTAAAAGTTTAATGATCACATATGAATATAAACTCAAACTATCTCTTCAAACAAAATTTAACCTTTTAAAAAATCATATTGAGATCATGCAATATTCTCAATTTTCTTGGTCTTATGTTGTTTTAGGCTGTTGTTAATAATAATAATTATTATTATTTGTGTGTGTGTGTTTTGAACTGATTTTATTCGTTTCTCCTTGGCCTCTTTTTTAAGATTCAAAGCTATGAATTTAGAGGATATATATTAGGTCATGTTTCGCGACATGTTGAGGATGTTTTTACTTTGCCAGATGTTTAGAAAAACTAGTTAAGAATACATGCTTTGCACGTTATTTTATAATAATATTAGGATTTTTTTATTTAAAATCATCGATAAAGGTAACTCGTAATATAATTTTCAAGAGAAGCTATAAGTGGATCTTACCATTATACACAATATTATGCCATTAATTATTAGATAATATAAAATAAATTGACAATTATATTTTTAGGGACATTTTTTTTTAGAAATCGACAGTTAAATTTTTTGTTTTGAAAAATCGACAGTTCACAAAGTAATTGACGAAAAATCGGCAATTTAGTTGAAAAATCCCCAATTTTTTTTATTTGAAATTTGAAAATTGAGTTTTTTTTTTTTAAATCGACAGTTCAAAAAAAAGAAAATTCTTTTGTGAAAGAAATTGAGCAAATGTCCCGAAGTTGGTTGGCAATTCAATTGAGTTTTACTTGTGAATGGGTCACCAATTATTTTTTTGCTTAGTCTTACAAATTATAATTGTGAAATAATATTTCACCTACAAGTGTCGACTATTGAAAAATGGGAAAATAAATCGACATCAATTATCAAACCAAATGGGACGTTTCAAATAGATGAAATCTAACATTCAATTGAGTAAGCAAATGGAATAAACAATAAATGCACTCAAATATATTTAGAGTAAAGTAACAAATTTATTTGGTCCAAAATGCGACGGAATGCCAGTGAAAATTTGCAAGGTTGAGTGCTTGAGTGGGACGACAATACGGTAGTAGTCTCACAATAGTGGTTAAAGCAGGTGACTAACGATAGATCTTGCAATATGTTTGATTCCTGCAACAACAATAGTAAAATTTGACACAGAGAAAGAGAAAAGAAGCGGGTAGCGTGTCAAGTAGTGTGATATAGTAAAATTAGAAAGATAAGATGATAAATTTTGAAATTTTAATTTTTTGGTAAAGACGTTTTTGTTCATTTTTATCAAAATTGGCTAGTTGCCAAAAAAATGGGGGGTTTTTTAAAAAATAACCATAATAAATAAAATATTTCTTAAAATACTGTAATATTTTTTTAATTCTAAAAATACTGTTTTTTTATTTTTATAACACTTATTGTTACATTCGTTATTTTAGTTATAATAAATGTGTTACATTTGTTATTAACAAACATAGTATTTTTAGAATAAAAAAAGTTAAATAGTATTTTTTAAATTATTTTATATTTTGTAGTATATGGTGAAATTATCACCAAAAAAATTATAAGTTTGACATTTTTCAAAATTGGGTTTTGGTTAAAAAGTCTAGTCAACAATAGTTTTGTTACCACCCGATTTTGATAGGACTTTCACGTCAGTAAAAGTCCAACGAGATTCCCATATAGGCCTATTAAGGGCCTCGTAAATTCTAAAAAGGGCCTTGGAGGCCCACTAGACATCTTAGCCTTCTGCAACTAGAATGCCGCGAGGCCCATAGAAGGCCCCGACACTCACGGTCGAGCCATGGGGCCTCGCAGGGCTTCGTATCAACCCTAACTAGCAGGCAGCACGATATTCTGGAACGACCAGAGAGATAATTGAAGACAGTTTGCGTTGGATTGGCGCACGGGTCCTCACAAGGAAACTGAATCACAATCTCCTAAAATCATGCAACGTGATAAGCTCAAATAAGGAAAATAATCTCAGAGATTGCATTGACAAGGAACGATCTCTATCCCATAAGGAAGGAGGATCCGATTGAGTATCTAATTGATTTGTTACCTAAATCAATCAGGACTCTGGCGCTATAAATACGAGGTCTCCGGTTGTTCCAAGGTACGCTCTTTTTGCACTTAAAATCCCACCCTAAACTCTACTCAAATCTCTGTCTGCCTGTCTCTCTCACACCCAATTACTTTCGCCCCCCGTATATTACTCTTATATCGACAGTTGACTTAATCGTCGAAGCACCAACGATCACCGGACCCTTTTTCTCTGGAGATCCTGGTGCCTAACAATTGTCCGAGTGTGCAGGTAACATACATGTTGGCAGATGAGTGACTGGAGATCTGTTGACACGTGGACGTTGCAGGTTCCGACGTCCACAAGTTTTTTATTAAAAGACCTCCACTCAATATTTTTTAGTTAAAAGACATCTAATCTATTTTATTATGAGTATTTATATTCACACAACACTTTTTATTTTTTACACCACATTTTAATTACATTTAACATCTTTAATCTATGAACATTATAGCACTCATGTCTCCAACTTTTTTTAATCACATTTTTATCCTCAATTTTTCATTAATTATCACATCTCGTGTTTGATAATAATTTCTGTCTAAAATATTTGTTGGAAATTCGTAAAAAGACTTATTTGTTTATCATATTTTAAAAAAAATAATAGATACAAAAGTACGATAAAATATTTTTCCTCATTTCAAAGTACATAAACAAAATATCTCGACAAAAATCATCATTAATGATGAAATGTGCTAATTAATGAAAGTTGAAGATAATAATTTGATAACAAAAATTTAAGAACATAATCATAACAATAAACAAAAGTTGAGGATCTTAAATACAATTAAAATATGGTGCGCTTATTACAAATTGTAGTGTGAATATAACCACGCATATATTAAAAGTCTTAAACACCCTTCATTTGAAATGACTATGATGCCCAATTCAAAGTTGAGGTTCAAAATTTTAGCTATGCCCTAAATCATCAAATTTTATTCCACATTTTCATTTCATCTTTCAAAACGCACTCTCAGACCTAACTATTTCTTGTTCTTTCATTGCATTTTCTCCCAAAATTGATTGCATTAAGTGATCACATTTCCACAAAAGAAGAACATCGCATGATGCATATGATATCCATAAACTAAGAATTGAAGTCAATCTTCAATTTTTCTTTATTTTCAATTTTATTCGACCTTTAGAATGTAAAAAATCAATTGGGTGAGAGCAAAATAAACAATATAATGTACAAATTCGAGAGTTTGTGCTTAAAAATGGCATGCAGACGATTTAAATGGATGAGTGCAATTTTAACTAATTTCTGTCTCTTTGAGTTTATATTCCATCGTATGATCACGAAAACAAATGAAGATATGTTCCTACTATCTTTAGACATTTTCGTTGATAAAAAATTCTTACTTAAAGATCAACACGACTTACACCTAAGTATCAATACATTAGAAACGAAGTTAACTCAAATTCTATCAAATTCGTCAAGATAAGATAGAAAAACGCAATTTTTTAGTCAGTTTAACTTATTTAATTTTGTAAAATGTTTCAAAAATAGTCAACGAGTTAGCATATAATGGTAAAATTCTCACAGGTTGCAGATAATGGTAAATATATTCAAGGTCCCTCAACCTTTGATATTTTGACACTTATTCTCTAACTTTTTTTGGTTGCTTTTTATCATTAATTTTCAATCAATTTTCACAACTCGTCTCTGATAACGATTTTTGTCTAAATATTCTGCTAAGGTGCATTGAATTGATAGAAAAATATTTTGTCAAACTTTTATATTTGTTATTTATTTTGTTTATTTGAAAATACGAGAGGTAAACAAATTTTTTACGTTCTTATAATTAACTTTTTAGACAAAATTCATCATTAAAGACAAAGATAAGACTTGTAAATTAATAGGCTAATTATAAAAATGTGATTAAAAAGGCTGAGGATATAAATGCAAAAATGAGCAATAGTTAGAGAATTTTATTGCAATTAAAATGTGGTGCTTGTAAGATAAAATTTCTAATTCCCACCTTTGGAAACTCACAATTCAAATTTGTTATTTTGTCCAATTTTCTCAAAAAATTATAGGTGTTGTCGCGGGTTGAAGTTTGTATTCCATAATTTCTCTCAAAAATTTCTTTTTCAGGTAAGGAATTTTCGTTTTTTCTTCTCAATTTTCCAGACGGAAAACCCAACGAATTCTTATTTTTGTGATAAATTTACCGAGTTTTGTACTAATTGAAAGCTTTTATGGTTTTTGATTAGGTAAAATACTATGGATAACAGTAACTGGAGTGATGATGCCGGCGATTGGAGGACTCAGCTACTACCGAAAAATAGACAGAAGATTGTAAACAAGATGTAATTAATATCTTAATCTTTTAATTGTACAATGCATTTGGATGAATTCACTAATAATAATAAATATTTAAGTTTATGGGAAAATGATTATTTTTATTTTTTTTAGTTTCAATATTTACGATGTGATGCACATTTCATGATGCTTTTGGATGAATTACTACTTTGTTAGTGAAGCCTTATGCACTGATAACAAAGATTTAAGCACTTTTGCATTTATTAAGTATATGTTTTATTTATCTTTCATTTTCTTATAATGAATTACCTAAATTTGAACTCAAATTTGTGTATTCCATGAAAGAAATTTACTTTATCTAGGATTCAAAATCCTGAACATCGAAACCTCATGGGAGAGAGTACCAAAACTTGCATTCTAGAATGATTTTTGGGATTAATTTCTGAAAAAAGAACTCAAGCACATTTTACCTAGAATTTATGTTAAGAGGATGAAAATTACAAGTTCATCTTTTCAATTTACCTATAATTTATGTTAATTCCTAAATTTACTAGATCTAATTGTCAGATTTAGATTAGTTTTACTACAAATCTTGTTGTTAGTGCTTATTGTGTATGTAAAGAATTAAGATTATGATGCTTAACATGTATAGAATGGACACCATGAAGAGGCATATTCCTTTCTCTGGAGAAGAGGGAATGCAGGAACTCAAGAAAATAGCTGTAAGGTTTGAGGAAAAAAAATTTACTGCTTCACAAAGTCAGGTATATCTGGCACACAGGCTTCTCTTGATTTGTACTCTCTGCATTTCGAACTATACATTTCACTAGATCATTCGTCTACTAAAACTAACTCAGTGTTGTTATGCATTAATTTTAGCTCCTAGCATCACGAGTTTTTCGTGAATTTATTTTCAGTCTTAAAACTTTTTCTCAATAAGTTGTTGCAGTCAGATTATTTGAGAAAGATATCATTAGAGATGCTGAGATTGGAGACACGATCGCAGAACCCCACTGCCAATTCTCTTCAGTCCAATGCTCCAAGCAATAGCCAAAATCCCCAAGATCCAGGTAATGGGGGTCCGTGTATTTTGCATAGAACAAATATATGTTGTTCTCTTGAGCTTTTAAAATAACTGAACAGTATTCTTCTTGTTCTTTACTTTTAATAGATACAATGAATTTAGCCCTGCAACTAAACCCATCTCGTGAATTCTTTTCTTTATACTCTTCTTCCCAAACCCTAAAGACTCCTTATGTACAAAGCTTATGGCTGACCAATATTGCCCATCAACATCTAGCTATTGCATATATCCATGTATCGAATGAATTTAGGGATTGGACATAGTATCAAAGATCTTTTAGATGCACATATTCATCCAGGGAGATGATTGGGACGAGGGCACACAATCAATAATTCGCTTCATTTTCAATTAGGCCTTGCTCTAGCTTCTTTAGGGTTATTACTTCCTTAGTAGCTTCTAAGCTTTAATTCAACTCGAATTCTGCTGAAAACTTGTCCATGTCGATGGCTGAACTCCTCAATGCTGCTTCTTTTATTTTCACATCCCAAATAAATGTTATGATTGGTTCTCTGTTAAAGTAGATTTTTGGTACTAATTAATGTTGTTTCATGTACAGATTTTTAAGAGTGGAGCTCTAATCCCAGGGGCTCAGGAGGAATGGAGTAGTTGTGATTAATAAAACCTCCATTACATGCTCTGATTAATTAAGATATTGATTGATTTGCTATGATCCCGATGTGTCTTTTATCTAATGACACAGATAAATGCAAATGTTACAACTTTAAATTTGCTATATAAAGTCAAATCTAGTTAAATATGTAGTTGATTTAAATTAGATTTTCACTTTTTTTATTTGTTTCTTAATAATGTCTATTGTTGTATAGTCTAACCCTATCTTTGGAGATTAGGGTCCAACTAATCATAGGAAAAATATTAGGGTTGGGCAAAAGATTTGGAACCAATCGAATCTAACCAAAACTGACCGGTTCGATTTGATTCTATGTAAGTATCAAACGGTTTTGGTTCCTAGAACCAAGAACCGACTAGTTCGGTTTGATTCTATGTAAGTATCAAATGGTTTTGGTTCCTAGAACCAAGAACCAAGAACCGACTGGTTCTAATTCTGGTTCTAGATCCAAAATCAAGAATTGGAACCGGTTTTAATTTGTTAATTTTTTTTTTAAATTTAATAATTAACAATGTTGTTGTCTATTGCTAACTGCCTGATTCAATTAGATAATTTACCAATTTTTTTTAAAAAAAATTACACAAAAATCAATGACTTCTTCGAATTCTTATTTTTTCTTTCAAATTAAAATCAATTAGTCTTTAGCGACAGAAATTTGTATCATTATTTAAAAAAAAATTGGTTATAGAATCGAATTAAACTAAACAAGAACATTTCATAAGTTTAGATAGAACCAATGGTTCTATTAAAAAATAACTACCGGTTCTCTTTATAATTGAATCAAATAGAACTACGCTTACCCCTAGAAAATATTATACACGTGCCACTGAAAAGCAATGTAAGAGACTCTGTTTTTTCCAACTAATCATGCTTTCTCATGTGACACAAATATACCATTATAAAGTTGAGTCTAAGGAAGCCAAAGAGCAGTGCTTTCCTATCTTTTTTTGATCGGGAATGTAAATATATTAAGCGATCAAAGAAATGTACAATTACACCGGACATACCCAGGCAAAATCAAAAGAATAGAACGAAACTAAAAATGCCCCAACAAAAGTAAGGCAACAAAAGAAAGTAAAGATACAAATACACTAGGCATACCTTTGCAGGTCCAAGAAAAAGTGCTTTCCTATCTTTTGATTAGTAAACTGGTACATAATATGAGTTGTGTGGTACATTGAACTCCAGCTCGATTTCGATTAAATGTGGCACGTAATCTACTGCAGTGCCTGTGGAGGGCTGGTTAGATTTGCCAGCAAATTGTAGTTGGGTGATTTAATTGCACAAATTAAAAAAGAGTGACCTCCGTTGAAAGTTGGGTAACCACTGTGCGTTATAGATGAGAAACAAATTTCATTTAACCGCTATTTTATTAAAAAAAAAATTAAAACATTTAAGCTTATGGGAAAAGGATTAGTTTTATAAGATCTTTGGTCATAATGATTGGTTAATAACTTCACGTAGACTTGCTTGAAATATTTGAAGTCTTTTGTTTTCAAGGTTCCAATGCTTGCTATTCAGTTTTAAGACAGTACTTAACCACTGTTCTAAAAAGTTCGTCTAAGCTCCGCCTAGATGTGAAGCTTGGCCTTCACGCCTCACGCATCGCTCTCGCTTTGTCTTGTCTCGCCTAGATCCGAAAAGCTTGAACTATCTACGCTTTATGCTTTTTAGAACATTGTACTTAACACTGTAATCAACAAAATTTTTATTTCGTGATATTGTCCGATCATTCCTACAAATGAGTATAAACCTCTGAGATTGAGTGTGGCGACAAAGAAGTGGATCCACATTTGCAGAATTATATGTGTTTTATTTATTAATTGTGTCGTATCATTCTTTTTTTTTTTTTCTTCTTATAACTAAATACTTGCATTTGAACTCAATTATTTGTGTATTAGCATGAAAATTTGCTATATGTAGGATTCAAATCTTGAACAACATCGAAACCTCATGGAACTGAGTACCAAAACTTGCATTAAATAATGATTTCTGGGCTTAATTTCTGATAAGAGGTAAAAAGAACTCAGGGCCATTTCAGGCTTGGCAAATATTCAGCAAAAGCTTTTATTCTGGGAGCAATTATGAAGAAGTTAGCTCAAGAATAACATGAGAAAAATTAAGAATGGTGAATTATTTCAACAACATAGTTTTAGGTAATGTGTTTATCTCACTACTGAAAACTGAACTTGTTTGGCATGGTAGCTGAACTCCCTAGAGGTGTAAGGCAAACCTTTTATGAATGTAAAGATATGGCAATATCCAGATGATGCTAATTGGTATTTACAGGTGAATGCAGCTCTTAGTCCAACCGTAAGAACTTTAGGATTTATGGGTCTGAAATTTCTCGAAATTCTCTCAAGCTGCTACCACAACAAGCTTCCCAGTGAAAACCTCGACCTTTCTTGTATTTATCTGCTGTTGCTCCTACTTGTTCTGGATGTTGTAGTCCATGAAGGCGAGCTCAAAGATTTGTTTACCACTACAACAATGCTTCCAATTTCTCGTCTCGCTGTTTCAAATGTTTATTATTGGGTAACCAAGCGCTTCTCATCTTCTGAATCCAAAGGGCGGCATTCACTTTTGTGCCAGAAACACCCCCCCCCCCCCCCCCACACCCAATAGCCACCACCTTCATTAAAAACCCGGCGCCCCCACCATTCCTCAAATGACAACTCCACCACCACCGCCTCAAATCTCGCCAAAACCAAGAGGATTTCTCCCCCGAGGGGAATTGGGGGTTGGGTGTTAGTGGGGGAATGGGTGGGGAGGTTGGAGAAGACGTAGATTTACTTTTTTGATATGATGTTTTTATCCCTTGATTCCAAACGATTGATCAAATAACGCGTGAAGTTCACTTGAGAAAATGACTGGATTGCATCATCAAGACCAACTATGCCTATTTCCTCAAACGTTGGATATGTTCAGTACTATTTTTAAAAATTTGGAACATATTACTTACATTTTTGAAAAATTAGAGACCAAATATACTATTATCTCCTTTATTTTATTGTCCCTATTTTTGCAGTGGGATGCACATTCATGATGCTTTTGGATGAATCAGTATTCACTAGTTTGTGAGTGAAGCCTTGTGCACTGATAACAAATTTAAGCTCATGTACATTTCAGGAAGTATATGTTCTATTTATTAGTTGTGCTGTATCATTCTATTCTTTCGTTTTCTTATAATGAATTATCTATCTTTGGATGTTCGGGTCCAATTATATTCAAGTTTCGAACGTCTTGTGTAGATTGTTACATTTTATGACCCCAAATGACCTTTATAAGGTTAATTTTATATATTAATCTCCCCTAAATCCACACCCTATACAGGTTAAACTTAACCAGATTATCGGAACGCCACAAATCATCTGAACTTTTGTGTCAAAACAATATCGGGATAAACAACAGCTCTAGGTTTATGCACAAAGTAAGGTCACCACAAGAAATAGCATAATTGCCAAGCCAAAACACAATCCAGCAATTGCCATGAATGCCTGGAGAAATAGTGATACAATAGTATTATTAATGATAAAAATATCGGTGTGAAGAACCTACAAAGTTATGGTCATACCTTCCCTTCGGACTTCAAGTGGAACTTGACGGTGAACCATGATAATCCTCTATCAACAAGAGGAGCAAGTGCCAAAGCCCTACCAGGAAGAACCCCACCGAGTCACTTTTCTAATAAATAATTGATTATTTTCGTTACACGAGAGTATTTTCCATGCAACAGATTTAGACTGTTTCTGTTGTTGGGGGCTGACTATTCGATTATAATGGTAGGTTGAGGATAAATTTAATTTAAAGCTTGGGGATTGGGGACAAATGGTGCAATTTCCCCATTATCCATATATCATTGGGGCAGGGGCGGTACAAAGATGATAAATTGAACTATCAACCCTATAAACAATGCAAAACTATGGTTAGGCAGCTTACCCTCCAGCCCTAAGGAGCTTAGTCACTTGGCTCCCAGCCCATACCATAGCCATTACTTTGACAAACCTGCAGATTTGATTTTCGTTTTACTTACACCATCAGAAACAATTGTAAGGAAAATTCTACCTTTCAACTGCTGCCAAATAACCCATCCTTGCAGGTGCCGGAGTGACGTAAAACCTATAAATCAAAATGTCAATTTAATAATTTCCTGATAAGAACCTCGTTTTAAGATGCAAGTAACTATGTTTCTGTTTTTCATTGATACAGGCCACAAAGTAAAATACTCACCACACCACAAGGAAAGTAGCAAGATAGTAAATAGTATTTAGTAGGCCGTAAGACAAAATTCCCGAGATACCATATCTCTTCAATCTCTTCATAATCCTGAAAAGTTCATCAAACAAAAATAAAATTAGAACACCAGGAATAGATGGTCCTTTTCCTTCTTATTAATTAAATGCATAAAAAGTACAAAGAACAAGTCTTGTTAATTTGATAGTCAAGAAACATAATTTATACAAATACCAGATCAAATCCTTCAGTTAGTGTTTAGAATATAAATATGGAAGAAAGAATAAAGACATTCACTTGATGAAGTGTAAATTACACGAATTATCTCCATGCAGTATTAGCAATGCTTAGCCCTCAACAATCTGTTAAATGAGAAGTATGTAAGCTGCATTATAGCTTGCTAAGAGAGAGCAGTGAGACCCAAATATAATTACACAACCCCCAAACTGGGAAGCTGGATAAGAAAGAAATCAATTAAGACTCGCCAACAAGACAATAACAAACACCCTATCAAATAATAACTGGTCTTCACTACTGATAGAAAACTTTGCAAGGCAAGTAGTAAGTACTCATTAGGTGAGAGTGCTTGATGATTTTCATCCTTTCCCATCGAACCTAAAAAATAAATTTGACAATTTTCAGGAACTGTCACTTAGTTTTATTCATTGGTAAAATATACATGATAAGCACAACTCAATTTTTGATATATGATATATATAAATACCTGGCTTCTCTACAGAGCTGTTATCATTATCTGCTGATTCATGGACCTGCCCTTGAACCAACAGATATATTAGAAGACGTATATGCTTAGATATACCCCAATACATACAAGAGGTAACATTTAAGGACCTCTAAACACCACTATCCTCCAATGTGATGGAGCGTCAACATGTCCAGAAACACAGAAAAAAATAATGGTATATAATACAAATATGATTCTCAACGAAGTTTGTAAAGTAAAATTCTATCCCTCTAGTGCATGTTGTGCTGATTACTTGTGTCATGCTTTGAGATAACTATATTATAAGACCTGGAACCAACATGGGTAGCCGTTAAATTTGAATATAATGGTAAGATTTATTATTTGAAAGATTAGGGACTAAGTTGGATATAAACCAATAGTTTGGGACCAAAGTGCAATTTTCTTTTCCACGTATTACATATTTTGTTTTAATTAGATAATTAGATATAATCGTGCATATCATTTAATTAATTAATTTAATTGTGATAATTAGAATAGTTTACATTGTTTAAAATTTGAATGAACTCTTAAGATAAAGTTTTAATGAGATTGGGTTATCTTCGATTAATCTTATCACTTAAGATATGGATGGTTCTTATAGATAAGAGTCCAAAATCATGTTTATCTTTTAAAGACTCCTAGTTGGATTCAATTAGGTCTCTTGATAAACCTATAAATAGAACCCTTGGGTCTAGCATTTTTATTCCACAAGATATATTATATCTCCCTCTCCCTCTCTCTCATTTTATATTACACACGTAGATTTATATATATTTATATATATAATAAGCATACGATTCAAGGAATATTGAGGTGAAAGTCTAGCAAATCAGTTTTCTTCAATCATTCAAACAAGGTAAGTATACACGTGTTTTTATATTACACTTATAGATTATTATCATGGGTCCACATGTATGTTATAAGATTGGACCAGAGTTTTAGTACGCATGAACAACTATTACCATCCAAGTTCGATATAGTTTTCGTGTCTCCTCTATGCATGTTTCATGTTTCCAGTTTCAAATTTCAAGATTCCATAAAGTTGTTAATATATTAACACGTCTCACTCTTATATATTTTTCCCCTAGAAAGGTAACTAGGATTTGTGGAGATCGAAGTATGGACTACATTCGTAGTGGAACGATTAATTTAGGAGTTTTCTATTTAATTAAAAGTCTTAAGTATAAGTTTTACGAATTAATTGTGTTTTAAATAAGATACTATTTGATTATCTTTTAATCATGAATTTCCAAATTTTATTAAGCATTAACTTCCTTTTACTGCGTTCATGATATGTCATTATGGCCCTTGAGTTTTAGGATCTAGGTGTCACAAAGTAGTATCAGAGCGAAAGTTAACATTCTTGTAGACTTTTCTTTAAAAAAAAAAAACAAAAACGTTATTGTTCACGTGAACACTAAAATGGAAAAAAAATTACAATTATTATTTTAGTAACAAAAATTCTTCTACGATAAGTTGATTTAAAGTTCACCACAACGATCGTCCAAATTTCGAATCTCCAAGCCAGGTACACACACACACAATAGTCATGCATAATGTATTTATTTTCTAAGTTATCATGTGAACATGACTTGTTAAGTGCTTGAACATGTATGACATTTATGTTATAATTAAGAATTTATGTGAAAATCATGTTTTATATTTAAAGTTAATTAAGTATGTGTTATTTCTAGTGAGAAAAACTTATATATATAGAAAACTTTTTAAGCTAAGAATCTGACCATTAGAAATTACCCAAAAAAGAATGTTATATTTTAGACTATTCGGTTTTTATTCATTGTTTGTGTTTTCTTGATTTGATATTCACAAAATTGAAAGGCTTTGTCAAAAGGACCTATACTGTCTAAGGAGAGCTTGGGATTTAAATGGTCCAATGACACCCCCTCCTCACCTGGAAGCCTTTTAATTGCACGATATTTAAATCAACGAAGCAAAAACAATATTATGAACTTTTACTTAACAAGTCTAAATAAAAGTCAATTAATTATGATTTCTTTCTTTTTTTTTAGATGGTTGATAAATGTCCACAGGTAGTTAGAGCCCAGGCCAAGAGACATGAGATGTTCTTGAAATTACACAAGACATATGTGAAGAATCCGAACCATAACCTACTAGAACACTTGAACACAATAGACAAAATGATAAGAGAAGCCGAGAGAAATGGGCATAACTTTCATAAAGATGAAATAGTTTATCACCTCCATAAGACACTTAGCCCTTACTGGAAACAGTTTATGGATGAGATTGAACAGATGTTCGATTATCAGACATCCCCCACCTTGTTAATGGCGTGTTTGAGGGAGAAATGGTTAATTAGCGGCAATAAGCAAATTGAAAGACCTTTGGGTTATGAGCTAGATTTTACAGTGGTGCCCTCAGTTGACAATAGTGGTAATATCATTGAGGAAGACCCTGATGAAGACTCAGAAGAAGCCTTGAGCACAACCCCACACCATACCCCAAGGAAGCACGTGAGCCAAAGCACGAAGATAATCAAGAAGCAAGACACAATGAGAACGAATGAGAGAATTTTTAGATGACTAGAAAGCTATTTTATTTATGATTTTTATATTCTAAGTTTTGGACTCTTATGCCAAGCAATCCTTTTCTTTTATACAAGTTATCAAGATTTATGAAATAAAGTATGCTAATCTTTTGCCAAGTTTAGTGCTTTCAATGATTGATTGTTTCACGTTTACATGTTAACTAAGGTAATGGAAACCCGTGCTAGAAACGCTAACAGTAGGAACGGTCAGCCACAGAACGAGACAAACGAATCAAACAATTAAAGTACCGGCTATGAGGGTTTTTTAAAGTACCGGTTTTGGGCGTTTATGAATGGAGCGGTTTTGGGTGGTTTTTAGTAGTGTTTTTTTAAATGATCCAACTCATGCTTGGGAGTTTATTATCTAGCCATTCTAAAAGTTTCACAAGAGAATCAAGTTACATATATGCCCATATATTAAAAAAAAAAATTAAATTATATTTTAAAAAATTTATATATCCACTCATTACTGAAAATATAAAATTAAATTTATGTTCTTACATGTGTTTTTTTCTTTTGTATATGTTCTTTTATTTTTACAAATATTAAGTTTAGGATAGTTTTGAAAATAATTGTTTGAAAATGGTAAAATTAGAAGAAATTTTGAAGAACGGCCAAAGACCACCGATTTGGAGGATTGGGAGATACGCTTCAAATTACACTATACCGGTTTGGGCGGTTTTTTAAACCGCCCAACCACCAAAAACCGGTGCTCCAAAAAACTAACAAGCACCGATTTTCTCAACCTTTCATTAACGGTACCACCCAAAACCAGTCAAAACCGGTGGAAAAAAAAAACTCCCAACAATATTAAATGTTCAGACCCTGCGAACTTCTTCAGCAAAAGACCCTAAGGCTCTGCTTGGGAGTTTTTTTTCCACCGGTTTTGACTGGTTTTGAATGGCACCGTTTATGAGGGGTTGGGACAACCCATGATTGTTAGTTTTTTAGAGCATCGGTTTTGGGAGGTTTAAAAACCACCCAAAAACCCTGTAGTGTAATTTTAGGTATACTTCTCAACCCCTCAAATCGGCGGTTTTTGGCCGTTCTTTAAAATTTGTTCCAACTTTACCCTCCTTAAACAATTTAAATCTGCAATGAAAAAAAAGACATTTCAACTCCCCCCACCAACAAACTAGACACAGACTCTTCTACAAAAAAAAGACATTTCAACTCCCCTTTATTTATTGCACTTACTAGGTGAATATTTGATACTTATGAGCGATGATCCATTACTGCATGAATTTTTATTTTGTGTTTTTCATTGTGGGACTAAAAAATTATATTTGTTATAAGTTTGAATTGATTTATAAATTATTTTAGTTAAATTATCGTTGCTCCAACAATGAAAGAAACAAGGATTATAGTTTTTAGTTAATGTATAATAATTGGGTCATGAATTAAAAATGAAAAAAATTGAGAAGTTGGTTCATGATCACAAGGAATTTTATTAACTTGATTCAATAATATAAATTTATTAATACAATTTTGATTATGAGAAAAAAATAAGATAGAAAAAAAAAAGTGGAGAGAAAAATTTCAAAATACCATATTATTACATAGATCTTCTTTGTTATCTATATATGGGTATATATGTAATTTGATTGTTTTAAAACACTTTCAGAACCGCTGGATAATAAACTCCCAAGTATGGGTTGGACTGTTTCTAAAACCGCTACTAAAAACCACTCAAAACCGGACCGCTCATAAACACTCAAAACCGGTACTTTAAAAAACGCTGATAACCGCTACTCCAAAACTCCCAAGCAGAGCCTAAGTATTTTCTATCTTACAGGAGAAATGTTAAGACCCTGCGTAACTTCTTCAGCAAAATAACATCATACAAACCATTCTAGACATTTCAAGATTTAAATGGCAATGGAGACTCCATATAATTACTGATCGGTGAAAAAGGCAGAACATTGGAAAATCGAACGCCTATTTTTCTAGAATAAAATGCAGCCAATTTACAATTTCGAGAGCGTCCGTGCAGTTACACAACATTCTACACAACAATATTAAATGTTCATTTCAATTTTCATATACAAGACTTAATTATTGACATTTCAAAATAACATAAAGTAAACCTAAACACAAAGAAACAAACAGACAAGTCAAAATCCAATTAACAAAAAAGGAAAAGAAAAACTCACACTGTTGTTGGTACTAACAGTGCATAGCCGAGGCACGTGCTTTTTCGCAAAGAATTGCACGTTTAGCATTCTGCATAATCGAGTGCTTGCCTTTCACCAACAATAAAAAAGCAAATTATATTCATTAACTCTTACTTCAGGTATGCAATAAATCGCATTTTTTCGAATTGCTGACAAAAATTAAAGCGCGGAAGATTTATACCAGGTGAGGAGGAGGTGGAGGAGGGGCATAATTGATAATAGACAAGGATAATGGAAACCTCAGCGTGGATGACATGAGAGTGTAAGAGAGGAGATTCGGTGCCAATGGTGAATTCTTGGAGTAAAAACTTGAAGATAAACGTTTTTGGTTCAAACTTTTGGTTTCAGGGTAAATTTGGAAGGATGTAATTTTTGGGGGGGAATGCAAGGGTCACCAATTTTATTGTTCGAAATTATATTTGCTCCACACTTTTTATTTATTATCATACATTTTAATTATACTTAAAAATTTTAATCTTTGCTCATTCTTATATTCGAACTCTTATTCTTTTTTTTTTTGTCACATTCTTATTTTCAATTTTTCTTTAATTAGCATATTTTGTCACCAATAATAATTTTCGTCCAAAATTTTGTAAAAAAATATAAAATGACTTATTTGTCTACCATATTTTTAAAAAATAATAATAAATACAAATACGTGACAAAATATTTTTTTCTCATTTCAAATCATACAAACAGAACATTTTGACAAAAATCATTGTTAAGGATGAGATGTGCTAATTAATAGAAATTGAAGATAAGAATTCGACAAAAAAAATAACATAAATACTATAATGAACAAAAGTTGAAAACTTTAAGTACAATTAAAATGTGGACAAATAAAACTGTGGTGTCAATATAACCACGTTTTTTTCTCATTTGTCGAACTACTTATTAATTGCATTAATTGTTTTGCTTAATATCGCATTCATAAACTCAATTTTTTTTTGTTGTATTTTTATTTTCGACCTTTTATTAATTTACACATTTTGTCCCTGATAATGGTATCGTCCAAATTGTCCATTATTATGAGTGCATAAAAAAATTATTTGTCTTTCATATTTAAAAAAAAAAAAACTACAAAAATGCGATAGAATATTTGAACCTCATTTCAAATCACGTTAACAGAATATTTGGATATAAACCCTAATTAAGAACATGATGTGCTAATTAATTAAATGTTGAAGATAAGAACGTGACCAAAACAAAAATAAAAATAAAAATCAAGGACATAAATATGATAATAAACAGAGGTTGGAATCTTTAATGCAGGAAAAAAATGTATTATTTTGGAAATTGTTGGTTTTGTATGAATCCATAAGAGAAGTTTCTCATTTTAGAGTATGTTTGTTAGTACTTATAAGTATTTATAAGTTGGTTAAATATTATTTTTATTGACATATTCTGTATGATTTGCTGCTTATCGATATTATTTTTTATCAAACTTGAATTATTTTCAACGTTCCTTTTCATGAATTCATCATAGGTGAAAATGGGGAAAAGGGTTGAACAGTTTTGATACAACACAAGAGGGAGAATAGGCTCAACTGCTTATAACTTATAAGTGGAACATAAAATTATTGTAATATTTAAAGAGTCTTTACGAGGATTTTTCAAATGTTAGCCTAAAACTAGGAATTTCATTTTTAGTATTATGTCCGTTTCTTAATATTTACTAGTGACTGATTTTATTACTATTGGCGAGTTTATTAGAAATTTAAATAAAATTTCAATTTTACTCTATAACACTTTTTACATCAAAATAAACTTTTGAAAGAGTAAATTTCGTTTTAAGAAAAAAACACCGTAACACACAATGCACAAAATTTCCAACAATATTCAAGCACAAGTGTAGCCTTTTAATTTGAAGCCGGCGAGGTATATTCCTTTTAGGAGTTTGATGTAGACATTATAAAATTGACGAGATTCAATTGCAACAAATTCGAGTGTAGAATAGAAAATCAAAGTAAACACTATAATTGAGTCGAGAGATGTCATTTTTCATAGAATAATACTGTTTATTATTAGTAGAGAAAATCACGAGGAGGAGGCCAACAAAAATTTAGACAATGTTTCCACGTGCTCCTATTAGAAGGTGTTAAATAAAATTAAACAAACCTTGGATATATAACCAAATACTAAATATATGACTAGATTTTACGATGTTTCAAGATGCTTTCTTTTGGAAAGACACAATTAAGATTGAGGTGATTTGGCAACAAAACTTGGAACTTAGCTCCTGATTTAAAAATTTAAGGTACATCAGTGAATTTTAAAGATAGAAAAAAAGTTAGATGAAAGATCAAGGCAACATTTGTGTCATAAAAATGAACTATTCAAATCAGCTCAGATGTGCTGTTCCGAGCTTGTTGTCCTCTAATACATTTTGAACACTTCAGTATATAACTTATTTTTAATAAATAAGAAGAAGCTAATGTGTAATGTGCAAGAGTGTCAAAAAATATGTTGTCATCTTCTCATTTACTAAGAAGAGATGAGGTGTCAAGGTGTCAAAAATGTATTGAGGGAACAACAACTTTCAACTCCACCCAAACATGCTCCATAAGTTATATCCCAAGCACGCATGGCTTAACCATAAAGATTTCGGGCAACGCGCACTACCATATTCAAATGTCCACACGCTCCCTCAGCCTCAAATCAACCCTGGAATGCCGCCCTTATCCTTCTACACCACATTTGAACTGGGGCGACCTTGGACTAGCGACCTTGGACTATTTGATGAGGAAGGAGCAATTTGCCAGAGTAATTCTATGTAGCACATGGTGCTTAGAACTTGACTCACCGTTTCATTATTCAATAAAATGAAATGTATTTTTGTTCATTAGACAATAAAATAGTAGGGTTTGGTGTCACGTAAATTGGTACTACATAGCATTATTCATTCCACAATGATTAAATAATAAAAATACCAACCTCCCATCTCATTGCAGACTTCGGACGTATTTACATTTCTTTCTCGAAAAGAAACATCAAGCATCAACAATCTTCACGTTTACCGTTAAATAGCCAACACTTCGCTGCAAACTAACTAGAAGTCCTAAGATAGCAACGACTCAAATATGATGTAAGCATCCCAAGTGGATCTGACATCACTCGCACCATCCAATAAGAACATAAAGTGTACCTTTAATTGGCACACATCTTAAGATCACATCAACCATGATTACTATTACAATTCTAGATTTTACGAAATGTGTGGACGAAAAGTAGATAAAAATTGTAACTCCTGAGAAATGTATGAATGAAATGATGTTGAATCAACATATAAGTACTGACAATCACATACTATTAAATTAGTACTCACTATTTACTTGGACTTTTTTCCAACTTTATTAACTTAGAGTATTTCTAATGCAAACGTAGATTGCTATATATTTTTTGCAACAAAAACAAAATAGACAATGTCTAAGAAAATTCTTCTTCAATACAAATTGTCAATGACTATGTCAAGCTAACATGGCGAGAAAAAATAAACAATGTCTAGAGTTTCGTCTAAATTCAAAAGCTCCGTTAAACATTATGACAGTAAAATTTAGATTTTTTTATGTATATTTAAAAGTTCTATGCATATTTAAATGTAATTCTGATTTTTTAAAAAAAAAATAAAATACACATAGATAGTAATCCATAAAATGTATTGGAAATCAAATTTGAACTTGAATGTTTATTCGTTAGACATTAATGCTACGTAGATCGAAAGTCTTCCAACTTTGTACCATCTAGATAGCAAACCATATAATGCATTGAAGATGCCCTTAGTATTGGAGTTTTCGACTTATGCAACTCTCCCCCTTCCCTTTCAATGATCAAATGGACTAATCAATTACTCTTTTAGCATATTTTGAACATGTTTGGTTGAGTTTTTTTTTTTTTTTAAATTTCAAAGTTATTTTCAATCATATGGGATCCAAATTTTTTATCAATTTATTAACCATATATTTCACTAACTTTTTTTTTTAAAATCTCCTAAAAAACTACTTTTAAACTCTACCAAACAAACAAGCACTTTACCCATAAATATATACAAAAAGTTGGTCAAAATTGCTATGTGATACAATGCAACTTATTTGAATTAAGGATGTCAAACTAGCTAGTGCAGCTCGGCTTGACCAGTTTAAAAGTGGGCTCAGCATAGTCGGGTCATTTTGGTAATTTTTCAAAAAAATTATAGATATTTTTTAAGAAAATAAATGCAAATCTCCAAATTTGATAAGCAGGTTGCATACTATACATTTAATGTAGCTAGGCAGGCCATGCCACGGGCTGGCACGCAGACCTACTTTTAAGGGTTGGGGTCACTATGTTTGGACGGTCCGATCTATTTTGACACTTCTATTTTTATTGAAAAATTAATAAACCGCTCACTTCTATAATCCATGCATGTACTCATAGATTGCATGTCAAGTTATAACATTAGGCACGATACAGTTCGTAACTATAAACAAAATTTAAATTTTTTATTTGTTTATATTTTTGAATTATATTAATATTGTCGAACTTAACTTATCAAATATGTCAAAGATTTTACGGAGCAAGACGGATAACTAAGACTTTTTAATCTTTAGGTAATAGAAAAGTCGCTCTCCTCATAAAGATGGTGGAATCCCTTTTCTAAGTATTTCATTTATCGCTTAAATTAAGTCGAATTAATTTATTTAAATTTTCTTCAACAACCCTATTAATCACTTGAGTATCGAACCGTCTCTTTATATAATTCTACACTATTATTAGATGAGTATTGTTTTACAGGTCAGTATCTAAGCCGTCATCACGAACTTGGAGATTCTCACAACCAGTATCACAAATGTGAAACCAATAGGCTGAAAGCTTTAGTTGTTGGATTCTTTTCTTTATCGTTTGTGCTAGTTATTATCAACATTGCTTCACCTCCCAAGATTATCAATGTTTGCGTAATTAGCACTGATTATATGGTTAATGAAAAGCTTATTGATTAATTACTTAATTGGTCAATACTTTGAAAATATATAAAATAGTGTCATTAGTTAAAGTTAAAATGTAGTATTATACAATATATAGCACTTGTTTTTTGGTGTATTGACAATTGAGTGTCGATTGTGTTAATTTAATGATGCACTGTATAAAAGAGTGAAAATTCATTGATCATAGGGATCATCCCAAGGCCTAAAAGGCTCGATGATGAATTTTGTCCGTCCAAGATTGACTTTGACCCAGTTTCGATAAATGACATTAATAGAAAATATAAATTATAGACGGGAGGTACCTTTCTGAGTAATAATTGAGTCTTTGAACCAATGAGATTTTGACTAGATTTCAATATTGTTTGTTAGGAATTGAGATCTATTCTTATATAGATATAGATCACCTTTCTTTTCCAACACCAAAATAGATTTTTAACATCTTTTTCTTCCAGATAGTAATAAAAGCACGCGCACAATTGCAAACAAAAGGTAAAATAATCTCCACCCTTGTTTATTTACAATCAACGGCCTTTCACTTTTGGCATTTGAGGCAAATTCCCAACAATCTCCACCATGTCGAAAATAAGTCAAAACTTTTGGCATCTTTTCTATAGTTCTTGATCATGATACTTTGAGAGAAAAAAAAAATCGATAAACTTTGACAATTTCAAAATAGAGAATTAATATATTCAAACATATAAGTATAATCACTTAGAAATAACTAATTCTAAGAATTTCATAAGTTCATGTCGAATAAATTTGCTGAAAAATTATTTTGCAACTCTCTTGCTTGACTTACTTGGAAGTTCATCAGCCATAGACATTAATTCCACCACAAACATCGCATTAATGTCAAGACAATGTCCATATGCAAACACGTGGACTCACTAATAGTAACACATCATCTATCATGACAACTAGTGTATGCCATGAGGATGTAAATATCAAATTCAAGCGACATTGTCGTCTCCTATAAAGAGATAGACTGTCCATATCTAAGTTCGAACAGTTAGCCAAGCCTGCTCCACATTTTAAATAATTTTTCCTTGCGTGACAATATTCTCCACAGTTCCAACAAGGTACTTTCCTTTTCATGAATTTATTTTTCTTCCATTTTCAGCAACAGGTAACGAGTTTTCAGATGAAATGTTGATATTCTTTCTTCATAAATCAATTTATTTATAACTTCTGCAAAATTTACAGTTTCTTTCCCATACATCAAAATTGGCTTGATGTGTTCATATGAGGATGAAATAGATCAGATAAGTCTTAACGCTTTATTCTCAACATCAATTTAAACTCCAATAGCCTCCAGTTTAAAAACGATCCCATTTAGAACACTCAAGTGATTTGAAATTTTCGTACTTGTATTCATTCGCAAAGAATGAAATTGTTCTTTCAAGAATGACTGACTTAAGGGGGTCTTTGTTTGATACAACTGTCATTTACAACAGATATTCCATAAATATTTGTAAGAAAATTTTCCACTAGACAGAGACATATCGTACTTACAGCTTTCAAATCCAAATCTTCTCAATCCCTTGTTTATTTACAATCGAGATCCTTTTACTTCTGGCATTTGAGGCAAATTCCCAACAGTTTAGAGGGTAAAATGGACACTTGTTTACTTTCCCGACAAATCATATTTTAGTCGCATTGAGAGTTCTTCACAATTTATCTATCAAATTCTTAGTATTTGTTTGAATAGACGAGTGATTGATTTGTTATCAATTGTTCACTGTTTCTTTATCGCTCCATCATTTTACATGCTGTATCGAATTATACGATGGTTATTGGTCTCGATACAAGGATGGATCCAAACGAATTTTTTTTTTTTTTTTAACCGAACTAATATATTAAAAAACATAAAAATTTCATATAAAAATTTGTTTTTTCATTTTAATTTTTTCCCGATACTTTGGCCAATGAAGATTCCAAGACGAGAAGACCCTTGTATCCGCCCCTGTCCCGATACAATGTACCAAACCTTAATTATGCCATAATAAATAAATACACTCTTCGTATTGATTTATACTTTAAAAAAGTTTGATCTTGAAACCATGATGATTTCTTGAATGGTTGAGATTAATTCATGAATGTGCATTTCAAAATTATACAAATTAACAACTATTTTTTGCATTGTCCTATGACATTAATTTACATTACAATAAACAAACAGAATACTGGCAAAAAAGATTCAATTTTTATAAATTAAAATAAGCATAAAAGGATTTAATATTCAATAACCAACAAAATATTTCTTCGGTTTAATCAATTCATTTTTTTTAATATAAAAATTAATACCAGCGATGGACAGGCTTTAAAATATCATAGAATTTACCTATGTTTGTGGCTTCCACACAGAAACTAGCAATGAATATACACTCTGATTAGAATCTCCCACCATTTCTTCTCCAGATTCAGTTTCTAACAAATAATGGCAAGTATACTTTTTGTTGATTTTCTCGACTCCTACTTTTGTCTTCTCGATAGTGTTTTAGATAAACAACGACTCTCCAAAGGGTTCCCGATCGGGGAAGGATGCCCCCGGTGACATAACGGAATTTCGTTTGAATATTTTATCGTACTTTGTATTATAAAGAGGCTTATTATTAAGTTTTTGTTTAAATAAAATTGCAGATTGTGACAATGGGTGCACAGAAAGTAGTGATGATCTTAACATCCCTAGATGTAAATTGGAGTGCAATTAAATGGGTGGTAATGGATGGATTATCCCTAGACCCTGGGGATGAGCTCACACTTTTGGGAGTTCTACACTTGATTAATCCTCGTCCCGTGTCACTGCATGGGGCTGCTAAATTTTGTAAGTGCATACTCGGTCGTCCCATTTATTTCTTTTCACATTTAGCTTCATGGGCGGATCCGGATCCTCCCCTCGTACTTCCTTTTTATTCTCGGTCAATTCAATATGGCGCATCAAAAAAATATAGTTAGACAGATGCTTTGGACTCGTCGTGTCAACTCACTTTACATCTCTAATTGCAACAATATTATTGTTTAACAGATTGAATTCGTGTCATTTTAACATTTTTGCAGTCGGATTCGAGGGTAAAGGTGATTCCAACAAGATTTATGCATCTGATAAGAAACATATGGAGGAAGAGCTTAGTATGAGAAGGGAAGAGTTGCAGAAAAACGATGGAATAATGCAACTGCAGAAATTGTGCGAAATAGAAAAAAAGGTTATACTCTCTCATCTCTCCAGAATAGTAAAAAACCTACGACACTAATATCTCAAAATACCCTCGTCCTAGAATTAAAAATAAATGAAAGATAGTATAAAATACTTAAAACGAGCGAAAAGTGTTAAAAGGGGTAAATACTAAGTTGCGAATCCTATTAAATGTATGGATATAAGTGAGTAGTAAATTGTGGATTCTGCAAAATGTGTGGATACAAAATATATGTTTAATTAACTTAAAAAATATTTATGCTCTGCCAAGTATTTTTAGTAAGAGTCTTGATCTGCTGCCCCCAGTGGGCAGCAATTTCTTGCCCACATGCTGACTTGTCAGCATGTGGGCTGTTGATGCAAAAAGTATCAAAAAGTTGCTTTTTGCATCAACAGCCCACATGCTGATAGTCAGCATGTGGGCAAGGATTTCCTGCCCACTAAGAGCAGGAGATCAGAATCCTTTTTAGTAAATAGTTTCTTATACAATTGATTAAGCATAAAGTAAAATTGATAATTGACTTGAAATTTGCTTATATTAATTGATAATTGTGTAAAAGATGGTTGTGACTTGTGATTTCTTTTGCAATACATGACAAATATAAATGGTATACTTGTGTTCTTTAATCACAGATTGTACGGTTTTCTCTACTAAAGAAAAAAAAAGTATTTAAACGTGTGTCACTACATCTTCAATTTTTCTCTTCACAAAATCATCTCTTCCAAAATTTGCTGATCGCTTCAATCTATTTCTCTAATTCGATTATTTCTATCAACCAATCATCTCCAAAATCTGCTCATCTACTCAATCTATCTCTCACAATCAATCATTTCTCTTCCCCTAATCATCTCCAAATTCTGTTCACCACATCAATCTATCATCATAATAGAATTTATGATCATACCCGGCCAACTATACTAGTCATATTTAATTCAAAAAATGAGAAATTATATATCAAGTCCCTCTTTTACCGTTAAAACGTGTGGATAAGCTTAGAGCATCTCCAATGCAAATCATGGCTTCGAAAAAAAGAAGTGGCATGTCATCAAATAGATAATGTGTATTAAAATTACATCTCCAATGCACTATGTGAAACACAATGTTAGGCTGATGTGGCACAAAAATAAAATAGAAAATGTGAGGTGCTCTTTCTACATGTAGAAGTCTTGTGAGATTGGATGACTCAACAATTATTTTAATTTTGGACTTAATTTAATTCACAAAAGGGTAATTAGGAAAATTTTAGCAGTTTTATTATTGTTTAATTTAAAAAAATAAATACCATGTAATCACCATTATTGAATTGTAGAAGGAATTTATTGGAGAGAACTTTTGGACTTTCACGTCTATTTATTTCATATTCATTTAGAATTCTTTCTATTTAACTACCACATCAGCCACAATCCATGGAGTGCATTTGAGATGGTAAAGAAATTAAGGGAACCTTTGATTGCAAATATTGAATTTAAGTGGAAAGAAAATGAATTTTAGATAATTGAATTGCTAAGAAATTGTTAATTGAAAAATATCAATTTAATAAATTTTATCTGAAAAATAAAACGTCCTCTACAAAGAAAGAAAACGTTAAATATATAATTGAAAAATAGGTGGGAAAAGATTTTTTGAATGGAAAAGTATGGGTACAAAACCTATGAGTTGGAAAATAGGTGGAATGGAAAATTGGTTGTAATCAAACGCAACTACAAACACTACCAATTTACAGTGAGATTCTGATTATTGAAGGGGGGAAGAAAAGGGATGTGGCGGTGGGGGTGGGGGGGGGGGGGGGGGGGAGGGGGGAATCACTATTTCATTAACACAGGAAGAGTAAAAATTGTACAAAACGTAGAATCATGAGGGATTATATGTGAACTCGGGTTCAGGAATGGAAGGAAAAACAAATGCATTTTGCTTCATGGGGACCTCCAACTTTACAATGGAGCCCTTGGTCAGAAGGTAAATCTTGGAACATTAATTATGGCTACGTACACTAAGACTCTTTGCCCTGAGTTTCATTTTTCTCAATTTCTTTTTTTTTTTTTCTATTTTTGTTGTTTTTTAACCTCTGTAAATTGCATATTTAATTATGTTTTTTTTGTTAAATATTATAGGTGGAGGTGAATGTAGAGGTGGAAGCTGGGCAATCGCGCAAGGCGGCCGCTGTTAGAGGCGCCAAAAAGTTGGGGGCAACATGGATTATACTTGACAGGTTAGTAAACAACACAACTTTATAGCATTTTTGAATCTTGATCAATTTTCAAAACTAAATCAAGTTCGACCGTGCTTAAAAGTTACTTTTCTGAAAGTGAAGAAATTAAGTTTGTTAGAAAAATTTTAATTTTGTCAAAATATGTAACTTAAAAAGTAAGTTTGACTTACTTTTAAACACAGCATTCATGCTCTATAGCTATGTGTGAAATTTGGAAATCAATCAGGACAATAACCTAATCTGTTTCCAATGTGTACACAACCTACAAAATGAGGTTTAAGATAAAAAAGCACACGTATTTCAAAGATGTCCTGTATTCATTTGAGCTAGCCTTTCTTCATGACTCACATTTTATCAAGAAAGGCATCTAAAACTTGGTGAATATATATTTTTTACAATTTTGGGGAATTTCTTGATCTAATTTTAGTTGTTGTTTGATTTAACGGATTCGTAGGTCATACACCCTTAATTCATGTACTATAGAATGTCCTGTTTTATTAGTCAGTTTCCTGTAAAGAATTCATTATAGATGAAATTTATTGCAAAATAGTTTCTTTCCTTATTTTTTTCTTGTGGGAAATTAGGGAAATTAAAGGTCATGTGTAAAGTATAAGATTGCACTTTCAAAGATTTTTCATATTCCACTTTTATTGCAGGGAGTTGAAGAAAGACAAGCAATACTTTATGGACCGGCTCTCATGTGGCATATCTAGTATGAAGAGTAACAACACTGTTGTAATAGTCAGAGGTCCAGTTCTAGAACATGTTTCATATGATGAAATGATACCAACATACTCGTGGGAAGAACTTTCTCCTTCACAACAAAGTAAGTATAGAGTATTCACAGGTCCAATTGGAGAACATGGGACATATGATGAAATGATACCATCATACTCGTGGGAAGAACTTTCTCCTTCACGACAGATTAAGTAACTTCATTTTTACCACTAGCAATTGAGAATACTGTCTTCAATGGATTGAGTCGGCAGTGTGCAGTCTTGTGAGAGAGAATTGCATTATTAACTGTGCATGCTCTGTGGGGTTATAAGTATGGGAATCAGTTCCGCCCTTTCTCATAGACATTTATGCATGTTTTTGATAAATCAAGCGTATAAAACATCTAATGCATGGGAACTTAAGTTATATAATCCATGTATAAGATAATAAAATAAAGAGACCAAAACTAATAAGTATCCGAAGTGATAAGTTAATTCCAATGTGATTATAGGATCATACAATTGGTCATTCTATCACACATGGAACCTTTTAACGTGCTTAATTCATGCTAAACACTTGAGATGTCTTTGTTTTTTCTCGTCAAAGTTTTGGCAATTGTCTCCTTTAACTGTCTACAATGTGTGTGTGGGCATTATATGCTTTTTAATGTGTGACCGGCACAATTGGTTGTTTGGTATATCTGTGTACAGATGTAACGTAGTTGGAGTTGGAATCCATACAAGCCAATTCAAATTTTGATCCAGCTTTCTTCAATCAAATTTTGACCCAGCTTTCTTCAATCAAATTTTGATCCAGCTTTCTTGAACTGTATACACTTCCATTACTATGATACTAATTTCTCAAGATTCAGGCATAATTTTTGATGGTCAGACTAAATTTCCCAATGAAGATTCAATATCACTATCTTGCCATGATCAGTATGTAGGAATTAGCTGGAACAGAGAGTATAATCACCTCTGCTTGAATATTTCTGTTTCTTCTTTGTTTTTTGACATTGCTGAAATTTTTTAAAGATGCTTCATCGACGGGATTATTTATTGAAAAAAAAATAGAGAAACAACCAGGGATGATAATACATCAATCAGGAAAATTTGGATAATAAGTAATAACAACAAACAGGAAGTCAAGACTTTTTTTCAATAAATTTGGAGTTGGTTACTTGAATTTTATTGTGTCAATTAAATATTTGATCATGCATTTTTTGCAACCACACAAGACTTTGTTAATTGTGGTCAAAGTCTCTCTTCTAACATGTTCTACCATGATTGCACTGCTCTTTGAGAGTACAAGTTTCTTTATATGTACACAAAATATGTTACAACCATTTAAGTCATTATTCCCTTAACTTATACTGTATTGACGCTACCTCTACTTGTTAGCATTTATATACATTTTCTGTTTTATCCATTCTAGTACGATCACATATTCATATTAACATTCTTGTTTTCAGTTTTAAATTTTTTCCTTTAAGGGACCAAAACTCAAAGATAGCTAGAAAATGATAGTAAGAAATTGTAGGATTATTTTCTTGGTCAATAACTTGTAGAAGTAATTTTTTTGGTTTATCCTTTTACTTTTAAAGTTTGACATGCTATTCTGCCATGTTTTTGTTATGTATATAGAACAAGTCCTGCTATGCGTAATGCTGCGTTGAAAACTTTCAAGTTAAAAGCTGTCCATTCCATTATTTTACTTTTAGACATGTTTTCCAAGTCTCAAATTATCCCCCTTTTGCGTTGAAGGAAAAGGAGAGAAAATGAAAACTATTTACATTCATGTATTTTTACATGGTATTGCAGAATCTCCAGAAACTCAAAAAGCTATCTCATGCAAAGAACAAGCTCTTAACAGATTTGATAGGCCCTTTGTGGATAGTTCCCAAGCATTAGCCTCGAGTTCTGGTTGTATAGAGACAGGACAGTCTGCAGTGGATATTCAGGAGATAGAGAAAATTTTGACAATCAAACAACAAGTAGCTGAAGAAAAATCTACTCGTCGGTCTCTCAAATATCCAAATAAGGGCCAACGTGAAGCATGTAGTAAAATATATAGTAAGCGAGAGCAAAAAAAACAGAACAATGGGGAAGGTAATGTAACTGAGAAGACCCAAACAGGAGAGGAATTTGAAAATACATGTTCAGTTTGCAGAAACAAGCGACCTCAGATTGGTATGCAAAGGGATTTCACTTCTGCAGAACTTCGTGAAGCTACAAATAGGTTTTCACGAGAAAATTTCTTATCTGAAGGTGGATTTGGTTTTGTGTTTAAAGGAGAGTTGAAAAATGGACTAAAAATAGCTGTTAAGCAACACAAAGCTGCCAGTCTGCAGGGAGAGAAAGAATTCAAATCTGAAGTTAATGTACTTAGCCAAGCAAGACATCAAAATTTAGTCATGCTATTGGGCTCTTGTTCAGAAGGAAGGCAGAGGTTACTTGTTTATGAATATGTCTGCAATGGCTCACTGGAAGAACACTTGTCAGGTAATAAATGTTTGAACTGCTACTGCTTCTGTTCTCTTTTTCCCCCTTAATAATGAAAGAGAACAATCTTTTTGTTATATATATATATGTATGTGGTTATGTGAACATTTATATTTGCACACGATAGATTTGTGATGATACGGTGCAAGAAGAAGGCTCCACTATAGTGTATTGAAAAAATGCTCTTATTTGAAACAGAAAATCAGGTCTGAGGTTTACATTTATCCAATGTACAGGTGACAGCAAAACGCCTCTCAACTGGGAAAAGAGAATAAACATAGCGCTGGGAGCCGCCAAAGGTTTAGCATATCTGCATGCCCGCAACATCGTCCACAGGGATATGAGACCAGGCAATATTCTCATTACACATGACCATGAGTCACGGGTACGATTCGGGTTGTTAGTACAAATTTGCATATCAATCAATTCAAGAGAAAACAAGCTGGTCAAGTTAGTGACATAAATTGAAATTCCTGGCGGTTTGTTCTGGAGATATATAACCCCATTGTGCTAAAATTCCAAATAACACCCTCGGGATTATCTATTCCTGAGTAAGACTGCAGGGAGTAGAAATGTTACCCTATTAGATATAAATTATGCATCTATAATTCAGAACAGGATGAGGATGCATAAAATATGCGTTAACCAGGTCGTGATAATGTAGATTCCTCTTATCTTGCTAATGACAAGGTCAGGCTATGATGACTCTTAATTCAGAAGCATAACCTGATTAGATTAGCATGAATTTATTAACATTATATACTTTGTCACTTGGAATAAATATTTACAAGAGAGCACTTAATATCCATATTCATAAATTACTAATTGCTCAAATGTATCTGAGATGTTGAAACCGATGTATTCGTGCATAAATCTTATATTTCATGAAATATATTCTTATGTATTTCTGTAAATCTTGTTTCTTATTTCATTTATGATGAAGTACTTTGGGTAAATTGCAACTAGTATCCCCAATCTTTGACTTCACTTGCACTTGTTATATAAAAGGTTGAGGTGATGGATGCCAAGAATTAAGTACTGAGGATACAAGTGCAAATGAAGTCAAAGGTTGGGGACACTAGCTGCAATTTACCCAAGTACTTTTCTGTAAAAAGAAATACTGACAAGAAAACAATCCTTTTCATCCAAAAAGTGAATTTTTCTTTGAAATGCGTGATTGAATTTTGTAACAGCTGGGAGATTTTGGTCTTGCAAAAGCACAACAAGATGATTCAGTTACCTCAGATAGTGGCATGGTTGGCACTTTTGGATACATGGCACCAGAATATGCAGAGTATGGGAAAATGTCAACAAAGACAGATGTCTATTCATTTGGAATGGTTATGTTGCAGCTTATCACTGGACTAAGGACAACAGATAAGATTCCTGAAGGGAAAAGTCTTGTCGGATGGGTAGATCACATGGCATTATATAACTGTTGTTGTTTTTTTATATATTTATAGAAATGTTGAATTGAAAGGATACCTATATGCTAGATTCTGCAATTACCTAAGTGATTAATTGATTGCAGTGTATCTTTGCTGTCATCTATTAGATGATCATTGCCTTAATCATTATATGCGAGCACCTAAAGATGTGCAGTAATTATACGTTGCATGCTGACCATTAGATCACAGCTCATGTGCATGTCTAGGACACTCGTAATATTTTTGGATTATGTCATCTTAGCTTTATGTACCTATCCAGCTTAGAAAACTGCCTGAATAGACAATGTTTAGAATTAGGTTTCTTAAAGTATTCTCCGGAAGAGAAGATTATTCAGTGCATGTTGACAACCAGTGACTGATTTTAAAGTTGATCAAATTTTATGACCGGAACAATGTCAAATGAACTTCTTAGGGCAAAACAGAAAATGAAAACCCTTCTTGACCTCTACATAATCTTTTTAAATTTCTCACTTAGAGATTATAACTTTGACAGGCAAAACCACTTCTGGAAACAAAAAACTATCCAGACCTCATTGATAAAAGAATTGCAGACTCCCACGATGTCCACCAACTACTTTGGATGGTACGAGTTGCCGAATGTTGTCTGAAAAAGGATCCTAATGAAAGGTGTACAATGGAACAGGTATGACAATCAATTTTTGAGACATTTCTACTGGAATATCATAAATACTTCATCATGGCACGAATATATGTGATACTGAAGATTGTGTGCTACTCCAGTTTTTAAATTTTATGATGTCATAAAATATAGCGAGCCTTCTGTCTATTTGTATTTTGATGAAACTAGCACAAATGCACAGTCCATTGACTTGTCATCACCGACAGTGTAAGGTAACATACTGCTCTTTGGAAGCCAACCCGTTAATTCACATTCCATCAGAACTGTACTTCTTTATCATAAAACAATAATACTCTCCCAAGAAATTGATAAAAGTTGCAGGAGTAAGAGTTTAGGAAACATGGTAATGTGATTGTTAAACTTCCAGTTTTTCATGAAATACAGGTCTATGCATATATGTACCGGAGTAAACACAATAAAAACCCAATCTAGGCTTTGATGGTGTTTTGCATAAAATAAATAAAAATAAAGTTAGTGGAATCATAGAAAGAGTCTATTGGTTAGTCTAATGTCAAATGTTGTCCCTAGACTAATTTAGAAGCAAATACTTTACTATAGCTTATTTCCTTTCACTTATTTTGATTGATTCCTGTAATCATGTAATTTGTACAGATCCCTTTAGTTTAGGCAATTTCCTAGCATTCAATTTCACGGCTGATCACAAGCATAATTGAATGCTAGGAAATTGCCTAAACTAAAAGATCTGTACAAATTACATGATTACAGGAATCAATCAAAATAAGTGAAAGGAAGAAAGCTATAGTCATGTATTTGCTATAACTAATATAAGGTGTCCCTGGTAAAGACACTGGGGCCGTAGCCTTAAAATCTGTTGTGACGGGTCTAATGGAGACAAACTGACATTTACATCTTTGTCTAACACTCATCCCAGTAGCTGTGCGATACCATCTGAACTGTAATATAAAATTATTAGGAGTGCTAAAGAGATATCTTAACCAATGAAAATTTGTAGTTCATTTATTATTAAGGTGAAGAAGAATGAAACTCATTAAAGAGACATATATGGTAGATCTGGAACCATAGAATATGACCCTAATTTATCTCGTGGAACTCACTCCGGAAGTACAGAAAGGACTTGTCCTTATACGAAACATCAAGTTGAAGGGGAGAAAAGAAATGCATATGTTGTCTCGTGAACTTGGGGATGGTGAGAGTACATCTCATAAAGGCTATAATTGGACGCCATTGTTTCGGGTACAAAAGTTCCTGTAAAAATTGGAAATGCATTAGTACACAAAAATCTTGGTAAAAATCCTAGATAGATGGTGATTGGCGACGGTGATCCTACAAATATTCTTAGTAAACCTTTAGACTCTAGGATTGATATGACTACAGAATACTCTGATTGTAGATTACATTGATAAACCACCATCAGAGGTTAATATTAACTCGTGCTTTCATATTAATAAAAATGAACCAACCCAACTTAGAAATCAATACTCAAATTAACATTTCCATCATTACTTAGTTAAGGCATCAGATGACATTTTGCTGAACAAATTGACAGAACATGCAGAGGGCATTTTGTATTCTTTCTACGTGTTATTGTATACTGGCATTTAATATTATCACTTTTTTGTGTGTACACAGGTAGTTCATGATTTGAGCTGCATAGATGGAGGCAACACAAACTTTGTTCGAGACATCTTTCCAACAGAGATGGATTCTGAGAATAGTATAATTGACTCTCATGAATCAGAAGAGAAATCAAAATAAATGAATGAAACTTACATACGAATATTCCCACCAGGCAACCTCAACGAAGTGTTTGTTTCAATTGCACAATCTGGCATAATCGGCTTCATTTTTCTGTACCTAGCACGTCCTTCTTAATATGTATTCAAGACTTCAAGTTGTCAACACACTTGTCTATTTTCATTTTGAGTTAATACTGTGTTGGCTGTGTAATGAGAAGGATGGATTTTATTTTCTTTGTTCTATTTATTTTTCTAATTTAATGTTGATGTAACTTGTATATTCACGTTTCTAATTTATGGGTATGGTTACGAGTCTTCAACCTTTTACATGGTGTGGTTATGGGTCTCCAATCTTCAAAAGTCCTCGAGTCTATATAAATATGTGAATAAGTCTTCACGTGATCAAAACAGTCAATGTTGATAATAAAATTAAATATGAATTTTACGTGACTTGAAGTTAGAGGACAAAAATGTCAAATCACAATATTTATCTTTAATTTAATTGAAAGTTGTGTGCAATTTTATTCGGTCATGTGACGAACCTAAATTAACATATTTAAGTAGGTTGAAGATTCAAAATTCACTTTTTGAAGTTAGAGAATCATAACCACGTCACATGAAGATTGGAGAGTCCAATCTTATTTTTTTCCTTGTTTTTAGGGAAATTGGCGCAAACGGTCTCTAACTTTTGTTTTTTGGCACAACAATTCTTAGTTTATGTGTTTTGGTGCACAATTGGTCTTTATTTGATGAAAAAAAACAAGTATACTCTTAGTTATAAATAAAGAAAATTACAATTGGATTTGTAACATTAGTAAAATGTGCAAATAGGTCCGATATATTTATTAAATAATATATAATTTAGCATATTAAATATATCACTATAATCGTGTTAATTAAATTTTCATAAAAGAAAAATGTAAAATTATTGCGCTTTAGGTATATGTAATTTCTATGTGATTTGAAAAACGTGAATAAAAATTAAGTTAATTAAATAACAAAATGACGTATATAATTTTATGACATTAAACCAATCTTATTATATTTTTTAATATAAAAATACTAACAAAAATTAGTTTACACATTATGTGTTCTTTATTTTTGAACGATAAATTAAAATATGAAGAACACAATTTGAGCTCTAATATATGTAGTTAATAAACAAATAGTTAAATTAAATAAAAATATTTGAGCAAAGTTTGTGACAAAGTTATTTTTCTTTTTATGTTGTAACGATAAAATTAAAATTTGAATTTTAAATAATATGATTACTTAATAATAATAATAAAATAATTTTAATTAACACATTTGTTAATAATTACAACCTTAAATTTTAGTTATTTTTATAATAGTTCGTAAAATATAAAAAATAATTTAGTATTTTATCAATTTGTTAGTTTCTTTTAATTTTTTTATAAAAAAAAATAAAAGTATTGGACACATTTGTACTTTTTGCAAAGGTTAAGAATCCAATCAATTAATTTTTAATTAAAAATAATGACATATTTGTCTTTTTCATCAAACGCACCAAAACACATAGGTTAGGGACTGTTGTACCAAAAAATAAATGTTATGGACCATTTCCACACTAATGACAAATGTTAGGAATCATTTGCGCCAATTTCGCTTGATTTTATCGTTATAATTTCTATTTTTTATTTTTGTCCAAAGAATTTCAGTGTTTTGTAGGACTGGATTTGATTTCACAAAGTAATTTGGAAAATATTATAATAAAGGCAAATTAGTAAACATGGGAGATTTGATACTCAACTTTTTAGAAAACTAAGTTTGTTAATAAAAATTAACTTTTTTTAAAAAAATCATAATTGGCAAAATAAGTAATTTAAAGCATCTCCAATGCACACCATTTATTGTTTTTTAGACGTATCACATAAACATATATAGGCAGAGTTATAAAAAACTATCTCTAATGCATGCTGACAAGGACTCTATCTATCTGATGTGGCACATTAAAATATAGACTCCATCTAGAAGTCCGTCTATATTTAGACGGACTTCTAGATTGAGTGAATCAACAAATTTAATTTTAGACGGAGTGCATTGGAGATGAATTTTAATTTGACCGTCTATTCTATAGACGTAGTGCCACATGGATTGAAAGTCCGTCTATTTTACTTGCCACATAGACTGCAATAGACGAAGTGCATTGGAGATGCTCTTAAAAGTAAATTTAACTTGCATTTAAGTACATCCAAACTTACTATTGCTTTCATTAGTGTCTCTTTTTGTCTAGCCCAATTAACTTAGACAGAGCGACTTGATTGAAATAAAATTATCACTTTAATAATTTAAACAAGTTGTCTTGTAACAATTTGGCATTTTGGCCATCTTGAATCCAAAATCGGAGCACTTTTCTTCCTTTTAAGTTTTAAATAAATATGCAATTTTTATTAATAATTATATCTAATTGATAATGCACCCAAACACACCTTAGTCTAACCCATATTTTAAGCCTGTTTTACTGTACTTAAAAATTACTTATTTATAAAATGAATCTTCTTTAAACTCAACCCAAAGCATGAAAAATCAATTTTGACAGTCTTAATAAGAATCAAGGTCAAGAAAAACAAATAAGCAATGCCAGAAATTATATGCACAACACACTAGTTGGATTTTGATCGCAATCTTTATTATTTTTCTTTTAAATAACAAAGAAAATTTGAGAAAACATGTCGACAGCACATTCATCAGCACCTACATACACACATTGTCAAGACTTTAAGCAAATTCAAACACAATGGCATCATAACTTGGAAACCATCAAACCAACCCACATTCTTTCTATTATAGAATCTATATTTTCATTGGCTAAAGTAAAACATAAGATAGATATAATGTAAGAATAATATAATGTAGAACCATGAATGCTCAAAAGAGTAATATTTTGTACACTATATCTTTTAATTTCCTTCTTCTATCATCCACAACTAAAAGAATAGAATGAATGTACAAACCAAACCCTCTTCAAACTAATGAAACTGATAAATTATATCTTTCGGCACGGGTCCAAAAATACATCAGCCATCAAACCAGAAACCCAATTTTATCTGTGCCATAAACCTGAAAAAATCCTATTCTGATGCTATTAGCCTATGTCACAAGTTACCACCATATCAAAACGAATGTACAATGCCATAGGAGACTCGTTATTCTGAGACTGATGTACTCGTAGAGTGTAGGTCTCAAACTGCAGAAGAACCTTCAAGCACCATAAAATTATATGCTGGATTCCAGAGAGGTAGGGTTCAGGGGATCCAGCCAAAATATTGATAGAGTGTGCACCATGCAAATGCGGAACAGTGGTCACAGAAGGGAGGCGCTAACTACTTCACACGGAAGTCGTGCCTAAATATGGTCAGATTTTGGGTAAACTTATCCCTGTTCTTTGAATCCAAGCTTCGAGTAATGTCGGCCATCAATTTGTCAAAACACAGTGCAAGGCGCTGATGTTGATCAGCCGGCTGCAAATTACAAAATATGTGATCACTTTGGGAACGTATAGGGACATAGGCTGAATAACTATAGTTTCACCAAGGAGTACATATAACAGCTCGCATTATACGTGCTGAAAACGAAACAATGCAGATAGCTTGTGAACATAAGCGTAACAGATACAAAGAATTCCCAAAAGCTTCAGCAAATAATTCCTTCTCTCCAGCAACAATAATTACACTTTCTGCATAAGATACAAGATTTGTAACCCAGCCCTTCATATTGTTGAGCACAGCTGCGGAAGGATATTCATTACTTGGAATAATTCAGAAGTTGGTTAATTTTTCTTCTCTCCTTAGCTTAATATTTAGAATCCTCACAATGCTATAATGCTCCATACAGGTAACTCAGTGCCATAGAAAAACATTGAAATAACAGAACTACTGATATTGCCAAACTAGTTCCAAAAGAAAATGCATCATCTCTACAGAAATTTCAGTTTGAATTGGCTAAGAATTCAGTATTTCTTGGCAACCAGTTTTAAAGATGGATAAATTCAGATTGACAATCTACCTGAAGAACTGTAATAGCCATGATAATAAATAGAAACTAATCAGTGCTCTGCAATTGTAGGCGCTAATAAATAGATGACTATTGCGGTATTGCCAAATGCCAACATTGTCAGAGTGGTAATATAGCATAGAGATTTACCTGAGAAGCCAAAATTTGAGCTTTCAAGTCCGTAAACATCTGCACACATATCATTGTCCTTTAGATCCATTGCCAAGTATGGTTTAATTCAAAGCAAATGAGAAGAAATTCTTAACAGAAACTAAAACGCACAGCTCATTTCTCACTCTCTTTTCCTGTTTTATCACGAATCCATCTTAGTTTCTTATGTCAGCACGCCCAACTATATAATATGTTAGATGTCTAACAATAATTAAAAGTTATTTCCCTAGAAAACAAGCTTCAAAAAAAAAAAAAAAAAAAGAATACCCAACAATAATCACCTGCTCGTTTATGAGTATCAAGCTCAACATTGGCCTGCTAAGACTCCATTGATTGCCACAGTCCTCAAATAAAACAATCTCAAAGAGAGTTTTGAGTATCTGAAAAGGGAAGCCAAAAGCTAGATTAACATATGAAAGCACAAAGACAAGTTTATTTGAATGCGTCATAACATGAAAAGCCAGGATTAACATTTTCAGCAAAAACTAACATTGGGATATTATTCATCAGAATAAGAAAACATAAGAATCTTCTGCTACAAAGAGTGTGATCCGCGTGACAGGTAAGGGATCCAAATGCAAGCTAAATTGCCCGTATTCATGCAATTGTTCATACTCTCTGTGTCCCACAAAGGATGTCTAGTTTAATACTTTTACTGGTCCAAAAATACTTGCCTTATACCAGAAGTCAAACCATTCCTTAATTTATTTCCTACTCTGCCCCTGAAGAAAAAGAAACAGTTTTTTGACTTCTCTGATTTTGTTGAAAAATATCACCCTGACAACCTTTATGGAATGGAGAGAGTACCACATATGGAAGCCCTTGAATTACCAGACAGGTTGCTCAGTAGCTTCCATCTGGTACACAAGTATTCATGCATAGAGCATCTTTTATCATAATTCCCTTGTTCCTTTTGATCAAGTGGAGTAGATTTTAATGATATGTGCAAGAATGGCATGTGATTTAACATTGCAAAAACTTTACATTTGTTTAAGTGCATGTACAGATCATGAGCAATTTATAGAGTCATGCCATTTAGAGTCAACAATCAATATTAGCCAGCAATAGGGTAGAATGTCCATCCTTGCATGACGAAGTATTATATAGACATTTAATTAATGATGCCTCAAAAGTCAATTCCAGGTACGTGGTAGAGACACCATCAACATAAACTCAGCATGTAGTTCCTCATTGATTGAAACCAATATAAACAATTTGTATACTAGCCTAGGAAAAGAATTCAGCATGCACTTTCTACCCCCACTACTGTAGAAGAATCCAGATGATAATAGAAACTAGGAGCAAACAAATTTTGAAGCAAATGTACTCGTTGCCACAGTGAAAAATAAGGGTAGTCTTCTGACAACATGAGAACTGATGCACAACAAAAAGCTTATGCTAAGAATCCATCACTTACTTCTGGAAGCAATCTGGGGCATTCTGCAAGGTTCCTGGCAAGATTAATTGCAGCTGGTGAAGTAGGCGCATCCCCCATAGTTATGTTGTTGAAATAGAAAGCAGCCAAGTTATCAATTGCAGATGCACACTGACACACAATAAAAAAGTTGAACTTTGTAAGCATGACCATGAGATAATTTTTAATTCTAATGCGTATCAAGAAGAGAATCATCTACTTTAATAAAAAGAGTAACCAAAAAAAGGCCTGAAACTTCAACCGGTCAAATGAAACCCATGCAGCTGCACGATGGCTTTAATAAGATTAAAGAAAATGAAAAAGGATACAGTGCTGTAAAACATTTAATATATTTTGAGGCAGTAATCTGTAGCAGCTCTAAGACATTAAATTGAGCAACATACACCATGCAGTATCATCATTGGCTGTATTAGTGATATAAGAAAACTTACGTTTTACTAGTGTATCAAGCACGGGAAACTGTGACCTTAAATGCTTTGATACCATCTCTAATGGCCATCTCATTGAAACGCTTAAATTGTCAGAGAGGGAATTTTTTCTATGGCCTCAACCAAGCCTATACACACTTCTTAGTAATATGTGAAATGATTGGAACACAGAAGGATAATTCAAAGTTTACTTTCCAGACACGTAATAGAGTTATAGCTCTCTTTTCAGTTAACAAATTAAAGCCATCACAATCTTAGCTTGTAATTCTTGAAGAAGAAAAAAACCATTTTTGCACCAAGAAAAGTGAAAACTGCAACCTTGACCCTTTCGCAAGGCAGGCTTCTCTTACAGCATACTATTTCCTAATTAAGAAATTGTACGTCCTTTGAATTCTTCTTTCAAAGGATGCAAAAGGATCCAGTCTCCTCCAACATTATAAGGTTGTCTTAGTTAAGGTCTAATTCAGAAAAATCGCAGTGCCCACTGCCTACAAGGTTAATTGTAAAAATAATTAAACTAATGGACCAGCAAACGATCACGTCCTAGTGATTCAATTCAACCATATGAAGCCTTTGTTTGGTTTTACTTAAAAAGTAGATAAAAATTTGAGTCAATGTCAACAATTAATTTTAACCACACATTTCATGGGACTCACAGCTTTTATCAACTTTTCAACCACACATTTTCAACTTTTATCAAAAACTGCTAAAAAGTTGATTTTTAGCAAAACCAAACAGGCACGAAGTTGCAACGTGCTACCTTCATGCATGAAACACACATACACAAAACAGACACGCAGAAATAGCAGCTGAAGTAAAATGGATTTATAGTTCATGACGTGCAGTTGCAGAAAGCAAAATATATGCAGCAATAGTTTGATGAACTACCATCAGGGATGTATTCATCAAAGGATACCTGTGAGGATATACCACTGTCAAGAGCTTTAAGACCTGACTCAAGCGAACCAACTATACGGATGAAGGTGTTTGTCTCAAGATTGAGCACAAAAACATTATGGCTGTTGAATAGAACCTCCAAAAATGCAAAGTAAGCTCGTGTTAACTGCACCAAAAGAGAAGATCTGTTTAAACAACCTCACCAACTGTAATCAGTTTTGATAACTTCGTCTTCAACAAACATAAGCATTACTAGTAGACAAAATATAGAACAAAGTACATTGCAATAGATATTTTTGAAGTGTCAAAAGTACTTCACCACTGGTCCAAACAGAACAGAGATTCTTGCGTTGGCCACAAAATGCACCACTAAACCAAAAGGGTTAATTATACATGCTCATTCTAGAAAAATAAAAAAGTTATCCTGTAGAATAACTATCGGCAAGCATGTTAAGTCATCGGGGGAGAAAATTACTCTTCCATCCCTTTCTTCAGGACATAGTTGTAACAGAACCTTTACGATCTTATTAGTTTCTCTCTCTAATTAGGCTCAGCTACAGAGAGCACTTTATCAATTACAATGTTATAGAGAATTAGAATATGCTGGTATCTTAATGAAATAAAAAGGTGCACTTCTCTATGGTTAGAGTTGTGAAACTTGTGTCTATGCTATCTTCTCAAACATTAAAAACAACAGATTCTATGGGGAAAAATTGTTGGAAATGCGCTAGGTTCTTCTGATCTTTTGGTAGTTTCAAGAGACACAGTGGCCTATAATTTGGGTAAGGCAGAGACGAAGACCAAGACGCACACACACAGCCCCCTCAAAAAACAATCTTCCAATCCTCCCTGTCTTTATTTCATACAAGTGGATCAGTACATATGCCTGTAGAAAGGCAAATACATGCTGTAGAGGCAAAAGAAGTTGGTAAAGCTACAACATTTTAATCAAATGCTACAAACACTACCAGAGTGCATAAGTAGTATTTACAAACCTTCCTGTAAGCCAAGATATCAGCCAGAGGAATTGCCAGTGTCAGCTTCAGTGCAATATCAAGTGCATCAGAGAGTGCTCGATCCCCATAAAGTTCAAACACGCCAAAGTTCACGTAGTTTCCAGCAAGAGCTGTCATTGGGAGGAAAGACTTTAAAAGTCAGAAAATAATATAACATTTAGATAGCATCTTTGACCAATGACGACAGAAAAGCACTGTAACAGTTAAAATGTTGCACTCATAAAGATGTAAATATCAAATTAAACTATGGATCCAAGATATATCTCCAGTAATGGACTGAAACAAAACTAACTAACTACTTCATGCAACCCTGTGACGATCTCAAAAAAGGAACTGGGGGAGACAATCAATTATAATTATCATAAGCATTTAAACAACTGTTTTATTATACTCTAACAATGCGTTTATTGCAACTTCACCTGGTGCATGCAAGTCATTTCAATACCTCAGGAGCAAACAAATCAAGATGCTCATGAGCTATTCCTCTTCAAGAATGGATCCATCTAGGTCAAGTTTTATCAAGGTTGAGCTGCTTGGTTGACTTTGATATATTAAAATAGACTAAATGTTTCCTTAAATGATGTGTGGATGGGCCAAGACATTTCACTGAAACTTCTCTCCTCATATATTCACCCTCTAAACCAATCCCCCTAGCGGAAAATCACCACCCTTGTATTTCCCTTTAATTACCCTAAAACCGTCTATCTTTCCTCTACGTCCAAAACAACTGTCTCCACTAAGTACGTTTTGTAGTCTTCACTCTGCCCCCTCGCACAAACCCAATTCTTCACTTCCCACATCCTCTTTCCTCACCCTCGTACCGCCAATTAGCTCACCCCCAACTCAAGCTTCACAGTTCACACTAACATCACTTCCATTTGCCTTGTCAAAGATGCACACACTATTGCATTCATCGTCTATTTCTTTCTGTAGTTTCTTGTAAGCTTCAAGCAACCAACAAGGACAACCAATGCTTACAGCTGTTACCAAGGCAATTTACAAACTTGTGATGCACAGAAAATATTTTGTAAGCTTCAAGCATACCAACAAGGTCAACCAATGCTTGCAGCTTTTACCAAGGAAATTTACAAACTTGAGATGCACAGCAAATATTTTGTGTGGTATAGTAACTCTTTGGGGTTTCAGTTTCATGATTTTCCATAAATAAGATTATTGGAGATCATTTCAGCTTGTTCTCCCCACCCACCCGCCCCACCCGAGCAATTTCATGTAAAGAGTTCCACATGAGCTAAGGAGGATGTGATTTCATTAGTAAACTAAATGTCGGATCATTCAAAACGGAATAGGAAGGACACTATATTATGAAGTAGTGCCGATAAAAATCTAGCAAAATAGGGCAACCAACGGACCGATGTGTGACAACTGAAACTTCCACCCAAAAAAAAAAAGACACAATTACATGGGCATCAGTGTTTTCCCTTATGGCACAATATGATTTACCATGTCAATATAAAAAAGTAATTTGTAAAACACAGAAATCATCTCAAAAGGGTGACCAACAAAGGGGCATGCCATTATAAAGATCATATTATATTAGAGAGTACTGCTTAGTGGTTATTCTAAACATAAGGCCAACGATATTTACCTCTAGAAAGAATAGTCAAGGAAATCCATATTCCCTTGTATTTGAAGGAATAGACATCGGTAACATTTGGAAGAGTCAAAATTTTTGAGCCAAATGCAACAAGTATTTTGCTAACTTCTCTGAAAAGAAGTATGCCGTTTGGAGACGAAGTATCAAAAGTCAAACGTTGAGCTTTGTTCAACACAAACTCAGCCATAAATTTCAGCAATGGTGTCGTCACCTACAAAAATCACTTGCCAGGTTTACATTTACAGGATAAATAAAATAAAAACCTTTCTATACATCATCATAAGATTGGCTTCTATTGCTTCAATTGGTATCATAATCTACTAAAAAAGATTTTGCTAAAACTGTGCCCAATTCAACAATATTTGGAGGGTTCTGAACATTTTGCAATAGAGTTTGATCAAGTTACAAAATGAAGGAAAAAGGTTAAAGAAATGAAGCAAACATCCCTAGTGAGAAGAATTATAAGGCCGAAGAAAAAGCAAACATGAAAGAATGATGCAGAAAATAGGATAATCAAGAAAAAGTAATATAAAGGACTATCTTCAAAGGAGCTTGTGTTATTCTAGAAAATATTCCATTGTTTAAACAATGTTATTAGTTAAAATTGCCAAAATTATGTTTTCATAACCCAATCTCCTGCATAACTAAATTGCCAAAATTATAATAATAAAAAAACTTCCGTATACGACCGACCCTTGGTAATGACAGAAGCAGAATGTAATCACTCTGTTGGCAATCAATAGTACTACGCCTTTGTTTCCCTTCTCAAACTAAAATGTTATTAACCCTAACCCTTCCTGTTCTGGAGAATCCTGGCTGCAGGATCACTTATGTCATACTCTCATGTGTTGCACTCGACAACTTTGCTTTTTTATTAGAACTTTTAGTATAAATAGAGCTAGTTTTTTTTAATAATATAGATAATTTGAGCACAGTTATTCTCCCTCCTTCTCTCCAGCATTCAAAATTCTTCTCTCTTCTTTGTCTCAGTTCTTCACTCTACCATCATCAAATCAACTGACTGAGAATGTATCTGACTGAAGAGGAATTGAAGTGGACATTAGCAAGCAGGTGACAAGGGAGGTGATATTGTCTTGTACAGATTTAACTACACTTTTGCAATTGATTCCTATAAGGGCAATAAGATCTTTTGAGGAAAATATGAACTGGCAGGACTATCATTTTTCTGGCAGTATACTTCTCTGATAGATGTATAAATTTTAGCAATCCTGTATATTGTAGCAAAATGAGATTTCATTTAAATGACCATTAAACTGGTTTAAAGGAATTTAAAATTGATGACTATCAAGCACTAAACTAAAAGAAAATAAAGGAAACAAAAAGAAAGTGAAACATCAAGTAACTACAAGGATTAAGTCGGTCAAATAACCTCTGGTGTATCGGCCCAATGTGAGATGCCCCTTAAAAGAATAGGCATGTGAGCAGGATAAATCCAATCAAAAAGAAGCCCATAAGTTCTGCGACTGAAAAACAATGAAGAGACAGATGATGCAAGATATGGTAAAAACCATCAACAAATAGAACTCATAAACAATATGCACTTACCTATTTGTGGCCATTGCTATTCCTCTAAGATCTCTCATCAACCCAATTAATGCATATTTCACCGACTCAGTTCGAAACATTGTCTCAGGTGTTGATTCCAAATAAATGAAAACCTGAATGGCACCCAAGAAAATGTGATAAAACTCATTAATGACGGAAACTATGGCAACTAAGAACAGCAGATCTATTGAAATTTCAAATGGCAACAATAGCAGTTGTCTGGATGAACGAGAAAAAATAACTTCTATTCTTTTCTTCTATTTTTTCCCTTTTTTCTCTGATGTAGCAATACATCAGAATCCTTCAAATTTATTCTGTCATGGAAGTTGGATAACATTTGGCCTATCTAAAAATCAGGATTAAATTAATCAATACCAAAGAACCAACCAGTCTGCCATTTGCAAACATTTCAAGGGAGAAAATTGTCTTGTTACCTAAAATAATGCTATTAACTACGTCAACCTAACAGTTCACCGTAGCAAATAGAGAAATATGTTAAAATATTTTTTGTGATTCTGAATTCCTTATATATGGATACAACTAGTAAACCCTTCTACAGGCAAAAGAGATATTACTTACCACCAAGAATAGTTCTTTAAGAAGTCAATGGATATTCATGATAAAGCACCAGAGGGTAAACGTCACTTCACAAACATTTCATTTTGTTAATTGTAATGCAAGTTTAACTTGCTTTTCTCAATTTTGTTTTCAATTAAACATGTCCTGCTGCAATTATTTCATCATATTATGTTATTTATAAGACAGTTTCCACAGAAGCATGATTCTTTGGTCCAAATAATCTAGCATTACTGTCTTTAAGATAAGTAATTAGCTGATAACATTGAAGTTATTATCAAATATAGCAGCAGGTGTTTAATCAAAGAAAATGAAAGAACTTCAATCGCACACATGCACAAAAAGAGAGCTATACTTGCAGTAGAGGATCCATTGACGGCTTAAACAGAACAGTACTGTCCTCCATGAAGATTAAGCAGCCGATAGTGTAATAAAATGTTGTTCTGCTCCGAGAGCATCTGTACTCTTCCAGAAATGGAAAATTCTCCTTCTGAAGTCAGGAATCCAGGAAGAGGGTATAAATAAGGATACGGTGAATATACTGCATAATTAGAAAGCTTTGCCCCCGAAATAAATGGACAATAAAACTGAAGGGAAAACACATCGGTTGCACTTACATGGTGATGTAAAAGTATGAATTTGACGGCATCCAACTTGAGAAGTAGCTTTCCTGTCATATAACTGCAAGAAAAGAAAATGATCCCACAAATGCATAAAGCTCTCTGTAGAAGATGAAAATAATTCTGATGTACAAAATACAACACAAGCAATCATACCCAGATGCCAATTCCAAGAACAAACTCAAAGTATGATCAATAACTTCCTCACTCTGCGTTTAAGAACAAACTGAGATACCGTACAAATTCCGTAAACAATACCAGCAATGGGATGCAAGAGTAAAATATTACCTCTGTGTAACACTTGAGGTTGGTAGCAAGTTTTCGGACAAAAAAGTCCAACAATAGAAGATGGTCATGGAGTCCAAGAAGGTCAGATAATCGGGCATATAACTGCTGTAATAAAACAAACAAGTGTCAAGTATGCAAATAATAAACGAAGCTTTATAAAATGAGAAGTTATATTACCTTTGATGAATGCATAGCATGGTCACCCACATAAGATTTCCTAAAATGCTGGAAAAAGGTGAGAATCGCACGATCAAGTCTTTGTTTGCTTATTTCACCATATCTCTGACAAGCACAAAAAGTATTTTAAGCACGCTTCAGCATTCCACTGAAGATGTTACAAGAATTATTATGACGTATAATCTAACTAAAGAAACTTAAATCCTTAACTGAAGAGTTTTAAGGTTTTTTAAGCAACGTTTTTCCATACAGATCTTCCAGAAAAATTTTAAACTAAAGGAAAGCTGTAATAGAACAGCAAATTTTTTTTTCTTTCTGTATCTTCATAATAATAATGATAAAATCAATTAGCTAAATCTGTAAACACACAATAAAAAGAAAGTGCATATAAAAAACAATAACTATAATGAAGTTGACTGTTACAACTGATTTGGATCATAAGAAGATTTTGGCTTTGGCTTCTGTTTTGTATTTGAGTAGACAAATTTTAATGAAGTTCCAATTCATGAAAAAAATTGTTAAGAGAAGAGATGGTGTTTGAGCTTGAGAGGATATAAGGGGAAAAAAGATTGCGACAAGATAACCTTTTAGGAAGAAACACTGATTTGGAGGATGTTTTCAAGTAGGATCAATGCTAAACTTCAGCTACCATGCATGAAATGTAATGATGATTCCACTAGCTTCCATTTCTCAAGATGCATACACTCCTTTCCTATTTCAGATGCTAAACTGTTCTTTCCAAATCATCCTTACTAAAAATGATAGAGTATCATTTCAAAATTCAAATGAAAGAGCCCACTCTCGTCTTTACCTCTTTCCAATACTGACCCAAATTACAGTAAGGGGTGAAACGGCAAAGATAACTATTCATAGATCATACTTTCAAAGGCTTCCTCGAACTGGGGTGTTCAGTTTCAAACAGAGAGAAAAACACAAAGTCAGGTTTTTGATAAGCCCATCCAACTCAACTATATGAATCCTTTTTCACCACTATTCAGTTCATTCCTAGCTTCAATGCAGCTAGATACTTAGCACCACAGCTGGCAGGCAATGTTAGTTTTGGTCTAACCCTCCTGCTTTTAACCTATTCTACAACACTGCATCACGCTTGTGAATATGATCCTCTTTAGGTCTACGCAAAACATGTCCTAACCACCTAAGCCAATGCTCCCTTAATTGTGGTTCAATCAGTGCCACCTCCACCTTCTCCTCTCTTGTATTGACCAGGATTAATGTTGAACCTACCTCTCTATGCTAGGGAGTCGAAGTTTTCAGTAGAAGTTACTGAAGGAAAAACAGGATATTCTCCAAACTGAAATCAAGATAAACTAGATTATTTCCTACTTACAGATAAGAAAGAAGACCGTCTCATCACCAGACTATCCAATATCATCAAAAACCAACCGTTTTGAAGGGAAATCTTCTTGATGTTCAAATCATTTAATTTACATGTAAATTCTAGCCTTCATGTGCATCTAAAATTATGTTCCAAAGTGGTCTCTAACGATGTCTCCATTCCAAATATGCACTTGATCAGATACAGAGGGAAATAGAACTTATTCACTTGCTTCCACATGGGCAAAGGTCCACAGCACACCTAGATGCTAATTTTTCACGATTCTGGAAAATATTTGATAGCTGGACTGGCTTCATGATCAAAATACTCATTCCATATTCTTAGGCGGCCAAGGCAATTAAAAAGCAAAGAAATGGATAGTAAATCCCACAAACATAAGATATTATCCAAATAAAGATGACATTCTGCATATCTATGCTCCCTCTTCATCTAGTTTAAATCTAACGCCACATTCATTCAAAGCTTTCACTCTCAACAGAAACAAACCAAAAGGAAAAAAAGGGTTGTTACGCGTGCCTTTGAAATTCAGCACAAACATAGCAAAAAACAGCATTGACCTTCACTTTTCTTTAACAGACTATAAGAAATGTCTGCCACATGGTTATGAGACTTCTATATGTCCAACTCACGAATAATCCAGGAGAGTGACTTGTGATTATAAAAAGTCGAATCATAGACATTCATCTACCATCACAAGAGCGCTACTTACAAAGCCATATGCTAACCTGTCAATCTCTAGCACCCAATATCTCTACCAGCACAAGGGTATTATTAGTTACAGAATGTCCTTTTTCAAGACCATTTGTATCTATACAAACAAATTTCCACATTGCTGTAAAGCTCTAGTGTGCTATTACCCAAGTAATTTGTTTCTGTCCAATGTATTCCAAGATAATAGTTCTCACACCTAATGCTTGTCTTTCCTGTAAACATCCCATTTCTTTCTTCAGATTTTAATGTTGAATATTGTTTTCTGATTCCTGAGTTTAATATCCACCACTACCAAAAAGTTTTTTTTATTTTTTATTTTCAAAATTTTCTTTTGACCAAAGTTTGGGTCTTAACAGAAAAAGAACTCTTTTCCCCCTTAAAACCTTCACAATCATTCAACTCATATTCCTTATCAAAATGCATGTTCCTGTGGCTAAAGCAGTCACCACCAAGGTGCCCAAGTAATTAATAATTATGAAATGGAGCAAGCACCCCAACAAGACTAAATCACCATGCATGTGCAGTCTCATGATGATTTTGACATCTTTTACCTATTAATCACTTTCTAAAACATGTCCTTGTAGTAGATTAATTTGCCAATTGCACGTGAAGAAAGTTAATGCCCAGATATATGTTCGTGTAATTGGACAACCAGTTTAAACAAGTAGAAGCCTGGAAATCTACAGAAGGAATAGCAATAGAAAGCAGAGGCTTTTCTTCATCGAAAGATTAGAAGTCCACATTACAGTTCTCATTTCCCTGCTGGTTTACCTGACTGTGCAATCCACTATCAGCAACATTTACTAATCTCAAAGCACGAGCAGAAAGTTCTGCATCAATCACTTCCTGTGATTCAACGCTGAAATGTAGACATAGGAGTCAGTTGGAGCTGTAAATAAGAGGCTCAGAAATTTAAAACAGATAATCTGTTGCTAATTAACTATGGTTACCTGGACCCCACACTCTGTTTTATTTTTAAAATAGCCGCTATTATATGTACAATCCAAGCAAGCTTGGCTTCAACCACAGAAAGGTCACTAGTATCACCAGCCTGGAGCTGCGCTTTTTCCTATTAGGAAAGGACCAAAATAAAAATTTGTCAGTATGCATATTCAAAATCCCAGGAGCTAACGAGGAATACAACAAAAAGAAAACCATTCTTGAATGAATCTTCAGCTTACCACATATGTTTGCAAAATGGGCTCCATGATATTTATAAGAAACATGCTACTGCTTTCATACTGAAATAAGAAGCACATATAGGTCAACAGGTGAAATACAACATATAGTAAGAAAATAATAATAAAATAAAAGGCAATGGTGAGAGTATAAAGGAAAGGTCATACTTGAAATCGACAAAGATGAGGGAAGCAATCCAACTGATCTTGAAGAAGGTCAACATTGTCTAATGGATGCTCTGAAACATCATCTGGCAGCGCAGCCTACAATGACGAGGAGAAGCAGACAAGACTGTACTTTCAGAAACTTTAATCGAAGTCTAGTCATTAATGTGATTAAAAACATACCTGAGCAGAATCCAATCTTGACGTGATAAAACCCTCGGTGATCTTTGGCACAAATTCATCAAGTAAGCTAGGTACATCACCTTTCAAGTATGGTACAGAACTGACCAACCTAGACCACAGCCCTAAAAGGTAATACACACTGCTGCTGGCCCACTGCAAAAGGACACAAACTTAAAATCCATTTTAGAGCAAAAACTGACATTGTGCTGTCTCCAGTGGAGAATGTAACATAATCGTAGACATGTAGAAAAGTAGAAGGAAAGCAGAATTTTCAAAGTGCTTCAACATTGACAATATCACATCTGGATGCCTTCTACAGTCAAGTAAAATCATACAAATATATATCACAAATTCATGAAAGATTCTTTCCAACTGCTCACCTGCCAGGACAGCAACGATTTGCAAGTGAACTCTGCAACTAAACGTATCCAATCACTGTAGCCTTCCATATTTACAAGTTCGGATAACTGCAACAGAACATCAACCTTGCTCACTCACAGAAACTCAACTTCATACAGACAACTTTAATTGCAACATGAAGAAACTTATATAAAATCAAAGAAATGACCCATAAGCAGAACAAATGAAAGCCAAGCAACCCACGTTTATAACACCAGAGCAATAAGATAGAAGGCCTAAATGATTAGGAATTACCATAAGAGCAGAAAGGGAAAACATTACAAAAAAACCAAAGATCAAGGTTCTGAAAATCTTCGAATTAGAATTCAGAGTCATTGAAAAATTCTTCCATATTTTATCTCCCTTTGTTGTTGGTACACCGAATGAAAGGCCAATTTAAACTCTCTCTTTCATGTTTATACATATGTTCTACTCTTCATGCAGATTCCAACTTCAAACTTTTATCGACAGAACTCGTGACAACTGGAAGTCAGTTTAACAGGGATTGCCAGAGCTCAGAAATTGGCACTAAATCAGATTTGCACATGAAACCCCAGAAGATGCGTATCCATCTTTTAGTTGAATTCTTAGATCATACGATACCAAACAAATTGGTGGTAAAGGTGTACCAAAAATCTTTCTACATAAATCCTAATCCCAGCCCAGAAGTACTAACAGGACTGATTTCGCCACTCACCATTAAAGTAAGAGCTTCAGCTTTATATTAAGGTACCTTAACTTCTCTTTCTGACAAAATCTATAAAACACCAGGGAGAAGAATACAGATGGATAAAAAATCCACCAAAACCATCATCGTTTAAACCCAGCCACTCAGAATAGAATCTATGTGGTTTACAAACGTGGGAAAGCTAAAAAAAGACCCAAAGCCTAGAAAACAAGAAGATATAGCTGTATGAAACCCTTAGAATAATTTCCTTCCTCTTCTGCATGTTTCAGTCGCTCTAAAATTTGAACTTACTAAACTCTTGGGTCACAGTTTTACGTCAAATCTTATTATTGTCAGTTTTACTTCAAATCTTATTATTGTCAGTTAACATGTTTTCTTTGTCACTTCCATCACCTATTTCCCATAATTAAATCCTTATTACTCTCACTGTTTGAATCTTGAAATACACACTTCTATTTAGAAACAATGCACACAGTTTAGATTGGAATGAAAATATAAAAAACCAAAAAGATGAATGTTATTTAAACCAAGTACATTATAAGTATGTGTGAAAACAAAATACCAAAGGGCATAACATGGTGCTGGATCTGCACATCAAGTATAACATGCACAGGCCTATAGCCGTAAGGAGTTATCACTATTTTGAAAAGGATAGATCAAAGACTAAGTATACAAATCTACCTGATAGTTAACTCTGAATCGTCCAAGAAGACGACAGAACTCATGGTAGTTATCATGATCCGCAAGACCTGATTTCAAGTTGAATACATTATTCATAACTGAATTGCTAGGGTATGACAAAAAGCAAGAAGCAAGAAGCAAGAAGCAAGAAAATTAGAAACAGCGAGATGAATAATCATAATAATCAGTAGCACCACACAAGAATTGTTATCAGTTATTTCAAAACAAGAGTCCCTCTAAAAAATTTAAAAAAATACAGGATCCAAACAAGAGAATTTTTAAACAAAAACATCAATATCAGCTTTTTGAAAATAATATTTTATTTACAGTTTGCTAAGAATGAAGTCTAAAGAAAGGGACTGGTGAAAGATCGGTCACTTGATAATTGCTTTTATCATTTTTTGCCTCAGAAAAGGAAAATGACAAATCAAATATCAAAAAGCTAAAAAACTAAAAATTAAAAACAATAAAAGGAGTAAAAAAGAACACGATGCTGCATCCAGGTGTGGAAAGTGCATCTGGAAGCAAAAGAGAAAAAACTGTGCATTTTGTATTTAAAGTACTAGTAAACCCTATCATTGAGAACATTTCAGTCAAAGCCAAGTTACATACATATATCTAACATTAAGCATATATTACATGCAGAACACCTTTCGTACTTAATTACCATCACCAACAATCCAAGTGTTCTTTACCTTTTCAGTATAGCTTAGGTGGTGCCAGTCGGGGTTAAGGAACATCAGTTCAGCTGGTACTATTTCGTAGTGGTGAAGGTAATGTGAACTGAAGAACTTTTGAAGGCATGAAGAATTCTTTGTGACAAATCAAAGGCACTCATTATATTTTTGAAATAGGGCAATCCATTCTCAATTATGTAAATTCTTGGATGGACCTCTTGGTTAGTAAAATGAACAGAGAATTGAATCAATTCTGCAGAGCTTGTAAATTAATAAATTTTTAGTCACCAAAAAGATTTTTTTTTAAAAAAAGGTTATTGTAACATGAATTTGCGTCACATTATTTTTTGGAACTTGTTTAATTAATTGTATAATTTCGATTAATTTGGATACTATGAATGCTTGCACTTAAAGTTCGTCATGGCCATAAAGTCATTATGCTTTAGCCTTTCTCCTCTATAAATATGGAAACAGTCAAACCATAACAAAATTAATTGACTTCTGAATCTTAATTAAATTTGTTTTCAGCTCCTCTTTCACAAGACTTTGCTGAAATAGTAGCTCCTATCTAAGCCATTGGTTTCCTTCTAAGATAGAAAATGTTTTATCACGGATAGATTATAACTAGTATTCTCAGCCTCCAAAATGCTTAACACTTGTCATATAGAAAGATGTGGTTTCTCGGGTTCGATAGAAATGGAATCCACATAGATAAAGTTGTATAAACTGAAGAAGTTTAAGAACATACCTTGCCCCGTTCTTAAAATTTCTTTTGTTCCTGCTATTAAATGGTCCAAGAACTTGGTGCGTGCAGCATCATTGGTGAAAAGGGAGCGTCTTACAGAAGCCAATCGCACTAAGCACTCCAGCGACTGAAAAGCAAAACATAATTTAAAAATATTTGATAAGCGACAGTAATCAAGTTAAGAATTTGCAAATCCAAAACAGAAAACCACAAAAGACCAACATAGTTTGGTACTTGGCATTGTAATGCCATACATTAAAATCAGACAAGGGCAGTCTAAAGACTAATATAGGGATGCCCGAATTATGAATTTACCTCCTTGGAGATAGGAGGCTTTGTGAGTGCATAATAATCGAAAAATATCTGAAGTGTAGAAAGATCCTCTAACAGTGGCTTCCAAGCAGATGGAATCTGTGAAATAAAAGATAGATCGGCAATGTTAACAATTTCCAGAATGCATCCATTGACAACAATTCCTCATTAATATAAACGCATAAAGATTATATCATATATTTAATGATGTTCATAAAAAGTAAACAGATTATATGTTAATAACCTCCTTTTATGGCCCGATGAACAAAATGTACCTGAACAGTTCCAAATTCTTCAGAACTTTCATCAATTGACGTCCCAACAAAATCAAAAGACAAACACTTCAGTGAAAGGGATAGCGCCAATTCTTGCAAGCGACTCATGGCTGAAATTTTTCAAACTAATAACTATCAGACTACTCTCGCAGTTAAAAACAAAGGAATCAAGTCATTTGTTACCACCTGTAACAAAATGAGAACAAAAACTAGCACATTACCATCAGTTTTTAGTTGATGCAATGAAGTTAAAGATATCTGAAAAATTTGGAAAAGAGACTGATCCCTGAAAGAGCAGGCCACCCTTCGATGTTGTGATGAAGGCAATCCTGGATTTGGCTGAAAGTATAAAGTCAAGAAACATCAAGTAAAATCCAGACAAGCAAAAATCTGACGAGACAGAGAAAGAAATTAAAAAACCCATAATAGCTCTTTAGAGTCTAAATGAAAAAATAAGCAAAATTAATTTAGTCAACAGTAAATATCAGGTGACAATGCAAAACTGTGATTCCATATATTCTAAAGCTGAAGCATACAAGAGTTCTAGAGATCTTCCAATATATAATTCCTCTCTGAACCTAAGTTTCTTCAAGCTAATGAAAAACTTGGACGAATGTTAAAAGAGTCCAACCTGATTCATCTCAGAAACAAGCTGATTTAATATCCTTAAACCAATAGCATAATGATCTGATGTAGCCTGATAAATAAAGAAACCTCATCAGGAATAATACGATAAGCATTAGCAGCTACATTACAAGAACTTAGTCATAAGCAAACAAGGCAAGAAAGACACATTGAAATTAAACGTGCATACATTCCCAAAAGAATGACGATGATGTCCAGTACATGCAAACCGAACAACTTGTATTCATGTGGAACAAATACCATCAGTGCAAATCGCAGAAGTTAGCATCGAAAAATGAAATCAATGATATGTAGAATTAAGTTGGAAAGATAAGGGGAAAAAAGGAAAACAAATAAGCTCTGAAACATGTGCCGAAAGCACCTAATTGATATCAAACGGATACCCAAAGTTATAGGTAACATTATAATTTAAAAAGACAAAAAAATAGTTGCTCCAGAGATATAGGGTACATCTCCTCTTACACTAGGCAAAATTTTTGAAGATCTCATTGTACATATATCCTGTTATCGTCTGTAACTCCTTTCATCTTGTATTTCTCTTTTTCATTCATTTTTCTTTTGTTGGCAAAAGTCCATCTTTAGTCTAATTTGGCTGCTATTGGATATACTTCTGACGGTAAGAGGGTCACCTTAAGGTAAATGGAGAGTGCCAACTTTTCCTGCACACGATAGATGAACCTTCTACTCTCAAAGTAAATACCAATAATGATTATTATAAAATCACTTGATCTTGAGTATAGAATTTCATGGCAACGAATGTCAAGCTCCTTCCACATGCAAAAATACAATGAAGATAATGATGATGATAAAAGACAACTGATTAGCCTCCCCTTTCCCCTAGGAAAGGCAAAAAGAAAATAATGATCTGGATTAGGATGGCAACCATGACATTCATTAATCCTTCTGCAATGCATGCCAAGCTTCTAGTTCGGGCTGAATTCATCTATAGTTGTAAATAAACATCTAACAGCCAGATGTTGAAGTCTAATTGTTAGAACCAACTTATATAGCATAGATTTTTCTGACAAAAATTACTGCTGGTAGGCTCAGTAGCAGGCTGAGCAACCAAGCAAGGAGTGAAAGCCACTTCGCATGCTATCTTTTCTGGATACTAGGGAGTCATTAAAAGCAATGTCGTTTATTTCAGAATTTGCATATTTTGTCTTTTATGTAGATAATCGTCTATGCAATTGTTAATGTAATCCAGATCTAGTAGAAACAAAATAACTTTCTAACAAAGACATTGAGGAAGATAAAATAGTTATATGTATTGTTGCTATTACCAACTTTTGGGATTAGTTATAATTAGATTCTATCACCAACTTTCGGGATTTGATATGTTTCCTAAGAAGCACGGACACGCCGACGCATGATTTTTCAAAAAAAGTAGGACACTGACACGTTGATTTAAATTCTTTAAAATTTTGCATTTATATATTATATCTTTCTGTTAATACTTTTTATTATAGAACATGACACATTAGCCCAAGGAGTGTCCCTAAAGTATCCTCCGAGTGTCAAAAATTTAAAAACTATACAAGTGATAGGACATAACACGTGGCTTGTAGGATACATGTTCGGTAGTGTGGGTATCTAATACGACACATCACGTGTCGACACGGACACGCCACCCTAGTAGGAGTGTCCATGCTTCATAGTCTATTTCACTTAATTAAATGAACAACTTGGCGAGATACTGAATTATTCAAATCATACAGGGACTCCAATTTTTTACCTCTTTAAGCAAAATATTATCAATAATCAGTTGTTTGTATGCTCCAGAACTTTATGTGTAGCACTTCCTATCAGATGGAAAAGGATTTCATGAACCTTAACTGACGTTACCTGGGATTACAATTTTAACTCCCAAGCTTGTCTATGAGGAGTTGAACTAACTAGTTGAAGTTTAGCTGACAGGCTATGATTTACTTTAAAATGTCCAGTGATTTTCAGAAAACAATACGAAAGAAAACACCACTGTTTTTCTATAAGACCGATATAGTGGATAACGTCATCTTTCTCGCTAGGTACAATTGATGTATTGGCTTCCCTGTTTATCTTTTGCCATTATAACTAGTGTTTTGGGATATTGGCAAAGACAGAAAAATCTTATGCAGTCTCAGCCAAATTGTCAACAATACAGCTGTGAGAATAAGATTATGACGAATTACTAAATTATAAGCGTTGAGCATCTCTTTTATTTATTTTTACTCTTTCATGTAGGGGTACAACCAGTATGTCTTGCTTCAAGACGAGACAGGGGAGGTTGGCATATAATCATAATTTTTATGTACATAAAAAAATTTAAAATAGGAACCCACAGAAGCTTTAAATAATTATTTTTCAAATTATTTGAAGTGGTAATTAAAACATGTGATAAAGTTAATCAATCTTATGTTAGATTACTATACTTTTTCCCCTATAAAGTACTGGTAGACAAGACGGAACTGAAAATACTCTTATTCTAGTTTTGATTTTAGAACCTCTAATGTTTAAACTAGGGGCAATAGTTTTTACTATCCGAAATATAGGTTTTCTCATTGTTTTTAGCAAAACTGGACATGAGCACGCATGATTGACTTAGAACTTAGAGAAAGATGACCCAGCTGCAAGGGGGTGTCTTGCTCCCTAATGTAAATAGGACGCAGACATGTTTACATGCCGGAGATGAGGCAAGAAGAGATTTCTCAACATATATAAGATTTGACAATACATTTCATGCTTCTTTAGATTTGAATTCCTTGTCTAGACAGAATTTTATGTTCTGCGATGCTAGGTTCCCCGTTCCTTCAGCCTTTGCCTCCAAATATGTCATATATAATCAGAAGTTACTTAACCAAGATTCTGTTTGTATTCCGCATATGATGTATGGATGTGTGTTAGTCATTACATGAATGAACATTAGAGATCCCTATCCCAGACCTTCATATTGGCTTGTTGAATACTTCAAAGTGATTAGATGTAAGAACATTAGGGTGCACTAAAACCATTACTTCCCACTGCTCGTAATTCCTAAACAATATGAAGAACCTCAAGTTCATTTATAGACCCTACCAAATCATTTGTCATGTTCACATTTTTGGATTCCAACTCACGTGTACCGATAATGTATGATTCAGTACCAAATATGGACTGAATCAATTAGTAATAACAGATTGAACTCTCATCTCTGCTATGTTTATTCAAGAGGTTTACATGCTTGTTTAGTTTTGCAAGAGCAGCCAGCAGCTTCGGTGATTTTCTCCACTGACAATAGGCTAAATCACATAGCCAGGTCTGTTCCCATAGAAATTATATATCACATATCTCTTTATTAAAGAAACTTAACCTATAACAAGCCTGCAATGTGCTTTTAGCATGACTTATGCTCTAATTCAATAGTTAAGCCCCCAACCATTCCCTTAACGGCTTAACCACCTGTGCATTGCTCTAGCCTTTCCTTTGTTGATGACACAAGTGAAGACCAGTCACTTCCCTGCAACCCTTCTTTTTCCATTGGTCAATCAAAACTTGCTTTAACTTCCCTTGAATGACTTCTTAATTGAAATTGAAAGTATTCAAACAAAATCAACAAGATCTAATACATGCATCATGCACAACTACTTCTTAGCTTGATTTACATCTGAAAATTATGCAAGTTAGGAAGATAGATAGAGTTTAAAAGGGCTGCCCAGTAAATTCACAGATGCCTGCACAGAGAACGAATAATAAAAAAAAATTACCTGGTTCAAAAAGTTAATTGATTCTTTAACCACATCTCTAAATCTATCATCATCAAACCATCCAAACTTGGTAAGTCGACATAAAAGCTGAACTAAAGATCCAATCACAAAGGACTGCAGCTCAGGACCTCTGTTTGCCAGATAGTTTACAAGGTAGTTTCCTTCATAGAAAGTATAAAGCAATAAATTCAGATAGCAATAAAGAATATGAAAGTTAAACAAACAACCAATCTAATGAGGTCGTGCTTTGAATCTTGTAGCATGACCATGCATTGACAAATTCAGTATTATAGTTAAAAAGAAAACTTGTTAGTGGAGATATGATACTAAAATATTCAATCAAGTCAAACAAAGACAATTGTCCACAATAGCATAACAAACTTCCTTCCTCAAAGACAACAAATATAAAATGTGAAAAAAATAATATTACGGATATCAAGGCGGAGCTGCAAAGAGAGACTATGCTCTGTCACTTGCTTCAACAAGCTCGAACTAGCCAACATCAACGCGTAAGGTGTCAATGCATTGTCCAGAATATACTGACACTGTGAAATGTAATCAATGTTTGTGGAAAAGCATTTCAGTGTGTTCTCGGCATGCATTCGTTCAGCTGAGTCCTGCGAATTGTACAGCCTTTCACACAAAACTTCCAACTGTGCTAAGCTCTCCATTTTTACTTAACTATAACAACAAGCCCTCCTAAAAATTCCAGATGATCAAGAACCTGCACTCATCCAATCCAATATCAAGGTATAAAACTATGCACATTTTGCTGTAACATACTGTAAAGAGAAAAACTAGAATAAATATAATATGTTTATCAGAAACTCATTCATATGCATTGAGACATCAGTGTGTCCATGTGTGTTTATGTGGAGACATAATATTCAAGAACCGGAGAAAGAGAAAAAAGATTGCACGCAGAATTCACAAAACTAATATGGGCGAGAAACAGAGAGTTATATGCACACAGCACCACTGAGTGCAAGAAACCAACAGAGCAACAATGCTATTATGGTAAGTGCGAAGGCCAACAACAGTGGCAATATACCCTTTGCATCAAATGGTGTTCCCGTGCTGAATAAATTGCCTTCGAGCAAACAGTTCGAGAAAAAAACTTAAGCCAAATAAACAATACAAATTGGAAATGTTACATTAGCTTTTTGCTGTAGAATAATACAAAATATAGTCACACACACTCACTCTCTCCCTCCCTATCTCAACAACACTCTTCTGAAAACGCAAATAAAAATAGATATACAATAATTTACACACACAAAAGTGCTCCAGATAAATGAACCATTAGCTGTTCAGCGTCAAACCCTGACAAGAAAACCAAGAAAAAACGAAGATAACAATTAATTGGTTTCATGATCTTATACAAATACATTCACGACCGAATGGATACTCTTATATATATATACACAAAAATGGATGAAAATTGTTTTAGCAAAAATAAATAAAAATTAGAAGAACCCAGAAACTGCCACCTCGGTAAAATCGAAGAAAAAATTGATTTGCGATCGGACGAAGATGATTTCCTGATGAGGAAATTAGATTATGTGATGTGATTCCAATTTTATTATATTTTCCGTCGAGAAAGCATCGGAGAAAAGAATGTATTGTATTGTATTGTACACAGATACGCTAACGCTTATAAATGTCTGTATGTCGGATCAGTGAACCAGGGTTGAGATGGAGGGTCAAACTACAGACTATAGTTAAAAGCCCATTTTTGTTTACTTCTCCTCTTTCCTTTTTCCATTTTTCATTTTTTTACCTAGTTTTTTGTTTTATGAAAAGAAATACACAGAGGATTTTTATTTTTTTTAAAAGCTTTTTTACTACTAGTATACTTTTTTTTCTTTGCAGTAGAATTCAACCGTATAGTATTTTAATAGATTGAGGAATTGAGAAGAATGAGATAGAGAAAGTGAGAGTTTTATTTGAGGGGAGTTTGATTTTAATGAATATGAAGAAGAATATAGAGAAATGAATGAATTGAGAAAGAGATATGTAGGTTTTTGTTTGAGATGAAGAAGACGTAGTGATAAACAAAGAAGTACTTTTTTTATACTTATAGCGAAGTAAATCTCTATACGGTCGGTGATAAATAATTTTTAAAGCTTTCTTACTATAAATATAAACAAGATGAAACGAGTTTTATCTTTTCTTTTCCGTTTTCGACATTTTAAATTAGTTGACTCTTTTAAATAGATCTCTATTTCTAACTCCATCTTAGTCACGTCATAGTCTTTTCAAGAGTTTTTAATTTATAATAATGGAAGATTGATATTTTTGGTGAAGTTGGAGTCTTGAAATTTGCTCGCTCGAGACATGACAAGTAAAAAGTTGTAAAGATTAACGAATTATGTTAGTGAGTTGAGAAATTACAAGAGACTGTTTAAATGTGGATGGAGCCGAATGAGAGTATGTGTTTGTTTGGTGTAGTTTAAAAGTAGGTTTTTTATGAGTTTTTTATTGAAGTTGATAAGATGTGTGGTCGAAAAGTTGTGGATCCTATAAAATATGAGTTCGGAAAAAAAAAAAAACTTAACCAAACAAGTGCTGGATGTGAGAAGTAGATAACGATTTTTTTTCCATGAATGACACAAAAATACTTGTAAATTTAAAATATAGAGACTTTATCATGTCAATTCCTTGATTTACCAATGCAAATTTGAAACGTTCTACGTGAACTTGTCTAAGCATTTATGATTAATATTTACCATTTTACAAACCTACTATACTTACCTTTTAAATTTTTATCATTATTTATTTTTTCATAACTCTTTTTCAACCAATATCAATAATGTACGATTTTGTTCTAATTTATAGTCTAAGCACTTTTTTGGTAAAAAAAAATTAAATTATGAACAGTGGATTCTACAAAAAAAAAAATAGATGAAAAAGTGGATAAAAATAATATTTGACCAACTTATAAATATTTATAAACACTTCTAATTTAATAACACCGTAACTATTAATAATTTCACTAATTTGCATTGGAAATTTTAAATTCTACGATTTAGAAAATTTCTTTAAATGTTCATCATATTCAAGTTTGATTGTTAAAAGTGTTTGCTCGGATGTAACACCCCGGTCTTGCATCATGGATGACGAATATTTCCAATAATTTAAATATGCAAAAAAACTCAATAAATTATTCTTGACTAGTTACAATATCTATAGAAAATTTGTTGTGTTGGTCCTCGACCTATAGAGCTCGTAGAGTATTTAACTATGAACTATTAATCTTGATTTCAAATTATAAACAGCAAAAAGAGATCTCATTGCAATTTGGTCCTCAACCTATATTTCATTATGACACCGTCCTCAACTCTTGACTATGTAGTGTCATTAGTCCCACTGGACATTTTTCCAATCAAAACGAAACTCTTTTTTGTTGTTGTTGTTGTTGTTGTTGTAGTAGTATTGTTTCTCTTTTCCTTCATTTAATTTTATTGGTTTTGATATTTTTTTAACTAAAAATAAAGATATAATTTGTCAATAAAACTCGACTTTATTAGTCTATTAACAGTATTGCAAAATTAAAAAGTCATATGACTATGTTACTAGAAAAATAGATTGGAAATATATAATGCAATAAAGTCCATAAATTGGTATCGAAATGTCTTTTTTATTATTTTTCATTCTGCGTATAATATTAATAAAATTTACATTACTTATATCTCGAAAAGCATTCGACACGTGGTAAAAATGTGTAAAAACAATGCAAATAGTAGCTTAATAGATAATAAAACATACTAGAGTATCGTAAAAATCTTGCAAAAAAATCACTAAATTAAATGCATATTAACAATCGTTCTCGGTTAGGAGGTTTGAACTTTATTTAGAATCATAACTAGAAGCCACGTGATCATAATCTCTTCAATAATTTAATATGAATTATGTTAAATTTCGTAGTTTGAATGTCATATAACATTCTTTATTTTTCAATCTCAATGATAAATTGCAAAATTCATGTTGGCGCGAATGCTATATAACAAATTTAAGTTAAGATAAATAAGTTATGTATAAAATGATTTAGTTTGAGAAAAAAGTCATCATTTATTACGTTCTCTGTGTTTTAATTGATATTTTTAGAGGCTCTACATTTAAATAATCACGGTGTCATAAAAGGGGGAAAAAGACATGTAAATCCTTGTGAATTAGATTTGTCAACACCCAAAGGCTATATCAATTTGGAAATTGAAAGAAACTAAAAATTTGCGAGTAACTTTTTAGTATACATTTTTCTTCCTAATCTTCCATTTTCAATTGACTCCAAAAAGTCATAAGATTTAAAGTTCCACCACCGATGCCAATCTTTGTGCCCTAGGGCTTGAAATCCGGTGTTCATCATCTACTTACAATATGTTCGATTGCACTTAAAAAGAAAATTCATATTTTTTTAATTTTCTTTACCACGCTAAACATAATTTTTAAACTAAATTATTGATAACAAAATAACTAAAATACCATTTCATCAATTGTGTTCCACGCATATTGATTGCATTGATATACTTTTTATTTTACTCGCATTGAAATAAATTTGGAGGGAAAAAATGGATAGAAACGACAAGAAATCCTTTAATTTTAATCACTTTTAGAGATATTAAAATGATCGCTTATATTTGATACAATGCACTAAGTGCTTGTTCGGCTGCCATTTTCTCCAAAAAAAATCTATTTTTTTGCCTACAATTTCTGACTTTTCAACCTTTTTTACACTACCAAAAAATTTGAAAAGTCAAAAAATAACCAAAAAAATCCATTTTTTCCCCAAAAAAAACTCTACCAAACAAGTCCTAAATGTTGAAAAATAGTCATTAGAAATTAGTTCCAGTCAACTTTGACTAAATATTTGAATAGAATCCATTAGTTGGTTTTGAAAGTTTCGAGGTCGAACATCAAGTTTCTTGAAACCTATAAAAGGTTGGAAAATAAAATGCCTGTTTGGTAGAGTTTAAAAATATTTTTTTATGAGATTTTAATAAAAAAAAATGATGAAACGTGTGGTTGAAATGTTAATAAAAGTTGTGGGTCTCATAATTAAAAATGAGTGTGAAAAAAGAGAGAGTTTATTTTAAACTCTACCAAACATGTACAAAATTAAAAACTGGTAGGAAAATAAAATGTAATTCTTTCCACATTGAAGATGAAAATATCTTTGTTCAATTAATAGTTATACATTCCAATATCTTACATCAATGAATTTTCTAATTTTGGACATTCTTAGAGCTTTTAAACTACAGGTGGACAAAATTATTCAGATCGAATATCCGGTTTATTTTTTCTTAAGTTTAAATTGGATAAAGGGAATTGGAACCGATAACCGACTCTTTAGGGTTCGATTATCGATTTTAGACTCAAAATCAAAAACCTAAATCGACGTTATTGTTTTTTAATTTTTTTTAAAAAATTTAGCCTATAAAAATATATCTTATTTCTATGTTTGTTATCTTATATTGAGATGGAACTTTGTACTCAAAACGTGGTATTTTGCTTTTTTGTAAATAGTTTACAATTATGATTTTTTATTATTGTGTTGTTTCAAACAAGAAGAGTACAAATAGTTGTTAGAAATATGATAACTTTGAAAACTTTAATTATATAACTAATCCGAATCGAACTGAACGGTTGAGTTTCGGTTTAGTTCCATAATTCAAGTTGGAACCAATTGTTTTATTTACAAGATACGAGTGGTCAATTGTCTTCAAAACTGAACCAAATTGGACCGTGTCCACCCCCTATTTTAAATGATAATTCAAATATGCCTTTTATTACAAGAATAATGATATTTATAGTCGCTCACTACCGGTAATCATCCTACGTGACATTACTCAATTGGACGAATTATTTACTTAAATTGTGTAATGTATTTATAACCAATAATTATGAATAATTCATTAAATTGAGTAATGTTACATATAATGACTACCGGTAGTGAACGATTATGAATAAAAACACTCTTTATTACAATGTATTGGACAAGATTAACAAATATTAAAGCAAAAATACACAATTATAAACCAGCATGTTTGTCGGTGCTTATAAGTATTTATAAGCTGGTTAAACATTATTTTTATCTATACATTCCATAAGATCCATAGTTTTTGTCCACTTTTATTGATATATTCCGTAAGAACCACTACTCATAATCTACAAACAATTTACCAAACAAATACTAATTCAAGTCACCAAATATTTTAATGAGCAAATCCGAATTTCAGGTCTTTATCACGTACGGTCATTTTTTCCGCTGCTGGATGAAAAAAGTACTTAAACGTTCGTGTGTCATTGCATCTTCAATTTCTCCGCTCACAAAATTATTTCTTCCAAAATTTGCTGCCCACTGCAATCCATCTCAATGATTCAGTCATCTCCTTCAACTGATCATCTCTAAAATCTGATCACATTCTCAATCCATCTCCTTTAATCAAATGTCTCTTTCCACCGATCATCTCTACAATATATTCACCGTCTCAATTCATCACCATAAAATGATTCAAATATAATTGATCTATTCTTATAGATCTTACAGTCGAATTCCATCATGGGTGAGTAAGCGGTATATTAGTTTATTTCTCTTTTTAATTTTTATTCTTTTTTCTTTTACTTTATTTTGTATATGTTTCTGTCGGTTCGTGTTTCGTCCACCCGCTCGCTTCTTCTTATTTACAAAAGTATCCTTCGCAATTATCATTCTCTCTCCCCCCCCCCCCCCCAAAATTTCATTTCTATTTCCCTCTCTTAATACTCAATACTCTAGGGTTTCTTGATTCAATTTCAAAATCGAATCAAATCTCTTGACATTTCGCATTTGATTTTCGGAATTAAACCCTTCAATGTCCGCATCCACAGTTTCCGTCACTGCAAATGCCACCTCCACCCGACGCCGAGCCATCGAGAAGAAACAGCCAACCGGCGGCTTAGAGTTGGCAGCCGACTCGACCCATATAGTCGCAACCGCGGCCTCCCCGACTACTCCCGATACTAACACCAACAATTCCAGTGCTAGACTCACAGCCGGTGGCATATCCGCCGCGATCCACAAGGATGTGATCCACGTTAGAAAACCGCCGCCCAATACTACTAGCGGTGACCCAGCGACGGCAAGACGGACTGGGGCGTCCCGAAAGTCCTCAAAGGTCGAGAAGCCACGCTGGCTCACTGTGATGAGCATTATCACCAAGAATTTTGCACTGTTGTTGGTATTATTGGTGTTTGCTCAGATGATTCGCTGGGCAGTTTTAAATTCGGATCACGATACGGATGGTATTTCGGCAATATCTGGGGATTTCGATGGTAAGTTCGCGGAGATGGATAAGTTCGTGAAGAAGTCGTTAAACGCCATGCAGGTCCAAGTGGAGGCCATTGACCGAAAATACGAGAAGGGGATCAGTTCAATAAAAAATGAATTTGACGAGAAACTAGATAATCAAGGGAAAAAAGTGGATTTGAAATTGAAAGAGTTGGATGGAAGGAGTGAACTTTTTGAGAAGTTCATGGGTGAATTTGAATCAAAAAGTTTATTATCAAAGGAAGAGTTTAGTGATTTCTTTGAGGAGTTTAGGAAGTCAAAGAAGAATGGTGTTGGTCAGGGTGACGAGGTGAGCCTGGATGAGATTAGGAATTACGCAAGGAAGATACTCGAGAAGGAAATACAGAGGCACGCGGCTGATGGGCTGGGGATGGTGGATTATGCATTGGCATCCGGAGGGGGGATGGTGGTGAGGCATTCGGAGCCATATAGGAAATTGACTGGGAGTCGGGGTTGGTTGACAAATCGGAATACGGTTCATGTTGATGCGGAGAAAATGCTTAGACCGAGCTTTGGGGAGCCTGGGCAGTGTTTTCCGCTTAAGGGGAGTAGTGGGTTTGTTCAGATCAGGCTTAGGGCCGCCATTTTACCAGAGGCCGTGACACTGGAACATGTAGCCAAGGTAATTTTGATTTAGTTGATAGGATACTTCATTATTACATTGTTGTTTACTAGCAGTTACTTATCGATGTGGCATTACATTGGTATGTTTTATGTGCCACACTGTGGTCTATTAAGTCTTTGGTACCGTGATTTGTTTTACTAGATGCCCAGAGTAAGCTGAACAATGTGACATTCTCACTGTGCCTTTAATTAAATAATTTGTAGTATAATTCTTCCATCTATATGTGATATCGCCACTATGAAACAAGACTACTAGGTTTCATCATTAATACACTTGACTTGTTTAGATCTCTCTACTTCCCTTCACCCTTTGCCGAGAGTCTTGTAAATAGCTTCCTCATTCTGGTTTCCAAGATAACTATGCAACTTTTCATGTGATTCCAACGAGACTCTTTAACCACTGTCTTGCTGTAAGTATGTAACTAACTTGTACTTTTCAAAGCATCCGTATTTTTATATTTTGGTAAGTTTCAATAGCATTCTCTTTTAGTTACTGCCCTCTAAACCTTCTTGTTCCACGGGCATGTTTTCCTCAGTAGGCAATTTCTACCCTTCAACACCACCAACACCTTCTTCCCTGTTCTCAAAAGAAATTAGCTGTCTCATTTTCTCATATGGCAATTAAATCTCCCAAATGAAGACTTCATCTTGATTGGGGATTTTCTAGATCAAACCCATTAATGTCATCCCAAAACCGCTGTTTTGTTGCATTATCTAATCCCATTTGTGGAGCAAATGTGCTGATATCACTATTCCACTTTTCTTGTAAAAGTTTGACCATTACAATCCCGTTCCCTACTCAAACTTCTACTACCTCATATTTTGAATCCAATTTAATGACTCTATCTACTCCATTTCTATTATATTTCCTTGATTGTTACTGAAGTTATATCTTGTATTCACTAATTCTTTTGCCTTCTATCCTACCCATTTGACCCTTTGCATGCAAGCTATATGCCTATATTGACTTTCCCATGCGCATCACATCACATTATTTAGTCATAAGGATTTTCTTGCAAGTATTGCTATATTCTGAATTCCAATCAAATTCTTTTTCCTATACTAACTTCAGCCCTTGCTTATTTTCCCAGAACTTTTTACCACCAAAGAGGGAGAATATTTTCTAAAAAAGAAATACATAATGTATAGGAAAGTTCTGATTGACTTGTCACTACACTTGAGATACTATGTGAGTGTCACTAGCAGAGGATGTCTTAACAAGATGTATATATTTATTCACATCATCAAATGTTACAAAAAATATATGTCGTTTGTCAACTTTTTGTAGCTTTACTTGTGTATCTGGACTTAAGACAGGCTATGAAGAAGTATAACGGGTTCAAGAGAAAATGATATATTGCATGACGACTTTTGTTGGATCAGTAAAGGTTGACATTTTTTGGTGCTAGATATATTTAGTTGGATCCTTAAAATCAGTTGGGTGCTTGGATGTGCGGTAGATGGTCTATTTTGAATGAGAAGGCATGTACGTGTAAAATCATTTTATTTTTTAATTTCTGGAAAACAATAAATTCTCTTCCGTGAAAACTGGAAATATCTCAAATGGAGTCCTGAGTACACAATAAATTAATATTAATTATTATCTTCCTCCCTTTGCCTTCATATTTAATTGGAATTACTATATATACACAATGTTTTAGGGGTAGAAGTCGAAAAAATGTAGACTTTTGGGAGCATTTACAAAAGTAGGATGTGTCTGTCTTCATTTGTTGTAGGATGTACCATCTTGGCTTGTGAAATAGAGTCATTTGTAATTTTTTCTTAAATGAGAAACAAGATCTGTAATTTCTTGCTCCTTGTGACTTAGTTTTTCCCAAATCTGTCAAGTAGAGGGATTTATGCTGCTAAAGAATATAGCAAGAGATAGACCAAGGTCGATGACATCAGCCGACAAAGTTAGTGCTGCCAGCCATATCTTTTTAACTTTACAAGAATTTTATACTTGTATCTTAAGATTGAAGCACTAAAAAAATCAGCGAGGGTGTGAATTACTCATCTATTTCGCTGTCTAGAAATTATTTGAAGGTAGTAAGTTTCTTGGAAATTCGAGTCTAGGACTAGAGTGGGCAACGATGATCATTGCAAGTTGAGAGTTTCATATCCTAGTCCTCATTTTTTTAGCCATCTTAATTCTGTTTGATTTCTCTTTTACTTTTCCTTCGATTGCTTTTGCAATTTATAATAAAAGTACTCCCATGTGTAAGTTCCCAAACTTGTGGTGGATATTTTGCTTTTCGTTTACCCTTTTTAAATCAAATGGTGTCAATAGATGAAGACTTGTGCATTTTCAGGTGCATATGTATTTAAATGCTCGTTTCTCCTTTTACTTTTTAGATGTTGTTAGTCTCCAGAAGGGTACATTCACTAACATTTTCATGTTCTATATTGAACAGAGTGTGGCTTATAATAGGTCCAGCGCTCCCAAGCACTGTAGGGTCTCTGGATGGCTGCAGGGACGAGATTTGACCAATTTGGTGATTGATACCAAGAAAATGTTTCTCCTGACAGAATTTACCTACGACCTTGACAAGAGCAGTGCTCAAACTTTTGATGTGTTAGAGTCTGCAGCTTCTACCGTTATTGACACAATCCGTCTTGACTTCACATCCAACCATGGGAGCGATTCTCATACATGCATCTACCGACTGAGGGTTCATGGTCACGAACCAGACTCCATCTCAATGATGGCAACTCAATCTTGACGCAGCTGTTTTAACTGGTCGTTTCATCATCTATAATTCTTTAATGTTCTCGTCTAGCTGTTTTTGCGTGTAGGTTTTTGTGTGTGTATTGAGTAGGACTATATCTATCTTGTGATCTATTTAGCACTTGATCTGGTATATTCCGGTGTTCAAGATGCTATTTCTTCTCTCCAATGTGTTGTGTACGCAAGAGCCAGATGTATAAATGTGCTTTCTAGAGATCATTTTCATACCGTCTATGTGTTAATTGTAAGTGTCAAGATCCTGGATATGAAGAAACAGTGGATGCTACCCAAATTTCCCTTCAGTTATTCCTGTGTTGAAACATTAATACAGAAATTATTCGTTAATTCAAATTGTCAATTATTTATAACTATATGTATATAATATGGCACTACTGTGGGTAATTTTGCCTCTATCCTTTTCAGTTCCAATATATAGAACATATGGAGCATAGAATTTAATCGTATATATCAAATGTGCATTGCACGTACCTTAAAATTAAATTAGTCGGAGAATAAGAGCTTTAAAATTAAATTAGTCCTAGAATAATGCTGGGTAGGGATTTTAATTTACAAAATAGTTTTTTTTCGTTTGTTTTCTGCACATGTAATTTTTAAAATATATACAGTATGATTTGACACACTTGATAATGTTAATAAAAATTGATCTTTCAGCTTACAAAGTTCACACATGAATTTTAGGGACAAAATTATAATTTTTGGCCACTTTTAACATGTGTTAGATTACACTATGTGCAAATTGATCAGGTGGGTCCGTAGGTCAAAAATAGAAAATAGATTTTTGTTTTAAAACCGGCACTAAAAATTGGGGAAAAGAAAATAAAAGGGTTTGGGGGTTAGGTTTTAAGTGAACTCTATATAAAAGTTGAAGGGCTTATGGTATAAATAGGCGTCAATCATAAATTGGAAATAAAATTTGGGTAGGAAAATAAAATTAGCATAAAGTGAAGGGGCCTCCAAGGGAATTGGTTGGTGGTCACGGAGAAGAGAGCAATTCAGCACCAAAAGTGCATGAATTGAGGTGAAGAGAAGGTCAAAACATCATCTATGCAGTGCAATTATACGAAGATCGTTTTACCCGTTTAATTGTGTGATCGGTGAGTTTGTATTACTATTACTTATCATTGTGATGTTGAAAAGTTTTGTTATTGGAAGAGGAATGAAAAATGATGGAGAGGGAAAAGAACGAATGAGTGCAAAATGGGATTTTTACGCAAAGCACACGTTTATTGAGATATGTGTACAAGAGATAAAGAATGGGAATAGAGCTGGAGCGTATTTTTCACCAACTGGCTGGAATAATTTAGTTGCCAACTTTAACCTAATAACTGGGCGTAATGACAATAAAAAACATTAAAAGAACCAATGGGATATAATGAAAATCGAATGGATAGTTTTCAAACAATTGATTAAGGAGAAACTGTAATTGGATGGGATGATGCCCGGAAAAAAATTGTAGCAGACGATCACTGGTGGAATCAGAAAATCAAGGTAATTTTAATTATTTTACTGTATTTTTAAATTAATTGTCTCTATTTAAGACTCTGTAAATTATCTGCTTGCAGGCTAACGACAACTATAAGAAATTCAGAGACAAAGATTTATCTTTAATATTGTTCTGTTACCATGCACAGTTTTCAGACGCAGCAACTGGAAATATTGCACAAAACCCCACCCAACGTTCCCATATCGGAATTGATGAAGGAGATTTCTGTTTGGATGACAAGTACAAAGACGTTCATGTCCATATTGACGAAGGCTGTGGTGACAGCTCTCAAGGTGCCCATGTCCATAAAAGCATGCCCAAAATGCTTTATGATCAAGTAATGTTCAGGCCTTCGAATTATGGTAAGAGAGAGTCGAATGAAACCGGGTGTAGCTCCAAAAAAAAGGAAGTCTGCTGCATCGCAGTTATCAGATTCGATTAACAATTTCGTTAAGATGGGTAAGGATATGGCAGCGCAAAGAGCACCTTCAGCTCCTTCTATCCACGACTGCGTAAAGGTTCTATACAGTATGGAAGGAATAGAAGTGGGAGGTTCCTTTTTCTGCTACGTGCTAAACATGTTCTAGTTCGCTGAAAATCGTGTAATATTTTTTGAGATTAGAACTCCCAAGGAACAAATAAATTGGCTAAAGTACAACTTCGACAGTAGCTGAGGAACTAATCTTTGTGGTCCACGAGGTGCTTTTTTCTAACCTGATTTTTAATTTTTCATGTGCAAGTTTGTGTCTCATCTACTGAGTTAAGCACTTTGTATGGATTGCTGATGTTTTTTGGGAAGTCTGTGAATAAGTTATATTGTTTGTTTGTACATACGTAGCTCAACTAGGTGTGGAGCTTATGTTGGTATCTCCTATGTTGTGCTATTTTATGTCTGGAACGTATGTTGGTATTTAGAGTAACAAGTACTTTGGTGTGTTTAGGAGATATACTAGTATACCGCTTCTTTGTAGTGGGATCCGACCGTAGGATTCTATTATGATAATGAATTGAAGCGGTGAATAAATTTTGGAGATAATTAGTGGAGGAAGATGATCGATCGACAGAAATGGATTGAGGAGATGAGCGGATTTTGAAGATGATCGGTTGAAGAAGATGATTGAACAACAAATTTCGGAGGAGATGAAATTGAAGACGTTGTGACAATGTGACGCACGAATTTTTAAGTACATTTTTCTTCCTGTAGCAGAGAAAACTCCCTATGGTCGTGATTACCTATGTTATGGAGTTAATAGTATGTTTTGTAAAGATTTTTGTAGATTATAAATAATGAGTTTTACTGAATATGCGGATAAAAAGTGGATAAAAGTTGTGAGTCCTACAAAATGTGTGGATAAAAATGATGTTTGACCAGTTTATAAATACTTATAAGTACTGTGTTCGCTTTCTCAATTTTGCAGGTTTGGATTACCCCGGCGTTCACAATTAATTGTGTTATTTATGGAAATCTGATTGTTTTACGTAATCGTTGTTTCAAGTTTCTGGGTGAATTAGTGCATAAAGTTATTGGATGGGTTTACGTGTCCACAATGGCGTTTTCTTCTATTGGTAAAAATTGTTTTGCAGTTTGATGTATATGTGTATTTGTGCGTGCGTTATACTGTTTTTTTGGAGCTATGAACTATCAAGCTTTTCATATTTGTTTGTAGTCATTTTGTGCAAAGAGTGGTCAGAATTATGAACAAGCTTGGTTTGCCCACTTCATTCTACCAAATTCAAAACCCACATTTTACAGGTCATACTACCCAAATTTCTCATTCCATGTCAAAGGCTAATATGAAATATTCATAGTGTATGTTTGGTTAAAAAAATTTGTAGATTATAGGCAGTGGGTCTTTCGAAATGGGTAGATAAAAAGTAGATAAAAATTGAGAGTTGTTGTTACGAAATATGTGGATGAAAATGATGTATGACCAACTTATAAGTATTTATAAGCATTCACAAACATACTCACAATTGTATTAGGCAGAATGAATTGAATCCAAAAATAAATGGATGGATGAACTAAATCGCAAAATTGATTCACAATGAAAAATCATTATAACCAATTACACATACTGTGAAATTTGAATTCGTGACCAGTTGCACTTGACACAAATGATGGAAAGCAAATTAAGGAAGAACAAAATTAAACGACATATTGAATTCATCAAAGACTTTTTATTTTTTAAATAGCCCGTCTTAAATGAAATTCTCAAGTCACAATCCAACCATCGATGATTAGAAGAAAATTTCTATAACTTTGAAATGGCGACGCCTGGAATTAATGGGGGTAAAGATATCATTTGTTTGATTGAAATTTAGAGTAACATTTGTGAAGTAGCTGAAAAATAAGAATAATTAATTTCTTGCAATATTTTAAGAATGTCAATTGGAGAAAGAAAATTGATATATATGTTAAGAAAATATTTGTTGTATTTTCCATTCATATCTATTAGTTATTGGAGATACAAACTTAATTGATTATATTCTAAATTCAAACAAGTGTTATGGGAAAAAGCTTGATTTTTCCAAATAATTGAAACATGTAGCATTTTTCAAGAAGCCACAATGAATATTGGACCCACATTACGATATTTGACTAATTTAAAAATAAATAAAAATCTGAAAATATAGAAATATAAAATAAAATAAAACTGCAACATTCCCAACCCTGGTGAGACCAAGCTATCAAACATACATAAAAAAATATCAAAGAGATTTATTAAATAAGTTTTGATATTCCTTCGTTGTTGTTTTTTTTTTTTTTTGGACTACACGATCTTATCAAGCTAAGCAGTACATATCTTACAAATTAGTGCTAGAATATGGACGGGTTTTAACGAATTTTGTATAATTATCAACAGATTTTTCTTCCTTGTGTAATTTTTCCTAATTAGGTAAAAAAAACTACTATTAAAATTTCTTAATTATCAATGAATTTATTTGTAGCTAACTAGATCAATCAAGAAGAGCATATCCAGTGCAATCGTGGATTGTTAATTTTTTTTTTTTTTTTGCTATATAAGTAAAATAAATTATGTCTAAAAATATCTTTAAACATGTTTAGTCTTTACTTAAAAGTAAAAAATAAGTCATCCAAACTTTTACTTATATTCTTTATTAGCTAAACATGTCCTTAGGCGTGAGGTACCATGGCCGTCTTTTGTATGAATTTGGTATGGTATAATAGTTTTATTGTACTCGATACAATGAACAAATCTCTATTTCAGAATGACTAAAAAGATTGATAACAAGAATTCTTATGTAGAAACAAAGCGTACGTAGGATTGCATAACACGCGACAATCTTGTTTATTACAGTCTAATACCGAGATAATAAACATGGCTACACACTAACTTCTCTAGCATATAATCATCAAGAAACAGTGACTTTAAAAACCAAATCATTCCTATCAATCAATTTGAAATTGCATATGTTTCCATTTTTCAGAGAATTGTCTCTCACAAATTTGGTCCAGCCTTGAGAAAATCGACCTCTATTGTTTGAATTAGCAACAACCACAGGCCACGACTTATCTTTGTGCTCAAGAGTAGCCGTTCGTTCGCCAATTTCACTTGTTTTCAAATATTCATTCACAAAGTGTGCTGGTATATGCTGCATTGGTGAACGAGAAACGGGAGAAGCTATCAGTGTCAAAATATGCCAGGTTATATGACAACTATAATTTCTTAGTTTACAACTGATGAACTTACCAGTAGCCCTTGATGGATATAAGTCTTCGTCATGACCATTTCAAAAGAAGGACATCTGCCTCGAGATGTTCTCACAGGCAGAGCCTTTGAGTGTCGATTTCCTTGGGGAGCTTCAATACAGTAAGACTTGCCTAAAATGTTTTGTACATTTTAACGAACACGGAGAAAATATATCAACCAAGAAACGAGCCAGTAAGTATTATACAAGAATTTACCAGGTCTAGATGTCTCGTTCCCTTGGAGTAGTTTGATAGGCTCCTTCTTGATCATGCTACGAGTGGCGACTCTCTTTCTACAGCCATTTGTAGAGAATATCTTAACATAGAACTTTGAGTTACCGGCATAACAAAAGGTTAAAAATTCTCCATGTGCCAATGAATTTTCTTGCACAAATTCTGGCCAACCTCCCTCGAAAAAGAGATCATCGTTGATTTTGTTTATGCGAACCTGCCAAGAGAGGTTTGACGGCGTTCCAAGCAAGACCTTGCGAGGTATTTTTCCACCAAAATTCTCGATAAATGCCGGAGGAATTCTCTAAAATAGAAGAACAGATTCAAACAAAAGAACACTTAGACAATACACAACACATGACAGATCATATTGTTCCGTAATCATTCTTTAGTTTAAATTGCAATGCGACAGATACTTAGCTAAGGGCCCGTTTGGTAGAGTTTATAAACCAGTTTATTTGACCAAAATAGTTTATTTGACAAAAAAAATTGCCTTGGTAGCCGTCATTTTTGAACATTCTTGGTCAAATAAACTGTTTTGGTCAAATAAACTAGTTTATAATCTCTACCAAACGGCCACTAAATATAAATTGGCCACGATGAGTTAAACAAAGAGAAAGGGAATACCATTCTTTCGGACCAAAGAGCAGACATATAAACTTTGAAGAACTCAGGGAGTTCATCGGGGTAAAAAACTTCTCCTTCAGATTTCACCACTGCTTCTCCACAGGTATGAACGTCCATCATGTAATTCATAAAATACGGAAACTAACAAGTACAACATCTTTATTCAGTAGCATAAATCGCAATTCAAACACGCAAAAAACAAATAGCTTTTAGATCATTTCTCGAAGTAGGGAATGCAGTTCGAATAACAACATGGATCCTAATTCGCGACCATTCTTCACGAGCCAAGCTCATACTATCGACAATCAAGATAAACTTATCCCATTCAAACAATTGAGAAACCAAGTAATAGAGGTCAAGAAAATTACACACATCAATCAAAGAATGCAGTAAATTCCATGCTAAACAAAATCTTGGGCTTCTAGCCTTATAGGTTATTTAGAACCAGATACATGTTCCTAAAACATTTGAATATACAACCCTCAGGCCTCAATTTACTATGAAATTTACTCATACCACATGACTTATTGCTCATAGTGGTTGTGTCACCTTAATAGGCTTGGATGGAGATATTCTAGTAAATAGCTGGAGTACTACACTAGCAACAGATGACTCACAAGGTGTAGGTGCATGTTTGGTACGCAGTACTATAATATTTGGACTGTATGGATAACGGGTGTCCAATGCCTGTGATACTCTTATAAGTACTCGGCCGCGCACAGACTACACATACACATATGTTTTCAACGAGTTCATAGCCTTAACCCACGGCCTCCATCAACATATTATTTGTTGTTATACACTCCGTAACTCTTATTTACCCACGAATACGATAGCACAAAATAGCATTGAAAGTACAAGAATGGATCACCGCTCACTAAACAAACACTTAGTACGAAATCCAAGGATTACATTGACTAAAATAACAACACAAAGTCTTAATTTCTTCAAACCCCATGCACAAAATTCGGATCAAATACTAATAAACAAAATCCCATGTGAAAACTTGTCCTTAAATACTAAAAGAAGCAAGACTGATTACATTAAAAAGTAAATAAAAAAAATTAATAAAAGAATATGCTGCGGTAAAAACCTTATACCTCAAGAAAGTTTGCAAGGGATGGTGACTGCTGTAAGGGACGAGAGAAACGATAATCAAAGAATAAACGACGATCGTAACGTTTTTACCTCGGATGATTGAGGATCGACGGCTGTTATATAACGCTAATTTTGTTAAACGGAAACATGTAATTGGACAGTCAAAAGTATGAAATGGGAAACCTTTCAGTGTCATTTTCTTGTAACATAAATAATATATTTTTAGACTATTCATCTTTATCTGCGTAGACATTTTTTTTTAGAATTTGTAAATTTTTAAGTGATTTTTATAGATTTCTTGAGAATTAATAATTTTTTTTTTTAAATTTTTGTAGACTTTGATTAAAGATTTTTAAAAAATATTAAACACATATAAATCTTATAATATAATATAATATAATATTATTTTGATTAAATTCTCGTATGTCCATATCATTTACATCACACATAATTAAGAATTCAAAGTAATAAATCACATTTCTCATGTGAATAAAAATATTTATTAAAAAATATAAAAAAAATTAAGTCACATAAATTAAATTAACAAATAACATAAATCTCAAAAAAAATTAATAACATTTTAATAATATTCATATTCAATAAAAAAATATCACATATTTCCAACATCTTAGAGTAGACGAAAGAAATACAAGAAAATCTTATTAGTAAAAGAAAATAGGAGTTCTTTATTTTGGGGCTCTGAAATCTTCATAAATCTACAGAAGATTTTTTTTTTTAAATTTAATATTTATACTTTCCATCAAAAAGTCTCCAGAAGTCTCTAGAAGTCTAGTAAGTAGAGAATTCCTAAAAGTCTTTCTCAATTTGAATACTCCATGACTTATAGAGACTCTTAAAAAATTTTAATTGAATACTCCGTCACTTTTAAGGACTTTTTTAAAATATCTAAAATTCTTTATTGAATACACTAATACTTTAGAGAGTCTTTAAAAGTTTACATTGAATACCTCTAAATTTTTAAATTCTTAAAAGTCTTTAAAATTTTCAATTTGAATATACCCCCAAAATGATAGGTCTAATAAAATGAGTTTTATATTTTCACATTTTATTTAACTTATCATTTAATACTAACACATTTGCTACATAGACTGGTGATAATTACCAGTAATAATAAATAACATTAAATATTTTATCTGAAATCAAATTAAGAATTTGAGGGCATTTTATGAGAACAATAACTAGTGTTTACGATAGATTCGATTAGGATGAAGGGAAGTTTTTTTGGATCTCAAGAGTTTTTCAAAAATAGATCTAAGATTCTAAACGTGTGTGAGGAAGAGATTCAAAATGAAGTCCCAAGCCTAAGGTACAATCTCCTTCCACTGTAACGAAGAAAATGTTCGAAAGTTCAAGGGTAACCAAGGAGAGCGAGAGAATAAAAAGTTACAGGGTACTTTAAGAAAGTTTCTCATTGTTGAGGAAAGAAGAAAGGAGTGGCAACGATTTACGTATAGGGAATGATTAGACTAGTCTTTGAATCGAAGTTAAATTTGATGGACATAGTCAATTATGTTTAAATTACATCTAATAAGAAATTTTCTCATTTTTACCCATTTTTTCAGGAAAGTGAAGGATTACACACACATGATTGGATTTGGTCTTCAAATTGAATCAATTGAAGTTGGACTCGATCGACCTTGCTAATTTTCATTAAAATCAACAACTCTATTGTATTCGTTCAATCATGTTTAAATTACGTCTAATCAAAAATTTCCTCCATTTTTTTTCTATTTGTTCAGAGAAAAAGGAAAGGATAGGGATGATTACATACCCTTAAGGAATGGACTAGGCCTTCAAAATTCAAATTAAGGTCATGTATTCAATTTTCATAAGAATTAACAACTCAATTAGATGTACCAAATTATATTTAAATTACGTCTAATTCACACAATATAATCACTTAATCATATTAAATCATATCGGCGCCCTATTGCAAAAGTATAATATGTCACTCATCAGACGGTGAACAATAATTTTCAACAATTTTATTGAATCATTAAAGATGTACTAAATCGTATTTAAATTACATCTAATAAGATTTCCTCCCTTTTTTGTTTTCTCAATTGTTGAGGAAAATTGAAGGGATAGAGACCGTTAAATATACAAAAGGAATAGATTGGGTCTTCAAATTGATCAATTGAAATTGAATTCGGTCTACCTTGTCGATCTTCATCAGAATTGAAGAGTCTATTATATTCACTCAATCATGTATAAATTATGCCTAATACAAAATTTATTCCCTTCCTTTTCCATTTGTTGAGGGTAAAAAAGAAAGAATATGATCGATTAGTTACATAGAAACTAGGTATTTGAATTGGGTCGATACACATAAAATTTAGATAACTTATTTGATTTTCGAATCAACAACTCATTTAGATTTGCTCAGTCGTATTTAAATTACGTCTAACTCAATCAGATCTATTCAATCACGTTAAATCACACCAATGGCCTCTTGCAAAAATATCACATCACGTCGCTTGCTCGTAAAATGACGTACATTAGTTTCAACAATTTTATTGAATTATTAGAGATTTTTATTGAATGGTATTTTGAAATAAAATTGATATAGCCTCATAATATTCCACATAAACTTTTTATTATTATTGTCCTTCACTTTAGAACCCTACTCAAGAAGAAATGCAACAAATCGCCATTTTTATTTTTCTTTTCTTATAATTTAAGAATAATAAAAGTATAGGGGTGGTTATGATATATTTTAAAAGTTATGTCCTTTTCATGTAAATAACGTAAATTTGATCTCACTTTCCCATTTCTTGGCAGCTTCTCTTTGCTTTTCTTGCAAAAAAGCAGTAAGCCAAAAATATCACCTTGTGCAAATCCACATTCTCTCTCTCTCTCTCTCTCTCTCTTCCCCCCACGCCCCAAATTTCTCTCTCTTTTTTTCTTCTTATCCTCTCTTATTACCTGACTTTACTAGTTGAACACAGCTGAGCCACAAACAAGCAGAGGAAAAACAAAGGGCTGGTAAGTTGGTATATTGATTCTTTCTCCTTTGTTTCTTTTTCTTGTAATTGAAAGTTTTTACTTTGATTTTTTTTTTGAATTATATGGTTCAAACCTGAAGTGTTTTGATTTGTATGTTGTCAATAAATTTTGTTATATGCAAGTAAGAAAAGGAGAACTTTTCTGTGGGTTTTAGTTTGATTGGCAGTTCTTGTGTGTTTGAGAGTTAATTTCTGTTTTTATGTGTTTATTGAAGCTGTAAAATATTGCCTTTCTTCAAAAGTTTTGTAGATCAGGTGAACATGGGAAGATTATAAGCTGGATCTTAAAGATCGTAGTAGGAAGAGGTTGATTTTAGATTTTTTATTTATTAAGGTCAATTAATATATCATTTTTTTAAAATCAGGAACACAGGTCTTCAAGGTGTAGGTTTAGCAATTTTTACAGATTACAATTGTGGCGGTGAAAATCTTTTTGATTGATTTTATTTTATTTTTATTCTTGTCCAGAAAAGATCATATTTTGAAGGCTTTGCCTTGATTTGACATAGATTACTGTGGGCAAATTGATATTGCCTTTGTAAGAGGGAGAGGGAGAAGATAAGTCAACTTGTGATTGATACGTTTTTCGGAAATCTGTGCCTCTGCTAAATGAGCATTTTTGAAGAAATGGGTTTTTGTAGTAATCTTGATTTCTTCTCTACTCCTCCGGGAGAAGGGGGTGTAGCTTCGGAAGTTGAACCGGTGGTACAGGTTGAGGAAGATTGTAGTGATGAGGAGATGGATGTCGATGAGCTAGAAAGAAGGATGTGGAGGGATCGAATGCTCTTGAGAAGGCTTAAGGAGCAGAAGAAGAACAAGGAGTCAGTTGATGATAGTGCAAAGCAGCGTCACTCTCAGGAGCAAGCGCGGAGGAAGAAAATGTCTCGGGCACAAGATGGAATCTTGAAATACATGCTGAAGATGATGGAGGTTTGTAAAGCTCAGGGTTTTGTGTATGGGATCATCCCCGAGAAAGGAAAACCCGTGACGGGAGCATCTGATAATCTTCGCGCGTGGTGGAAGGAAAAAGTTAGGTTTGATCGAAATGGTCCAGCTGCAATTGCCAAATACCAGGCCGAGAATTCAATCCCGGGGAAAGTTGAGGAAGCAAGTATATCAGCCTCAACTCCTCACACGCTTCAAGAGCTCCAGGACACTACGCTCGGCTCACTTTTGTCGGCTCTGATGCAACACTGTGATCCACCTCAGAGGCGGTTCCCTCTAGAGAAGGGCATTCCCCCGCCTTGGTGGCCTACCGGAAAGGAGGATTGGTGCTCTCAATTGGGTTTACCAGCTGATCAAGGACCTCCTCCGTATAAGAAGCCTCATGATTTGAAAAAGGCCTGGAAAGTTGGTGTTCTGACGGCCGTGATCAAACACATGTCCCCTGATATTGCCAAGATCCGCAAACTCGTCCGGCAGTCAAAATGCCTACAGGATAAGATGACAGCTAAGGAAAGTGCAACTTGGCTTGCTATTATTAACCAAGAGGAGGCTCTATCCCGAAAGCTATATCCTGATAGCGTTCCACCACCATCCTTGGGTGGTGGGAGTGGGTCGTATTTAATCAGTGATAACAGTGACTATGATGTTGAAGGAGCGGAAGATGATGGGAAGGGTGAAGTGGAATGTAAGCCCCACAATACGAAGATTTTCGACTTGGGGACAGCTGCACCCAGGGACGAGCATATGATGCCTCTCTTAGCTCCGATCAAGGGAGAGATTTTTGACGTCGATACAGATTTTATTCCAAAGCGGAAACAGATAACTGATGAGGTGCACATGGATCAGAAGATGTATACTTGTGAGTTTCCTCAATGCCCCCACAGTGATTATCGCATGGGATTTAACGACCGGACATGGAGAAACAATCACCAGATGAATTGTCCATACCGTTTGAATTCTTCTGAGAGGCTTAACAAACCAAGCTATCAAATTAACAATGACAAGCCAGCGGTTTTCTCCGTCCCTTCTGCACAAAACGAAGCATTTTCTCTGCCCTTGAACGATTCTCCCGCATGTACGGAAGTTTCCAACCTTGGAATTCCCAAAGATGGCCAAAGGATGATTTCTGAGCTGCTGTCATTCTACGATAACAATCTTCAGCAAAACAGTAGCTTTGACTCTGGGGATCTGAACATTCTAGAAACTCAAAACTCGCAGCAGCAAACAACACAACTTCAACAAGACGATTACTTCATCAGACAGGGAGTTGTATCGGAGGGCAGCGTGTTTCAAGAAACCAGTATGTCCTCGAGTAATTCTGTCTTCCCATCAACAGAATTCCAGTACAATCAATGCAAGTCTTCATACAATTCCACATCCAATGGCAACACAAACGAGAATATCTCTGACTTCAAGTTTGGTTCACCTTTCGACTTGACACCAGTAGACTACTCCATGGATCCATTAGCAAGGCAGGATGTATCGTTGTGGTACCTCTGAAACAGAACGATTTTCATTGGAATGTTTCCCCACCAATAATTAGTTTAAGCTTTTATCCTTGATTTAGTAAAATATGTGATGCACTGCACTGTAGATATTGTATTAACTGTACTGCATCTGAATGCTTACTATATTTTGTACTTGTGTGCACTCTCTAGACTTTGTAAGGATGGGATTGCCTTAGTTTTCTTGAAATGTAATACATGCAAAACACTCTTGTTTTTTTCTGTCTACTTTATATACCATAGTTCTGGAAATGATATTTTACCTATTGGAGTTTAAGGTCTTGATATAATGCTAATGGTGGACAATAATTATAATGTCAACTGGACATTTGTCCGGTAGGCATTGGAGAAGTGTTTGACTTGTTTGTCAAACGCTTTTTCATCATCTAATGTCCACCGGACACGGACAAGTGTCCGGTCGGTATTATAATTATTGTCCACCATGAGCATTAGATCAAGTCCCTTGGAGTTTAATGCATGGTAGTACATGTTAGGTATATGGTTACTCAATGGTGTGCTAGGTATATAGTTACTCAATGATTATAGGACTCGACACCATAACAAATAAAACAATTTTTCTTTTAAATGTATCCAGTATTGTTCAATTACGTGCAGCTTCCTTTCTCAATTCGAGACTTTATGGTGCTAGTGTTGGACGGTATTGTTCATCATTTATCCCCTTATTGAGGTTGGTTTAATTTTTGCACGGGACAGAGTATTTACAATGCAAGTATGCAACAATGTGGATTGTTGTACACGTGGCAAGTGACAAGTAAAATAGAGATGGGGAAAAGAGCATCTCCAAGGTTGTAAATTGAGAAAATTATAGTCCAATTGTAAAAGAAAGAGCATGTACATAAATTTAAAAAAAAAAAGGTGATTAGTACACATTTTGATGGAGATAAATTATAAAAATTTAAATAAAAAAAGTTTAACACATTTCAATGGACATAAATTATAAAAAAAATGAATAGAAATGTGGATCATATGTTAGACATCATCTACTTTTTTCTTGGCTTGTAAGTATTTTTGAAAAAATGTGATATACTTTTTAATACAAACCAAGGTTACATTAGATATGTTCTTTAACAGGTTTTTTAATTTTAGAGCTGCATAGGTCGTCGGTCCATACAGATTACAAATTTTGAAAACAACAAAAAGAATAGATTTTTGCGATTTTAGTTTTTATAGTTTATGATATTTCCATTATCTATATGAAAAAATATAAAAAAATCTAATCAAGTATTTAATATTATTAATAATAAGTAAATGACCTAAAATATTATTAATTTAGTCAAATATCTTGACTCCAATAAATCTATTGATGAGTATAAATCTACAACACTTGTGATAGAAGCAGCCTCGAGTTTTTGTCGAGTGTTTCAACTTTCATGAGGATACTTCAAATGGACTGAGTTAGTACTTAGTTTCGTCCTAATAATAAACACATATTTAATTATTTTTAATATTATTCAGTATAACACAATCTTTGAAGAGTTATAATTAAAGGTGAACATTTATCCTATTGAATTGTCCCCATTTTTTAGACTAACTTAGTCTAAGGGATCAAGTTTTTTCAACAAAAATCGATTAAGTTTGATTTGTTTTATAAGAGTCGGGTTGGTTTTCAAGTTCACTTTAAAAACTCAACTCAACCCCCCAACATTGTACTTGAAATTATAAATTAGACCTCCTCCTTACAGTCTCACAGTGGAGATGAGTTATAAAGGCCACTTGATACTTGTCAAGTTCCCATTAAACTAAATTTCAAATCCTACGTACTGATTTATACATTGTCTCTCCCAAAATTGCATTTCTCATTCTCAACCACCACGCCACCTCCTCTCGTCAGAATTGCAGCTACCACGCCTCGTCTCTTCCTCTCATCAGAATTGCAAACCAAGCTGCTTTGATTAAGCAGATAAAGAGAATTCTGCTTTTGTTCAAATAGTACACAGTTTTTTTTTTTTTTTTAATTGGAATTCTGAAATTTTTGGGCAAATATTCTATCTGAATTGGGCCAAAAGCCCAAACCAACTAACCAAAATCGAATTGACCCCAATATGTTCGATTGAGTTGGTAATTCCCGATCAACATGATTGATTGAACAACGGTTCGAACCGAAAATCAAACTAATTCTCACCATGCTTAACCCTAATTACAATTAAATCTTTCTTAAGGAACAAATCGAATGGCACTAAACTTGACAAAATACAATTTTGAAGATTTCTTCTCTCTCGATAGTCTTTCCACCATATCTTCTTCTTTCTTAACTTCAAAAGTTGAGGGTCCATTTGACAGAGATTATAAACTAGTTTATAAACCAATTTTTGGTTTATTTGACCAATATTGGTTTATTTGAGTTGAAATTGTTGACTTTTCATGTTAAAAGTAGATTGAAAAGTAAAAAATGACGGCTGAAAAAAACCAAAATGAGTTTTTAAACCCTATCAAACAAGCTCTGAATCTCAACATAAAATATATATCGTCGCTTAAAAAATTATAGTGAAAACACTGATTAAAAATATAGAATAAGAAAGGGATACATTTATAATTTATGTACAACCATATGTAAAATAAAAAAATATTGAAACTAAATTTTTTTTATGTATGTTCCGCCCCATCCTGTCTCGTCACGTCATTTAATTTTGATGAGCTTTTGAAGTACAAGGAAAAAGAGAGGAGGAGTAGCGAAGCGGGGTAGAATGAGGAAGAAGGTGTATTGAGGAAATGAAAAAAAAAAACATTTTCAAATAGAGTATATTAGACATTTGATTTGTAAGAAATTATATTTAGAAAAAAAAATAATTCATTTTTCACTTAGCCACTAATACAAATTCATTTTTAAAAAAAAGTAACAATTGTAACTTCGAAACATTTTCATGTACTCTAGTCGAGTGCCATTTTCGTTATGAAGATCATGTCTACACTTTGAGCAATAATGTTTCGAATGTCAAATTAGACACGGTCGAAAAAGAAAAATATCTTATACTTACGTTCATCATTTTTCATAACATAAAATATTAGGTAAATTCAAAACAAAATCAAGTAGTTATGATTGACTTGGTCATTTTGTCTCTTCATTCTTAGCTCTTTCTTTTTGTATATATCTCTATTGCCATTTGCAGGTCTTATATATATTTTATGCAATAAACTAATCAAAAACAGTTTGATTAGGTGATGCAAATCCGTGTATTACCACATCATTTCACAATAATATAAACCCTTAATTACTTTCTCTTTCTTATAATTGAAACCATCTTCTTTTCAATTAATCTCTTCTTCATTGTTGACCCAACAATTTTTCATGGAACAGGAAACCAGAAAATCACTTACTGATGAATACGAAGTCACGGAAGTTCTGGGCAGAGGGGGATTTTCAGTTGTAAGAAAAGGGATTCAAAAATGTAGTGAAGGAAATACAAGTGTTGCAATTAAAACTTTGAGAAGATTTGGTCCACTTATGCCTTCTCTAGGACCAGGATCCAGAAATTCGAAAAATTCGAATCGGGCTTTGATTTCAGATGCTTTGTTAACAAATGAACTATTGGTGATGAGGAAAATTGTTGAAGATGTTTCTCCCCATCCGAATGTAATTCATCTTCGTGATGTTTGTGAAGACAACGGTGGGGTTCATTTGATTTTGGAGCTTTGTTCTGGGGGTGAACTATTTGACAGGATTGTGGCTCAGGCGAGGTATAATGAAGCTGAGGCGGCAGCGGTGGTTAGGCAAATCGCGAAGGGGCTGGCGGCGCTGCACCGGGCGAATATTGTTCATCGAGATTTGAAGCCTGAAAATTGCTTGTTCTTAAACAAAGATGAAAATTCACCATTGAAAATAATGGATTTTGGATTGAGTTCGGTGGAGGATTTTACTGATCCGGTGGTGGGATTGTTTGGTTCGATTGATTATGTTTCACCGGAGGCGCTTTCTCGCGGCACAATCACTCACAAAAGTGATATCTGGTCACTTGGTGTAATTCTATATATTCTCCTCTCCGGGTAAGTGATTTTTTCCCTAAAAATATTCCTTTCGATCACAACTAATAATATGTTTGTGTGCGCTTATAATTACTTATAAGTTGGTCAAATATCACTTTTATTTATAAAATAATGCTATTCATAGTTGCTCACTATCGGTAGTCAATTTTCGTAGCGTTACTCAATTGGATAAATTATTTACTTCAATTGAGTAATGTATTTATTGTCATTAATTATAAATAATTTATCAAATTGAATAATGCCACGTAGGATGACTACTGATAGTGAGCGACTATGAATATCATTATTCTTATTTATATATTTCGTAAAATATATATATTTCGTAACTGCTTATAATCTACAAAAAAATTTATCGAACAAGCACATAGTCTCGGCCCTTGTTTGATGAAACTTAAATTATAATTTAGAGTGCGTTTGATATAGATTATAAACAGTTTATAAATCAAAAGTGGTTTATTTGAGTTGAAATTGTTGACTTTTCATGTTAAAAATGGGTTGAAAAGTCAAAAATGGTAGGCTGAGAAAAAACCAAAAACAGTTTTTAATCCCTGCCAAACGCAATGTTAAATTAGTCAAACATATTTTTTATTTACACATTTCGTAGAATCTGTAACTTATTATCCACACAACTATAAGACCCACAGCTTATAAACATTTAAAAAATAATTTCAACACAGCCAAATATGCACCCAACGTTCTTTAAGTCGAGCAATTCCATTTAATTTTGTTTGTCAAAGACTATATTCATATCGAAAATGGGTTAAATCCATCCGTGGTCGTTAAACTTTTTAACAAAATTTTATGATAGTTACTAAATTTCATCACTCTAATCACGTCTATAATTTAACTAACAAATAAAAGTGACATGGTAATCTAATTATATTTGCCAACTGAGTTGCCACGTCAGTTTTTTCATTACTCAAACTAACAATTATGGATGAAATGACCAAATTGTAACGAGTGTTTAAATTTAATAATTAATTTAAAACAGTGATCAATTTTTTTAAAAAAATAAGGTTTTGTGACCAATATAAAATTTTGCTTTTTATGTTTCACGAAATAAGTTGTGAAATATGAAATATTGAGGAAAACGTTTATGATTTCCATGCCGAGTTTTTGTTAGAACAATTTTCAAATTAAATATGAAAGAAAGTAATTGCAAATATTAGAAATGGAAAAATTATGTCTCTTTAAAACAGAGTATCGAAAAAGACTCTATTCACAAACATGTATCAACATTTTCGTGCTCTAGCAATTAAGTTAAATTTCGTACTATATTTTTGGACTTAATTTTGCCAATTCGAGGCACAATTAAATGAACAGCGAGAAGCTCGCTTCATTCTATTGTGAGAAGCGAATAACTTCAACCTATCTCTACACCATAAGGGACGTATAATGTTTCAAGAAAAGTGAAATTGTAACATGCTTTGAAGTCCTTGAATTTTTTTATCGTGAAATCAACAAATATTTTCCAACAGTTTTTTTTTTTATTAAAACCATACGTTCTCAAATCTCTGCACCCGTTTGCTTTGTCAAGTTAATACTTTAAGAAATGGGGATTTTACATTGCATATCTTATGCTTCAGGTATCCACCTTTCATTGCACAGTCAACCCAACAAAAGCAGCAAATGATACTAAATGTATGTTCTTGCAGCTGAAATTTTCCATTTAGGACATGATTGGTATGTAACTGGACAAAGACTAAGGAAGAGAAGTTGTCCTGTACAGTTTTGTCTAGTCAAGCGTATCAAACATGGTTAAGCTTTACATGCCTACATCTAATGCCAATGCGAATTCTTTCATGCAGGGACAATTCAGCTTCTATGAGAAAACATGGAAGATCATTTCATCCTCTGTAAAGCATCTCATTACTAGTCTTCTAAAAGTTGATCCCGACATGCGACCAAGCGCTGAAGAGGTGTCACAACTGCACTCAAACAAGTTCAGTCATTATATTCACCTAACATAGAAAGATACTGAACTTGAAAATGTTTTACCATTGAGAACTAGGATGGTCACAGTTCTTTTTTGAATTCTTGTAGATTCTTCGGCATCCATGGGTGACCGGGGATTTAGCAAAGCAAGATCAGATGGATGCTGAGATAGTTTCAAGATTGAAAAGTTTCAACGCAAGGCGTAAGTTTCGTGCTGCTGCAATGGCAAGTGTGTTGAGCAGCAGCTTTTCTTTGAGAACAAAAAAGTTGAAGAATTTAGTAGGTTCCTATGATCTCAAGCCAGAGGAACTTGAGAATCTTAGCATAAATTTCAAGAAAATGTAAGCAACCAATGCTTATTCTCCTGATCTTCTCGATAACATATAGGATAAATATAGCAATGTTTAAAAGTAACTTTTTTGAAAAGTATAAACTCTAATTTTCTGTTGGCAATGCAGATGTAAAAATGGCGACAACGCTACATTGTCTGAATTTGAAGAGGTGCTGAAAGCAATGGAAATGTCATCACTAGTTCCTCTAGCCCCGCGTATCTTCGATCTGTTTGACAATAACCGAGATGGGACTGTTGACATGAGAGAAATTATTGGGGGCTTTTCGAGTCTCAAATATTCACAGGGAGATGATGCACTCCGTCTGTGTTTCCAGGTGATATCTCTCTACATTTATCAACCAGACACACAATACTGAAGTTAATCAAAGAAATTAGACTTATTAGCACACGCACTGATACACGCACAATACTGAAGTTAATCAAAGAGGGCTATACTTACTAGTACAGATAAACGAGCTTCTGGTTCGCTTATCAGATTTGAGATTTCTATAGCCACAAATACAAAAACTTAAACAGAATGCAAAATGAATTTTCAGATGTATGACACAGACCGGTCTGGATGCATCAGCAAGGAAGAAGTAGCATCAATGCTAAGGGTAAATACTGTTCTTTCTTAGCTTTATATGTTAATGCATCATTCATTTTCGTTCTCAGCTTATATATGATCATTTTCAACAAAAATGTGCAGGCATTGCCAGATGTCTACCTTCCGGTGGACATCACAGAACCCGGAAAATTAGATGAAATATTCGATCTGATGGATGCCAACAGCGACGGAAAAGTTACCTTTGAAGAGTTCAAGGCTGCCATGAAAAGGGATAGTTCCCTTCAGGATGTAGTCCTCTCCTCTCTTCGCCCAAATTAGTCTCACAAGTTCCTTGCATCCATGTTTAACTTTACCACTCTTTACTCACCATTCATTTTTAAACAGACTGCATTTATGCAAAATTTGTAACTTTAGCTATAAGCAGAGGCGGATCTAGAATTTTTTGGAGGGGGACTGCTATTTTCAAAAAAAAAATTATACTTCAAAAATCGCCCTTTTCTGGACCGGACTAGTCCTGTCCGGCTCCCCTAGTTCCGCCCATTGCTATAAGTAACAAATTTGAGGTAAAAGAGATCTTTTATTACGTTCTACCGTCGGTATGCCAGAAATAAAAGTTCCACACGATTTCTTCTTGCTAGCTCTGTGTTCAGGCCGAAAAATAGAAGCCATCCTTATCAAATGATACGCGGATTGCTCTTGGGGCCTCATTTCATTCTCGTAAGGGAAATGATTGATCATGTTGCTCCTAGCAGCAAACATGCACGAACGAGTAGGAAGCCAGGTACGCTGTGTTGGAAAATGAAGAGAGGAGAATGAAGAACGAAACTTAAAGAAGAAAACCGGAACAAAAATGAAAAGCTTGAACACGTTGATAAACACTCTCCTAAAGGCTAAAACGATACTTGCTCCCTCTCATAATTTGAGATTGCTAAAGGGATCTACCGAAAAATAGTTAGAGGATTAAACAAGCCTTAAGAGTTTACACCAAGCAACAAATGTAAACTCAAATAAGGAACAAAAATAACTTTGAGAAGTTCTGAATTTAGGGTTTGCTTTGAGATGACGATGAGAATTTCTTACATATTTCTTCATCAAATTCCTCTGTAGGAAGACACGAAGGGAAGTGATTTACTGATTTATCATGAAAAGATACAAAGGTTCAGACCAGAATTTGAAAACAAGTTTGGCGCTAGGCTCATTGGCGCGCGAGCGCGAGAACCAAGACGTGCGCACGCGGCAAGCGTTTCTTTTATCACTCGAACGAGAGTCATGGGGCAGGCATAGTGCCCTATCTCGCGCGAGAGGAAAAGCTTTGCAATTTTCCTCGCGCACGAGGATTTATGCAAAAAACAAGGAAAATATTTTCCGCCTTTTTCTAGCATAAAATAAATCCTACTTCGATTATTTACAAGCAACATAGATTTGGCCACATACTATTTTAAGGTTTAAAGTTCAATCTTAAAAAGTCAATTTTATTAAGAAAAGTACCCCAAATTTTTACATGTTGGTTAGTAATATGATATTTAACCAATGTGAGATTTATCTCTTAACATGTCTCCATAAGATGGTTGTTCATCTGAAAACAACAATTTTGAAATTCGTGCTCTTGTTTTTTAGTCTTAATCGAATCGAATTGTTCGTTGGAGTTTAATTAACTCTGATACCATATTAAGAACTTGTTTATGATTGATTTTAGAGATCAACTTCTGATTATCAAACAATCAGAAGTTGTTCTAGGTGTTTGGTAAATTTTTAAAAAGTGATTCTAATAGAATCTATTTCATCTGGCAGCAGATTTTGGGAAATAACAAAATAGTAACTTTTCACATTCTGCTTTTTGTTTTTCCATTTATATATTATTAAAATATCATATTTGACTGTAATTAATTAAAATAATTTCTTTTATATCACAGATTTATTAGTATTTAATTATAATGCATCTACACAAATAATGTAAATTTAAATTTAATTGATTTTAGGACAATATTAGTATGCTTTTATTTTTTAATATTTTAAAATTTTAAGATTTAATAGATATATATTATTTTTATTTTAAAATAATTATGGCAAATACATTGTCTTGAAAAAAATATTTGATAATATTACATATTCTTATAGAAGTAAAATTACAATATAACTTATGATAATAATAATACAAAATAATATTATTATAATTAATATCCATTTTACTAATTTTATACAATCACAATAATAAATCACTTTTGTTACCAAACGCTTAAATACTGATTTTAAAACAAACATTTATCTGATTCTTTCTACAATTGATTCTTTATGCAACATAGCAAAAGCTGATTCTCTTTCTGCATGGCCGATTTTATCACTCGTCCAATCTTGTAACTTATTCATTACAGGGTTTCTCGAATTTAACCGTCAAAAAATTATATACACTGTAATTTTCCTTTAAACATGTGTATGTTTTAACTTTGCAATATTTAACACACATCAATATTTTTCAATTTACCCCCGATATTTTTACTATATTTGTGTAATTAACATAGAGTGTAAGTTACAATCTTGTAACTTATTCAATACAGCGTTTCTCAAATTTTACCGTATGTATGTTTTAACTTTGCAATATTTAACACACACCAATATTTTTCAATTCTCCCCCTATATTTTTACCATATTTGTGTAATTAACCTTAAAGGGTGCTGGATATTTTGAGCCCATGACCTATGGCATGCTTTAAGGGAAAATTGCCAATAAGTCATCCATAGGTGACTTGTTTCTAATTAGGTCCAAACACTTTCCAAAATTGTGAATAAGTCATATGAATTTATCTAATACCATAATTACCCCTGTAATCTGTTAAACCACTTTAAACCAGATTTCATCAATTCACGATTCTTATTCAAGCTGCCATTAACAACTTTCTTCTCCAGATCTCCCCGTCGACGATCACATCACCGGCGCACCTCGTAGTCGACGTTATGTGAGCCGCCACACTCTAAAAACCTTGTTTTGTTTTTGCAATTGCTTATTTCATGAATTTTATGGTTTTTCAGTTCTGTTTCTCTTCTCAATCATGGAAGGTGGCCTAATTTTACTTTGTAAGTATATTTCAGACACACTTCCCATAAAAGTTTCTTCTGGTGGGGATTTTAATGGTGTTTTGCGAAAATTATGTGATAATTGGAATTCATTAGAAGTCGACACTATTTTATTACGTTATTGTATTCCTGGACATGATAGGTGTTTTCTAAGGAATGAGGAAGAATTTAGGAACATGATTTCCTTGATTTCTGCTTTTGAATTGAAATTTGTTGATATTAGTGTTTCAGACTCTAAAACAGTATCACTTGATTATAAAACAGTATCACATGATTGTGATACTGTTTTCGGGAATGAAGGATCTGCCATAATTACATATTGTTCTTCAACAAATAGTAGGGCATTACTTTTATCAAGTTGGTCAAGCATAATCACTCATGTTGGACAGAGGTTTGAGAGAGGTGTAGCTGAATTTAGAGATGCTTTATGCAAATTTTCGATTGAGAGAGGATTTAAGTTTGATTACATGAGAAATAACAATGGTAGGGTAGAGGCTCAATGTTCAAACAGATATTCTGATGATTGTAGGTGGTATGTTTGTGCGACAGTATCAAAGGTTAGTGGTTTTTGTTACATACGAAAGCTTGTGAATGAGCATAGTTGCCCTATAGTGTTGAGGAAAGAAAAAAGTGAGAGATTAAGTTGTAAGGTAATTTCTGGTTTGATTGTTGATATATTGAGGGAGAAACCAACATTGTGTTCTAATGATGTTATTTCACACTTTTTAACAAACTACGGTTACACGATAAGCTATGAGAAGGCTTGGAATGCGTTGGAGAGAGCGAAGGGATTGATTTTTGGCGACGCATCTGAATCTTTCAAGCAGTTACATTGGTATATTGAGGCTGCAAGGTCATTTAATCATGGAAGTCATATTGATTTAGAGGTGGACCAAGTTTCTAAAAGATTCCAAAGATTGTTTGTTTCTTACCATGCGTGCATTCATGGGTTTAATCATTGTCGTCCCATGTTGTTTATCGATGGAACATTTTTGAAAGGAAGGTTCAAAGGTATCTTGTTGTCTGCAACTGCTAAGAATGACAACCAAGGTTAGATACTGATTTTCTGTTATTTTTGTGATACTGTTTTATTTTTGTGATACTGTTTTCTGTTATTGATACTGATTTTCTGCTCTTTTGTTATACTGTTTTCTGTTATTTTTGTGATACTGTTTTATTTTTGTGATACTGTTTTCTGTTATTTTGTGTAGGCTTATATCCATTGGCTTATGCTGTTGTAGATTCTGAGAACTACAATAATTGGTTGTGGTTCTTGGAACAGTTGCGTAGTATTGTTCAAAGTACTCGAGAGCTTACATTTGTGTCTGATCGGAATGTTGGGTTAATGGAAGCGTTGCCTAAGGCATTCCCTACATCGAATCATTTTTTCTGTTTACAACACCTTAAAGGAAATTTGAGGGATAAATTCAGTGGTGGTGGCTTCTCAAACAGTTATAGAGAGCGTATGGTCTGGTTGTTCCGGGAATGTGCACATGCTCCAACAATTGCATTATTTAACCAGAAGTTGGAGGTATTGAAACGTGAGGGGGGAGCTATTGTTCAAAGGTTTCTAGATGGGTTACCATTTGAAAATTGGTCGAATGCTCATAGTGTTGGATGTCGATATGGAGAGATGTCATCAAATGCAGCTGAGTCTTTTAATGCATGGATAGTTGACTGTAGGAGTTTGCCCATAACCCGAATGGTTGACATGTTGAGGATAAAGCTGATGAACATGTTTGTTACAATAAGAACTGATTCTGGTAATGTTATGATACTGTTTTATTTTCTGCATGATACTGTTTTATTTTCACTGTGATACTGTTTTATTTTCTGCATGGTACTGTTTTATTTTCACTGTGATACTGTTTTATTTTCTATATGATACCGATGTAGGTGAGTGGACAGGGGTTGTCTGTCCCAAGATGATAGAGAAGTTGCAGGGATATGGAGATGAAAGTCGAACATGGAATATCAAGCGGTCTTCCAATACAATTTTTGAAGTTTTTTCAGATCCATCGGTTTGTGTGGATATTTGCAAAAGCACATGTTCTTGTTTCCAGTGGCAGCTGAATGGGTTCCCATGTGTGCATGCAGTTGCTGCAATTAATAGATCTGGAAGGCGCATTGATGAATTTGTTGATTATTATTTTCATGTTGCAGCATTCCGCAAGTCCTATGAAGAAGCTATACATCCCATCCCTACGTCAATGAGGTTGGAATATGAAAATTCTGCCAATTTTGACATTTTGCCTCCACCTACAAAGAGACAACCTGGAAGACCTAAAAAGAGGTGAATTAGATCAAGGGGTGAACAAGTGCGGATGATACGTTGTGGTAGGTGTGGAAAGTTGGGTAATCACAATAAGAAGACTTGTAAGGAGTCATTGGTCTAAAAGATTGTTCCAATGAAAGATATTATTCATTCTTTTTTAAATATGTACGAACACAGTTGTGTTGTAATGATTTGTTGGTTGAATTAATGAAAGCAACATTTATTTTCACAAAACAGTATCACAAAATGTTTATTTTCATAAAACAGTATCACAAAAATTAACAAAACAGTATCACTAACAGTATCTCATTAAGAACATTACATTGCAATACAGTATCACAATTTACTATAATCCCTGGTGTTTTTGAGAGTTATCTGTTCGTGTGAAAGATATTATTGTTTCTTTTTTAAGTTTTTTGATGGAGAGATATTATTTGTTGGTCGAATTAATGAAAGAAACATTTATTTTACAAAACAGTATCACAGAATGTTTATCTTAATAAACATTTGTTTGATATTGTAAATAGATTAACAAAACAGTATCACAAACAATATTTCATTAATTAACAGCAGTATGTTCACAATACAGTATCACAAATTGTATTCAGTATCAAAAACAAAATTTCAAGTACAATTACAAAACAGTATCACAGAATGTTTAGCTTAATAAACATTTGTTTGATACTGTAAATAGATTAACAAAACAGTATCACAAATAGTTTAACAACACAGTATCACAAACAGTATTTCATTAATTAACAGCAGTATGTTCACAATACAGTATCACAAATTGTATTCAGTATCAAAAACAAAATTTCAAGTACAATTTACAGTATCAAACAAAATCTGCAACTAGGAAATCTATTCATCTAGAATGAAGAAAATCTATTCATTCATTTATTCATCTACAACAAAATCCTTGATGAATTGAGAAACCATGTTTGCTTTATATTGTCTAACTTCCTTCATTGTCATGGTTTCTTCTATCTCTTCATTCTTTGCCAGTCTTTCCATCAGATGGCAAACGTGTATTCCACAATCGACACTGCAAAACAAAATTCAAAAACATGTAGTAAATGTCGGTGTGCTGCATAGCCATTTAAACACAAGATAATACAAATAGGGAGTTTGAAGGATTAGTTGCTTCTTACGTCCCAATGTGTTGTTGCGGACATTTCTCGTAGGAGATCAATGGATGATTGAATTCTTCTTCTTTGTATACAACAGTATTTGTAACGGGAGATTTCATAAATAGTTCTTTTTGTTTGCTCTCTACATATTCTTTCTACACGTATTTGGAAAAAAACAACAATATAAAATGTTAGATTTATATTTTTAAACTCACTGTAAAAACAGTATATGGTACTGTAACAACTCATTATCTTACCAATATTATAGCATCGTCCATATATCTGTTTGAAGTCCCGTCTCTCGGCAAATTACTGTTGTAATGTGTCCATTGACCTGCCTCAAAATCGAATGTGAGCAGTGTCCAATGGTTTGGAACTACGTCAGATCCTCTTCCTCCGTTTGAGTTCATTAGGAACAGCAAAAGTCGATGCTGCCCGGTATTGTGGAGGTGCTCCAACACTATGTCGATTTTTTGAGTTCTTGGAATTGCCATTTGAGGATTTGTGACATATAGCTGCAGTATTCAAGTATAATATCAAGATAAGAAATTATTTTGTTGTTAGACCTAAGTTTGTAATTGAAATGTTTATGTTGAAATTGAATAATTTACCCAGCACAAAGAATCAAAAATGACAAATCTTTTGTTGTAAGTGCTGTCTACAATTGGGTCTTTGGCATTTAGAAGTTCCCCATATACATCAATTACCTGCATATAAAGTATCAAAGTTATGTTTTGTATAAGTTTATAATTTAGGAATACATTTTTTGATTTTTACAATCTTACTGTATTTGATATTGCCTGGTCGCCAAGAATATCAAATAAATCCCCCAATATCACAAAACAGAATTCTGCTCCTGTTGGCATGTAAATCGTCGCTCTGCAATAGCAAACAGCCTTAAAGCAATGAAACAGTATCACAATATCACAAGTAAAACATTCAATAGTTGAAACAGTATCACAATTTTTTAAAACAGTATCACAAATGTCTTAGTTTTAATCCATGATACTGTTTTATCTCGAAAACAGTATCACAATATTATAAGTAAAACATTCAGTAATTGAAACAGTATCACAATACTTGAAAACAGTATCATGAATTAAAACATCAACAATTACTGTAGTGAAGATACTTACGATGGGTCGTGGATTTTTCCGATCTTTGTGATCTTCTTCCTGTCATCTGCAGTTAAATGTTTTGCTGTTAACCATTTTGCATTGATTTTCGTTGGTACTCTTTTTTCTTTCCTCATTGGAAGATCGGGAAGGTCCTCAACATTGATGATTGTATTGTCATCCTCTTCTACTTGCTCCTTTTTATCCTTTGTGACTCTTTTTTTCGTAGCAGAGTAGGTAAAATCATCATCCCTCTTTCTTTTTCTTTCCTTTTTTTCTTTTATTCTTTTCACCATTGAAGTTTGCTTTGTTGCATCCTTTGTTTTTTTGACCTCTCTGTCATTCAAAGCTTGAGTGACTTCATGCACTACCTTTTCAGTCAACTCATTTACAAGTGAGGTATTCTCTTTTTCCAATGATTTATTTTCACTTGTAAGAGATTCCAAAGTTTGTTGCAGCTTTTTGAGTTGTTCAGCAGTGTTATTCTTTTCTTCCAAAACTGCCGCATGTAGAGCCATTGACTTTTGTAGCTGGTCTTCTATAATTCTGATTCTTGTGCTCATCTCGTTGAGCTCCTGTATATTCCTTTCAATTTGCAAAGTATCAAAAGCATTAATTATCAGCATCAAAGTATTAAAATCATATTATTATCAGTATCTTAATTAAACAGTATCACAACAAAACAGTATCAGAGACAATGGTATCTCAATAAAACAGCATCACAACAAAACAGTATCAGAGACAATGGTATCTCAATAAAACAGTATCACAAGAAAACAATGGCATAGATAAAAACAGTATCATATCAGTTTTAAAATAAAAACAGTATCATATAAATATATATTAGTACCTTTCATTCTGTGAGACGCTTTCATCCAACGCAGCTTGCAAGATGCGCTCCTTTTCTCTAGAGTCATGTAATTCATCACGGAGTCTAGATGAACTAGTTATGGCTTTCTTCTCTGATGAATCCTTGATTGCAATTTCTGCCAGACGACTCAAGGGCAAGTGTAGCCAACTATCATCCTCCTCTTCAAAACCTCCGTGTTCTACTTCATTGACGTTGTCTTTCTCACTTTGTTCATCTTTGTTTTCTTCTGTTGAAATGTTATCCTCTATTCGATTGTCATCACTTTCTTCCTTTTCTGTATCAACTTTATCAGATTCTCCATCTCCATCCGATTCATCATCTTCAGTAGATTTTTCACTTTCATTAGATTCTTCATCTTCATCGACTTCTTCAACAACCTGCAATGGTGTAGTTGAATAATAAATATTCTGGATGTTTGTATGTTGAATAAATCTTCATGTAAGATACTGTATGCTGTGAATTGGTGATACTGCTATTACCTTTCTTTTTGCTAGTTTGTGTACTGTCGTAGATTTTAGAATACAAGTGAGATCTCTTAAATCCCATTTGATGCATTTGGGTTCTGCATTCTTCTTCAATGGTTTGCAGACTTGAAGATTTTCCAACAACCAATACTGAATTTTCATAAATAAAAACTTATTAGTGCGAATATCATATTTAATGCAAAATAGTATCAAAAAATAAAACAGTATATAGAAATCAAATAGCTTACAGCTAAAACCATGACACAGCCTGTTACATCGATCGGGTCTTCATTTTTGCATAGGGAAGAAATTAGATATTCGAAGATGTGCTTCGACCAATTGTAGGTTTTGATCTTGTTGAGATCTTCAACATACTTGATATATCCCCAGCTCAAAGTCAGGGATTTATTTGGCACAAAGAACGATGCCATCAGGAAGAGTATCATTAACCTAGAAACATCATCGATGTCTTCTTTTTTGTTCCCATTTGCTGCAGCTCTCAACTGTGTAGATATTATTGTTTTGGTCAATCTACGACAGTCTCTGAACCTTCGTTGGGAGAAAACTGAAATCGATGCTGGCCTTTGTTTTTCAACCTCCATCAGAGTTTTACCTTCGACGATACCAAAAATACCCTTTACATCGTCCATCTTGAACTTTAGACGGGAGTTGTTTATCAAAAAATCCTTGTTTGACTTGTCAAAGCACTCGATGATCTTGTACAGATCCATATCACTTCGACGACAGCAATGTCTGTCAATCTTGTCGTCCAGTATCAAATTGATAAGATTGAAAAACGGCAATTTTTTCAACCCATCTGTTTGTGGTTTTGTTAGTGACAAACCTTTCACCTCCCTGATTATTGCTTGGAGGTTAGAACGGTAATGTGGGTAAGGCTTTTTATCCACAGTTACTTTTTTTTGTATGGGAATAGACTTCCTTTTTCCCATTGATTTATAACCAATTGTTTTGTACCCAGAAGTATTTTTGCTTTGCTGCATCATAAACAAAAACAGTATCAAACAGTATCATTATATACTAATACACATCAACTAAGAGATTAGAACAGTATCACATGAACAAAACAGTATCACGGATGAAAACGAATACGTTGAAACAGTATCACAGGTTCAAACCTTGTCATATTTAAACAGTATCACAGGTTCAAACTAAGAGTATCAAACAGTATTATTATATACTAATGCACATCAACTAAGAGATTAAAACAGTATCACATGAACAAAACAGTATCACGGATGAAAACGAAGACGTTGAAACAGTATCACAGGTTCAAACCTTGCCATATTTAAACAGTATCACAGGTTCAAACTAAGAGTATAAAACAGTATCATTATATACTAATGCACATCAACTAAGAGATTAAAACAGTATCACATGAACAAAACAGTATCACGGATGAAAACGAAGACGTTGAAACAGTATCACAGGTTCAAACATTGCCATATTTAAACAGTATCACAGGTTCAAACTAAGAGTATCAAACAGTATCATTATATACTAATGCACATCAACTAAGAGATTAAAACAGTATCACATGAACAAAATAGTATCACGGATGAAAACGAAGACGTTGAAACAGTATCACAGGTTCAAACCTTGCCATATTTAAACAGTATCACAGGTTCAAACTAAGAGTATCAAACAGTATCATTATATACTAATGCATATCAACTAAGAGATTAAAACAGTATCACATGAACAAAATAGTATCACGGATGAAAACGAAGACGTTGAAACAGTATCACAGGTTCAAACCTTGCCATATTTAAACAGTATCACAGGTTCAAACTAAGAGTATCAAACAGTATCATTATATACTAATGCATATCAACTAAGAGATTAAAACAGTATCACATGAACAAAACAGTATCACGGATGAAAACGAAGACGTTGAAACAGTATCACAGGTTCAAACCTTACCATATTTAAACAGTATCACAGGTTCAAACTAAGAGATTAAAACAGTATCATTATATACTAATGCACATCAACTAAGAGATTAAAACAGTATCACATGAACAAAACAGTATCACGGATGAAAACTAAGACGTTGAAACAGTATCACAGGTTCAAACTAAGAGTATCAAATATTTTGCATGGTTAAATAGCATGTGCTAACAAAAACAGTATCCTAGAAACAAGGAAAAAATTAAGCAAAAATAGAAACACTATCATAGATCGAAGGAGTATCAAGCATTTTGTATGGTTAAATAGCACGTTCTAACGAAAACAGTATCATAGAAACAAGGAAAAAATTCATTAAAAATAGAAACACTATCATAGATCGAAGGAGTATCAAGCATTTTACATGGTTAAATAGCACGTTCTAACGAAAAAATCAAAAAAAATCACCAAAACATCAACATATTTTATACAGTATCACGTATTTCAAAGCCCTACATCACTTGTTTTGACAGAAAAAACTAACCCACGGAAAATACATTATCAAAAAATTTATCGAAGAAATTACCTTCGCCATCGATGTATGCGGTTAGGATTTGTGGTTAGGATTTTCGGTGAGAAGAATCAATCACGAAGAAGATGAAGTGTGCAGAAATAAATGGGAGGTTTTCAAAGTGCTGTACGTGTTTAAATGGCGGTTGGTGTAATTGGAGGGCATATTGGACTTTTGGCACTAAAGTATGACTTTAGTTGAATTAAGATTGGGTCATATGACTTTTTAGCCCAATTTGACAGTAACAGTGACCGGCCCAAAATTTTCCCTATTTTCTTCCACTTGACCATTCTTTCTATTTGTTAACAAAAACTCACCACAAATAGAAAACAAATCAACTATTTTTGATAATTTGTTTCTATTCATTATTACAATCAATCACGAACAATTTAAAATTTTTATTTTTCTCGACGAGAAAAAAAAAGGGATAAAAGATAGTAGACTAAGCAATAATATAAAAAAATAAAAAATAAAATCAGAATACTAAAAACATGAAACTCATTTGATTGTTCACATAATAAGCATTGAGCCAATCATGTGTTGGTAATACTAAAAAAACATGTCTAATTCCGAAAGTTTGATGATAGTAAAAAGCACAGATAAGGATAAAACCTTAAGTTTGTGCAGCCACATGATTTCATGTTTCCTATCCACCTACAATAGTTTCCTGAGCTGAAATTGGAAAATTCTTACAAGACTACTATATGTTGCTACCAACTGATGTTGTTGTTGATGGTGGTGAACAAGTTTTTAATGATGCATCCATCCCCTTCTCGTCTCGACCTACCAAAATATCTCCCTCGACATCTTTGCATCCAGCAGTAGTGCCAGACATTGCATCCTGGAGGAACTCATTTTCATTGAACGAATTGTCAAAAATGAAATCAATATCATCCTCAAACCCTTTCTCATCAAACAATCCCAGCAACTCGTTTGGCTTGTCCAGAGGAATGTTGGGAATTTGAAGCGAATTGAGTCCCATGTCTAAGCAAAGGTCATCCCAAGGGTGCTCGATATCTTCTGTGGGGTCCATCATCGCCATTACTTCCGAGTCAATGGAATCAATTAACTCTAACTTTGGGACACTTGATTGAACCATTTGATTGTATTCCTCCTGATCAAATGTTGTAGTATCTTCTGGAGTTTCTTGATTCATTACTTGCACGTCGTCTTCCTGTTTTACTTCGACCTCCTGTGTGATTTTCTTCAACTTGTCTGTATAATTACTAATGTCGAAGTTGGTTACTGCATTAGGCCCCCTGAATTCTATTGCTGCCATATCATATGCTGCTGCTGCTTCCTCTTGTGTGCCTTTGAGAAAAGAACCAAAACAATAGACAACATAAGGTGCTTCCCATTAGATCAGTTTCAATAGTATAAATCGGGATCTTAATAATTCATATTGCCCTCTCTTGTAAAGCAATCTGGAAGTGGTCCAAAGGGTTTCTTTAGGTCTTTTGATACCTCGAATGTTGATTTTGATGAGGCAATAGATGGCCCCCTGGACCGTGCTATAAGACAACAGATGCATAGTAATACAAATGCGTACCGAGACATCTACCATAGTGTTATGCTAGCACGTAACACTATGGTACACAGATCATACAATCTACCTTACCAAACAAATCTCCTCGAGCCTTACTAACGAGATCCAAAAGAGAAAAGTTGATGATAAAAATCTCGAAACTTATAAAATAATGGAGTTGCCCTTTATAGTGATCGTAGCATAATGGCTGGATCTGAACTTGCAATTTATAGCAAGTGTTTGAATTTGAGTTCTATTATTATATATAACTAAACTGAACAATCTGATAGAAAGAGAGGAGTAAAACTTAGAGGTCTAGTCTATTAAAATCAACCAAATTATCTGACAACATCACGAGCCCCGACATTGAAGGAAATATAAATTAATTAAGATGAAATGTGCAGAATATTTTAATCTAATCAAGTTTAAAGCTTATCTTAAGCAATGAAAAACTTCAGTCCATTCCCTTCTCTAGAGCTGTAAAGTGGGTTGGGTCGAGCTAGTTTCGAGACCTTAAGAAAAATAAAAGCAGCCCACGACCCTAAGCTCCAAGGACGGGATGCCCCCGGTTTTCTAGCCAGGCCGAGCTAGATGCGACGAAATTTACTAGCTCTTGAGGGGGGTGGATTTGGTCACTTATATCCAAATAAACAAAGTCAAATATAGAATCAGAAAGTGCAGCCCCTCAAAGGGGAATGTTTCAGTTTTATAAAGAAAAACTATCCTTTTGTACTGGTCTCAGAGATTGTCTAAGTCAAGATCTCAGTTTTATCCCAATTAAAAATTATAAAGACACCTTCAAAAATAACATAAAATGAACTTTTTTTTATTGAAATAAAGTAATTAAAAATAACATAAATACAAGTTTTTGAATGATTAATAGAGTCATTAAAAATTCACTTTGCACAAAAAGATTAAAAATATGAACTTTTTTAAAAAAAATCTAAAACAAATTGTTTTTGTCTAAAATCAAATTAAGGAAAATAGAAATATGAAAACAAAATAGTTTTATATTTATCATAAGAGAAAATGGAAAAATAAGAAATGCATACTTAATATATAAGGGAGGTTTTAGTAGTTTACTCAAATAAATAAACTTATACACTAATCTAATGCCAATTACACTCTTGCTATAACTTGAGTTTAATTATCTTCTTCCACTATAAGAGCATCTCCAATGCACTCCGTCTATTGCAGTGTATGTGGCAAGTAAAATAGACGAACTTCCAATCCATGTGACACTACGTCTATAGAATAGACGGTCAAATTAAAATTCACCTCCAATGTACTCCATCTAAAATTAAATTTGCTGACTCACTCCGTCTAGAAGTCCGTCTAAATATAGACGGAGTCTATATTTTAATGTGCCACATCAGATGGAGTCATTGTCAGCATGCATTGAAGATAGTTTTTTATAACTCCGTCTATATATGCTTATATGGCACGTCTAAAAAACAATAGACATAGTGCATTGGAGATGCTCTAAGAATAATAAACAAATGCTATATTGAAAACACGCCAATTATATATCCGTGCAAAGACAACTAGAAGTACATTGATAATAGAACATACTGTATGTACCCAAGTAGAGATATTTATTTCCAGAAACACGTCCAATTCGAGCCTCCCATCGGCCATTATGGTGGTGCCTGTTACATTCGAACAAAAAAAGGGTCAAACTTTTCTTTCTCAAAAAGGGCAAAAATAAAAAAATAAAAAAGTGGAAATTGATATGCACTTTTTGGTTTGTGGTAGAATTATTTGATTGCACACAAGTGTCACATTTTTTCCACACGCAGCACACCAAAAAAATTGCACAAACCCACGATAAGAATGAACATAAAATTGGGTCCCACTCAACACATTTTGTGTGCAAAGCATGAAAAGATATACTAAGAATCTAATTGTACTTTAATACAAATTCACATGAAACATTTTGTTACCTTGCCACACCGCGGTACTTAGAGACACCTCTAGAAAATCCACTACTCTGTCGTCGAAGTGATGCTAAGTACTCTTCCTTCGTCAATTTTTGCATTTCCTCAATCTCGGCTGAGTACATCTCAAGCTACATTGTTGTCGAACAATAATTAAAAACCATTAAATGCACACTTAATACACATGCCACGATGAACACGTGTGACTCACGTGCAACACTGAGACCGCACTAAATTTGCGCCACGTGCATCCAAACACAATGTACAAACGAACAAATGTCAAATGTCAGTTTAAATAAAACAGTCAAGAATAAACAATAAATCGAGTCAAGTACCTGGAAATTCAGGAGAGTACCGGAACCCCAATACTTGAGGGCAGCAAGATCATAAGTTCGAGCCGCAGATTCCTCATTGTCATATGCTCCTACATTAAAATAGCATTTTAACAATTAAACAGTAATTAGTAAAGTTGATTAAAATTTATTGACTAAAGTTCTGCATGCACACAGAATTAAATAATCAAAAATACCCAAAAATTAATTATAAGCAGCTTTTGAACTCACCCAAATAGACTGTGCAGCGACAAATGCGTGGACATGGATCATCATCAACAACACACCATATACAGTCAGAAAAACAAGAATTCAGAGGCAAATGAAATAATTAATTACTTTATAAGATATGATTAATAATTAATAAACTAAAGATCACAGATCTCCTTGATTTCACTTTTATTTTTTATTATTAAATAAATAAATAAAAATTAAAGATATTAACTTTGTCTTCCTTTCTTGTTCTGAATGCTGTTCCATGTACTCTTATCCCACAGGTGTGCTTCAAATCTTCCTGTCCATCTGTGCCTGTAAAAAACCCAAAAAAAATAAAAAATTCAAAAATTCAAAAACCAAAGATTAATATTTATAGAAATAATTTACATGCATGCAAGTAAAAAATTCAGTATTTTTCATCTGTAAAAGAGTGTATATATATAGGTGTATGTATATATATTTTACCTGGTGACACCTCTGAAAATGGAGCTTCTTGATTTAGTGGAGACAGCAGAATCAGCAGCATTCTGAATTTTCTTGGCTCTAACACGTTTAGGCTGTGATTTTTTTTGGGTTTTTGGTGAATTAATGCATGAAGAAGATGATGAAGAAGATGAATAAGAAGGTGGAGGAGGAGGGGGCCTCTTCATTTTTTTCAACTTTCTCTCTCTAGACTCTATACCCTCTCTCTCTCTCTTTACAGAGCAATGACACAGTAGAAATGTGTGCTGAGGAGAGAGAGAGAGAGAGAGATGGGTGGGTTGGTGTAGAATCAACAGAAAAAAGGCTTATTTTCTGGTAAACTAAAGTTGTTTACCAAATTAAGTGAGTGGGAGAGGGCAAGAATGCATAGCTTTGGGCCTTTGGCTTAGTGTTAAATGAGAAAGGAAATATTTTTGGTCGCGTTTGGTATGTAATATTAGACTAATTGTATGGCAAACAATGTAACCAAACATGCCAACAGGGTATTAATGAGCATATTCGGTGCACTGAGCTGGATACTAGCGGACAAAACAACGGATAATATTTCGGACGCGTCTCTCTCTCTATTATTTTTGTCGAGTCGAACATGACAAACGTGTAATAAATGTAGAAATACTTTTTTTCTTTTATGTAAATTTATGGCAGATATTAAAAAGGGTTTATGTTTAGCCATGAGGTAATGTTAATTAAACCATAGTTAATCAAGAAGTGAACACTTGGCCAAAAGGCTCAAATCACAGCCATGCCACCAATTGGCTTTGTTCAACTCACTCTGGTTTTCTTGGAATCTCTCTCTCTCTCTCTCTAGAAATTCAAATAAAATGAGAAAGAATAAATAAAAAGGAAAAGGAAAAATTAATTTAAATTGTAGGTGAAGAAGTGGTTAATTTGTCAGTAGATTCTGCCTGTAGGGATTAGAACAGCTTAAAGATGCATTTGGAGCATTATCATAACAAAATAACCTCAATTTTGTAGTAAATTACAGGTCAAACCAGCAGGAGGTGTGTAATAAATGTATAGGACAAGGCCCATTTTTGTCTTGCACTACTTTATTGCGTATGTTACAATCTTATTCCAGCTCAAAAGATGAGCTTTGGTGAAGAAAATGGCAAATTTGGGGGAGATATTTTTCAGACTGTTTTCTTACTTTTGCCTTTTTTTTTTTAAAGTTCATCTAGATATTAATTTTGCTCACTCTTGTAATTAATGCGGTTTCAAAGGTATAATTGGTAATTCGAAGAACAAAAAAAAAACAATATAATTTCCTTTGCCACTCAGAAAGTGGTTTAAACAATACGAAACAAAATCGCTGAAGAGCTCTTTTTAATACTAAAAAAAAATTAATATGTAGTAAATGATCATTGACAAAACTTCGTCCATGATCGTTGACAGTGTTATCTTTGATAATTCTAACTAGGGACGGATCAAACAAGAGCTAAAAAAAAAAAAAAAAAATTGGACTGAGCTAATGTATGGGGGAAAAATCATATAAAAAAATTCTATACTAACAAAAAAGAATTTTTTAGGCCAATGGGAACTTGATCGACACAGAACCCTGTATTCACTCGTGATTCTGACACTAACCCATATTTGTTGGTGATTCGATCATAATTACGTGCAAGGATATCATTAGTGATCACCAATGCACCTCCGTCAGTAACTAATAATGACAATAATGTCTGTAATGTTGATGACAATTATCGACGGTATTTCGATTGCATAATGTCATGAAAAGCTGTCGGTGTCACCGATGAATTTTTTTTTTTTTTTTTTTTATAAGTTCTTGATAGTTAAGTTAAAATATATGTTTATTATATCTTTATAATACTATCGGTAGATAATTTATATTTTTATCAATAATTTTAATTCCAAAAAAAAATTTCATTAATATTTAATTTTTATATTGCTATTACATTATTTATTGACAAAATATTCGTTGATAAATTAAATTTATTAAACTATTTATGTTCTTACTATTACTAATTAAAGATTGTTCGTAATTTTAAATTATTTTTAAGTATTATTTAAGTACATGTAGAATTTTATGAAAGTAAAACTTAATTTTTAAAAAATTTGTAACTTTATTTAAAAAGGAAATTTTAGCGATAAAGTAAATTTATTATTATTTTTTTTTTAAATTGTCACCAACGAAAAATTAATCTGACGTGATTATTTTGTTACCATTGGACTTTTTCGTTAGTAACATTCATTTTTTATTTTTACTACTTTGTTTAGCAACAAAATTGCCATATGTAACTTAAATTTATTAAAAATAAGTTTTTTTTAACTATTACCAATATGAATATTTGACACCGAAGATTCTTTCACTAAAATTATTTGTAATGATTTTTTATTAAATTTAAGAGTCGTACTTAGATAAGGGACCTTATATAACCATTTATTTTGGCTAGAAGCTAAGTCGGCTCCAATGCCATCGCACCCTTCGAGTTGTGCTACTCAAAAGTGGATGGCGCTGAGATGTATTGTATATCGTGGAGGTGGGAAAGAGGGTGTGGGGAGGGAAGGCGTAGGAGTTCGAAAAATGAAAAGTTGGTCAAATTTGTCAAATATATTTTTTATCTACATATTTTATAGGACTCACAACTAACTAATCATTTATGATCTACACATTATATAGGACCCACAGCTTATAAACAATTAAAAAATAATTTTAGCACCACCAAATAAGCACTTAACAAATCACGTGCTTGATTAACGATAATTTGTGTAAATCGTAAATTCTAAGATCACGCTTTTTGTGCTTTGTTAGAAAATAAATTTACCTTTGGATATAACTTTTAAATACAACTAATCATACTCTCAATTGAAATTGAACTTCTTTTTGGGATATTTTACCTTTGCACTTTTATACAAGTTGATGATTGATGAAAGCCACTTTTGGAGGGAGAGGATAAGAATGGGGGAGAAATTAAGACAAATAACATTAAATGGGACTTTTTAACTTTTAAATATTTGTTAGAGAGAGAAAAATATTATACTCCATAACACTACAATAAATGTGTGAGTCAACAATAAAGAAAGAAAAATAATGAAAATGACTAGAAAGTAAACATCCAAATTAAGCAAAACATTGGGATTATGAACAGATAATTAATTAAACTTAAAAAGAGTCAAAATGAGGTGAAAGTATCTGCCAATAGATTATGGACAGTTCTTCAATGAGGGTGATCACCAAAATAAGCAAAAATATCACTTCTACTTATGGAAATTTTCTCACTTGAGGTGATTCAAGGGATAAAATTGTTTCAGACGAGAGTAAGTGAGATTGTCGAGTAGAAAACTCGTGTTAGTGGAGATCATACGAGGTGATTGGTGGTCGAATATAAATTATTTTACTTGTGATTTTCATCCACAATAATAAATATTTATTTTCCATGTGATGCTTGCCATATTTCGTAATAACTTTTTGTTGTTGTTTGAAGAGTCTCGATTGGGAGTAGAAATATCGTTGTCCTTTTATGGGAGTTCTGATCGAATTATGATTATACAAAGTTGTCCTTTATAAATTGTCTAAACATGTTAAACTTGGCCTAAAATGCTCTTTATGCTTATCGAAATAGTTTTCTTATTAAGCCGAATGATTCGTCGCCATGGGATTAAGCACGAGTACAAAACAACTTTGTGAAATCATTAGGATAAACTATTGCGATCGAGGGCCTCACACCAATCATTTTTTTTAAAAAAAATTCCTCCTTCAAAATTTCCACGATTCTCTATTCTAAAAGAAAAAATTTGTTCAAGACTGAATAAGTTGAAAAAGAGAATGAAAAATAGCTTATTTTACGAACTTATTGTACCACAACTTGTTTTAATTGATACTCTAAATACACTTTGTCACTTTGTTCTTACCTTGTTCTTCAACCTAATCCTTTATCGCAGTCCTCATTCCTCGCCCCTTGAGGATTCGTCAAAGTGGAATTGTTGTTGTTATTAGTTATTACCCACAAGCTTAACAATGCGGATGCAACTACAGAAGCGGAGCCAACGGTGACATGAGTGTTAGAGTAAGGTAGAGTGGCCTTCAAAGGATGTTGGACAGCCACTGGCTATACCTGATATGTTGATGTCAATTATCGATCAATAAGCTCCTGGCAGCCATGAATCCACTGATATGATTCATGAACAATATTAGAGTCCCAAGTCCTGGTTTCAATATAGATTCCGTACGTTCGTGATTAATTTTAGATAATATATTTATAAAACAATATGATTTACCAAACGAGCCCAAAAAGAGGTCTTAATCTCATTATAATCAAGTTCTTAACCTAGAAAATTAAAAAAAGTTCAAATAAGATTCTCCTTCTAGTATCATCCATTGGATACGATATTGCGCTATCTTTTTGTTTTCTTTCTTGTCCCAAAAGAGGCCATATTGCACCATATAATTAGACTTTTTGCCTATATATCAATAACATTTGATCTAATTCCTTGAATATATTTTAAGAAGCTGAGAAATTAATCATGTACCCAACCTATTGAGGCCCATCTAAAAGATTATGTTGCCATTCAGAAGTAAGCTGAGAGAAACCAAGAATTACACGGAAGAGTTACTGGTAAATTTTCATAACTGCAACTGATTCATCTTCTGTTTCTTCTCGGAGATAAGACATAGCTCGATTACAAGATATTCACTCGAATTATGTGTACAAAATTCTCCAGTAGCATTTGAAGAGTGGGCGTGGGACTCGCGTGGCCAAAACCTATTCCGAGTTTGGAGACTTCATTAGAGATGGAAAGCTTGAAGAAGGCATGTAAAACAGCTCAGGAATCTGGATTCCTGGCGTTCCGAGTTCCATCAGGTACACTTTTAAAATTCCTTTGTTTGCACGAGTAAGCCCACTTGAGCAAGGTAAAAAGGAGCCAAAATATGTATGCATAAACAAGTTGTTCGCCTGAAAAAGATTCTACCTCTTTCTCATAAGATTACTAGAGCAAAGGAGGAAACTGAGATTGCTCTGCCAGTTCTATTTATAAAGAACACCCTGTCCAATAACAAACTTCCAGTGCAGCCATGTAAATCTTTTACTAGTTCACCGGAGAAAATGGGGAAGACGAGATTGCACCACCACATAAAAGCAAACTCCCAGACTCTAGTCTGTTATTAAAGAAAACCCTGTCAAATAACACGCTCTCAATGTGGCCTTGTAAATTGTAATCACCGGCATCATAATATGATTCTGCACCCTCTGAGTCGATATCCTTATGAATTTCTCTCCCAAAATGTTCGATGTAACTTTTGATATCTTGATGAGTTCCAGCATTTTCTAATTGTTTATGAGCAAAAGAGAACCGATATTCTTGACTGCTTCTTCGCTCATCACTACTACTGTGGGATGTTAAAGCAGAGTTCTCAGAGCAATGCTGGAGCTGCACGTTATTACCACGAGAGTAAGAAACAATTTGAAAAGGAAACAATGCCGTGACTGATGATTTACAATAATGATTAAAAAAATAAAGTGTCATAAAATTTCTCTTTTGATTTTGTTTTCATAATGAATCGTGAAAGACAGTTCCTTAAATTTCTTGAAAATGCTTCTCAGGTACAATAAATCTGGATCAGACACTGATTGAATTAATGCAGTGCTTAAAATGATGGTATTGTTCTTAGGATAGCCTTTCTGATTTCTAAACTTGGGAACATTAAGAAGGAAAAGGTTTTAGCAAACATTTCAAAAGCTCATCTGAAAAAGTGATGCAATTCAGTCTAAAGAATAAATGATGGTAAAAGTAAGATCAAAGAGAACTCTGTCATACAATACAATAGTTACACTTTACTTGTGCCATTATTGCTCCCATCACAAGTCATTGCCAAGATATTGACTAACAACCCATGGAGATGCACAGCATACAGTACAAAACCAGAAACTATTAGCACAAAACAAACGGAAACAGTACACAAGAGACCATATGTAGCCTTTTTCTTTCAAAATGGATGAAAGATAATCTCATAATACCTTTTTGAATTATATGTGTATTTTTGTCTTTATCATAATTTCAGGACAAGTTAACAAAGACTTGGATTTCATAAAAAAGGTGAGGGATATGTAATGCATGAAATCTGCCACTGAGTAAAAGGAGAGGTGAAAGCCACCTCCAAATATTTTCAGTTACCCAGTAAGCAAAACCTCTTGCGAACTAGAGACCAAAAAGGGAAAAAGCAAAGTAAGAGAAGATTAAAGAAAATGAATTTAGATTTCAAACTACATAAACCAGTTAAAAGATTAAACAAAGATAGCTGGCCTAGCCAAAATTGAAAATACTAATAGGCTATCAAATTATAAAATTATAGAAGACCACTGCTTACCCCTCTCAGCTCTGTTTGGCAACTCCAATTTTTTCAGGCCGGCTCAGACCTGAACCACAAATGCTTCTAGCAGGTATTTGGGCATGTAGTACGAATGGCCCCACTAGTCATCCTGGTCAGCATCTGAAATCTATTTATTCGCTTGGCATACTTTTATCTCATAAATATTTAATCATTTTCCTCCTTTTAGTCCTTGAGTTCAGTGGGAATCCAAAATTTGGGTATTACTTCATTCAATATTACGAGAGTTAAATGGGCCGACATAATTTGACTTTCAACCAAATTCAGCTAAGACACCCTGTTCCTTGAATTTAAGTACAAACAATGTCGAATTTTTAAGTTCAAGACTGTATGGGTCACACATCTCCACAGTAAAACAAGTGGTTTTGTTCCTTTTTTCATGTTCCCAAATTTTAGGCGGCAAAGTGAACGTGAACCACGGAGAAACCTGGATCAGCCCCAAAATGATGAATTGGGTTGAGTGATCTAAATTCTGAGTTGACAATCGGTTGGTTTCTGAACGAGTCAGCTTGTAAATGGGTTGGTCTTTGATGGAATGCCAGTATCAAAAGGTTCAGAACTCGGGATCAAGAATAAGCTCGTAATGATTGGTCTTCAGTTGAATGCCAGTGCCCACAGCCCAACAACATCATATTCCCTTAACTTTAGGTTACTAAAAGCATATACTGAACGAAATTTGTATCTCCAGCCATCCAGGTAGTGGAGACATTTATATCATTGCAAGTTATCTCTAAATATCTCCACTAACTTGATGACTGAAAGTTAAAATTCTCAAAATACTATGTAAATTTCTGGTATCTAACTGCTATGACATGCAACCGGCCACCAAATCATGTTCTCTTAACTGACAAATAAGACCACGACCACCAGCAATGGGAAATACCAACACGTAAGAAAGCTCAAGGACAAATATGCCGTACAAATGCAGATGAATGATATATGTCTATATAGCTGAATAAAATCTAGAAATGCACTTGCTGCCATTGGGAGGAGGGAGAGGGCAGGAAAGGAGAGAAGAAAAATGAACGCAGTATAAATTTCCAAATTGCTGTCCTTTTGCCACGCAAAAGTAACATATGAAGAAGCATAGAAAATCCATAATCTCCGTGATATTCAGCATAAATATGAAGACACGTCCATAAGGATCAATAATGTGCTTTAGTGATTAGTTCATGTGTGAAATCTATCAGGATTCCAGACAACAACATATATATTGAGCGAATAAGCATGTCATATTAATGCGAACTATGAAAAATTAAACCACCATTCAGTTGAGAGAAGAACCTGTTTTGGGTGGAGGCCACTGCCGTGGTCCTTTGAGGACAAGGGGCTTAGACTACTTTTTTGTAAAGATAAAGCATCAGCAATAGGAGGTATAAATCCAGATGAGGTGTAAGATGGGTCTTCTGATGCTGAGAAGTCGGAACTATCAAAAGTTGATAATGACACACATTCATCAAAATATGCCAAGGCTTCATCAGTAAGACGTTTTGACATCCGTTTTCGTTCACTGCTTGTCTGCAATGAAATAGAATCATGGACATGTTGGGAGGGGTTAGACAGAGAAGAGGAAAAAATCCCGAGTACCATTCGTCAGAAACTCAAAAGAGAAATGCAAGGCTTGTGACACAAGTTCTTTCGTTGTGCTAACACCTTAAATGATGCACCATGGTTATCCTCTCAGTCAAAGGATAAGAAAAAATTGGCACTGTTTGGAAGTGTCGTATTAAGAGGAGCTACATAGAAAACAAGAAAACATTGATGTGTACAAAAAGTAAATGCAGGGCTTGCGACACAAGTTCTTTCACTATGCCAACAGATTAAATGATGAAATGGTTATTCTCCCAGTACCAATAAGAAACATCGAGCACTGTTTGGAAGTATTCTGGAGAGCTCGAGAACTGGTGGAGAAGTTTTTAAAATCGTGCAATTTAATTATGATTCCTAGAAGGACTTTAGAAGAATCCCGGATTCTACGAAGGGCTTTCCAAGTAGGACTACAGGAGTACCTTTTTGGAACAACTTTTCACAAAACTAAGTACATAAAATTATTTACTTAAAATTTCCATAGTTTCTCATGGAAGAACTAGTCATATTTGCACTAAATAAACACCAAGGCATTTGATTTGCATTTCATTTTTCAGTTTTGAGTTTTGAATTCATTTTCACCTTTCTGTTTTGAGATGGTCTGTTTTAAGATTGCTGAAAACGCGTTTGGTTTGTTATTATAAAAAATTATTTCTCAAAACACATACTGAAAACATGTTTGGTATGGAATTTTAAGAAATTGTTTTATAATATTTTATGCAATGAAATTGATTATTCAGATAAATAGAACATTTTTATATTAATATATTATCAAGTAATATATATATTTTCAAGTTGGTGAATCTTATAATATTTTTTCCCACTACAAATATAAAAACAAATAATAAATTGACATAGCAAAAATTAGGGAATAAAAAAATAAAAATTAATGAATTTAAATATTTTTTTTACACCTTTTATTTAAATAGCCCCAATAAGGGCTTGAACTATTTTTAGAATTTTTAGATAAACACTTATTTTCTTTGTTTTGAGTGTTTTCGGAGATAACACCCGAAACATTAACAACCTATTGAGTTTTATATTATACATTTAACATTGTTTTCAAAAATACCAAACCAAACAAATTTTGAGTGTTTTACAAAACTCAAAACTGAAAATAATTTGAAAACAGCAAACTAAACGCTACCTAAGATTCTCAAGGACTTTATCACAAAGTCACTTTCGAAAGGACTGAGTTAAAAGGACTTCTCACGCCACAAATCAATGCTAAGCACACAATAACTCTTATGTGAAGTACATCTCACATAGAAATGAAGCAACAGCTCTTCATCAATGCGAGTTTGCAACATGTAAATCCATTATCTTTTAATGGTATAGTGCCTGTAAATTCTCCTTTCTAAAAATCCGTAAAAAGTAATGAAATATCCTAGAAGTAGAATTCTGAGAAAGGGTAGAATGTCCTGCAAGATAGAAAGCCAAGTTGCGTGGTTTGTCAATTGATTAAAGCTTATTTTCTAGAATGGAAATCATGTGGGCATATCTTCAGAGTGTTCAGTCATGTGTGATTTCATTTCAACATTCTGGTCCGGAGATCTAGAAGAAAAAAGAGCAAGAAGAGGAGAGGCAGAACCCATAAAGAGACACAAAAAGGAACAGGAGAGAAAGAAGGATGACATTGAATGCACCTAATCGACCCTTAGTGCTCACAAACCACCCTATTTAAAGCTCATTTTAAACTCCCAAACACAAAATGGAAATAATATTCTCAAAACATTAATTAAGAAGGGCATTTTGTCTTTCTCATTCCAGAGGAGGACTTAGATTTATCTGACAATAGCATAGCTTATTTTCAAATTAGATATATCAAAAGGAAGAACAAACATAGAGCAAATATAGCCTACTCTTCTTCCTCGGCGAGATCTCTGAGCACTAGAAGTCTTTGGATCAGGAATTATCTCTTTCAGAATCCTACCCAGCTCCTGCCCACGGTGCTCTTCAATAGCAAGATCGGCTCGAAGTTTTCTTGCCCGTTCTTCAGACTGCACCATTGAATTTTGATAAATTTCACAAATCCTGAATAGAAATATGTACTCAAACCGGAATAAGGGCGAAAAGAGGGAGATTGACTATCACCTCTTCAAGTTTTGAGGCATATTCTCTTCTGATGTCGAAGATCAATTCAATATCACCGGGGTTTACCAAGTCTGGAGGCATATCAGCAACATTTGTAGCTGTGATAGTGCTGGTATTATTTGCTTGAAAAGCCTGAATTTCGATAGCAATAGAAGAAAAAAAGGTTCAATAGAACAAAATAACACATCACAGAAACTCAAATCTGGAAGACAAAACTTGTTAAAAAGAACAAACATGATAAACAGGCAAATAATATTTATATGTGCATTTCAAAAAAATTCTGCATATCGAAAGTAAGCTCGACAGATCTTGATGTTCTCTTCCATAGATGGTTTAGCACGTATTTTCAGTGAGAAACTGCTGCACAAGCCCGGTAGCTTCATGCTTGTCTCACCGAGGCCCCTTGAACTTCATTGGCTTTTATTATAAATTTTTCAAAAGTATGTCTGATTTCCTTAAAATTTAGCACTCGGTTGTATAAATTGTAATCAAAGTAGAACTTCCATCCAGACCAGTCCAAATTACTGATAAAAATAGCATTCATTTGACATCAATATGACCCGACGGAAAAAAGAAAAATCCTATGTGATATAATTATAATGGATATCCGAAAATTAAATAAAAAACTCAAAAAAGTCCAAGAGTTCACCATCTTTCACATGCATAAACACACCCACTGAATGGGTTCACCTCAGGGCGCTCAAAACGGAAATCAATCAATCTGTAGTTATTGAAAGAAAATTGATCACCTTGAATTGAAAGAAGCTCCAGTTTCAGTTTGAAAGAGACTAAAGGTTCCTATTCTTACAGAATCAATTAGAAGTATCATTTCTTTTGTTTTTCCATCTTCTGTATTTAGATCTTTCCTTCTCGAAACAATGAGTTTTGAAGTACATTTTCCCATATCTTGGACAGAAATTTGTATGTAGGTGAGGAACTTGAGAAAGAACAAGCTTTAACCAACAAATAATAGAAAAGATTAAAAGAAGAAATGAATACTAGCAGAGGTCAAACTAAATACAAGAGAATAAGTGTGTTACACTTACATATCAGCAAATCAGAATATTTTGGACTAAAAAATACGAGTTCTTTAATTGGTGCTTTTTGTTGGAATAATGTGGCCTATTCGTAGATGCTAAAAACCTTAGGACTCTAAAACCTAATCTAACTAGGAAAGCTCATATCAATGTAGAAAATAAGGTAACTAGGAAAGTTGGTTAATAGAAAAAAGGTCCAAAACCTACTATAACTAGGATAACTTAAATCACTAGGAAAAAGTAAAGCTAATTCTTGTTAAAAACCTAAGAGAAATACTGAATTATAAGTCTAAATAATTAATCTAACAATACTAGTCCAAGAAGGAATTGAAGAAAAAATCAACCCTTACTCCTGCATCAGAACTTATGTTAACACAAATCCAAGTGAGTTCAAATTTGGAGAGGATAACGGTTAACTAGCATAGAGAATCAACATGGCAACACCCATTGGAATTGATTACAAATAATGAGTGATATCATAACTCACCGCACCTAAACATTTACTTTCATGGTCATTTTGGGTATCAGATATAACACGTCTCACTTCATATGGAACAGTTCCATAAATTCCACTAGCTAGTGCAGCACTTCGGTGATCACCCTCAAATGACTAAAATATGATACGTGATTATAAAACATGGATCCCTAAAATATGGAAGCACGGGTAAAAATAATTCAACTACTGAAGAAAGATACTTCCCAAACTAGCACTAAAGAAGCAAGGCTACTAATTCAACACACAGAATCTAAATTGTTGTGGAAGTTTAAAACACATACTCCAGACTCACTTTCATTTGTTCAAGTACAGCTATTACCATTTTCTCTTCAGCTTCTGACAAAGAACCCGTTGAAATTCTATCATCCACATTCGGAATTTGCAAACTACACTGAAAATGTGTAAAAATGCCCAAATTATTAAGCTTTTAGAACAATTGACCACGAGGTAATGACTTCATTAAAAGAACATAAACCATGCTCACAGCAGAATCATCTTCCGACCAATCAGTAGCTTGATTCTGGATCGTAGTTAATTGTGGATTCTTGACATGACCCCGTGTAACAGCCTCACTTCTGACTAAATTAGTTTTCTTCACATGGTTACCAATCTGTTTTTTCACATTTCTGTTTCGAGCATCTGTCCATGTCTCCATATCCTGTGACTTTTCACTCTGTCATAGAAACAAAATACCAAGTTAAATAAGAGATCCATAGAAGAACACTCTGGTTTGAGTGTAGCTACACTCCAGAGACACGGAGAGACGTATCATTTATCTTCTTCCTTGGAGAATAGATTACGCTAGCTAGATTATTCGTTTAGCATCCACCATAATTAATTAAATCCTGAACCAGCACATGCACATTGGTTAGGCAAGAACCAAGATTTCGTCTTCTTCCAGTCATAATATATTACAATCAACTGCATTTGACATTGTATCAACCAAATATGACAATAAGGTAAATAGACAAATGTTAACAGCATTTAAGAATATCATTTAATTTGACATTAGCAAATCAGTTTGTAAAATCCAACCATAAAAGTACCATACGGCATCACAGTATCACAGTACCACAGTACCATAAGCTAACATTTTATTATTCTATTCAGTGATCATCAGATCATCATATGAAAGTATTTTAAAGAATAAACCTCGTAAGCTCCTCCTCCATAGTGACCTCTGGACACAGAACGACCTCGTACTCGCGATAGGCTGCGACCGATCCCATTCTTAACACCACTGCTGCCATGAGAATTTCTCGTCACCGTACGCCCCCTTTGTTCGTTATTAATTCCATTACTCGCACTCGAAGAAGGTGAAGAAGGAAATTTATTGTTAATAGAAGGAACTTCACCACTAATTCCATTTTTTCCCTTGTCGATTTCTATTTCATTATCCGGAGGCGAAGACCCACTCCAGAAAAGAGGGTTATCTCTTTTGTAGGAAAATTCGGAGGAAATAGAACTGATTCTGTCGAGTTGACGGCCGGGGGGTGCTCGGGAAACGGCGCTGACACTATGTGATCGTCGTTTGCTTGCGGTGGACGTGGATTGTGGGGCTTTGGATTCTGCTCCGCCTCTCCTGGAGGTGGATTTGAAGGCGGAGGTCGCCATTTTCGATTAATATTAGCTTTTTTATTGGAATTACATCACGGTAATCTTGAGGATGGAATTTGGGAAAGCGAGATGCATTTTCGTTGGGGGGAAGTGGGTCCCACTGGATTGGTTGTAGGAATTTCGTATATGTTCTTTGTTTTAATCGACACTTTAGTTTCACACAACAAAAATAGGGTTAATTTCATAAACGTTCAGTCAAGTTTGAGCGAAATTCTAAAACAGTCACTAAAGTTCAAAATTTACTCCATTGATCATTAACGTTTTGGACGCTTACTATAATAACCACCATGTTAACATCATTAACCTCTGCAGCTGACGTGACATCATTTAATGCGAATGTGGCATTTCACTCCGTCAATTTGTTCGCCATGTTGGATAAGTTACTCCGCCGCGTTGGATAAGTTACTCATGCTGTCAAAAAAGATATTATTACCCTTAATTTTTAACTAAAAACAATAAACAAAAGACAAAGACAAAAAAAGAAAGAGAAGATGAAGGAAAACAAAAAACAAAAGTTCACATTTTTCATCCCACCCCACTCCTACCCCCACCCAACAAGACTGCCATCATCAACAGCACTGTCGAGCGGCTGAAGAGCACGCATCGTCGAGCGACTGAAGATCACGCAACCACCGTCGTATCTTCGAAAGACAAACATTTCACCGGTGGTTCAAGCCAAACTATACCTTTCAAATATTACAGACCCCAACCAAAAGCTCCCCATTTTAGTCTACTACCATGGTGGTGCATTTTGCGTCGAATCTGCCTTCTCTTTACTCCACCACCGCTTCATTAACATTTTAGCTACCGAAGCACAACCTTTAGTCAAAAGAGATAGCAAAGATGAATAATTGGACTGAAGGGTCCCCTTGTTGAAGCCTGCAAATCTGGAAGATCTGGTGGTTGTGGTGGCCGATTGTGGTGGTCAAAAAATTTGTGGTCCCTTTTTTGTTGTGGTGGTTGTGGTGGCCAGTGAGAGAGAAATCCGGAATATCTAGATCTATGGTCGTTGTGGCCGATTGTGGTGGTCGGAAAATTTGTGGTCCTCTTTTTGTTGTGGTGGTTGTGGTGGCCGGCGAGAGAGAAATCTGGAAGATCTAGATCTATGGTCGTGGTGGCCGATTGTAGTGGTCGAAAAATTTGTGGTCCCCTTTTTGTTGTGGTGGTCGGTGAGAGAGAAATCTGGAAGATTTAGATCTATGGTCGTGGTGGCCGGAAATTTTTGGGATAGGGGAGCGTAGCGGTGGTGGCCAGAAAAATTTGGAAGATCTAGATTTACAGTAGCATGGCAGTGGCGGTGTGTGTTTGATGGGTACTTAGCTTGGCGGGGCGGGGCGGGGCGGGGCGGGGCGGGGCTGGACGGGACGGGACGGGATGAGGCGAGGCGAGGCGAGGCGGGGCGGGGCGGCCGGTTCAACAGAAAAAACCGGTGTTTAGAAAACCACTACGGTGGCGCGGTGGGTGGGGCGGGGCGGGGCGGGGCGGGGCGGACGAACTTTTTTTTTTTCTCTTTTCTTTCTTTTTTGTCTTTTTCTTTTGTTTATTGTTTTTAATTAAAAATTAAGGGTAATAATATCTTTTTTAACAGCATGTTGAGCAACTTATCCAACGTGGCGACCATTTGACGGGGTTAATGCGACATTTGCATTAAACGGTACCACGTCAACTACGGGGGTTAATGGTGTTAACATGGTGACCATTATAGTAAGCACCCAAAATGTTAATGACCAATAGAGTAAATTTTGAACTTTAGTGACCATTTTGGAATTTCTCTCAAACTTGAGTGACCGTTTGTGAAATTAACCCAACAAAAATAAGAAACCTTTGGTCATTTGTCATGTTTTATAGGGAAAATTGCAGCCTTAGACCCCTACCTATTGCTTCGGTGGTAAACGAGTCTCCGTTCTATTTTGTTTGGCATTTTCGTTACAATTGTATCATTTCTGTAGCACCTCAATCCTTATTGGATAGAGTCGTCTAATTGGACCGCTAAAGTGTATGTTTTTCATTGACACGGCCTATTTAAATTTATTCTTAATTAAAAGAAAAACTAATAGAAATAAACCAAAAATAGTTCATTAATGAATTTTTCCCTTTACGTGCAGTCAACCAATGAACACTCTTATCCCCACCATCACCCAATGGCGTCGATAGTAATAACTACATGCTCATTTTTCTTTTCCCTAAACCCATCCTCAACCTCGAATTCTTCATTTCTCAACTCACTTTTGTTGATGACAAAAAATGACATAACACTTTTTAATCAACTTTTGAAGTGTTCAAGCTGACTTGGCCAGAAAAATAGATAGGTACAGTGAATAGTCAGCTGTCAGAGGAAATAAGTATGCAACGGTCGAAGACTCTCCGATGCTAAAGTTAGCAAGGTCGGAATAAGTTCGAGCTAATAAGTATGTAGAGAGCTAAAGCATTGGAATTGTGTGCTTTTGTAATGACATTGTCTATTATATAGTACAATAAAGGGTCGATGTCGCTATAGTCACTTCAATCTAATGTGACTTGTACTTGGTCCACTCAACTGCTTTGGCTAGCTTCTTATTGGACGATTGGTGCGGCATGGCAAGGCTATTATATCCTAGGTTGTCTTCTCTTGGTTGCTACTTGGACGTGTAAGCGGTGTATGCAAACTCCGTGCTCATTAAGTTATGAAATCATCGTTGTTGTCAATTTTGTCGTATCGATAGAAAACACAGTCATCTAATTGCCCATTGTCTTCAAGACTCCCACTATTGAGATTTTGGTTATGCCTCGGCCACGTGGCCGATGACCGAATAACTGTGCCTCACTTATGATTTCATTATTGACTTTTTTGTCCCATTTTGGGTTTTGACCATCTTGACTTGCTCTTGGCAAAATGAGGACTTTGTCTGAGCTGACGACTAGTTGAAAACCTAGGAAAAGTAGTGTGGACAACTGCCTCCTAGGCTAGTCTATTATCACTTGATAGATTATCCCCTCTCTTCAATGTTCATCATCACATATTTAGGTTGGAATTCTAAATGTCTTTACTTTTCCGGTGCCATATGGCGATATCTTATTGCATTGATGACTTCAAAAGGTATCTTTTCAGTTCCAGCCTTTGGAAACATGGACGACCAGGATTAGTTGTGGAATAGTTTATAAAAAAAAAAATATTTCTCTTTTATCCCACTTTCTCTACAACCATTTGTTTGGGGTTGTTGCCTTGAAGGTGTCAAAAGTAAAGAGACCTCAGTTGTACATAAGAAATAAATAAGGGTGGACATTATATTATGTGTTTGTTTGGTCTAGATTAAAGAGGTGCTAAAAAAGTGTGGTCAAAGTTAATAATTAATTTTAATTACATATTATTCACTTTTTATCAAAATCTGCTAAAAAGTTAAATCAAACAAACTGTATATTTTGTTTGCAATTTTACGTGTCTCTATTACTCTTGGAAGACAAATATGCAAAAAATATATTATGGTGTTGGAATGGAAAGGTTGCAACAAATTACCAAATAATTTTATCTTGGACAATCGAATATTATTGAGTACATTATGTCAGATTTTAGCATACGTCTTATAAATTAACGTATTGTTGTCTTGTTTTAGTACGTGACCTGAAAATTTTCGAGATAAAAAATTGTAAATCTAACATTATAGTTTTTCTTGTTCTCTTTGTGGGTTGTACAAAGAGTAACAATTGGTAGGTGTTGTAAAACTTAAGTTGTTATTTTTTTCTTACGATACCTTAGAGATTTGGGTAAGTGAAAATCTATAAGACTGTTACAATTTTTCATATAGTGGATAATTTTGATAGTTCACAAATTTTTCTCAAACCTTTTTATTCTTTTATAGAGATTTTGGTGTCAATTGTCCATAACTTTTGCCCCAATGTACAAATAGTCCATAATGTTTAATTTTTGGCACATAAATCCTTAACCAATGTATTTTGGCGCGTAGTTGGTCATTATTTGATAAAAAAACTAATATACCATTAATTTTAATAAAAAAAAATTGTCGTTGAGTTGCTAATCTTTGCAAAAACTGCAAATGAGTCCAATATTTTTATTTTTTATAAAAAAATAAAGAAAACTTATGAGTTATTTTTCTTTTTATTTGAATTAACATTTGATTGACCAGCATGATAATATATTAAATTATTTTGTATATTTTACGAACTATTATAAAATAACAAAAATTTAATCTCATAATTATTAATGAATATGTCAAATAAAATTCTTATTTTTATTATTAAGTAATTACATTATTTAAAATTTAAACTTTTCTTTTATCGTTATGTAAAAAAAAAAATTGTCACAAACTTGATACTCAAATAATTTTATTTAATTGAACTATTCGTTTATTAACTACAAATATTAGAGATCTAACTGTATTCTTCATATTTTAATTTATCATTGTATTATCGTTCAAAAATAAACAACACATAATGTATAAATTAATTTATATTCTTATCTTTATGTTAAATAAAAATATAATAAGATTGATTAAATGTCTTAAAATTATATACGTCGCTTTGTTATTTATTTAACTTAATTTCTATTCAAGTTTTTCACGTCACATCAATTACATTACATAAACTTAAAGCACAACAATTTTATATTTTTCTTTTATGAAAATTTTAATTTACATTACTATAATAATATATTTGGTATTCAAAATTAAATATTATTTAATAAATATAACGGGTCCATGTGTACATTTTGCAAATGTTGTGAATCATAATACAATTTTCTTTAATTAAAACTAAGAGTATATTTGTCTTTTTAATTAAATAAGGACCAATTACGTACTAAAACACGTATGTTAGGAATTTCTGCGTCAAAAAATAAGGGACCATCTGTACCAAATTTCCTTATCCTGTCTAGTTATTATTCTCTAAGAAAATATCTTGTGAGCAATGGAGGATTTGATCTCAATTTTCAACAGTGGTATCAGAGCATCGGATCGTTCATAGTGTTGAAGCACGCATAAGATATATATGTCAAATATGATGTAGAGAAGTTTGACGGGATAATCAATTTTGGCGTGTGGCAAGTGTAAGACATTAACATTTTAATTTAGTATAGACTACACAGTGTTTTTTAAGTGAAACTAACCGTAGTCCTGACAAAGATGTTGAAAAATTTAGTATAAGTGATGATAAGTGAAAATATTTGGATTTAAAAGATGCAAGTACCATAAGTCTTTATCTAGCAAAAAACGTTATTGCAAATATTCATGGAATATTTGCTGCAAATGAACTATGGGAAAAGTTTGAAGAACTGCATCATAGAAGATTATTTCAAATTGATTGTCTTCATAATCTGCGAATGAGTGCAGCTGCGAAAATCTCACACCACGTGAATATTCTCATTGGACAATAGAATGGTTTTCGAATTGGAGTCTATCGAAGTTAAAATTGATGATGAGGATAAAACGTTAAGACTGTGAAATTTGCAAAAAAATAAAAGTAAACTGATTTTTGAAGAAAGAAGGTTGAATGATGGAAGTAATATTTTATCTGAAAATTCGTTACTTGTTGCTGAAAAACAGAAAAAGAATAACTCCGCGAAAAAAGAAAGTATCTTGTTAAAATTGTGAATAACCGGGTCGTGTGAGTATAAATTGTCCAAAAGGTGGAGCATACTTCACTGTCTGCTCGAAATTAGATACGGACAGCGTGTCTCTTTATGGGATACGATAATGTCGCTTGAGTAAGATATTTACATCTTCATGACATGCTGTTAGTTGTCACGACAGATGACGTGCTATTACTAGTGGGTTTACATATTTGCATATGAACATTGGTTAGACATTGATGCAATGTGTGTGTGGAATTGATGTCGATGATTGACGAACTCTCAAGTAAGTCAGCAATAGAGTTGCACCATAATTTTCTAGCAAAAATTGTTTGACATGAGCTAATAAAATTTCTATAATTTGTTAATTCCAAATGATTATACTTATATGCTGTAGGATGTTAATTTTTTATTTTGAAAATTAAGGATGTCAAAATTTATTGATTTCTCAAGTATTGTGATCAAGAGCCGTAGAAGAGAGGATAAAATTTGACTCATTTTTCGATAAAGTGGAGATTATTGGGATTGTTGTCTAGCAAGTGCTAAAAGTAAAAGGACCCCAATTGTAAATAAACTAGAAATAATAATGGAGATATTACCTTTTGTTCGCAACTGTGTCTTTATTACCGTTGGAAGAGAGAGATGCCAAAAGTCAATTTTGGTGTTGGAATGGAAATGTGACAACAAATTATGTATTTGCAATGGAATGGAAATGTTGGATGCAAATTGGTGGAATTTCACATTGGGCAATCGAATTTTATTGAATAAATTAGGTTAAATTTTAACATATGTGTTTTGTTTTAATATGTGCTGTTTTCTTTTAATACGTGACTTGAGAGTTTTTGAGAAGAAAAAAGTGAGTCTACTATTATAGTTTTTATTGTTTTATTTGTGATCCACGTGATTTTATTTTATTTTATTTTTGGTTAAGCACTTGTTTAGAATAGATTTAAAAAGTTGCTAAAAGTAAAGGGCATGCTTGAGAGTTTTGGAGTATCGGATATGAGAGTTTTTTAAAATACTAATTTTGGGCATTTATGAGAGGCTTGATTTTGGATAGTTTTAGTAGATGTTTTTAAAATAGTTAAACTTATGCTTGAAAACTTATTATTCAGTGATTATAATTTTTTTTAAAAGAATAAATTACATATATACCCATATAACGTAGGTAATTATAAACAATATGAAGCATATTAAAATTTAAATGTAAATATATATTCGATTGTTATTGTTTGGAGAGAAGAGTCAAAACGTGCATTTGAAGAGAAGAGGAATATGAAGTATGTATTTTAGGTTTATAATAGAGTTAGAAATAATTATTATAAAGAAGATAAAATTAAAAGATAATTTGAAAAACGACAAAAAACTACAAATTTGGGATTGAGAAATAAGCTCCAAATTATACAACAAAAACCACAAAAATATTAACAAATACCGATTTTTCCAATTTCTTATAAACGATACTATCCAAAATCAGTCAACACCAATAAAAATTACTCTCAAACAAACTCTAAAAATAAAAGTAAACAAAATTTAATCACATAATATATAGAACGTACGATTTTTAATTTTTACATTTCATCAATTTTTATTAAATTTAAAAAACAAAAAAACAAAAAGGGAAATCCACGGTCCATAGCAAACGGCGACACGTGCTCTGCACGCGTGCAAACTAAAAACGATAAACCTGTAGTTGTACCGAAAGAACTTGGCGCGCAAAAACCCTAACCATTTAGGGTTTTTGCAAATTCGCTTACACCCCTTCACTTTTCCCAACTCTGCACTCTTTTTTCTTCTGACAATTTCATTTCATGGCATGACCCCATATTGCATTAGTCTCGGACCCCAATTCGGACCCTCAAGAATCACTTCCAAACCCAAACTCGGACCCATGGCTCTGACGAATGGATTTCGTTTGCTCCGCTGCTGCGGTTCTCACCATCCTCTCAGCTTCTCACTGTCTCTCGGAGTCGGTGCTCCGACCCGGATGCTCAATAAACGGGTCTCCCAGCTCCGGGTCCTCTCTGCTGTTGGCCCACATACTCAGAGGAGGTTCTCAGTGAAAGCTTCGAGGCGGAGGGAGGAGGAAATAGATGGAGACGATGGAAATGGGAGCGTGATGACTGTGACAGATAAAGGTGGAAGCGGGGGCGGAGGTGATGGCAGGGTTGTAATTTATGAGCTGCACAAGGAGGCCACTGAAGCTTACATGTCCTATGCTATGTCTGTGCTCCTGGGCCGAGCTCTGCCGGACGTCAGAGACGGGCTGAAGCCTGTCCACCGGAGAATACTGTGAGTTGTTTATTTATTTTTAAGTGTCTGTTGTTCCCGAGACAACGTGGGAAAATTAATAAATGTGGGGCACACTATATTTTGGAGTTTCCGGAATCAATGGTTGGACAGGCCCGCACCGCACCAATGAATAGGAAGGAAAAATGGGGAAGAACATTTGGAGTTATTTTTACTAATTTTTGAGATTCTTTTGTTTATTAATGATGATGATGATCCCGTGGCTAACTAGATTTATTATTAAATGATAGTAATCTACTGTCTTTCGTCTGTTGTTTAATTTTATTGTTTATAATTGTTGGTTACAAATACTAGTATGATAAAGGTTTTTTAAACTTATACATCAGAACATAACAAATAAATGGTGATATTTGTTATCTTGAACTGAAGTTCCAAACTCCAGCTCAGGGCTGTCAAGTGTCAACGATGCATGCTAAGCTAAAGAAGAGGTTCTTCACGCTTGGCTTGAGTTTTGGCAAGCCCATATAAAATGAGATAGAATTGGGGCATATATGGTTTGAGTTTGTGTAACTTGGAACTCTCTTAAACCATTCCTTGTTAATTATCTTAGCGCAGGGCTTGATTAATTAACGAAAAGTGAAAACTAAATTTTTTTCAATCTTCATTTGTTCAGCCAGAGAACCAAGATCAAAAGGGAATTTGAACTTATATAGAACTGCTTGCTTCCTTTTTTACCCTACTCCAGCAATATTCAGATTAGATCCCTGCCTTTAAAATACAATTTGGGTAAATTAGCCTTTTTAGTATTGCTGCTGGCTCATATGAGATCATTAGCACATCTGAATGGCATGGTGATTCTACAGAATTGTTGGTTCTTCATGGATTGTTTACTTATATGAGGTCATTTGACCTATAGTCAATTTATGTGTATATCATTCTTTACTAGTTTTTCTGAATGTAGTTAGTTATGTGCAGCTTATGTCTTTGATATGTATGCAACCATGCATCGCTCTGTTGTAACATGACTTCTGTCTGAATTATGACTTATCTTCTTTTTATTTTGAACAGATATGCTATGCATGAATTAGGCCTTTCGTCGAGGAAACCTTTTAAGAAATGTGCAAGAGTTGTTGGCGAGGTTGTATTCAATCTATATTGAGTTCGTTTCACATGATATATTGAATATGTGTGTAATGCATTTTTTTCATCCTTGAGTGTTTGTTTTCCCTTCCTGAATTTTCTTTTCTTTTCTTTTTGCTTGATTTAATTGCAGGTTCTTGGCAAGTTCCATCCACATGGAGACACTGCTGTGTACGATTCGTTGGTTCGAATGGCTCAGGTACTATTCCAATTTGAGCGATTTCATAATTGAATGAATTAGGTCTTTACCCAATAAGAAGCAATTATTTAAGATCTTGATACTTAGCAGTTCAAAAGCAGATAATTATAGATTTTGTAAAACTGTTCCTTGTCGATTTTATGAATTCAGTTTACTATTGATATCCTCTTGAGCATAATGAAAGATGGTATTTCAGGTGAGGGTCTGATTTCTGTAGTCTTGTTTACAACATCTATATATGCCCTTCACTTCCATGTCAAATTGATGAATTATTAATATCACAAAAGAACCAGAACCATAAATCATTTTCTAGTCCTTTCTTTTCTTCTGTTATGGTTGGGTGTTGTATTTTGTTCATTTGTAATATATTATCTGCAATTTTAATCCACACTTGTCAGGATTTCTCGTTGCGCTTTCCACTCATTCATGGGCACGGGAATTTTGGTTCAATTGATGCAGATCCTCCCGCAGCAATGCGTTACACAGAATGTCGACTGAGGGTAGGTTGATATGAATTCTTTCTATAGGCTGTGTTAAATGCTAATCTTTTCGTACTTGTCCGGTGAAACTTAGTTGCTTAGAAATTTTCAAGTGTGCATGGAAAGCAATTAAACAGATGTGCAACAGATTACTGAAGAGAAAGTGCAATAATTTTGAACGCAAATAGGCTTCTAGGATTTAGGAAGATACAAGACAGCTCCAATGTTGTCATATTTTACCGAAAAAGATGATAATGCATCTATTTTGCCCTCATTGAGGAAAAGAAGAAAATATCCCCGATGGTGCTGATAAAAGACTGCCACAATATCTGCTAGTTTAAATAAAAGCTAAAGGAACATGCTGCAATCCCTCCCTTTCCCCAAAAAATCCTTACTAACATATTCTGAAACAAAATTTAGATCTAAGACTACAGTGGCTTTCAAGCTTTACTGGGCCTCCTAATTTTAACTGCATTTAGGGATTTAGGGATGGCAAAAGGGCCGGGCCGGGCCGGGCCGGGCCGGGCTGAAGGAAAAAAGAGGCTCGGCCCGTGGATCATAATATTTTAGCATAATTTTTTTTTTGACCTTTTAAACTAAAAAAAATAAATAAAAATTTCACGGCCTCTTCACGGGCCGAGCCGGTCCCATCTTAGCAAGGCCCGACCCGACCCATTGCCGTCCCTAACTACGTTCATTCTCCCCCTGGTGTGGAGAAAACTAGTCCTTGAGTTTCAGTTTTCCACAATCAACAGGATGCACAAACTATTCTTCAGATCCTTTCTTCTTTCTATTTCAACTTCCTTGATTGTTCAAGTTGTGCGGTAATTGGCATCGCATTGATAATCCTCCAATTCCTAAATGCCAGCCTATGTCTCTTTAGGTACCAATGAGAAGTAACTCCAAGTGAATGGCACCATCCTTTTCCAAAAATAATCAGCTATCCTCCAGTGATATATATAGTCAAAATATCGATGCATCACTTGACCGTTTAATGCAACCAAATTGATGCAATGCTGGGTCGGAGTGGAATTTATATCAATGTCAACTGAATAGGAATTAGAACACGGGAGTAACTCAATTGAAGGTGGAACCAAAAAAACCTCTAAACGAGGACTTAATCAACTTGTCCAAGCCAAAAACTTTGATTTTTATGGGCATCTCAATCACCCAAACAAATCAGTATTTATGATAAATCAAAATCCATGACTCGTTATTTCATTCTTGAAGGGTATCCTAGTTGGCCCAATTCAAATATTTGAACCTAGACATACTTAACTCCCAACTGAAAGTTATTCCTTGTTGTAAAGACTTAATACAAGGAAACAGAATTGAAAAGATTCTTGTCAATAATTACATGCTCTAAATAAGCAGTGCTATACTTGTTCGTTGAATTGCAGCATCTAAGTTCTTTTCTCTTGTTCCTGTTTAGAAAATTCACTTGCTTTGCACCTTTTAGTAAGTTCTCATGAACTGTAATCAACCATAGTATTAAAACAGTCACAAGCCTGCTCACGCGCTTCTTGAAACGATTAGGATAGCATTATATATTGGAGGTTTATCTTAATTACAGTGACTAACTTTGCAGTTATTTTCTTAACACTTGTTCTCAGGACTTCCTTTAAACATGATGCATTTAAATTTTCAGAAATCTCAAGAGTTGCTAGTGCACTCACGTTAGTAACATAGCTTCATCAACAAATGCTGGTTTAGAACACCAAACTAATATGATATGACATTAAAAGCACTTACCTTGAGATCTTCACTGTAGAATGTAAAGTGGATTATTTCTCCAAAACATGATGTCATTATCTTCGTTCTGAACTGAGTTTTCCCCAAGATTGCCTTGCGTGTGGTGTCTAGTTCATCTTTGAGGCTACCTTCCAGTATGCCAAATATTTCCGAGTGTCCTGAAACTTCCATAAGGGCAATTGTAAGTTTTTCGCGCTTAAGTGCTTAAACAGTTTGTGATGGCTCCTTATGTCTGCAGCTTGTGTTTGCTGTCCTCTATCTCTGTGGCTTGATGTACCATCGCAAGCCATGGAAGCTGGTTAATTAAGCAGACTAGCAGATTTGGTATGGGGAAGCAATTGAAGAGCTCTTCAATAGATTGCTGAACACAGTATGGTAGTTATAAGGAGAATAGGCTTCTAGGGTTTTATGAAGATCTAAGAGTGCTCAAATTGTCATATTTAACTCCCGGGGAAAAGAAATCAATAGGCTGATGTTATGAAATGAGTATGAGCTATTGATAGGATTACAAGACCTCAATAATTCGATATGGTTACATCATTTATTTTCCACACATATTCTCCTTCAAATGGTGTCTGAAATTCATCATGGTTTCCTTATAGTTCTAATGTTTCTGATGCAATGTTTTGAACTTGATGGGTATTAATATATTTGAGATACTTCCTTCAGGCACTCACTGAGGCAATGTTGTTGGCAGACCTGGAACAAGATACTGTCAGTGTCTATCCTTGAAGTTGTTCACTTGTTTTTGGTATTAAATTTTTATTTATAATTTTTTTAACCGCATATATGTTGCAGGTTGATTTTGTTCCAAATTTCGACAACTCCCAAAAAGAGCCGTCTTTGCTCCCTGCTCGCGTTCCCAACTTACTGTTGAATGGTGCTTCTGGGATTGCAGTTACCCACTCGAATCTCTTATTTTTCTAACATGGTTCCCCTTACTCTTAAATCTACATGGCTGGTCGTGGCTTTATAATTTATCATCAGTTTTATTTTCTCTACATTCTCAGGTTGGAATGGCAACAAATATTCCACCACATAATCTCGGGGAGTTGGTAGATGCACTGTCTGTGTTGATTCATAATCCTGAAGCAACGGTATCTATTTAATCATTCAAACATCATTATCCTATGAACTCCTTCCCATTTTTCTTCTGAGCTTAAACCTTATTCCCCCTAAACTTGAGGTCAGCTATATGAGTTTTTTTTATTTTCTTTTGAATAATTGAAAATTTAAAAACAAACTCCTAAACTTGTAATTCAAGGCTGTTTCTTTCACTTCTGTAGTTCTTTAGTGTAAAACATGTGATAAACACGTCTTCGGTCATTTTGACATCTGTTTTCCCCAGTGGAGAATGAAACCTTGAGAAGTTGATTTTGTTGCCCAGCATGATGTTGAACTTAACATTTGTATAATCGCTATTTGTTTGGAGCATTGTATTGAAACAAGGGCCCTCAAGAAATTAAGAAGTTAAAAACAGATTTATATGTTCTGTGAACACAATCATAATTGAACTTCGGCATAAACTTTTTATAAAGAATGTTTAATATTCCTCACTGCATGAATCCTTGGCAGAAAAATCGAATAACGTGCTTACATAGGGTATTCATCCTAGATACCTTTCATGAGTTTTGATTTTTCACCACTCTTCATTAAGATACGATCTATTGTCAGAATAGAAAATCTAATTGAAGCTAATTATCAATGTTTCTATAGGAAAAAATGATGGCTATGAACATCCTTCTCTGTCTCTGCGTGTGTATGTTTGTTTTTGTAACAGTTGCAAGAATTGCTGGAGTACATGCCCGGACCTGACTTCCCAACCGGAGGAGTGATAATGGGTACCATTGGGTAGGTCATTGGATTCACCACCTTTTCTCAATTGTTCTGTTACTTGCTTGCAAAACAAACAGTAGAATCGTCAGTGAGCTTTTTGTTGCAACATTCATATCGCAAAATATGCAAACAACACTTGTGATTCGTTTGCGGCTTTCTTCTTATGTTTTTCATGCTACGTCTTACCAAAATTGTAAAATTTCAAAGGTAGAATATGAAACTGAATATGGCAAAGAAGATGAAGTTTAGCCTCTGACATGGAAAATAAATTACTCAGGATAGGATGAGATCACATAGTCAATTTGGTTGCTTTTTGACACCATACGCATGAAGTTTATTTTCTTATTGGACCCTAGTTTATGTAGTTTTGATTTGTGATATAATTTTTGACAGCTTATTTATTCTTGTCTAGCATTTTAGAGGCATATAGAACTGGACGAGGGCGTGTCATAATCAGAGGGAAGACCGATGTTGAATTACTTGATTCCAAAACCAAGCGTACGGCAATCATCATAAAAGAGGTTTCTTCTTGCCTGCTGCATATTTATTACTGTTAACTTATATTTCTCTTGACATTGATTGTGGGATAAGTAGAGTAATTTTTTTATTTTAATGTGGTTTATAATTGAGACAGATTCCATATCAGACAAACAAAGCATCCCTTGTGGAGAAAATTGCTGAACTTGTGGAGAATAAGGTATCTTATGACTACTTTTATATCGTTTCATTTGGCCATTTTTCTGCCGATTGTATATAATTTGAAATATTTTAATTATATAATCCCTTTTTCCTCCCATCCTTAGAAGTAATTACATGGGTTGGTGTTGTATATATTAACAGGAAGTTTTGTAATTGTTATTAGATGAGTTAGTGTTGAAGATTGAAGTTATATAAACAAATGTGTCTTCTATGTGTTGAAGATTGAAGTTATATAAACAAATGTGTCTTCTATCTAACAATTTAAGCTTTTAGATAAGTCGATTCATTGTTAGCAAGAGTTCAAGTCTTTTCACCACCTATGAATGAAATTGTGTACGTGTTAGGCCTTTGATAAATTCGGCCAACACGTGAGGGGGCTTGTTGAAGATTAAATTAAATAAATAAATGTTTTCTTTGGCAGTTTAAGCTTTTAGATGATGTGGTTCAATAATTATTAATCTTTTTTATGATTAGTAAAAATTTTGGGGACAAACTACAGTCCACATCATAATTTATATGAAATTAAGTGCGTCACTAATCTTCTTATTGAAAGTTGCTTCAAGTAGAGATGAATATGTTAATATGCTATCCCCTGTGTATTAGAGAGTACATAGAAACTTGTATATAAAATTATTCTTTGGACCCAACATGTAATGGATGTAAAGAAAATCTTTTTGGATGCAGATGTAGAAACTCTATACAAATAGTTCACTTGTAACTATTAGTTTTTTAAATGACTAAAAATGTTACTTCCCTGCATCTTTACTCTTCTTTGTATATAACCTTTAAGTCAAGTGCAATTTCCGCTTTTTTAGGATGGCCATCCTTTTTTCACTTTCCCATATTCTAATTTTTTCAATTTCATCATGTCATTTAGAGTTTAACTCACAGTTCATGCTTTGTATTCTTTGTTGCAACCTTTGGGTTTTATTAGATTTTAGAAGGCATAAGTGATATTCGTGATGAGAGTGATCGATCTGGAATGCGCATAGTCATTGAGGTACTTCTATAATTGCCTTTCTTGCATTCTTATTCTCCATTTGTTTCTATGACCTACTGGTCCAGTTTTACAAATGCAGATCTTCTTCAATTTGAGGATATTTGAATTGAACTCTTTTTCTTTCTTTATTCTTTTTCCAATCTTACAGCTTAAAAGGGGATCTGATCCAACCATTACCTTGAATAATCTATATCGTCTAACAGCTCTCCAGTCTACTTTTAGCTGCAACATGGTGGGGTAAGTAGTTTCCAGAACAATACTACTTTGAGAGGTTCTCATTTGCTGTGTAAAGAAAGTATACACGTGAATTTTTCAATTCGGCATCTGATGAACCTATACTGACAATTCTTCCAACTTCATATGTTCAACTAGATGCTTTATGAAACTGTATTGCAAAATTTTTGCATTGTATTAATGAAAATATGATGCTTTATTATTGGTAAAATTGTAGTTTGGAGATTTTTTTTCTCCTTTCGGTTTATATTGTTATATGATTCACATTTTTATTTTTTGGATATTTACAATTGGTGTGATGGGTTAATGGAGAATTATGCGCATAATTTGTTTCTCTATTATGGTCTCTGTTTCTATTTTCATTTTTCTGTTGAAGAGCTATGTGCTAATGCATTGAAGATATATGTTGTGCGTTGACCTTGTTTGTTTGCTTTATTACAGTATCCTCAATGGGCAACCGAAACTAATGGGTTTAAAAGAATTGCTTCAGGTGACAAATTCTTACCTCACTGTCATGTACTTTTGCACATATAGGTGATATGTGTACACACTGAAATGATCTTCAATTGTTCGACATATCCATTTGAATTTGTTACATGATTTTGGGAAAGTAACTTCTAACATATAGGGTAACATATAGGGGCAGATCTAGGAATTTAGTTTGTGGGATTTGAAATTTAAGAAAGTTAAACAAAATTTTGACCTATCTTTTCAAAGAATGAAACAAGGTATTTCAAATTTTTGGCAGAAGCTCGATCTTCCATTTGTAAATTTTTTAAACCACAAAAAAAAAGACAATCTATCAACAATAGGCTGGTAATGCATAACAATCTAATAATAATCCCACAAGGCAACAAAATAGGCCGACGAGGCACAACAGTCTAATAATAAGTCGGCAAAGCAACAAAATAAGCCGGTAAGGAAACAACAATCTTCCAACAATTGCATTTAAATATAAACTATTATCAATAGCAATTAACAAATAATGAAAAAAATTAGTGACATAGTGGCAAATGAAGTACCTGGTTAAGTGCTAAATGTGTAGGGTTTAATTGAGTCATTATCCTCTGAGAATAAGGATGAGGTAATTTCTTCCTCCATTTTATTCAACTTGGCCACTGATTTCTTCTTCTATAGTTAAATCTAGATTTTAATTGCTAGAAATTGAAAAATAGCAAAATAAAAAAAGCTTCACAGTTTGGGATGACATAAGTGAAAACTTCAAGAATTTAAGTAATTGACTAAAATACAAAAAAAAAAAAAAATAATCTATACGTACCATAGAGAAACATTAAGTAATTTTGGTGAAATAAAGTCTGAAATTGGATGAATACAAGTAAAAAAAAAAAATACAAACTTGGAGGAAAATCATAGTTTTGTATGTTGCTTGGTTAACTCAAAATAATTAAATTTTAGAATAACTTATGTAACTTTTTCCAATAGCACCAAAAAAAAAAAAAAAACAAAAGTAATTAAAGTTTTGTGCAATAAGGTTGTGTTTGTATGCACTATTTTCCATGAAAAATGTCACATCCATGGAAAATAATGTTACTTCAGTTGAAAATGTTTTCCAATTTTGGCTGTTTGATAGAAGGTGGAAAAAGAAAATATTTTCTAAAGTACAATTACTTAAAGCATGGATTTGGCCACTTTTTTGGAAAATGTTTTCTAGTTTTTTTTTTTCCACCTTACATGGAAATTATTTTTCTTTTTCACCATTTTTCCACCATTGCCAATCAAACACACCCTAATTTTCTTTCTTTAATAAACAAAAAAATCGTGGCAGAATGAATCATAGTTTTCTTTCTAGGTTTAAATTTTCACTATTAATACAATAACTTTCTTTCTTTAATAAACAAAAATTTATTTCAAGGTCAAGGAGCAGTAAAAATACAAATAAAATCAAGAATAAGGTAGAAAAAAATCAAAACTAAATTATACAAAACAATATAAACATTACACAAATGCTAAAAAAACAAAAATAGCGGTTGCTTGGTTGCAGTTCGTAGTCGGTTGGTCTCAAACACTCTGCACTCGCCTGTCGAACATTGTAGTCGCCGATCAGGGAAGATAATAAATGGAGCTGGCCGGCTGGGTTAACAGATTTAGGACTTGATTAGAGCTTGAATTTGAGAAAATGGAGTGAAAATAGATGGATTTATTGCAATTGGATACAGGTTGAAGTTATCAATTTGGGGTCATGTTCATCTTCGTGAAAATTGAATCAGATTATATCAATTTGGGCTGAAATTGAATTAAATCAAATCTTAATTGAATTAAAACAATTTGGGTTGGGGACTTGGGCTATTTTGTGTTGGGGTTATTTGGATTTTGGACTAGGGAATTTTCAAATTAGACACGGGATATAGGTATGTAAAAATTTGGATTTGGGCTGAGGCTGGACCGAGCTGGCTAGCCAGGTCCAGCCAGGCCCCAAATCAGCCCCTACTAACATGAATACTGGGAACTAAGATATTTGACTACTATTCAGTTTTATCAATGGCCTTTCAATCCCAAGGATTAAAATGTTGGATTTAAACACGGGGGTTTTCAACTATATGATAAGATCTCTATATAGGATTGACTTTCCAGTTTATAGAAGTATGTGGAGGAATAAAATAATTTTCTTGATGTAAAAGCTCAGAAGGGTAACAAAAATTGTTTATAAACAAAAGGAGGAGAACTGGTAGTTATACTAGGCTTCGTTTGTTCACCAATTATATATTTCAGCCTGTAACATTAGGTATCTACATTTATGTTTGATAGTTGTGATAAACTAAGGGATGCTTGATTGGTGTAAATTACTTTAACAAAATTCCATGAAATATCACCTTTTATGTTACAAGGTTATTTACCATAAACAAATCAAATCACGTTATCATTATATAATCTGGTAAAGTGAGGATCATGCGTGGCAGGTAGTTTGTTCATAATAAAAGATTAGGTGGCTTTGAAAAGTTGATATGGAATAGAACAGTTGTCTTAAAACATATGCAAGAGACACAAATTGAGCTTTTTGTATTTTGAATTGTCGTGATTTTCATTGATATTCATCAGAAAAGAATCTTCATAAACTGTTGTGGCCATGCCCGAAATCATTACCTTAACCTCAAGGAGGGGGATGCCGAAGGCAGGGCTAGTGACTGGAGTGAAGTCGTAACAAGGTAGTCGTACTGGAAGGTGCGGCTGGATCACCTTCTTTTTAGGGAGAGCTAATGCTTGTTGGGTATTTTGGTTTGACATTGCTTCACACCTTTTGTCAAGAGAAGGAACGGCCTTAGGTTGATCCAAGGCAAGAACAGACTCATTTTGCGCATAGAAAACCGAAGTATAACAGAAAGAGGCAAGGAAACAATATCTATGTTCAGTGGCGAGGGGCGACTGATCAGCTTGCAAATTATGAACTTTGAGAACAAGTACAAGTCCGGTGATAGAACCTTGTAGTTCCAAAACCATAAATTGCCCCACACCTTATATTATTAAATAAAGCGTGTGTTCAAAAATGGCTTACACTGTATTATGATAAATAGGCAATGAAATAACTCAGATGGGTTGGGTTTTGCTGCCAGTCTTGGGGCTAATGAACTTGATACATGCTCAACATTTTTTTCAATTTGGCTTGAATACCAATAGATCTTCACCAAAATATAGCTGGCTCACACCTTCAGGAAAGCTCCCAATTCAGCAACTTGAGAACTGGATAAGGCATTGCTTAAAGCTGACTGCCGCAAGACATTTGGTCAACTTATAAGCTGATTTGTCATTAGTTGTAATTTTCTTAACTAGTGTGCTATAGTTTCACGGATATTATGGAATTTAACACTAAATGCATCATTGAGGTTTGTTTACTGAATTGTCTTGAGGGAAGTGGTGAAATTTTTTATGCAAATGTAGAAAATCGTCATGTTATTTCAGATTTAAAAGAAAAATATTACATTTTCATCTTGTAGCAGTTCACTGTTATTATTTCTTCACACTGTCTGTTAAAAAACATTAGTGTTTGCATTGCATTGTTCCTTTGCCTTTTCCTACCAGTCCTATTCCGAATCTCAAAGAACCCATGTGTTGCCTAAATTTGTGTTGTTTATGTTTTACATTGACACATTTCTTTTACATGTATTGTCAACATCTTCCTAGTGTTGGTTTAGAGTTTAGCTTGTGTTAATACTACTTCTTTTATTTTGGGTAAAAATAAATTCTCTTTTCTATTCTAATATTTTTTCTTTTTCAGGCTTTTCTAGATTTTAGATGCTCCGTGGTTGAAAGGCGTGCTAATTTTAAGCTGTCACAAGCACAAGATAGGTATCATATTGTTGAGGTATGCCAACAGTTCCTGGAAGTCAGTGGTCTTTGTCCAGTCAAAAACTCTCTGTATTGCTTAAAATTGATCAGATCTTTGTTTTCCAAATTCATAAAACCTGAAAATGATATGAGTGATAATCTTTGCTTGAGTCGTTGTCTAGTGGCTTATGGTTGCTTTAATTGTTTCTTCTCTAATGAATACAACTGGATCCACTGTGCTTCTCAAATAGTTGTATACCTCTGTGCCATACTATCTGTAATTGTTGCTAATGATATCTGTAATTGTTACTAATGATACCCTTTTTGGTCTTCTCCTCTCTTTTGTTTGTTTGTGAACTAAGGGTATTGTAGTGGGGCTTGATAATCTGGACAGAGTTATTGACATAATCAGGAAAGCTTCAAGTCATGCATCAGCAACAGCTAATTTGAAGTTAGGTAACTTCTTTGACCTCCTAATTTGTAACTTTATAATGCTTTGTTCCCAACTAATTTATTCCTCCATTTTAAGTTCGATTATACTTGTTGATAGTGCAATGTTTAGGAGGCACTGATTTTCCTCCTTGGATTATTCCAAGTCATGTTTGTTTACTATAAAATAAGTCTGAGGTGTGTACACTTTATTCACGGGTTTCATTTAAATCGTATTGCACATGCTTAGATCATGGCAGAAGGCTACTTTTGCACAAGTTTAGAGATTTTAAAGTAGCTATTTTCAATTTCTCTTGGGCTTGTGAAATCTGGATGCCTTAAGTGTAACTTCTAACACAACTTTTCCCCCATTTTTAAGATCTAACTTTTCATAGTTTGCACGAGATATAGCTGGTTGGATCTATGGGCAATACAAGAGTCCGTGCTGAGCTCCAGAGCTACTTCTCAGCCAATTAGCATCCATTTTAATTTGAAAGTGCCCAAGGCAAGGCCTGCTTGTGCATTTTAGCACATCTGTTGATAAAATTGTATCTCAAACCTGCAAGTTGTACATATCCTCGACGTTGGTTTCCTCCTATAGGGTAACTCAAATCTTCTCCATAATGAACCTTCCTTTCTAGCCTCCATCCAACCCCCCTCCAATAAAATAAAATAAATAAACAAATAAACAAAACAAAAAATGTCCATCTTCTTAGTAAGAAGGGAAATAAGAATTTGAGAAGAGAATCAAAGTCTTTTATAAGTAGAGAAATACAATGGCTGTATGATATTGTGGTGATGACTCAACAGTTTTTTATGAGTTGGCTGCTTTTGTGCTGCATTTAGTAATTCCATGTTCAGTCTCCATGGATGGTCTTATTATTCTTTAGCTCTTGAACTTAACTGTTCATTATGAATTTATGACTAGATGTCAGAAAATAACCTATCTTGAACTAAATTGTACATTATCACAGTTGGAAATTCTGAACACAAATCTTGACAAATTTTCCATGATATATTTATTTTCGAGTGTTGTTATCTATGTCTAATGAATCCAAATCTTGGTGTAGTTATGGCTGAGAATGCTAGTCGTTTCACCAGTCTAGTATATTTCCATGATAGTCTGCCGACAATTAGTCAATTACCTAAACCTATTGTAATTGTTAACTTGGTCAGCACATAGAAGCTGTGCAATTTCATCCATAGTCATTCTAAATCTGGTTGAACGCCCTCTTTTTACCAGTTTATATTTCATTGGACATCCTTTTATCACAGTACTTCCTTGTTTCATAGGAATGGCGTGGTTGAATTTTTCTAGTACTAGACTGGTTGACATGATACTTCACACATGACTTTGTATATTGAACACAGTGCCTTTGTGCAATTTTCATTTAGGATTTTGTAGAAGGAAAGTGGAGCTTTTGTAACAATTCTAAGTTTTTTTGTGGAATTATGGATGATTAAATTTTCTTCAGTGTGCAGCTGTGAAAAATACTTTTCGGAAAAAGAATATGGAGATTTATTTTTCTATGTTCAGGTATCCCTGGATTTGGAGGTTAGGTCCATACGAGACTCATACATATATGGCCACCCCACAACACTCGCATATCATATTTCAATTGAATTTGATGAGTCTCAGCTAAAAGAGTCTGGTTCCTATAAGGTTTTGTTGGATGAAAGATAATGAACATATGCATATATATATATATATATATATATATATATATATATATATATATATATATATATATATATTTGAAGATAATTCATATGTTATTCTTGCTACTCCCCTGCCCAAGAAGTACCTCAGTTGTCCTAGACATCGTATGCTATCTGTATCCAATTTTTTTTGTACTAGTACTTTCAACTTCAGAGTTGGAGTAGTACCTAAATAACAAGCATACACTACACAGGATTGAGCATGTTTCTCTACTGACAAGCTTTATTGTAATTCCTCGATCACATCATTTGAATCTTGCTTACTATTTAGCTCTTGTTTGGAGCTGCTGTAAAGTTTGAGTCTTAACATCAAATTGATGTGAAAGGCTGATTTTTTTTACCTGCAGATGACATCTGAAACCAATGTTGTTACTAATGTTAAATGTTGTTGTGTAGCCCCCTCCTAAGGTTGTACGCTTTATGATTTTAATAAAATACGCCACCATGTCTGGTTTTAATTAGACAAAAAAGAAAGAAAGAGGTGGTGGTTTAGCAGTCAACTCCAACCTTTATATTGGTTTTATCAAGTGGAGTTTTAGTTTTAAATCTAACAACTTAAGAGGCCTTTGAATTTTTTTGCAAGACTTCAACGTCTGAATCCACATTACTCCAACACCTGTAATTGGACAACTAGAAATGTTCGTTTTTTAGCCGATTGGTTTCTTAGATATGAGTAGATGGGGCAAGGAAAAACAAACAATCTGCCAGGATTTTTTTAGAAATTGTTTATTTGTAGGGGAGCTGTATTGCACTTCCATGATGTATCTGGTTGTTCCCTTGTTAATTGTCCTTTGAAATTGTGCAATTTGGGTGCACTATTGGATGAGCTATATATTTCTTGGTTGCTACTGTTCCTCTTATGGTGAATTAAATGATTAGATAACTGATAACATCTATGCTTGTTGGTTGATGTATAGTTCTCTTTTATGGTTAGAGTGATGTGTTGTGCTGCTACCATTTCTAGAAACCGTGTGTATCGTGCCACAAAGAGTATTTTATTTTTTTCAGTTATCAATAAAAAAATTCTTCGTTGCAGAGTTCAAATTGTCTGATAAGCAAGCAGAAGCCATATTGGATATAAGTCTTAGAAAGCTGACATCTCTTGAGGTGCTTCAGTATCTCATGACTTCTTCTTTGTCTAGATCACATTTTTATGGAACTATTTCTGTTATAGTGAGGGCTTTGTCTATGTTGTTTTCCAGAGAAATAAGTTTGTTGCTGAAGGAAAATCTTTGACAGAACAAATTTCCAAGCTACAAGAACTTCTGTCAAGCAAAAAGAAAATACTTGAGGTAGTTTTCTGTGGAGGTTCACTTCTATCTATTTGTTGTGTAGTATAAGAAGTTGAAGATATATTTTTGATGCATTCAACTCTGTTGTTACACTCATTAGGTGTAAAGCAATAAAGCGACTCCTTTGTCCCTTTTTCCTTCTGCATTTATTTATTAAAATAGGAAAATATAATGCTTGTGCTTGTCATTTATTTTCTGGGATGAAATTTACTTTTTTTCTTTCTGCATTGATTTATTAAAATTGGAAATAAAATGTTTATCGCTTATCTTCAGGGATAATTTTTTTTTTATAACTTTTTCTTCTCTGTGAATAGTTTTTAACTAAATATCTAATGATTTTACTTTTCCTGTTAGGCCGATAGTTATATTGTTGTTTGTCCTTTTGCTAGGCATTAATAGAAGTTTTGTTATATAATAGCTAACTGATTATCTTATAAATAGTTTCTTTTTTATTCTGATAGTTGATAGAAGAAGAAGCAATTGAAATAAAGAACAAGTTTTCTACTCCAAGGTGTTCCTTGCTAGAGGACACTGAAAGTGGCCTACTCGAAGAGATAGATGTTATCCCAAATGAAGAAATGCTACTGGTACTCCTGTGAATTGTTGATCTTCCAGAATTAATACTATCTGTATAGTTGTTACTCAGGGATGTTCCGGATTCAACTTTCAGGCATTTAGTGAAAAAGGCTACGTAAAAAGAATGAGGCCTGATACTTTCAATCTTCAAAACCGCGGAACTATAGGAAAATCAGTTGGGAAGTTGAGAGTAAATGACGTAATGTCTGATTTCCTCGTCTGTCGAGCCCACGACCACGTGTTGTATTTTAGGTATTTGCTTCTACTTTCAATTATATTTAACTTTTTCCTGTTGGCATTTCGTTTTGTTAATTAATTTTCAGCAAAAAAATATTTGTTGTGGCGTCAAAGCTTGTTTTTACCTTTAATTTCCATTTGGCCACTAAAAATTGTATTGTGAAGAAATATGATTCAGAATAAGTGCTTGTTGGTAGAGCTTTTTGCAGGTTATAAGCAGTGGGTCCTACGGAATGTGTAGATAAAAAGTGGATAAAAGTTGTGGGTCATACGGAATGTTCTGATAAAAATGATGTTTAACTAGTTCATAGGTGCATATAAGCATTTTCAAACGTGGTATAAGTTGGTATTGGTACCGATTAGGAAGTCAACATAACATAACTTAAATTTACTAATCTACGTTTGAAATCCTAATAGCACCATTACGTTTGCATACCCTAGGGAACCTTGTCAAGAGAAGAAAAAAATAGCCAACTCTGACCTATACAATTCCTCGCACGTTTTAATGCAGATTAGGTCTGAGTTACAAACCGAAAGACAACTTGAGGTTAGTTGCCACTGGTAATACAGATTGAGTGCAATCATAGTGATATAAGATACTGGACATAGTGGAGGAAGGGGTCTGGCTGGTTATTTTGATTTTAGAGAGAGAGTACAGCAACCAAAAAAATAGAAAAAAATGAAGAGGAAGAAGAAGAAGAAGAGGAGCTGTAGTAGACGAGATTGAAGATTACCAATCGAAGCAAGTATTTTATGTCTTATGAAGTGAAGTTTTTAGATGGTAGTAGGACACCCGGATATTAGACTTATATGCTGGTGTTGAAGCTTGAAACCAGTACAGAACCTAAGAACCTGCCTCAGGTAGATAAATATTGTCGCTGCCGAAATTGGCGTTGAGTGTCAAGAAATGAGAGATTGGAAGTATGTGAAATTTGAGACTGATATAATCACACCGAGAGAGGATGAACTTGCTGCCGAAATTGGCGTTGAGTGTCAAGATATGAGAGATTGGAACACCGAGAGAGGATGGGCTTGTGATCAGGTACTGATTTGGGCTTGCCTGAGCCTTATTACATATGAGAAGCTGGGTTTGCCATTTCTGCTGCACCTGTGGTTTGTTCTTATCCACATGTTGTCACTATCATCAATGTTTGAATGATTGTCTTTGTCCATGTGTGAATTTGATATTCATCTTCTGAATCTCACGTATTGGATTATGATGAATAGTTCATCATTATCATTCTCTATTTTCTATTTTGCAGCGATAAGGGAACAGTATACTCAGCTCGGGCCTATAGAATTCCCGAATGCACCCGTGCTGCTGCTGGCACACCTCTTGTCCAAGTATGTCTTACCCAGGAAAAAAGTAGCTGTTCATAATCTTCCCAAATATTTCTTTATGGTGGTTGACTTTTCTTTGTGAGCCAGATATTGTCCTTATCCGATGGTGAGAGAATAACTTCCATTATCCCAGTGAGCGAGTTTGAAGGAGACCAGTATCTTATGATGCTCACCATGAATGGTTATATCAAGAAAGTTTCTTTGAATTATTTCTCATCAATTAGGACAACAGGAATCATAGCAATTCAGCTGGTTTGTCCACTTCTTTGTTGCTTGAATTGTGCGTTGATGATATTATCATATAGCTTAAAGCCTTAAACACACCACACCAACTTACAGGTTCCTGGTGATGAACTGAAATGGGTAAGACGTTGCACCAATGATGATTTTGTGGCCATGGCCTCACAAAATGGAATGGTGATTCTGTGCCCTTGTGAGAATGTGAGTTAATTCTTCATCGTTTTTTCCCCTCGTGTGCTTCTTTTACTATATGTGTCTGATACATTAAGGCCTAGTCACTAAACACTGGAGTTCTAAACCTTTTTTTCCAGTTGAAATTTCACAAATTGGCTCAGTTGATTGCATCTTGTAGTTCTATGTGGATATAATTTTTTATGTTATTTAAGGGGGTGAGTATGCTTCAGGTCATTTGGTGAACTCTATTTATAGTACTCCCAAATCTTGCTGCTTTTCACTAATTGTGTGTTTATTTGTCTCAGATTAGAGCACTTGGAAGGAATACAAGAGGTTCCGTTGCCATGAGACTCAAACAAGGGGATAAAATGGCAAGCACGGACATAATTCCAGCATCTTTCGGCAAAGAGTTGGAGAAAGCCTCAGTAACACATCAGAACCAGTAATTTCTCAATCATTACACTGGAATTTTCTGTTGGCAATAGAACATTATTGTATTGATCTCCCATAACTATGTTTTTTATGCCTAAAATGTGGGCAAGCTTCCCTTGGTCTTAATTATGGAAATTTATTTAATTTTTGCTACTTATGAGTAGTCAGTATATGAATAATGAATAGCACCTGCATTTTTAGAGTGTTTATAATATTGCATTGGGCTCCCGTACCGGATTTTGTCTACATGCTTTTGTATCTAAAACCATCTCTCCTGATAATTCGTTCAAACAGGTGGCGAGTCCTTTAACCTTTCAAATTATTTCATGGTTGTGCAGAAATGCCCAAGTTGAAACCCATCTTTTCTTGATATCTAGTTCTATGATAGAAGGACAATAATATTTCAATATTGTTTTATATCCCTTCTTTTCAGATTCATTTTCTCATCTGCCACTTTACTCTCTGGCTTCAAATTATTTTAGTCTAATTATCTTCAAAAACAGAAGAAAATGTACAGGCACCGTCTTACTTATTTCTGCTTATGTCGGAGTACTATACTAAACTGCCACACTTGAAAAACGATTGACCTTGAAAATATATATTAATCACAATTTTGTACCTTTTTATTGTTCTTTTACATTTGTATAACTTCACGGGTTGGCAATTTTTGTGTTGCATTAACCATCTGGTTTTGAAACATTAGTTTGTAACTTGAAATGCAATTTCACTTTTGACAAACTGTTTGGCAAAAGAATCCAAATTGCAACTGGATGTTACACCTGATTTGAGGTGAAATGACCAATTTTTAAGTCTTATTTCTCTTAATCCTTGTCCAACTTCCAATCTCTTCTCTGGTAATTAGACACGTGTCAGTTGTCTGTACTGCTATGTTAAAGAGCTTCACTTTTTGCCAATTCATTGCTTGTACTGAGATCTGTATTATTTTATCTTCAGTGTATGATTTCACTGACTGTTCTTTGTTTATTTTGGAGCAGTGGTAGGGGCTTGAGTGGTCCATGGCTGTTGTTCATATCTGAGAATGGCTTTGGGAAGCGAGTTCCTCTTGCCAATTTCCGCATGTCACCATTAAATAGAGTTGGTTTAAAAGGTTACAGGGTAGGTTTCTTTCTCATCATCACTACATCAAACAAAACAGAAAAATAGACCAAAGTGGGAAAGATTAAAGATGTAGAACTCAATAAAGATGATTTATACCTCTGCCCATTTTTTTTTTCAGTTTTCATCTGAAGATCACCTGGTAGCCGTGTTTGTGGTTGGGTTCTCCTTAGAAGGTGATACATCCTATTATTTGTAATCTAGTTTAGTCACGTAGGAACATTATAGTAAACTAGAAATGAATTCTGAATGTTAACAGAAGATGGAGAAAGTGATGAGCAAGTGGTGCTGGTAAGCCAAAGTGGAACAGTGAATCGGATAAAAGTTCGGGACATCTCTATTCAGTCACGGTTCGCAAGGTATTATGGGTTATGGAATTGGCATTACTGTTCTCTGACTTGTCTTATTCCTTAGCGTCGCGTTTGGCGCACCGGATTAACCAAATAAGGAATTTAGTATAAAATTATAATAGATATTACTAGGTAGATGGTATTACGGTGGATTGTATTGTTTGATTTTTCATTTAAAAGAATGTCATTTACTATATCTTTTCTTATCCGGTCTAAATCCATCTCTACGCTCCGCATTATGTTATATTGTTTATAGTATGAATGGCATTCTTTTGAATGAAAACTCAAAGAATACTATCCTACGTAATACTATCTACCTACTAATATCTATTATAATATTCTAATAAACTTATTGTAAGGTCTAATTCAGTGCACCAAACGCAACCTAAATGCAGGCAATAATCTTGGTTTCTTCATTTTGCAAAAGAACTTAAATGGTCGACGAGGGATATCATTGTACACTTATCCTCTATTCAGCTAGAAAGACTAAGCTGATTTTATGACAGTTGTCATTTGCTCTTTTCCTGGAAATGCTTACCATTTTTGCTCTCGTCCCATGCTTTTCTTTTCCAGAGGAGTGATTTTGATGCGTCTTGAGCATGCTGGAAAGATTCAATCAGCTTCCTTGATTTCGGCAACAGAAACAGATTCCGAGGAAGTTGAGGTAGCTGTAAGCCTGTAGTGTGGAAGCTGGTACAATTAGCATAGAAATGTTGTTAAAGTATGTTGTTGCATAACAGTTTCCAGACACTGTATATAGATTTAATCCGTTTTCCTTTTTGACACTGATCTGTATCAAGTCACTCTTGTAAGCATTTTTTTTGTCAAAAGCGTGGTCTTATGTGACTATCATGTAAAAGCGCAATCAGAAGAGGTTTTCAATTCATGGTCTATCACACTTTCTACTTTCCACTGCCCTCCTATACCTTGTGTAATACAATTAATGGTCAATTTAGAACCCGGTGAAGTCCCATCTGGCTGCAAAGTTCAAGCCCCCCGATTACAGCTCGAAGTTCAGCTTCATAGTATGTACAACATCGATAAAACTCGTGGAAAATAGCAATAACGTCTCCCACAGAGGTTCTGAATGACTTCACCCCCTAGGGTTTCTCTCAATTTGACCATCTAAGTTTGATTTCTTCCATTTAACCGTGGTTTTCGCCCCATAGGATGTACTATTGGATGTCACATGCTTTTGCTATATCTAAATTCCCACGCCAATGCATATATTTAAAGAGGCCCTGCAACTCGTGTCAGCGATTTTATTTGTTTATTAATAATTCTGTAAGTGTACGGATCATTCAAGTAATAAAATGGATTATAAGCTTGAGTATTGTTTCCACAAGGATTTAGATAATTCGGTTGCAATTATACTAATCTTAATCGAATCTAATTAACTTTCGAAAAATGGTGTTTCAAGTTTAACTAAAATCTGAACGAAAAACAATTAAATAATTATAATTCAAATAAGTAAAAATTAGATTAATAAAAATTACTTTAACTTTAAGAAAGAAAAGAAAAGCGTACTAGGATTCTAAATTCACTTATACCAATTCCCTTTAATTCGAACAAATGAATTTGATAACAATATTTAATTATGAAGACCAATATTCATAATTTGTTTAACAATCCATCTCAAGTAGAATTAAATATATTCCTACATATGACCCGACTATATCTCAATGACGGATGCGCACATATAAGAATGCATTAGAATTTGTGAATACTTAAAGATCACGTAAAGCATAGCGGTATATCTCTATCCTCTATCAAACTCTATAATAATTGATATTATGTATAACCTATTTTCAATCTCTCAATGGTAAAATAAGCCACAAGAATTATACAACTATTGCACACATAATTGTAGATGAAGAGAAATCAATACCAATTATTCAGAATTAAAATCATGCTTAAATATCAAAAACTCGACTCAAACAATTAAAGGTTCATGATACAAATTTCATCATGATCCTAGCACTAAAAGGTTTACCTAACATACTAATAATAAGAAAACAGAGAAAGAAATAAAATATGGAAGCCATCACCTGGATAGGAATAAAATTTGAAAGAGAAGAAATCTTGATCTTAATCTTCGTTGAATTCTTGAGAAAGTAATTATTGATCTTTGTTTCTTGTTTCTCTTCTTGTTTTTCTCCCAAAAACCGGTCTCTGAATCGGCTCTTATCCGGCTCCTAAATCTCTCACATTTTGTTATGAATGAATAACTCATATTTAGTGCCCAAAAGGATCCCAAAAAATCATTAAAATTGCGTCCAAAAAGGTTTCCTAATTGGAGTTGAACAAAAAAAAGAATCAAAATTTCCCGTGGCCAAAATTTAGTCTCCCGGGCGATCGCCAAGATATGTAGTTTTGCTCTATGTATGCGTACTACAGTGCTGGGAGCTTGCCCAGCTTGAATTTTTCAATTCTGCACTTTTTGTCTTCCAACTTTGGATTTTGTCTTCTTTAATCCTCAACACTTTAAATAACTTCCAAAATGGTCCTTCAAGCTTCGATTGAATATAATTTGATCCTCATACTATCGAAATATCTTTCAATTTATTGCTATTTTCATCCATTCTTCTCCAATTACTCACAGACGGATCCAAAACTGAAATATAAACAATAATACACTAAATTAAGTAAAAATTCAATAAAATAACAAGATAAAAGTTTAGTTTAAATGTCTGAATCAATACATAAATTGCACTTATCAACTCGCATAAATGTAATCGCATTACAAACCCTCCATACAATTTTCAATGCTGTTAAAGAATATTTTGAAAATAATGATTTTAGATCATTGTTAAGTGGCTTTAAGTCTTAAGAACGATTATAAACTTGAAGATGAAAACAAGTTCGTGTGTGGGGTAAAGTCTCTTGCTCCAGCAAGCATGTTTGTCGGTGGAGCGAGAAGCGGTCAGAGGGCAAGCATGGTCTCACACGCTTTGTTTATTTGTGCAAAGTTCTTGTTATTTTTAAATTTATTTTTACAATGAAATCACTATTCAAAGATTGTGACCGTTGATATTATTGTATAAAAAATTTATAAATAGATTAATTCTTTGCTTTAAAAAAGATGTGAAAAACGATATTGTATTTTATGATATTTTCATTCATTACTTTCTTGAAAACTTGTTTTTATTTTATCGTTCTAAACACGAGTCTTCTCTAATATTGGATTTATTCTCCCAAATATTTCGAGTTGTCTTTATTTATGTACTATGCAAACAACATACTCCATTCTATTGTACTATGTTAGAAAAACGACGCAATAACATGCTTGAAACTTTGCAGTATTTCAAGAGTCTCCAACAACAGTTTGCTATAAATTACTCGCTGTTTAGTGAAAAACGTGGTGCTGCCAACTAATTACACAATTGTAATCTTCAACTTGGCATTTAATTAAATTTCATGCAAGGCACCAACTTATCAAATTTGTATCCTCTGGTCCCATTTACTTCATTAGCAAGATTATTGTGTGTATATATTATTGTAAGCACATGATGATGACATTTAAGTACTTGTATTGGACATAACTATACAATTCACAGTTGGACATTCCCATATGCCATGTACCAAAAATAAACATGTCATGGTCTTTACAACAAACCATACACCGTAAAACCGCATGAAATTCAAAGACTTGGGAGCCATTGTTTGCTCGGTACATTGGCCGCCCAGTTTACCAAAAGAGAATCAATCAGGGAATGCTATGTGAAAAATCCTTAAGCTTCTATCGAAGGCAGCTTCTACCAAATTTTACAGATGCGTGATAACAAAAATTATTTCTTATGAAACCCGGCACAATGAGGCTGGACTATTCAGGCCCCAGTTTTTACATGAAGAGTCATTTTTCTTTTGACCCCCATCCCATTTAAAAGAAAAAGAAAAAGACTCCAGTTTCTCATATGCTTCCAAGTTAATTTGTTCAGCATGAAGCAAATAACCCGAGCGAAGCTTATTTGTCCCTAAAATCCTCATTGTCCAATAAGTGCTCTTGCCACCCTCTTATCAGTCCTCGAAAAAAGACTACCTTAACTGAAATCAAAAATTGTTTGAGAAAGTGAAAAAGAATTACGGTGAGCTAACAGAATCTTATTTTCTGGCAACTGATACTTGTTACTGAACATTTTAATTCAATTCATATGCAATCTCTTTTGTCCCACGTGAGACAACGTGCTAACGTATACAATGGATAGAGTATTTTACCTGGAAGAGACGGCACTGATCCACATACTGTAGATTCCATGATCTTTCACTCTGTACAAGCAAATTCAAAGTTAGGACACGAGTTTACAACAAAGGGCATGACTTGAACAAATTGAAAAGAATTAAAATTTGAGGCAAATTATTCATGATAGGTAAGTATCATCTGCACTTGCAAACACTGAGCAACTGGACTCAAAACAATTGGAATGGGGGGCAATGAGCAAGCCTACTGCCAAACAGGCTCATGCTATGCCTCTACTGAAATACACGAGCCAAGCAAGATGATGACATTCACCCTAATATAGCAGTGCTATTTCATTTCATACAATACACTGCATTTATTTGATGATTACACACACAAAGCAGGTTCGTTGGTCTGGTAGCTTCATTTGCTTTAAAAAACGCGAATAAAGTAGTGCAGATAGTCAAGAACTGGTTCATTTATTTTTGTTCGATTAGTTTAACTAGTGTGCCTCTCTGAATTCTAGCATCAGGTGCTCTCTCTGTTTCTTTTTTCTTCATTTTTTTTTTTTCTGTTTTCTTCCTTTGTGGACAGAAATTCAAAGGAATTTAAAAGCTGTTGTGTGTTAATTATCTCTGCTTCTTACAGGATAATGAGTCCAGTTTCAACTCCCGCAAACCCAGACTATTCGTCGCCCTTCGCCTAGGGCACAAGGAAAAGTAAATTCTTACCACCTCTATAAATTTCGTCAATCAAAACAATTATAGGGTAGTCAATTTGTTGTAGAAGTTAATGGATGGCAATCTTTCAACATCTTCAAACTAAGCCACGTGAATCATTTTCCCCCACTTTGTTCGACATGTCACTACATCTTCTGAAAGATCAAATACGATCAAATCATTTGCGATCACATCCAGTCATATTAATTTGGTCTACCACTTCTCTTCTAACATCTTTTAAATATATAGCATCACTTTTGTGAATGGGAGCTTCCCTTTGTCATATTCGTCAACTTTTTAAAAGGTGAAAACTCAATTAGGGACATTATGCAATGGGAAGTGCAAAACTGGTTAATTCCTTTCTATCCAAAACTGATGCGATGAAAATGGTGTTGGCGGATTTTGTGAATATATGACTCCAAGAAACCGAATGAACTGAGGATGATATTCAAGCCGAGGCAAGTGTTGAACACTTTGTCCTTAAGTCAAATTTGTCCCGCAATTGTGGTATATGGCAATCGACTCCCAAGATACAACGACTTCCGCTTGTGTTTATAGCACTTCCAAACACAAGCACAACGAACCAGAAATGGTCTTTGTACTCCAAAGTGGAAATGAAATGAAAAACTAGAAATTCAAGCAACAAATACAAGAATTTTTTATTCAAGAATAATGAAATATGAGTGGATTGTTATGCAAATGTTTTCTGTATCAATTCTCTGTCAAAATGGACGTCCAAGGGTCCTATTTAACGTTGAAGATTGATTGAAAACGAAAAGGTATAGAACCAATTCATGCAACACTTCAAAAAGACATGTCTGTTCACGCAAACCTATGCGATCACATAGTTTTACTATGCTGCGATCGCAAGGTACAAATTTGAGAACAGAACTTGATCCAGTTTAACCATGCGATCGCAAGACTTTGTCTCCTGCGATCGCATAGAAGGACCCAAAACCATTCTGCTTAAAATTCAGGCAGGTTGCGATCGCAAGGTATTATACATATGCGATCGAATGGTCAAAACTTGACCCAAAATTGTCATTTTCCGCAATTTCTCATTCATTCGATAATAGTTTCGAGATGCCAAATATATCCTTCAATACATGCAAAGAAACCTGAATTCTCTTTCCGGGGGCGTTGCCCCCGAGCCCCCACGACCTAACCGGGCAGGTCGATCCCCGTTTCCCCGAAGCAGTGAAGTGGCAAACTATTTTGCCTAAACGAATTGGGTCGAGTTTGTATATTTTGGCCAAGTTGACACGAAGTCACTTAGTCAATTTCTCGACTTTTAAACCAATTTCCAACAACTGGCAAACACATAATGTAAGTGCATGGAGTAGGCTAAGAGAGTTTCTCAACCAAAAAAGGAAACGCTAGAAAACTGGGTGCAACATAGGGGAGCAAGAAAACACAGCGAATGCCATGATTATCCACTTACAAGTATCTATCATCTGGACTGATTTCAGGAAACAAATTGATATGAAAGCGAAAACCGTCAGGGCTTACATCTCGGCAAAGCAATCCTGCAAAAATAACTTATCAGTAAGTTATATTCTATTTTATGAGCTTCTACAAAATGATGCTGAAGGATGTACCTTTTCCTTCTGCAGCAAGGAGATACTCCTTAGCCATAGCTGGAGCAACCCCGAGAGTCATTGCTGCATCACTGGCACTGATCCCAGTTCGTAAAACATCAGGCTTCGATACCAAGGACCTGATCCTAGAAAATACCTACATGTCCAAAGCAGATCCTGATTAGGAGAACACATTGAGGAGGGAAAATCTTTCAGGAATTAAAACAGTAAGAGAAAAGTTACTATAAAGAACACGTAAATAGAACTGCACGTGCTTAAAACAATACCATTTCAAAAATATAGAGGATCAAAGTAAATCAATATTTCATCACTCACGAAATGTGTTGTGCACATATCGTGGGTACTGTACTTCAATCTTTGTTTTATCTGTGCTGGTTAAGGCTTGTCAAGTTCTTCAAAAATGTTTCTTTTTATCTATTTCTTTTCTTCAAATCTTTACAAAGATAAACCTTATGGAGCTATAAGCTTGTTTATTCTGTCATCTCATAAATCATTATTCTATTTGTTTCTGGTTGTCTCAGCTCCCACATAGCTCTCTGACTTGATTCCAGAATGAGCACATCAAATCTAATATTTATGAAAGTACCCACAAATGTAAACGAAACAAATATATGTACTCAAACATCTTAAACCATTTAAATGTAAAGGAAATAACCTCATCATCACTGTGGGTCTTATTCTGGATGACCATGACACCGCTATCAAATTTCCGAAGCATTACAGGGCTGTTCGAAGAGAAAAACTAGAACTATAAGTGCTACTATACTGGATTTGTAACAAGTTCACAAAAACACCAGATGATTAATGTGAGTGTTACATTATGTGTTATAAAAATCTCCCTTCATTATCACCCTAGTGGATTGACTTCAATGTGACATAGTACTTACGTGTCAAACTTTTCCCAGAGAGAGCATGCTTGTCTCAAATCATCAGGTGATATCAATTCTGTACAAGAACATAATGCTGTTATAATACCTAATCGACATGTAATAACTGAAAATACATGTATATATTTCCAGCAAAAAAAATGTGGAGGGAGAAAAAAGGAAAGATAAGATAGATAAATTACAAAATAAAACCTGTGCCACGGGCTCGATTGAAGAGGCAATAAATATCTATCAAATTAATCATTCCTCCAGCCCTCTCTAGTGGTTTCTTGACAAAATCTGCCAACTAAGAACCAATGGATACTGAGTCACAAATAGCCAAAGTAAGAACTTCCCCAAGTCCTATAACAAAAAATAACATCACCAGCAGAAACTATCTTCCTCAATCAAAGATGAAAATTATGAGGGGGAAATTCTTTCTACTTTATTTTACTATTTCTTTCTTTCTTTTTGACTGATTACATTTCAATTAATTTACAAGGAATTTGGGCAAGCTATTTATGAAGCAAAAAAGCTTAAGCTTACATAACTTTACTTATCTCTTTAAATCTGATGACATAGAGCACAAGGAACAAGGCAAAATAAAACTTTTTCCCTTGATTTTGGTGCATCATTATCTCAAACCATGAAGCACAGATACAAACACGGGTACATCAACATTTGTTCTTCAGTTTCCCCAATAGTACATTTGTTCTTAGGATCGTGCTATAGTAGAGAGTAAGGGCCCGTTCTCTTTGAGTTTTGAATTCATTTTCCGTTTTCTATTTTGAGAGTCTGTTTTAAAATTGTTGAAAATACGTTTGGTTTGTCAAAAACTATTTTTCAAAACAAAAAACTAGAAAACACGTTTTGTTCAAAAATTTGAGAAATTTTTTATGACAATTTATTTAATGAATTTGATTATTCAGTAAAATAGAATAATTTTATATTATTATATTATCAAGTAATATAAAATCTAACAATATTTTTTTTCGCTACAAAAATAAAATGCAAACAAATAATAAATTGGTAAAATAGGAAATAAAAAAATAAAAATTAATGACGTGGAATGATAATTTTAATATGTTTTTATTTAAATAACCAATAAGGACTTGAACTATTTTTACATTTTCAGAATTTTAGAATTTAATTTTTTAGAATTTTTATTTTTTAAGAATTTAGATTTTTTATTTTTTTATTTAAATAAATTTTGATTTTTCTTATTTTGAGTATTTTGATGTTTTCGGCTTTTCGCTAATAGCACAAGCTCTGGCAAACATACTTTTAGTATGGTGTTTTTGGAAACGCATTTTTGAGAACAAGGTAAAACTTATAAAGACGTTTTAAGTGTTATTAGCGAAAAGCCGAAAACTCCAAAATACTCAAAAAAAGGAAAATCAAAATTTATTTAAAAAAAAAATTCTACAAAATTGAATTCTAAAAAACGTGCAATTCATTTAATAAAGCTCTTTCAAACACACTCTTATTAGGAATGATCATCTTTTCAAGTGAACTAAATTAAGGTTGGAGAATTTTAAATGAATTACTAGTTGCAAGTCTATCTGGACATTTTAGCATGGATAAGACCATAATCCTAATGGGAGATAAGTCTTCTGGGCCTTCCCCGAAAAGGAATGCTGCTCACATTGTCTCTCAATTTCATACTTGTTAATTAGGTATAGCTAAGAACAGAACACTGAGTTTTATTCTCCACTTTCTATCCCACGGTCCTCTTGTTGTGAACTGCATGGACTTTCTCCTAGAGTTGCTGAAAACTGTTACAAGTCATGTTTTAGTAGTCGTGAATATATTTCTATTCACCCTAAGGCTGTGTTTGATTCCCCTTATTTTCCATGGAAAATGAAAATTTTCCACCAATTTTCCAGCTTTGGACTGTTTGATTGACAAAATTTTTCACGGAAAATGCATTTTCCTACCTATTTTCCTTGTTTTGTTAGATTGTAACTTTTTTTTTTTCCATGAAATTTTTTTTTCAAAGTTTCCCACTTTTGGCCACATTTTCCTTGTTTTCAAGGAAAATATTTTCTTTGTAGGATAGGAGAATTTATTTTCCATGGAAAATTTGTTTACCTTTTCCAACCCATAATTTCTTGGTAATTCATTTCTATGGAAAATATTTTCTTTCCATCCAAATTTTCCACTTGCAATTAAACACAGCCTAAGTTCCAAACCTATTAACGCTTCCTATGTTGCTACATGTTTTTTCAAGAAAACTTGCTAATTGCATGGACTACTTTTTACGATTGTGTTTGACCAGAAACATTTTAGTTACCTTTAAATAACACTTCAGAATCGTTATGGATTACTTTGAAATGTTCACCGGCTTGAAGAAAGACTTATATGTTCAGGTGGCAGGAAACTCAATACTGGGACCTTGTCTTTTCTCGTAGGCCGTAGCTAAGTTTTCTTGCAGCAATTCAGGCAAATCGATTCACAGGTAAGTCCTTTTGAAGTACTCGCTGTGTTCAATATCCGCGCTCAAAGTGGTTGGTAAATTTTATTTTGCGTGTCATAAAGCATAAAATCACAGCGACAACAAATAAAAATGTACCTGACGAGATAACTGCTGGTGATACAAAGCACCAGCAGACTCTTTCGTAACCGGAGAAGCAATACCAACACTCAATAACCAATCTTGCATCTCTTCCTTGGTACCCATGTCCTCATCGTTTGTTCCACTAGTCTGATTATTAGAGCCCGAGAGCAGCTTCAACCTCATCCTCTCAGCTAGCACCACCATCTCCTTAGCCTTGCTCTATTTTTTTAATAATATACAAGGAGAAGATTTTATTAGGGCAAAAAAAGAAGAAGAAGAACCTATGGCATCAAAGGACAGGTTTTGCTCCATTTTATAATAAACAGAAATTTTATGTTAACCATCAAATCACTGTCTTTCAGTTTCCATACACATTAAAAGGTATTGGCGATACATGTAGCAATTCAAAAGAATTCTAATTTTGACATTTCCTAGACCGTATCAGTACATTCAGTCAATCACCATAGCTAAGTAATTGGCAAGAACCTAAGCACTGGCCGTGCAATTTATAGCAATTGAGTAATTCACACTGAAAAGGCGTACAGAAATGTTCAGGTGATAAGTTTAGAACGGGAGCATAAATATAAAGCAACCGGCACATTGCATCCAATCCTTGTACCTTCCATCGAGATTATAAAACTACATTTCACATGAGATAAAGATTAGAAAAACGCGAAACCACTTCATACAACCAAAATTTACCATTTCTTCCTTAGTTAATCAATTTTCTCACGCTATGTTCCAAAACTAACACTGAACACGGGGGCACAGATAAATAATCTGCTAAAGTAAAATGTTAAATTCGATAATTGGGAGGTTGTAACATTTTTACATACCATGAGAGCATTCAAGTCCTGAAAGGCATCCTGCAAGCTCTTGTCGGTACTCTCCCACATCTCCTGCTCCTTCCTCAAAATCCCCGACACTCCGACCACTGGCATTCTCACAGCCAACGACTCCGAACTCTCCCTTGATCCCGACCCTGACCCGGACTCAGTAGCCGACCCACTCGCCTCCCAGGCCCGCCCTCTCCAGGCGTCCCAAAATTTCCCCAAAAACGAATCCGTGTCCATCTTTCCCCTCAATACCAACGTGATCACCAAAGATTTCAGTCCCTTTTCTGAAACCTGGCCCTCCGGGGTAGTTGAAACCTGGAATCGGATTCTTGGGCTGTGGAACATGGACTTGATCGATTTTTTGGTGGAGAAAATGTGCTGAATTGTGGAGAGGGGAATATATACAGCAGTGGTAATATTGGGGGTATTGGAATCTGACGGGAGCCAGAGGAGGCGGTGGGTGGTGAGAATGAGAAGGCCGGATTTTAGATGCGGGAAGGCTGAGAGCTCTTCGGAGATGAGGTCCACGGTGGAGAGGAGAGAACACTCCACCTCGCCGGAGTCCAGAACTGGGCGGCCGCTGGCCGTGAGTGTGGCCGCCGGAAGAAAGTTTCCGGCCATGCTCGGCGAATACTTCGAGCAACGAGTTGGAATAGATATAGATTCCGAAGGGAAAAAATGATTCACAGACGGGGGTGCTGCAAATAGTCCATTGACTTTACTTTTGAACTAGTATACTGCTTCATATAGGATCTATTACAAAATAAAAAATTTGTTAATAAAAATAATATCAATAAAAAAAAGTTTAATCAGCGTTCGAAAATTGAATACGTGAAGAGTAGTGTCAATCAACTTTGCTCAATTTTCATTAGTTTTTGGATCCAAATCAATCACTATTGAATTCAATCGACAATTATCTTTAAAATACTCGTAATCAAAACAATAAAAACGAAACAGATAACATAATTTCAGCGATAATGTAAATAAAAAAGAACAAAAATTTAGAGAAATATCATCAACGAAAGAAAAATTTAATCATATCATTATGGGCTTCCCACCGCAAATTTAATTTTGCAGCACTGTTTCGCGCAGAAATGTGTATCATTCACTAACAATTAAAAGATTCAGACGATGTGTAAGGGACGTCAAACCTCTTGAGACAAAGTCCCAACAAGGGGTGTTTGATTTATGAAGATTACAATAGTGACAAAGGATGAAAAAGCAAAACGAAATGCCTCCAAGGGGCACAAGCACACTAGAATTCGCTGTAAAGATATATTTAAGACTAAATAGAATGAAATTACATTTCTCTGTTTTTTCGAGAGTTTCTTCCTTTTTTCTTTTTTTTGTCATTCAATCTCCTTTCTTTTATACCTTGCCAAACGGTTTTACCACACGTTTTCCTTCAATCTTGCATAAAAACTTCTCATCGCCCAGTTTCTTCCCCATCACCCAGCAACCACCTCGTCGCTCAATAACTGCCCATTCCTTCCATAATGATTCAACTGTTTGTAACTTACCCATGATGATTCAACTTCTTGTAACTCCTTTATGATAATCCAACTGTTTGTAACTCCCTCTATGATAATTCAACTGTCCTGACAACGTGGGAAAAGTACTAAGAGAAGGAGAAAAACTGCTTATGAACGGTTACTCTTATGCAGTGATTGATCGTTCTAAATGCCCAATGCCCTGGGCATTTCTGATCTGGCCGATGTCCACTTTGGGCCCTACCTGGCTTGGATAATTTCCATTGGGCCTATATACCAACTTACCTAGGCAGCCATTGGGCCTGGACAACATATATTTCTAGGCATATATGCTTGGGTACTTTTTATGGACCTATATGTACAATTTTTCTTATCAACAGTTACCCCCCAATATGGCTTAATTAATATAATCACTTTATTAATTAGCCATATTCACTTGGTGGCGTTTCATCTTCTGAAAGAAAAAATGTTTGGCGCCTGAATTCCGAAATCCTAAGAACACGATCCATATAAACCCCAAAAAGGCGTCATTACCAATAAACACGTCTAGCCTCCATCACATCGCTGCCCTTTTCCTCCCTCTATAAAAAAGACACTATTCATTTTTTCTTTAACTCTCACTTACCTTCCTAAACTGATTATCTCTCTTGCAATCCTCTTGTTCATTCGCTGAAACCATGTCGACGTCCAGAGCTTCCTCCAACAATAGCATTACTTTCGAAGATTTCCAGGACCTCCTAACCAAACCTTATGTAAACCCATCAAATCTTCTACCCTCTAGGCCGGATATGAACGAGTTCTATTTGGGCCCGTCGTTCAGGAATGCAGACTCTATTGGGCGACTGGCCACAGCCCAATTTTTTCCTTGTACCCAAGGACCTCCTTTCTTGGACCCATTCTCGTTGAAGCCAATCCGCGAGAAAAGCATTCGCACATGGCCTAAATCTGATACCACCTTCCGCCTCTGGCATGCGCGTATGATGAAGCATGCCCCTACGAAGGTGCTTTTTGATCGTGCTAGGATTTCTGATCTTTTGGAAATTGCCACACGTCCCCCGCTATATGACCCAGTTCTTTTCCCAATCGCCCTAAGCTTCTGGTCTTCTGAGTACAATACCTTCATTTTTCCTCTTGGTCCAATGTCGGTTACTCTAAGGGACGTTGGTGCTTTGGTCAATCTTCCTCCTCTGGGCGATACCGTTTCTCCTGCTCTATTGATATCCTCCCTCGCTCCGAAGTTTGATAAGAAGTTTACGGACTCCTATTCAGGCATGCAAGAGCTTTATGAAAACACGGGCAAAGATCCCACACATGCAGAGCGTGTAGCCTTCCTCCAAGTTTGGCTGTGTAGGTACATTCTTTGTGTTCCTAGTCTTAAACCTTCCATGGCCTATTTGCCCATCGCCCATGAGTTAGCTCTTGGTAGGTCTTTAAATCTCTGCTCTCTGTTTCTGGCCGCCTTCTATAGAGGTATGGCTTACCTTCAACATCAGCTTAGGACCAATGCTTCTCCTACTGGAAGTGGGCCTCTTTGGCTCGCTCAATTGTGGTTGAGAGCATATTTTCCACAACTTGGTGTTCCTTCAATACCTCCTAGGCCGGTGAGTTGTTACGGGTTAGTTATCAACCAATTAGCTCATGTTGATATGTCTAACCGGGACGTTTTCACATTCTTTTATAATTTAAACTCAATTCCCTCTTTCTTTCCTTTCTCCATTCATCAAGTCCCAGTCTATGTCCAACCTCCTCTTAGTTTGAACGAGGTGAGTAATGTCTTGCCCGTTTGGGTCCAATACTTGACTGGGCGAGAATTGTTTCATGACATTCTCACGGGCACCAATGCCAAGGCTGGGGTCGAGGTCTATGCTCCCCAGTTCTTTGCCCGACAGCTTGGTTTTGGCCAAACTTGGCCCCTTCCTCCTTGTTACTCAAAGAGTTTTCAAGAACGTTTCCATACCATCACCAAAGTGGAAGCACAAGCTATAGATGAGCGTAATGCTTCCCTAATGAACGGGTTCTCTTTGGCTCCTTTCAATCCTACTTTGGCCGTTCATCCTCTTTTTGAACAGTTTTGGCCTTCGGTGAAACGTAGGTTCTTCACTACCAATGTCAACCATGCATTCCACATACTTGAGGGGTCAGGGTCTTCTAGAACTTCCATTTCTTCTACTCCGATTCCTATCCCTGCTGTGCCCATATCCATTAAACAACCTGCTCCTTCGTCCTCTCCTACAAAACCTTCGACGGTGCGTACTAGACGCTCTACTGCAATTTCTACCCAATCCAGTTCTCCTCCAGCCCAAACTGGGGTTGCGAGAAGTGCATCCAGCCGTAAACGGCCAGCATTGGGCCCATCAGATCAGCCCGGTGATGAAAGTGATGATGATGATGATGCTCCTCCTCTGACCAGGAGAAAGGTAATATGATTTCTCTTCATTTAAAGAACACTTTAGTATAAATATTGATATTCTCTTTGTATTTTAAATCAGAAGGGGATCACTTCTCCTTTGAAAGATTCTACGGCACCCGACCCCTCAATTCTTCGGTCTTCCGAGTCATCCGTCGAAGTGGATTTGCCTGAAGAGGGATTTGGAGACCCAACTGCTTCGATCGCCCAGACAGTCGAAGAATCTCCATCATTTCAGGGCGTTTCCCCTCCAGGTGTAGAACCGGATGGTAACGTGTTCATATAATTATAACTTTTTCCAATTCTACCATTCGACATGGCTTTACTCTTGAATCACCTATCATCATTCGTTCCTTTGCAGAAGGACCAATCAGTTTGCCGGTTGTACCAGAGCCAGCACGCTCGGATAAGGGTGACTCCTCGCAGGCGGCCAAATCGCCCAGTGGCACACTTCCCCCTTCTTCTTCCACGACCACTGACGAGGTAATTTTCTTCGATTTCCTTTACTTTACTTATTACCACGAAGACACTAAGTAATTGTTTTTTACCTTTACAGGATGCTGATACCATCTTGTGCTCTATTCAGGACCTGTTTACGTCATGGGAACAAGTGAAGGCTAGTCAGACCGCTCGTTCATCCTCGGCCAGTCGTCCTTCTTCTGCCTCTGGTGCTTTTTCTATAGAGAACATGAACATCCTTAAGCAGGCAGTACTTGAATACACTTCTTTCATGGACATGGATATCTCACACGCCAGTGTTGCCAACCACCGAGATAAATTTGAGCGTCTAAGCCACCAAATGGCTCAAGCACTTGAGCTTCCTTCGCTCAAACTCTCCACGGATCTCAAGTTATCTTTGAAAGTCATTCATCAGGAGATAAGCGCGCTGTTGGCCAAAAATGTGGAGCTCAAAGCCAAGAAAACTCAATACGTCGATGCTATGATCGAGAAGGAATCCCTTCACCAGCAAATCGATCAAGCCAAAAACAATCTGAACGAGATTTCTTCCGAGGTCATGGTTGAGGATTCTTTGATGATGAGTTTGGCTTCTCAGATGAAAGAAATTCAAGAAAAGATGGACGACTGTAAGGCCAGGCTGGCAGCCAAGAAGCGCAATGCTTCACAGGAAGTTGAACGGGCTAGATCCTTGCTTGAGCGTTATTCAGGTCTAGAAGTGGACGATGGGATTATGGAGGAACTATCCGCCGCTTCTGTTCAACAGCGCGATGAGTGGGAGAAACTTAGGGAGCAAATGCGCTCTATTTGGGGTAGGATGTAATTAAGATTTTAAGGTTTTAAGGACAACTTTTGTTTTATCCAATCTCCCTTTTGTAATGGTAGCCACTAATGGCAACCAAATTATCTGATGAAATGAATGGCTTTATTCGTTTATAGAATTGTGTCCTTTAATGTTTAAACCTCTAATCGCTCAAAATCCCAAACTGACGGAACGTACTTCTTTAAATATTTGCCATTAATAGACCTCATGTGCCTCATCCCATCCAAATTTTCTAAATGATAGGCCCCATTTGGTAACACATCTTTAACTCTGTATGGTCCTTCCCAATTTGGTGACCATTTCCCAAACCTTGGATTACTATTATCCAATGGGAGTATTGTTTTCCAGACCAAATCCTTCGTGCTAAAACATTTGGCTATAACCCTTTTATTATAATACGAGGCCACTTGTCTTTTTTGAATTTGCAACCTATCCAAAACGCTCAACTTTAGTTCGTCCAATTCTAATAAATTCTGAACAAGTAGTTCAGTATGCTCATTTTCATCTATACTATTTTGCAAACGTATTCTGATCAATTGCACATTAATCTCCATAGGCAGCATTGCTTCTTGCCCATAAGTTAACTGGAAAGGAGTCACTTTGGTACTAGATCGCGGGGAAGTTCTATAGGTCCATAACGCTCTATTCAAGCATTCATGCCAACTTCTAGCATTTTCGCCTATCATTTTCCTTATGATACTCTTTAAAACCTTATTTGACGATTCCGCTTGGCCGTTGGATTGGGCGTAATAAGGTGTAGAGTTTGCCAACTTGATTCCAAACTCGCTCAGAAATTCTTTTACTTGACTCCCATTCAAAGAAGTTCCATGATCCATCACTACAGTTTGAGGTATCCCAAATCTATATACGATGTGATCACGAATGAACTCTATGACACTTCCTTGGAAAATTTCTTTTAAAGGTATCGCTTCTACCTATTTAGTGAAAAAATCCGTAGCGACTATTACAAAGGTGTGTTGCTTGGACGATGGTGGGTAAATTTTTCCTATCAGGTCTATCGCCCAACACTTGAAGGGCCATGGTTTAATAATAGGTACCATTTCCCTTGCTGGCCCTCTTTGTATTGGGCCATGTTTTTGACACTCCAAACAACTTTTAGCATACTGAACGCATAACTCGCCCATTTTAGGCCAATAATACCCACTCCTAATGATCAACCACCTCATCTTTTGGCCGGCTTGATGTGCTCCACACACTCCTTCATGCACTTCGGCCATAACCACTTTAGCTTCTTGCAAATTTATGCATTTCAAAAGTATACCATCTGAGCGTTTCTTATATAATTCTCCCTCAACCAGCAAATAGTTCAGTGAACGTAATTTTAACTTCCTATCGCTCTTCTTATTGGGTTCTTCCAGGAATTTTTGTATTTCTTCTCTCCAATCCAATGCGTCTCCATTTTGTATACAATGTACATTAAACTCCTTCGCCCTTCGTTGAACTACGGGCAATATCGTTCCATACTCGTACGCAGAATCGTTATTTAACATTTTTGAATAACCTGATGCCATTTGGGCCAGCTCATTTGCCAAATCGTTATACATCCTATTAACGTATTGAAGCTCTACTTGGTCGAACTCGTCCAAGAGCCCTTGAGCGATGCCATATTGACTTATGACAGAATCACTTTGGCATTTGAAATCGCCATTCAATTGATAAATTATTAGTTGAAAATCACCTCTGATAAGCACATTTTTCGTCCCCAAATCTAATAATAGTTCTAAACCGAAAATCAACGCTTCGTATTCGGCTTGATTATTAGTGCACATTTCAGTCAGGGTGAAAGCAAACTTGTAACAAACCCCTAGTGGGTTTATTAGCACTACCCCTACTCCTGCACCTCTAGCAGTTTTTGAGCCGTCAAAGTATAAAATCCAGGGTTTTAGCTCGAGCGAATTGACTTCTAATTCAATTTCTTTAGGCACGTCTAAACATGGATGATCGGCCAAAAAGTTAGCCAACGCTTGATTTTTTACCGCCTTTTGTGGTATGAACTGTATTTCAAATTCTGATAATGCTAAAGTCCAAAGACCAATCCTTTGATGCAAAACAGGACGAGAGAACATGTACTTGACTAAATTTACTTTAGAAATTAAGTAAATAGTTACAGGCCGCAAGTAAGCCCTTAATTTAGTACATGTAAAATATAGAGCAAGACATAATTTTTCAATAGCAGAATAATTACATTCATATGCAGTTAGTCATCTACTAAGATAATATATCGCCCTTTCTTCTCCAAACTGGTCGTCTTGGGCGACTAGTCCAGCTATTGATTCCTGCTCGGCCGATATATAAACTTTCATTGGCCGCCCTTGGATAGGTGAAACTAACACTGGTGGGTTTGATAGATATGTCTTCAGGCTATGAAAAGCCTCTTGATGTTCTTCCTTCCAGACGAAGTCGTCCTGATTTTTCAACTTTAAAAGAGGCGAGAAAGCTTTCGTTCGCCCTGCACAATTAGAGATGAAACGTCGTAAGAAATTCACTTGCCCAAGGAATCTTTGCAATTCCTTTTTGTTCTTAGGTGGTTTAGCCTCTAAAATGGCTTTTGCTTTATTTTTATCAAGTTCAATTCCTCTTTCATGCACTAGGAATCCTAGGAAATTTCCTGCATTAACACCAAATGCACATTTCAACGGGTTCAATTTTAATTTATACTGTCTCATCCGTTCAAATGAACGTTTCAATTGTTGGAAATGGTTTTCTTCTTTCAACGATTTAACCACTATATCATCAACATAAACTTCAACGAATTCTCCTATCATGTCATGAAAAATTAGATTCATTGCCCTTTGATAAGTGGCTCCTGCATTTTTTAAACCAAAGGGCATGACCACCCATTCAAAACATCCTAGAGCACCTGGGCATCTGAATGCAGTTTTATGTATATCTTCTTCAGCTATATAAATTTGGTTGTATCCTGAATATCCATCCATAAAGGAGTACATCACATGTCCGACAGTTGAATCTACTAAGGAATCTACCGTTGGCATTGGATATTCATCTTTGGGCGTTGCCAAGTTCAAATTTCTGAAATCTATGCAAACCCTAATACTACCATTTTTCTTTGATACAGGCACAATATTAGACAACCATTCAACATATCTGGCCGTCCTGATAAAACCTGCCTTTAATAATCGTTCTATTTCTTTCTTTACCTCGGGCAATACATTAGGAGCAAAACGTCTGGGGGGCTGCTTATGCGGTTTAAATTGTAGCTTAGTTGGCAGTCTATGTTCTACCAAATTTTTATCTAAACCAGGCATGTGTTCATATTCCCAAGCAAAACAATCTCTGTATTCTTTTAACAAAGCAATTAACTGGTCACTTACCTCTTTGCTAAGCATCTGACTGACAAACGTTGGGCGATATTCTCGTTCATCTCCAATATTCACTTTCACCAAAGGATCTTGTGCTTGAGGGTGCCCAGTCTTCATGACTCCTATCACATCGTCGTCCAAGCTCCTCCTAGTGATGTCTTCTACATCCAAACAATCCACCTTATTCACTTCTCGGCCAATATTCTGTTCTAACTCGAACACCGCTAATTTGTTCCTTAAAATTTTTAAAGCCGTTTCGTTTTTTATTTCTCCTTCGCACCTTTTCTCAAAAGCCATTGACCTGGCTTCAACATCCTGAAGGCTAGACACCTCCTTCAACATTTATTGAATATCTTTTTTGCCAATCATTGGCTCTTCAAGGGTCACTATGTTTGGCCTCATTTGATCGAACATTTCAGTAAATGCATCTACTGATAATGGCTCCTCGCTCTGCGCGATGATCCGAGTTTCTTCACCATCTTGGACTACTCTCACAGGCCCATAATTTCCCTCATACATGAACTTTTCGATCGAGTTTGCTTCTGTAACAAAAGGTCTATGATCTGCTTGCACCACTTCGGCCTCATCTTTATCATTCCAAAAAACTAGACATTGATGGAGTGACGAAGGTATACAACGATTTCCATGAATCCAATCTCTTCCTAACAACACATTGTAGCTAGTCGGCCCGTCTATTATAAAGAATACTGTAGTTTTGGTGATAGTTCCTACCGTCACGTCTAAAGGCATTACCCATTTGGCCGAAGTCGCCCCGCCATTGAAGCTCGTAAGAATAACTTCAGTAGGGATCAAATCGCTCTCCATCTTTGCAAATTTCTTTATCATTCTGGATGGAATGGTATTAATAGCGGCCCCATTATCGATGAGAACTTTGGCTACAGGGATGCCATTGACTAGAGCCTTTACATATAATGGTCTCAAATGTTTGGTTAAATTGGCCGTTGGCTTCTTAAAGATGACCTTTTCAGTCGCCTCTATCTCCACTTCTTGTCTCCCATCATCTTTTGGACCAAATTGTTGTGTCAGGTTCACGTGCATCATTTCGCATTGATCTTCCGTGCCGGACTCTTGAGTTTCTATGTCATTCACTTCCTCCCAACCTGTAGGGGGTGGCAATATCATTGGAGGTGGTCCATACTTTTCAGAACGTGGTACCCTCATTTTTCTCTTAGGCGTCCCGTATAACACGTAATAATCAAAAGACCGCCCAGATGGCTCACCCAAAAAATCTACTTCTCGGACACCTTCTTGATACAGCTGCTTTAGCAAATTGTTATATGAAACTCCTCTTTTTCTTCTTTCTGATTCTAAATCAATCTCTTCTTCCACATCGGTCAAGCCATCATCTTCTTCTTCTTCTTCTCCACAGATACCTCCAGAGGTTTGCCCGATTTCTCCCTCACATTCCAACGTGCATGCTTCCTCCCCCTCATCGTCTTGTGGCTCCTCATCCCCTTTGATTTTAAACTCATTGGCGAGCAAATAGTTATTAGCCAATATTGGGGGCAAAGAACCAAATTGAATGGTGATGGATTGTCCTGGATCATCTTCATCTTCGTCTTTGCTGCGTCTTTCAAATTTCGACCTACCAGAAGAATCTTCCGGCAATTCTTCTATTGAATCATTCACATTATGTTCTCTCTCGTCTTCAAGCTTTTCCTTAACAACAGCGTTGGAGAAATTGGGCAATTTGGGACGTATCACCTCTTGTTGCTGCCTCATCATTCGTCCATAATTTCTCTGACTTACTATAGAGACCCAAACTTCGATGTTCATATTGTAGATGAATATTATGATCAAATCGAAATATGTCTGGCCGAATTAATTAAAGGAGATGCTTATACATGCCCGTTAATAATTAACTCAGGGGCAACGGCGAAAAATGAAGCCCTGAGAGATACAAGCAAGAAAGCCAGAACGTTTTCGTTCGATATAACCAAGGCAGATACTATATTTGATAGATTGTATAAAGACAAACAAATAAAACTGAGCGATAAGCACAAATTGCCAAATCCTGAGCAAGTTAAGGATAAAAAATATTGTAAGTGACATAATGCATGGTCTCATACGACTAATAATTGTTTGGTTTTTCGGCATGTATTACAGGATGCCATTGAATCAGGGCGAATCACTTTTGAAGCTAAAAAGAAGATGGCAGTGGATGAGAATCCTTTTCCGCGGCCACTAGGAGTGAATATGTTGTCAGCAAGTTTCAAGAGTGGTTTACCTAAATTCAAATTAGTAGTTGATAATGGAGACGAAGATCTTGAACAGCATCCCAGTGTGTTCGAACGTCTCAAAGGTAAAGAAGTTGAAAGGAACAACAAAGTGTTGTGTGCTAGATGTAATAGAAAAATAGATGAAGATTAGGAGAAAATGGAAGTGTGGGGGCGTCATAATCATCCAAACGTGACCAAAAATTTCCAGCCTATCCAAGGACGAAGGATATCAAGGTCTCCTTTTGAAAGACAGGTCAGGCCGATGTATGACGGCAGGCTGATGTACAACAGCAGGCTGATGTTCAACAGTAGAACGTTCAGGCCACAGCCCCATCGATCGAATGTATGGCACTCATTCCAATACAGTGCGGGAAAGGTGATACCCTTTGATCAAATGACGAGGACACAGCAAAGACGTCATCAGAGAAATTATGGACGAATGATGAGGCAGCAACAAGAGGTGATACGTCCCAAATTGCCCAATTTCTCCAACGCTGTTGTTAAGGAAAAGCTTGAAGACGAGAGAGAACATAATGTGAATGATTCAATAGAAGAATTGCCGGAAGATTCTTCTGGTAGGTCGAAATTTGAAAGACGCAGCAAAGACGAAGATGAAGATGATCCAGGACAATCCATCACCATTCAATTTGGTTCTTCGCCCCCAATATTGGCTAATAACTATTTGCTCGCCAATGAGTTTAAAAGCAAAGGGGATGGCTTCAAAAGTGATTCGCCCTGATTCAATGGCATCCTGTAATACATGCCGAAAAACCAAACAATTATTAGTCGTATGAGACCATGCATTATGCCACTTACAATATTTTTTATCCTTAACTTGCTCAGGATTTGGCAATTTGTGCTTATCGCTCAGTTTTATTTGTTTGTCTTTATACAATCTATCAAATATAGTATCTGCCTTGGTTATATCGAACGAAAACGTTCTGGCTTTCTTGCTTGTATCTCTCAGGGGTTCATTTTTCGCCGTTGCCCCTGAGTTAATTATTAACGGGCATGTATAAGCATCTCCTTTAATTAATTCGACCAGACATATTTCGGTTTGATCATAATATTCATCTACAATATGAACATCGAAGTTTGGGTCTCTATAGTAAGTTCCTTTGCTAGAATTTTTCATTTGTTCTTCTTCCCTTATCAAGCGCTCATACCTAATCACATTGGCCGTTAATTGGAAGAGATCAGGAAACTCCCTATCCTGAAATTTCTTTTTCAAGTCGAAACTTAAACAACTCTGAGCGATCTTGACAAACTCTTTTTCAGGTAAGGGCACGAAGCATTTACTCCTAGCAGTTTTAAATCTTTGAAGGAAAACTTCCGCCCATTCAGTTGGCATTTGACGTAAATTCGCCAAATCGGCCAACGTAACTTCAGATTCTGTTTTATAGAATTGAGCATGGAACAACTGCTCTAATTGTTGCCATGTCTGAACAGAGTTTGCTGGTAAATTAATGAACCATGAAAAGGCTACCCCTGTTAGCGAACTAGGAAACAACCTTATTTTATGATAATCACTTACTTCACCACATTGCAGTGTAAATCGTCCTACATGTTCCAATGTCGAGACTTCTCCTAAACCTGTGAATAATGAAAATTCTGGCACTTTATATCCTCTAGGCCATGGGTAGGCTTGATCTATCCAATCGGGATACGGTTTCCTATAGGTCGGTCTAATGAAAGGACGCATTCCAAAAGCCATCTGATCTTGCATTATCTCGGTGATTTGATTTCTTAAAGCCATGTTAGGATCGTACGGGACTCCTATAGGTTGATTCATTGGTGGGATCATTTGAGGTCTATTGTTTAACCCTGGGTTCGTGGCCAAATTACCATTATTCAAGGTATTATTGCCATTTACTTGGACATTTGCCCCTTCGCTAACACGTGTTGCGTTTTGTCCTATATTCGGCATATTTTCTCTTGCATTCGGGCTACCCCCAAGTTGGACGATCCCACATTATGACCACTCAAATTGGCCATGCCGCCTCCACCCACATTTGACGTCGATGGTATAAAAGGCGTTTCTATTCCCTGACTAGGATTTATGGGGTTCATTGTCGGTGAATTGTGCCCCACAAACGTCCTGGCTTGGAAATGATTCCCTATATTTGGCAAATTTGGTTGACATATCTGGCCTACTAGCCTAGTTATAAGTTCATTTAAAGTACTTAATTGTTTGGCCATGTTGTCATAATGCACATTTTCAGTTTGAACCAATTTTTCCATATCATGAACATTTTGCAGGCTTACCTGTCCCACGACGTCTTGTGTGAGTTCGCCAAGTAATGCGCGCATGGTTCGTGGACTCAATTCCGTCATCGGTTCATAACGGCTTTGATTTTGTCCCTCCGTTGCTGGTGTATTTTGCTGTTCTTCATATCGCTCGATCACGGATTGAATTCGCTGGCCCGCTGGTTCCTTATCTGAGTTCTTGTGAGGCATATTATTCCACTTTCTTGTATCTTCTAAACACCAACAGTTATCCCACTGGGCGTGCCAAATTGTTTCGCACAGAAATGTGTATCCTTCGCTAACAATTAAAAGATTCAGACAATGTGTAAGGGACGTCAAACCTCTTGAGACAAAGTCCCAACAAGGGGTGTTTGATTTATGAAGATTACAATAGTGACAAAGGATGAAAAAGCAAAACGAAATGCCTCCAAGGGGCACAAGTACACTAGAATTCGCTGTAAAGATATATTTAAGACTAAATAGAATGAAATTACATTTCTCTATTTTTTCGAGAGTTTCTTCCTTTTTTCTTTTTTTTGTCATTCAATCTCCTTTCTTTTATACCTTGCCAAACGGTTTTACCACACGTTTTCCTTCAATCTTGCATAAAAACTTCTCATCGCCCAGTTTCTTCCCCATCGCCCAGCAACCACCTCGTCGCTCAATAACTGCCCATTCCTTCCATAATGATTCAACTGTTTGTAACTTACCCATGATGATTCAACTTCTTGTAACTCCTTTATGATAATCCAACTGTTTGTAACTCCCTCTATGATAATTCAACTGTCCTGACAACGTGGGAAAAGTACTAAGAGAAGGAGAAAAACTGCTTATGAACGGTTACTCTTATGCAGTGATTGATCGTTCTAAATGCCCAATGCCCTGGGCGTTTCTGATCTGGCCGATGTCCACTTTGGGCCCTACCTGGCTTGGATAATTTCCATTGGGCCTATTTACCAACTTACCTGGGCAGCCATTGGGCCTGGACAACATATATTTCTAGGCCTATATGCTTGGGTACTTTTTATGGGCCTATATGTACAATTTTTCTTATCAACAAGCACATCATATAATTTTTGGATCTCGACACAAGACATGGTTAAGAGGAGATTTGACGTAACATCACAAAATAGACGTCAACTCTACATTTGTGTAGACATCAACTCTACATTTGGATCTTCCTAAGTGTAAAGTGGATGTGAGATGCCAATTAAAACACACGCATATTGTCCTCATCTTTTCCAGCAAATCCAAAATAATGCTTCCACCACCTAGCCAACCTTGTTATATTACACTAAGACCACATAAGCCCATACATTTTTTTTTTTTGATCGGAAATGTAAATATAAATAAATCGATCAAAGAAATGTACAAATACACCAGGCATACCTGTGCTAGATCCAAAACCCAACTGGGAAACACAAAAACTGATGCCCTAAACAGCTGGCATCACCCACTAAACAAAGACACAACAAAAACCGCAAAGAAGTCGAAAAAAAAGGAGAACAACTATAATACAGAATCGAAACTAATCAAAACATGAGGATACAAAGAGAACAACACTTTGTATACATGTGTTTTGATTTTCTTAACAACTGTAACTGGGTTGGTTTGAACATTTTCAAAAATCAGTTTGTTCCTAGCCATCCAAAGAAGATAAACAGTGGCTGCAAATGCTACTCTCTTCGCCTTGCTGATCCAAGTAGTCCCACGCCCTTCTTTTCTGATCCATTTGAGCGAGCTAGAGATAGTAGACATTGATCTGGAAATGCGTAACCAATGTCTAATGGAGGCCCACACTACCTTACCGAAACTGCATTGGAAGAAAAGGTGTTCCTTAGATTCGATCCCAGCAGAACAAAGAACACAAACACTGCTGATTTCCTTGAAGTTAAGCTTATCCTTGGTAAGCAATTTAGATTTAACTGCCAACCAAAGGATGAAAGAGTGCTTAAGGGATAAGTAATTCGTCCAAACATCTTTAGCCCATAGTTTGAACGGCTGTTTTACCCAGAAGTAGTCATATGCCGCTGAAAACCGAGGACCAGCCCCTGAATTAAGAAGTTCCAGCCTGCTCATAGCCCTCTGATCGTGGCCTTCAATGAGATAAATCTGATCCTTTATAGCCCAAATTCGTTTGAGAAGAGGTGAGTCCGATTTTTTGGGAATCCAATCCCACACCGAGCATCCTTTAAGATAAACCTGATGGACCCACCGGACCCAAAGAGAATCTTTTTTTGCGTGAAAGTTCCAAAGGGACTTAGCAAGCAACGCTGTGTTCCAGCTTTTAATGTCACGAAATCCCAATCCCCCTTCCGATCTTGGGATACAAACCTCCTTCCATGCAACCAATGGCTTCTTAAAACCCCATAGGAAGTTACGGCAAAGCCTAGTGATTCGATCAGTAACTGTAGCTGGAATAGGAAAGATGGAAAGCCAAAAACATTCAACTCCTTGAAGCACAGCCCGTATAAGTTCCGCTCTTCCTGCATATGACAGAGACGCACTTGTCCACAAGTTTATGTATTCTACTATTTTATCAATAAATGGCGCAAAATGGATAACTTTTAATTTAGCGGCCGCAAGAGGAACTCCCAGATAACGGAACGGCATGGCTCCAATGGAGAAGGCAGTACATTGCCTTATGCTGTCCAGATCACTCCCAACAATCCCTGCTGTAAACAAAGCCGATTTGAGAGAATTAGCCACCAGACCTGAAACATTACCAAAATCTGAGAGTGCGTCCATAAGAATCTGCACCGAAATGGGATCCCCTCTCGAAAATAACATTAGATCATCTGCAAAATCTAAATGGGTGATGCGAAGGAACCCACATTTAGGATGAAAGTTGAATCCACTGCCATCTCCCGTCTGCAATCTCAATGATCTCGATAAATAATCCATGCAAAGCACAAAAAGAAAGGGGGAAAGAGGGTCACCTTGCCTAAGACCTCTCTTGCCTTTAAAGAACCCGAAGAGGCTACCATTAACCGAGACTGAAAAAGAAGTAGAGGACACACACTCCATGATCCATTCGATGAACTTTTGGAGAAACTGAAGCCCCATCAATACATCCCGAAGGAAGGACCAGTTTACCATGTCATAAGCCTTTTTCAAGTGGATTTTAAGCACACATCTAGGAGAGATACGTTTACGGCTGTATTGTCTAAGAAGTTCCTGCGCTAGATGAATGTTTTCAGTCATATTTCTTCCAGTCACAAACGCAGACTGAGCATGATCAACCAAACAATCCAAAATGCCCGCCAATCTGCCCGCAAGGATTTTAGATATAACTTTATAGATGACATTACAACAAGATATCGGCCTATAGTCCCCCACCGATTCAGCATGATTCAGCTTCGGGATTAGGGCAATAGAGGTATGATTAATCTGTTTAAGCATTTTCCCTGACCTGAAAAATTCAGTAACCGCATCACAAAAATCAGTCCCAACTATATGCCAACTTTTTTTGAAAAAACAAGCTGAAAACCCATCTGGCCCAGGAGATTTATCGTCCCCAATATCAAAAAGGGCAGCTTTAATTTCCATGTCTGAAACATCTCTGGTAAGGAGCTGAGACTGATCCGTGGAGACCAAGGGGCCATTAAGCAAAACAGATTGAGAGGCTGGATTACAAACACTGTCTGAGCCAAGCAAAGATTGGTAGAAATTAACAAATTCATCGGCCACCTGTTACAAGGACATGGTAGGGGATCCATCATTTTTACGAACAGAAATTATATGGTTCCTTTTGGAATTTCTCTTGACAATTGCGTGATAAAATTTCGTACATTTGTCCGCCTGAAGTATGTACTTCGTTTTTGCCTGTTGAAAATAGAAGCTCCTTTCAGCTTCCGACAAAAAAAGAGCTCGTTTGCGCATCTCAGCAACAACCAACTGCAAATTCTGATTAGAGGGCTGATCATGGAGTTCCAGTTGAGCCTTAGACAAAGAAATCCTAGCATTCTCAGCTCTTGAAGAGATGTGGCTAAAACCAAAATTGTTGAGAGATTTAAGCGGGATCTTCAAGCTTTTAAGCTTCCTGCAGAAGACAAATTGTTTTGAACCATAAAACCCATTCGCCCAACCATGCAGAATAATATCATTAAAATCCTTATGCGCCGTCCACATATTGAAAAATTTGAAGCTTTTATTTCCATTATCCAGATTATGGAAAAGGGAGATAATGCACGGCGAATGATCTGAAAAGCATCCCGGCGGTAAGAAATTTGCCTCAGCAAAGAAACCCGATAGCAACCAGCTGGCATTGACCATGGCTCTGTCCAATTTGCTCCAAACGACATGATTATTCCATATATAATAACATCCCTTTGAACGTAAGTCTGAAAGGCCCGCTGCCAAACAACAATCCCTGAGGTCACTAATTTCATATGGAGACACACCCGAACCATTACATCTCTCCTCAAAAGATAAAATGCTATTAAAATCACCCACCACCAGCCAAGGGGCCGAAGAGGCAGCACTGATATCAGCAATGAAATTCCAAAGAGGACGTCTATGAACTATAGAATGCAATCCATAAACAAAGCTAACTTGGCACGAAATTAAAGAGATCTTGCACTTAACAATGCAATGGATAACTTGGGGCAAAATGTTAAGCACTTGAATGTGTACCTTAGCAGGATTCCAGATGACCAAAATTCTTGAAGATTCATGGGTATCAAAATTATTAACCTGAACAAAACCTCCAAATTTGGTTCTCATAATTCGCTGAAGACTGGAAGGATGAAGCTTAGTCTCCAAAACACCAAAAATATCAATGCAGTTTCTCCGAATGAGGTTGGAAACCTCATTTTGTTTTAGGGGCTTGTTAAATCCCCTAATGTTCCACATTCCAATCTTCATGATGATATAAGAGGGTTATCAGCCCTCTTTTTATCAGATTTTGAAGGTTTAGATTGCATCTCCTTTTGGTTTCCCTGCTTTGATGAAGACGGACACAAGTGGTCTTTTACATAAACCTGTTTATCCAAACCCGCAGGGATAGTAGGAGTCACACTCCTCAGTTTCTGTTTATTTTTCTTCCTGACAACCTCCAAGAAACCTTTTTCAACTTCAGCACCCTTTTGTATAAGATGTGATTCGCCCGGCTCAGGTAAGACCAATGTAACAGCAGTGAATTGGGAATCCTCTACATTTGAAGTATTACCCACATTGACAGGAACCGAAGGCTGCTGCGTTATAACATGGGCTATCTCCTGAACTTCCTGAGCTCCAGTACTTTCAGAATGAGAAGCTAAGTGAACAACTTTAGCCGCAACCTTATCCAACATATTATTGACTTTACATTCTGACAACTTGTGACCGAAAACTTTGCAAGTAGAGCAGAATTTTGGCTCATGCTCATAGAAGACACTTTGTTCACGTATAACACCCGTAGGGAGTCTCATACGGACAGATCTAACCAGATCTTTCGAGGCATCAATTTCCACCAAAACTCTAGCATACGATACTCTTTCCATAGAATAAGTCAACTTATCCGTGGTGATAGGTTTTCCAATTTTAGAGGTTATTTTGCCTAAAGCTTCAGGGGACCAACAATCAAGAGGCAGACCAGGAAGGTTAACCCACACCGGCAAGAAACTGATGTCCTTATCATCAAATTCAAAGCATTTAGGCAGAATTTTGAGCATTAAAGGTCTACCGAAAATAAAATACGGTCCTTCGTTCAACACTTTTTCTCTATCAATTGCATTTCCAAATTTAAAAACGAGCCAGCCACTACTATGGACAAAATAATTATACTGAATTCTCCAAGAATCACACAACTTAAGAAGCGCTGACTTACCTGGGAACCTGCCTGCAATATAGCCCACCAAGCAACAACCCCATGCACTCTCCACATCCACCACATCTGATTGTTCAATGGAAATTTCATCCGGTTGGTTCTCAAAATACTTTGGTTTAAACCCATGTTGTTGGCTTCTATTATCTTTGAATAAACTCACCTAAGGGGCTGCCATTTTTTCTGGTTCAGGTATTTTTTTCAAACACTTTTTCAGCAGTAGACAAACCTATATCCACAGGCTGTTTATCTGAGGAGCATTCTGTGTCAGTGTCATTTTCACCCAAAGTTCTAGAAATGGAGGATGATTTAGAGCACTGAAGACCCAAATCATTCCTTAAATCGGGAATAAAATTCCGCAAGGAATCCGCAACCGAGGAAGAAGCATTGTCTTCTTTACCGTGACCCTCACCAGAGCTTCTTTCAACCAGGTTCTGAACTTTTCCAAGAAGTCTCGTGGAAGGGATAGCATTCAAAATAGAGGATTTCTTCTTAACCATTGAAGAGATAGAATGGAAACCGTAGAGAACACAAACGCGGTAAAAGGAGGAGATCACACCCACAATGCACAACAGAAAAATTGAAGAAGCAAACCACAGAAAGAAAGGAATCAGGAAGCGGACTAGGGAGTTTCTCTCTCTAGAACGAGAGCATCTCTCTCTAACTTCTATTAGTTGCTCTACATAAGCCCATACATTAGCAAGAACTATAGTATAGCCACTTACTATGCTGAAAAGTAGAATACTATAAATGTTCATGATATGTACTGCATAACCTATAGGCCATAAAAAAAATTCCTAGACCACATGTAATATAATACATTATTGCACTCTGTCATCTCCATGCCAATGAACATTATGAAGAGAACACAAGAAAAAGAGAACTATAGGTCTATACCCAGAAAGTTACAGTTCATGCAATAATGCATTTCGACAGTAAGAATCTCAAAAGAATTGCAATCTAAGCAGATGAACTTACAATCACAGATGTTACAATGCCTTTAACTTCTCCCTTGTGTGCAATGGTAAGCTCAGCAAATCTCTGCACTACACGTTCTAATTGTGTCAGCCTCCCATATTCAGCTACAACGGCTGGTACAAACAAGAAGAAAGGATCAATCATGAATGACATATATTTAAATAACAGATCAATAATAACAGTGCATCAGAAGTATTAAACATCAATAATCGAAAATGAAACAATTCAAGACTGCACAAGCAAACATGCAACGGTTGTGTAAAATCTGCAAACATGTTGTATAATAAAAATTATTCGCGTGATAATTTGCTAGGTGAAACGAGAGCTGTCATTCTCTTAACACAATGTAGTTTATGGGTAACTTGTCATCATAAATAAGCAAATATACTCTTGTTCGCTGAACGCAACCATATGATCTCATTTTTATGTTTTTTTTTGCCCTTCAAAGATGAAAATAAGGAAATGTTCACAAAGGTTAGAAAAATTTAGAAACAAGTGCTTTATTCTTTTCATTTTAGGATTTTTAGTGACCATTAAAACAAAATGTTTTTTAAGTACTTCCAACATTCGGTAGAACAACGTGAAAATGAGATTTTCAATCCCGTAAATCTTCATGCCCTGAAAAACAACAGTGTCACAAAAAATGCCACAAGCATAAACACTTGCAGAATACAAATATTCATTTCGCACTTTTTGGTAATTGAAACATCATAAACCAACACCCGATTATTTAATTCCAAAAAGAATTCAAATAACTTGAATCTGTGTTTGAGTCAACCAAATTGAAAGCCATCCTATTCAAAAAAAGTGAAAGGCATTTGGGTTCTCTGAGTACATACAAGTAAAACCCAATAAAAATGGATCCCTGAAGCATTTATATTACAACTGCAAGGTCTGAAAGCAGTATCACAAAAAAAAAAAAACAAAGACAATCACAAGAAAAAAATTTAAGACGCAGAAAGTAAGCATGCAAAATTAGAAATCTAGAAAAATATGAAATATAAAAAGCAAATACTGACCACGATTTCATACTCATCCATCATAAAACTATTGAAAACCTCAAATCTATTTTCTATATCTATACCAAGCAAGACAGTAGGTTCACATTAACCCCCCAGTTATGGGCGTGTGTGAATTACAATTAACTTTGCCTTTTGCAGTTAAAGATAGTCACTATTATACTTTATGCATTCACAACATATTTCCTGAACCTATACCACGGGCATTAGCCATTTACTTATATCCCAGAAAATTCCCTCTCGAAGTTGCTGCACATCCAAGGTGCTAAGTGAAAAACATTACAGGTCAAGCTACACATGGTACCATGCATGCTCAGACAATGACAACCGACGAGAACCCAGGAATTTTTTTTCCAACTTCAGTTTTATTCAGATATGATATATGATGTGTCACTTTTAGCTAAACATAATTTCCATAATTTGCCATATAGTTTTTGGATCAAATACCTTTGAAACAGGCACTCGGACTAACTTTAGGAAATGAAGTGTGTTTTATCGTCAAGATTCATTATTGTAAAGCAAACTCTAACTATGCAGTCGTCCATGTCATCACATAAACGCTCAAAATAAATACACAGTTTCATAAAATCACAATGCGCAGAAACGAACTTCAGTGCAACATATGTTCGGTGTCAATTATTCTCAAAACAATAGCTTTTATCCTTGGTATAAGTCAACATAAATTAAATATCTTTTAGGTTATCATTCAATTCAGAAACTAGATTATAAACAAGAAATTTAAAGCCAAAATTTTCTACCCCTAGTTTGACCTTGCAACTACAAGAAATTAACTACAGATACATCTCAAACACAAGTGCAAAGCTCACCACTTCAAACTTTCATCTAAAGAAAGAGTATCGTAGGCAGTAACTTTCTGGGAATGATATTGGAATCATAGAAATGAAATCCAATTCATTTTTCTACGTGCAGTCCCAAATCTAATTCAATCTGAATCGTATGTAATCAGTACTATGGAATAAAAATCCCCAAAAATCCATTAAAATTATGAAGAAAATTGACAAATTAAAACTAACACCCATTAAAAAAATACAGATAATAATTAAAAACTGTTATGGATAAAGCTCAAATAATAGAAATGGAGCTCAACCCATAACTTAATACCTCATCTTCAATTTGAATTCAACTCCAAGGACTCGAAATCAAAACCAATTTCATTTAATTTTAGGAAGAACAGAAATGGGATAAGAGAAGGTTATTTAGAAAAGAAGAAAAACGAAAGCAAAACGTGAATTGACGAAGGAGAAACAGAATTTGCAGAACAAATATCCAAAAATCTGCCTTATCTCTCCTCTTAGTGTAATACATATAAGTTTGTTAAAAAATGTAAGTCCTATTACAATTTATATAAAGAAAAGCAACTTATAAAAATGTGAAAGAAATTCTCCACAACTTCAGTGGTTGAAACGACGTCGCATCCTTTAATGAAAACGGCACCGTATTGCTGCTTCAAACGGCGTCGTCTAATCCATTTCAAAATTCTGTTAAAATTGGTTGGCACTGTTCTTCTTCTCCATTCCTTCGTCTGCATAATTACTATGCATGATCTTGACAACCCCTGCCCTTAAACAAATCTTGTCCCCAATGTTTAAAATCCTGATATTCCTTCAAAATTTCTTCAAAATCAACCTAAGTAGCATCTTCAAGTTGTTGTTCCTTCCATTTAATCAGCCAATGTGTACCAGCATGGTTACCTTTCTAAAAAATTTTGTTTGTAGAATTTCCTCTGGTTGTTTTACCTCCTCCTCTGTTACTTCAGCATGTAGCTTAGCAACTACCACTGCTTTAGCCCCTAACTTCTTTTTTAGTAATGAAATATAGAATGTAGGATGAATTTTTGTTCCCAATGGAAAAATGAGTTTGTAAGCTACTGCACCAATTCTTTTCTCTACTTGATATGGACCATAATATATTGGGCTTAATTTCTGATTAATCCTCCTTGCAACTATCTGCTGTTGATATGGGTGTAATTTCAAGTATACCCAATCTCCTTCTTGGAATTTCCTCTCAGTTCTTTTCTGATCAGTATAAGTTTTCATTCTAGCTCTAGCTTGAGCTAAATTCTCCTTCAGTTGTTCATTCATTTTATATCTCTCCTTCAACAAGTCTTCTACCGCAGCCACATTAGTTTGTTGATAAGGTCCCAATGCCAATCTAAGAGGGGTAATTCCTTAAAATGCCAAATGGTGTCTGTTTAATAGTTGTATGGTGAGTAAAATTGTACCACCACTCAGCTAGTGATACCCATTTGGCCCAAGCTTGGGGTTTGGAATGGGTCATACATCTTAAGACATTAGTTTAACCTTTCTGTTTGCCTATCAGTTAGTCTGTGGGTGGTATGCAGTATTGAAATGAAGTTGGGTTCACAGAAGTTTAAATAATTCTTGCCAAAATACACCTGTAAATATATTGTCCCTATCTGTCATCATACTCTGAGGCATCCCATGCAATTTGTATATGTTATCAAAGAATAGCTGGGCTATCTTCTTGGCTGTGTAGGGATGAGTTAATGCTATAAAGTGACCAAATTTAGTGAACTTGTCTACCACCACTAAAATCACATCTTTTCCTTCAGATTTAGGTAGCCCTTCAATGAAATCCATGGAGATATGACTCTAAACATGCTGGGGTACAGGTAAAGGTTGTAGTAAACCTGGATATTGCACAAGCTCATCCTTGCATTTATGACATGCTTCACACTGTAGAACTTTCCTTTTAATCTCTTGAGTCATTCCTGGCCGTTAGAAATGTATTTTGGCTTTGAATATACTTGCTTACACTATTGAATGTCCACCTCTTGTGAAGCAGGGATGTCGTTATTTAAATTCTTGTCTTATGTCACTTTCCTTTCCCACACATAATTTGTTCTTATATTAATATTCTTCCTCTGCATCTGGATCCAACAATGATGCATGTATTTCAGCTTTTGGCCATTCATCACTGTCATAGCTGTTTATAATCTCTTGTATCCAGGCTGGTCTAACTTGTGATATAACATTTGTTTCTCTTTTACTTTCTATTCTCCTAGATAAGGCATTTGCTACCAGATTCCCAGCACTCATTTTATTCTGAATTTCATAATCCAGTCCTAAAAGTTTGGTTAACCACTTCTGCTGCAATAGTGTGGTAATCCTCTGCTCAAGTAAATATTTTATGGACTGATGATCAGTTTTTACAATGAAGTGATGTCCCTCTAAATAATGCCTCCACTTGGTTATGGCAGTAACCAATGCTAGTGATTCATTCTCATATATAGACATTCCTAGCTTGGTAACCCCAATTGCCTTACTGATATATATGCTAGTGGCCTCCTGTCCTGCATCAAGGCTGTCCCAATTTCACCGTAACAAGCATCTGTTTCAACTACAAATGTTCTCTCAAAATTAGGTAAAGCTAAAACTGGAGTTGAACATAGCTACCTTCAAAATTTTAAAAGCAGATTCTGCTGTTTCATCCCAATTGAACTTATTTTTCTTTAGCAACTCAGTAAGGGGTCTTACCAAAGTGCCATAACCTTTAACAATTTTCCTATAGTATAAGCCCAGAAACCCTCTCAATTGCTTAAGATTAGTAGGTGAACTCTAATCCTGCATATCTTCAATTTTCTTGGAGTCTGCTGCTACTCATGTTCTGGATATTATGTGGCCAAGGTATTCAACTTATGTCTGCCCAAATGAGCATTTGCTACGTTTAGCATACAATTGGTGCTTCCTCAGTAATCCCAATACCACATTCAGATGTTCACAATGGCTCTCCAAACTCTTGCTGTAAACCAAAATATCAGCAAAGAACACCAGAATAAAATCCCTCAGGAACTCCAGGAACACGTCATTCATTAAACTTTGGAATGTAGCAGGAGCATTAGTCAATCCAAAGTGCATCACCTTAAACTCATACAACTATTGATGAGTTTTAAAAGTAGTTTTGTAAATGTCCACATGCCTGACCCTAATCTGATGATAACCGTCAGATCAACTTTGGTGTAGTACTTGGCCCCATGTAATTCATCAATTAGCTAATTTATTATAGGCATAGGGTATTTATCCCTAACTGTAAGGTTATTTAGCTACCTATAATCTCACAAAACCTCCAAGATCCATCTTTCTTCTTAACCAGAAGAACAAGATATGCAAATGGGCTGTTGGTGGTTTGTATAATTCCTCATTCTATAATTTCTTTTACCATCTTCTCTATTTCAGTCTTTTGTATAAAGGGACATCTGTAGGGTCGCATTTTAAAAGGTTGGGCTCCTTCTTTGAGTGGGATATGATGGTCATGAGACCTAGGGGGTGGCAATCCTACAGGATCTGAAAATACATCATCAAACTCAGTGACTATTTCTTGAATTGGACTAGGGATAACACTGATTTCCTTGTCTTCAGCAATTGCCCAAAATTGTCCCATCAATCCATATTTATCCATTTGTTTTCCTTCAATCCATTCTATTCTGTATCTCTGTTCTTTACTAGTTAATTTCACTGTCTCATCTCTATTCTTGAAACTGATGGAACTTTGATTAAAGTCAAAAGTAATGGGACCAAATTGGCTAAGCCAATCTACTCCTAACACCATATCATTGCCCTCCCAGTTTCAATGATCTCATCCTGAATTAGAACTCCAAATCTTGCATCTGCCATACTAAGGGCTTGCATAGAGCTTTACTTTCAAGCTTCTACCCATTTGCTACAGATACCATCATGACTTTAGAAGAATCAGTTTCACATTTCAATAATAGCACCAGTTTCTCATCTATAAAGCTGTGGGTACTTCCACTGTCAATGAGTATGGACACTCCTTTACCTTTGATCTTACCAGGGATCCTAATAGTCTTGTGTCTCATGTTATCCACTAAAGCATTCGCAGAGATCTGCATCACCTCCTCTTCCTCTCCATTCTCTACATTTTCTTCTGACTTCACTTCTTCTTCTAAAGGATCTTCTACCATTTCATCTTCCACAACCATGAAATTTATCATTCTATTTTTGCAAACATGGCCAAATGTGTACTTTTCATCACATCTAAAACATAGTCACAGATTTTTGTTGGTTTGGATATCCGTGGGTGTGATAATTTTATAAGTGGATGATGGGTTCTTTGTAACTAAAGAGAGTGAGTTATATGGTTGAGTAGAATTTTCACTAGGTCTGTTGTAGGGATTTTGTGGGAATGAAAGGCTTTAGGTTCTTTGTGGTTTTATTTAAGGTAATAATGGTTGATTTTTGTAAGAGGGCAATTTCAAATGCTTGGGTTAGAGAGGTTGGTTTGATCATTTTCACCATGGACTTGATTTTCCCTTTCAGCCCACTGGTAAAAATACTGATGTACTATGATTCAGGTATGTTAGGTAGTGCTATCATGGCTTGGGATTTCAGTTCTTCAAACCTTTCCAAATACTTCACCACACCTCCATACTGCCTAATTTTACTAAAGGTCTCTACTACTTCTTCTCCCGTGTTCTCTACAAATCTCCTGCAGATGCAGATTTTAGTAGCCATCACACTCCAATCAGCTCTAGGGTGACTAGCCAAAAACCCATGAAACCAAATGTTTGCCCTTCCTTTAAGATACATTTCAGCAATTTCTATTTTCATGTCTCCAAGTATTTGGTGGATCGGAAAGTATTTGTTGGCTTTTCTCACCCATTCTCTTGGATTCTCTCCTCCAAATTGTGGAAAGTCTATTTTGGGTAATTTGGTATTCATCTTTATATCATATCCACCACGGTTCATCCTTCATTTACCACCATCATTTCTCCATGCTATACTTCCTCATTCATAGTTGGTCCCAATATTGATCTCTTCTACTTGTTTGTCTTTTGAGACACTTAACTTAGCTAGCATAGCTACAATGGAATCGTATTTATCATTCATCTAATGCATATAATTATCAATTTTTTCTTGCTTACCACATAAAGTCTTTAGCAGTTTCTCTTAGGATTCTACTTTGCCAGAAAAAAGTGTGACAGCAGCTCCTAAATCACCCACATCTTTGTCCAATCTCTTCCATTGGTCATTGTTTGTTCTTTGCCTGGTTTCCATTTTCTCATTCATAGAATTGTCTTCTCTGATACCAATTGTTATGGATAAAGCTCAAATAATAGAAATGGAGCCCAACCCAGAACTTAATACCTCACCTTCAATCTGAATTCAACTCCAAGGACTCGAAATCAAAACCAATTTCATTTAATTTCAGTAAGAACATAAATGGGATAAGAGAAGATATTTAGAAAATAAGAAAAACGAAAGCAAAACGTGAATTGAGGAAGGAGAAACAGAATTTGCAGAACAAACATCCAACAATCTGCCTTCTCTCTCATCTCAGTGGAATACATATAAATTTGTTAAAAAAAAAATGTAAGTTCCTATTACAACTTATATAAAGAAAAACAACTTATAAAAACGTGAAAGAAATTCTCCGCAACTTTAGTGGTTGAAACGACGTCACTTCTTTAATGAAAACGACATCGTATTACAGCTTCAAACGGCGTCATCTAATCCATTTCAAAATTCTATTCACATCAGTTGGCACTGTTCTTCTTCCCCATTCATTTCTCTGCATAATTACTGTGCATGATCATGAAAAAACATATCATATTATAGGAAAAAAACTAGAAATTTGATAAATTGAAATTGACAAAATTTACCAAATGCTCATTAATAAGATGGATTACTCAACGTTTAATAACAATAATCTGAATCTTCTTATTCTTCAATCTCCCTGCAAAAGATTTAGGTTGTCCAGTTATGCATCGTTTCTTCCCGTTCAAATATTTGGCCGAGCAAGAATGAAGATTTGAATTGCAGGGGCTATTATTGTAGGACAACGGATTGACCCGTTCACAGATTTGGCCGAGCAAGAATGAATATTTGAATTGCAGTGCTATGATTGTAGGATAATGGATTGACGCGGTGTTGTTTGAGAGAGGAGGTGGTCATGATTTTAGAGTAATGAACGTTGAGAGAGAGAGAGAGAGAGAGAGAAAGAGAGGGGATTTTGTTTGTGGGGATACCCTGGGTATTTTATCCGGAATCGAACTTTTTGAATCGGAATCGGACCTGAACTAGTGGATTCGGTCTGGTTGCTATCACTGAATATTTGGATTCGGTTCTAAAGAACCGAGAACTAGTTGTTCTGGTTTTTAGGAACCGGTTCCGGATACCTAGTTTAGAACCGAAAATTCAAATTTTTTTTTTTAATTTTCATATTTGCATTTTTTTTACTTTTCATAATTTTCTTTACTAAATTAACTACATTACACATTACTCCCAAAGTCCAAAGGAAAAACCCATTAATTTACCCATGTCCCATTAGATGTAGTTCTGGTACCGTAGATCTTACTAATTATTATCAAGGAGTATGATTACTATTTGAAAACTTTGGTGCCTATAAGCTAAAGTATGATTTATAAAATTTGTTTATTGGTACATTTAGTTTGAAATGATAATAGTTAAAATAAAAATAAAAAAATTCAGGTAGAACTAGAACTGGAACCGAACCAGAACCGGTGATTCTGGATCCGGTTCGGTTCTGGTTGAAAGTGGATGGTTCCGGCTCTTTTTATAATATATCCGAACATAAACGGGTGGTTCCAGTTCTTCCACTATTCGAATCGAACGACCAGATGCCCACCCCTATTTGTGGGGGGTGATTTTAATGACTTGGTGAAATACAGTCAAAAAAATAATTTTTTTTGTCTCCAGCGGAGTAAAACTTCTATGATAAATCTTCGTAAAAGACAAATCTTGATAAAAAATTTGGAAGATTTTAATAAAAGTCCATAAAAATTATGATTTCCTCGAATGTATTAAAACTAGTATACCGTTTTTCTCCGTTGTGGGATCCGACCGTAGACGTTAGTGCAAAATTTTCACATTCACGATAAATTTTTCTCAATAATCATCGCAAGAAACGTTAGTGCAAAATCTTCACATTCACGATAAATTTTTCTCAATAATCACCGCAAGAAAAATGAAAATACCTTTAGACTTTAGCCGCTTGTTCATTCTATTTATTGATTAAAACAACCATGAGAAAATTCAGGAGATGATTGATTGAAAGAAGATTTTAATGAGTTGGCAGGTTGAGAAGAATCTGTTGAAAATTGAGAGAGCAAGAGTTTTGTTTGAGGAGGGTTTAGGGATGGCAATGGGGCGGGTCGGCCCCACCGCGTTCCACCCTACCCCACCCCACACCACAAAATTTTTAACCCACCCCGCCCCGCGACTTGTAAAATTCGCGGCGTGGGGCAAGGCGGGTGGCGGGGCAATCTTTTAACCCGTCAACCGCCCCACGAATTTTTTTTATTTTTATTTTTGTAAAACTAAAAAAAAAAAAATAATTAAAAATAAAAAAACATTTGTAGCAAACAAAACAAAACAAAAAATTCAACATTGGGATTGTGGTGTAGTGGTTGAGATTTGTAGTTTATAACTTCAAACCGGGTTTGATTATTTTTTAGTCCATTTCTAGCAAAATATTAATTTGTATTCTATTTTATGATTTTACAAAAAAAAAAAAAAAACTTGATGGGGCAGGTCGCGGGGCAAAAAATTCTGCCCCGGATCCACCCATATTACCGGAATAAGCGAGGCAGGTTCAGGACGGCTGGTTTTTTGACATCCTTATGGGGGTTGATTTTGAAGACATTGAGAATAATTTGGACCAAATTGAGAGAGAATGAGTTTTGTTTGAGAGGGATGAAGACGTAGTGACAATGAGTTCTTTTTTCTGTCTGTAGTGGAATCGTTGATTAAGGTTAATATGCAATTTTGGTCCCTCCAATCTTTCAAATATGTAACTAATCTATCTCTAATCAATTTTTTTAGCACCAGGCATCTCCAACTTTTCAATTTATTGCAAATCACGTCCATATTGACATATTTTGACAGTTTTGAACAAAAATTAAAAAAAAAATTATATAAACAAAAATACAAAAAAAAAGAAGAAGAAGAAGAAGCTAAAAACAACAAAAATTAAAAAAATTATAAATAAAGTTTCATAACTTTTAAAAAGCACAAAATAACTTTATCTTACCACAAATCAGTTTTCCGACGAAAACAACAATAACTCGCCAAAAAATAATATAGTATCAATCCAACCATCCTTCTAATTTTCCTTTGTAGCATTCTTTAATTTTGTATCTTTTAATTAAAATTAACTTATTTTCTTCTTTTTTGTTTTTTTTTAAATCTTTTTTGCCCCTAAAAAATTCAAACATATTCATAGTCATGTATGTTTTAGGAAAATTGGTGTAAATGGTTTTTATTGTATGTATATCGTGCGCAAATAATCTTTAACCTTTCATTTTTGACGGAAAGATTCTAAACTTATGTCTTTAGGTGCCTAAATGGTCATTTTGAACATATTTCATTCAAAAAAATAGTTAGTTTTGCAACTCCACTGTCCATTTAAAAAAAGAGTAAATTTGTTAATATAGTTTAAAATAAATAAAATATAAATAATAATAATAATATATCATCTCCTTCAACTCATACCCATTCTGAAAAAATAATATCATTTATCATCTACAAAAATGAAAGAATGAAGATTTAAATGCGACAAAAAATAAAAATAAAAATTGTAGAGGATACACGTTATCAAAGAATGGTTTTATTTTCAAACTTCACATTTTCATATATTTATTTTGAAAATTTTCTTAAATATTGATTGTAAATACTATCATCTCTAAAAAATATATCACTACAATAATATAAGAGTCTTAATAGATTCACTGCTCAATACAACATAGTTTTGGATGACTTTTTTTTTTAACGGCTAACTGTTTCTCTCCACCAACTCCTGTCTCTCTGTAAAGTTTCTCCAAATTGGCGAGAGTCAGAAATAGCTCAAAATTTTATCAAATCTTTGTGGCGTTTACGAAATCGCCATGTAAGACTTGAATCAAAGGTAAATTCTTTACATTTTTAGGGTTTTCACTTTTAATTTGCTTCTTTTATTTGTAGAGTGTTGTTTCTGTGTACTTTTTTTGTTTCGTGTTACTCTAAAAAAATGTATCTATGTATGTGAGTGTATATGTATGTGTATATGTATACTGTAGGAAAAACAACAAACTGGAGACTGGAGAATCAAAATACTATTCACACTCCAAAACGCACTGTTTTATCATCCAAGATTTACTTATTTCATCCTCTTTATTATTTCCTCACACATATCTCATTGGAAACCTAGATTTGCCAACTTCCATTTATACAGGTAACTTTCCCGATTTGTCTCTCCCGTCATCTTTTTCAAACTTGAATAACAAATATTCCTTCATGTGTTTTTCAACCTCGCATAAAAAAAGTAGGTCAGATAAAAACAAAGAATTATGATTTATTTATTAAGATATGAGATTATTTAACATTCTTAAATAAATGTTATTACATATGGGTATTTGAGAATTGAAATATGGTAGCATCCACAGGTTTTTTTGGACTACAACTCAAATTTGTCGACTTGGTAATTTGGCCCCATTTGTCGAAAAACTCGACAAATGGGAGTCCTATTTATTGAGTAACTCGGCGAATGGGAGTCCCATTTGTCAAAAATCTCGACAGAATGGGACTCCAAATCCATTTTGTCGAGTCCAAATTTTTTTTTTCATATCTTTTTTTGTGTGTTCAGGATTAGAAAATTTAGAATATGTTATTATAATGGAAGTATTTTTTTTTTCTATTTACTTGGATTCTAATTTGCTCAAGTATGTGCTTGTATTTATTTTGATTTGTCCAGATTATAAGTAAGTTTCTGGACACCATGGTACCATACTAACTGCTAACTGGTGTATGACTCTGTTAAGAAACATAATAGGTGGACGGAAATAAAGATTAAAAAAAAAAGGAAGGAGAGACGAGTATGTCGAGCGTGCAAGGTTCAAATCTAAAAAAACTGGCACAAAAACAAAAATTCAGTTATTTGATGAACTTGAAGTTATTGACATCAATGCAAGTAGTAGCTTGCAATCTTTGGTAAGCTCCCATTGGAAATTAGATCCTGATATTTTTGTAGATTTGGTATGTTATTTGTTAGTAGTTGATAAATTTTTTACGTGGAGAATCAAATGGCCAAGAGCATGTTTTGGAAAATCTTTTGGAAACCCAATTACCAAAAATATGAAAACATATCTTCTAACAAAAATCACGAATTCCAATATACTCATTCTCATTCAAATATTATTGTTAAACGTATTCCTGTAAAAACTTATTTATTAAATGCTCCAACAATTTGTAACTATTGTAATGCAAAAAAAAAATTGAAAAATAAAACAAGTTTTGTTGTTGTTATGATGGAAAGGTTAAATTGCACATCAACTGTGTCCTTTCTGCTTTATATGAGTTATATTCTTGTAGATGAAGCGTCACATTTTCAAAATAATGCAAGAAATTACAATAACCAATTCGCTTTTACTTAGGGATATGATATGATAAAGACATTTATAATAGTTACATAAGTATTTACATTTTGAGAATTCAATAACATGTATGCCATTATATAATGATCCATCTTACTTGCAATTGTTACGATACATATAATGAAATAACGAACAGACTAAAAACATCTACCAACTTCTCAGAATCCATATTGAAGAAGTTAATAGATGTATTAAAGACAAATCCGTATTCTAAATTTTTTATTCCTCAGTGACATTGATAGACTCAAAACTTGCAAAATACATATTAGATGTGATCCTGGTCTTGATCAAGAGTCTATAATGTACCTTCTGTGTCCCAAGTAACTGCGGTTTGGGTTGACGAGGACTCATCTGTAGAGATAAGACTTCGTGATATATCGATTTATTGTCACTCTAACAAGTCTCATAGAATACATTATTATTTTGGATGTTATAATCTACTTCAATATCTATTATTATTTTCCTCAGTCTGGTTGGCACGAAGGTATCGAAAAGTTCAAAAGTATACAAATTGACACACGCAATATAGTGGCTGACCCTCTTCCTATAAGTAACATATCTTCTGCAACTGATTTGATATATAAGAGCAATAAGTTCAGCTTGCTAACGGAACATTATATTCCCACTACTAAATGTAATAATTTTTATTTTTTATCGTACTGATTGTTAATATTATTACTTATCATTTGCAGAAAAAAGGGTTACAAGTCTCTTGCCGTGAATTCTATTGCTACAAATTGCAGGTAAGAGATGGGCATCATTCTATTTTACTCCATGTTTGTAGACTTTTGTGATGAGTTTGATTGCCAGATTAACGTAGAAATATGTTCAACAGTTAAAGCTGTCAAATACTTGTATAAATATTTTTACAATGGACATGATAAGGGTAAGTTTTTCACTAAATACAACCAATGAATCACCAACTGATGAATAACCAATCAATTTCCTATTCGTCCTTGCTTTGCGATGACAATAAATAAAGTTCAAGGTCAAAGATTAGATTACGTTGGTTTATATCTTTCACAATCTGTATTTTATCAGTCGTGCATCAACTTTATGTTTCCCTATCTAGAGAAAAAAACAAGTACATGTATTAGAGCATCTGAGAGCACGGCATCATCTACTATGTACAAAAATGTGGTTTACAAAGAAATTTTATCAATCGTGCATCCGTAATATTAGTATACTACTTTTTTTAAATAGACCGTTTATTACAAAATGTCTGGTGGATCTGAATTTTCAAAGAGATTTATTCAGATTATCCGTTTGGACGAAAATCACGCCATCCATTTGGTAAGTTTGATCAATCTTCTATCATCTACAATGTTTTATTATATTATTCAATTCATTCTAATATCACTTCAATGCACATTTACATTATCAATATTATGTACTGATACTTGTAGCTAATACAGTTCATTTTTTAACCACTACCTCAAGTTTTCGCTGATGAGTTTGCACATCAACTAGCTGATACAATTAGTCTAATTGATTGCTTCGGTATATATTGGGATGTGCAATTACAAAGAGTAAACTATACAGTCTTTTTTAGTAGTGGGTGAGGACATTTTGTTGATCATCACACATTACAAGATAATTACGTTCTTATATTTGAATACATTGGCAATTCAATATTCAATGTTGCACTTTTCGATAACTCATCCGTGGCAAGAACATTTCAAGACAACATCATTGATGAAGAATTTTCTGCCCTTGATTATCCTACTTTCACAGCTACATTAGAAACAAGACTACAATGTCATTGAAAAATTGTAAGTTCATTTTACTCATAATCTTATACCTAATTTAGTTTTACACACACACACACACACACACACACTTAGTAATAAGTGAACAAAATTTAAATATATTCGTTATCACCTGCTCAACACAGTTTATACTACTTTTTAAAAAATTCTATTCATTTGTAGTACATTCCTGGCACATTTTCAAGAATACATCTACCATTATATAAGGAGAATGTTGAAATTCATGATAGTGCGAGGAATGTGTGGCCTATTCATACAAATATAAGGCAAAATTGTGATCTTCGTTGTTTAACAATAAGATGGGCTAATTTTGCAACTGCAAAGGGGCTTGACAATGGAAATAAATGCATGTTCGAGCTTGTAGATGATCATGACGATGTGCCAATCTTCATAGTCTGCAAATATGTTTCTAGATCGATGATTTCTATTTAGATAATTTTCATTATCTGTTATATAGAAAATTACTAATGTAATATATGAAAGCAATTATCCCTATTCATTTTGACATCTACATTGGCATAAATTTGTTTTCTTGAGTTTTTTTGGAATATTAAATTAGATCTTCCGCTTTTATTTTAATATTTTTGAATAAATATTGTATGCTTTTTTTGGAGTCACCAATTGTATTAAAATTGTATCAGCAAGAAATATGACTTGAGATTGGAGAACGAAATATGGATTGATGTAGTACAAATTTTCCAACAGAAGCGTGTGTGTGTTTTCGAAAAATACTGAGGGCATATGAAGACAGTAGGGATAAAGGCAGGGATAAAAGCGTTTATAAATAAACGTCATTAATGTGGGTTTTCCCGACATTAATACAACATTAATGTCAAGAAAACCGACAACCCGACTTAAATGTCATGAAAATTCCTGACAATAAATGTCGGGGAAAACCAACATAAAAAATTGTCGGTCAAACCGGCAATAAATAAAGCATTTATGTCGGTTTAACCGATATAAATATATAGATGAAAGTTTCTACATTTTTTTACATGATTTGAATTCTATTTAAATCATATAAATTTTCCCTACATTCTTAAATGTAGTAACTACTACTAATATTAAGGGATTTAAACACATCATTACCAAACTTACTAAACAATTAATTATTTTCTAATTTTCCATTTATAACATGCATTGAATTATCACCATTTTCCATATGGTAAAGGAAGAAAGAAACCCTCATCAATGGGGTTTTGATTTAATACAATCTGTAACTATTATTAGTTTCAATGGGATTTTGATTTTATAATCATGTTTGATTCCAAAATCTAAGAGTTGAATTCTTACCCGGTTAATATTTTGTTTGAGTTAGTTCTCAATTGTACTATCCAAAAAATCACATATGTCTGACGATCTTTAACAAAAATTCAATCTTCAACAATGGCAATTATAACAATGAATTCCCGCTAATTTAAAATGATGTTATCATCTACCCAACATCTTCAACATATCATGGAATATGAATTACAAATTCAAAAATCTTACCAAGTAATTTTCCTGTTGATAATTGGTGCTGAATTGAGCTCATTAAAAATTTATATATTTCTGATCTTCTTCAAAGAAATTCGAACGAAAGAAGGACTTTTATGACTTTGCAATCTTCGGGAAGTAGGTCATACGTTACGTGTCTATGAAATCTGATCTCCAATTTTCTTTTTGAGACATTATGGCTTTTGAGTCGACCTCGATAACAAAGAAGGAATCTATAAAAACTTAGGATCCGACAATAGGATAAAATATTGTCCTATGTCCCTGAGATTTGATAAAAGAAAGGTGCATTAGCGGTTAATACATTGTAATTGAGTAAGTTATTAGGAATATGACGGAGATCAAGAGTTTGATTTCAAAATCACTTACATATGACTAATTAACATATATACCCCAATATGGAACTAATATTTGTACTTTGGTAATATGAAACTAATATATGATCAGTTGTCGGAAATTGAAAATTATCTGATATGGTATCATTCTGTAATTGTGGACTTCATTAATAATCAAACTTTACCGTGGGCCGTAACTGTAGCTAGTATTTCTGATTAAAGATTGACAAGATTCCAGTATTGTTATCTATTTTATATTGAGCCAATATATTTCACATTTGGATATAAAAGTAGGGTACCCAATTTATTATGAAAAAAAAAATGTGAAATTATTTTTCATCTATCTTTTCATGTTACCTTCCATTTTTTATGTTACTTTCGATTCGAAGTTTAATATAGTCAGTAAAAACAACTTTATATTACTTCATTCGTCTCATAAAGATAAGTTCACTTTCTTTATTCATCTGTCTCAAATTATAAGTTATTATTCTTGTTGTAATATAATTAATTTCTTAATTTTCTAATACGTCTCTTATTTAATGTGCCTTGTTATCAACAAATATAAACAATCATTATATTAAGTGTTAATCATACTAATCGTCCCAATTCTTTCAGATTTGTAACAATATCATCATATTCAATTTTATTTGCAGATATCGTCCCCATCCTTTCATTTATTCGTACAGATGGCTCCCAAATGATTTTTTTTGACAATTTTGCATCTGACTTAAATAAATTAAAATGATAGAAAAAAAATACAATAAAAAATTACAATTGGAATCCTAACCTTTTTAAAAGTACAAATAAATCCTAATTTTTTTTATACATATTTTCACTTAAAATAATAAAAAACATGTCATCAAGTTCTAAAGCTTTTAATTATGTTCACCGAAAGGACATTTAAAGTCTCTACAGATTTCATCCAGTTGTATGTTAATTGACAAAGAATTACAACCATGACATAAATTTGACCAATTTGACGAGGACAAAATAGTTTATTATATTATATTATTCAAAATAATTTTAAAAAATACAAAAAAAAAAAAAAACTAAAAAGTGATCATCATCCCCAATTTTTGTCATTATATTTTCTCTTTTCTGTTATTTTAATCTATTAAGCTAAAGGTGAAATCGTAAAAAATGACAATTTGGAGACTATTTGTTTTAATTAATGAAAGTATGTGGATGATATCTACAAATAAAATTAAATGTAGATGATATTGTTTAAAAATTGAAAGAATGTGGACTGTGACTGTAATTAACCCTTAATTTTATGATAATTTATAATTTTGGTCCCCAAACTTTCAAATCTGTAATTAATCTACTCCTAACCAATTTTTTTAGCACCATACATCTCCAATCTTTCAATTCATTGCAAATCATGTCATCGTTGACATATTTTGACGGTTTTGCCACCCTCTTTGAATAAAAAAAATAGAAAAAAACTAAAAACAACAAAAAATAAAAGAAAATTGTAAATAAAGTCCCATAACTTTTAAAAAGTACAAAATAACTTCATATTCTCCAAATACCTACCCACCCTAAAATTATCCCAAAATTATATTATATTAATATCCCAAAACTATCTATTTTAACTGTGAAAATGGAAAAGAGAAACATATAACGAAGTCCCAATGATGGATCAAGAAATTGGCTGCTCATACCACCACCACCCCGCCGCTACTTGGAGGTTGTGACACCGGTGGCTGCATCTGAAGTGTTTCATCTTCGTCCAATGGTAGCCTCTTATAAGCCACATTGGTGAAGGAAGATGCGATGATGATAACTGGTCCAAAGGCAATCAAGGTACCTACAACATTTCCACCCAATATGCAAATCCCTTTTTGTCTCTTACTTGCATAGGTGGCCACTGCTTCAAACATGTATTAGATGTTCCCAGCTCCAGCCCTTGATGCGAGTTATCGTTGTTTTTGCCAGACAGTTGATTTCTATTCGTTTCATCATCAAAATCTGGTGGTCTTTGGAGGTGAAGCTGAGAAACAAAGTGGGAAGCTAAGCATAATACAAACCAGCCATATACTACAACAAAGAGAACAGAAACCAAGAAAAAATAAAGTATGATAATCAAGCAAATTAATTATAATTAAAAACATAATTTTTTATGAGTAAATATAGAAATTAAAGCGCAATATTTCAAACCTTAGGGTAAGATGAAGTTTTTGGGGAAAATGAAGTTATTTTGTGTTTTTTAAAAGTTATGGAACTTTATTTACAATTTACTTTTATTTTTTGTTGGTTTTAGTTTTTTTTTTTCTATTTTTGTTTATTTAAAGAGGGCAAAATTGTCAAAATATGTCAATGGGGACGTGATTTGAAACAAATTGAAAGGTTGAAAATGCACGGTGCTAAAAAAAATGGTTAGGAGTAGATTAGTTACATATTTAAAAGGTTGGAGATCAAATTGTAAATTACCCTTATTTTTTTTACTACTTTTTAATTATATCAAAGGTTTTTAATTATTTTTGTCACATTCTCATCCAAAATATTTAATTAATTACTACCTGATGATTTTTATCTATATATTATGTTAGTGCGCTTTGAAATGAAAGGCAAATATTTTGTCGCATTTTTTTTATTTATTGTTCTGTTTATTGAAAAATAAAAGGGGTATATAAGTTTTTTTTTTTTTTTTTGCTTTCCTAACAAACTTTTTAGACGGCAATCATCGTCAAAGATCAGACGTGTTAATTAATAAGAAAATGAAAATAAAAATGCCACAAATAAAATGTTGGAGACATTCGTCCGATAATAAGTAATAGTTGAGAACATTTATGCAATTAAAAAATAGTCTAACTATTAAAAATTTGTGGTGGCAATATAATTACCCGAATTAAAAACAAAACTTAAATTAATTACCTAAGGTTGGAACAGTGGTCCAACGGGAGAAATACTTCAATGAGTCTTAGGGTCCATTTGGCATGGTGTTGTGAACATATAATTGATTGTTTGGTATCATAACTATAAAAGTACTTTTAAATTCTAAAATTGTACATTTATTTGACTAAACATTAATTATTTCTCATAAGTAATATATATTTCATATCTTACAAAATCTATTAAAATGATTATTATAATTAAATCTTATTTGACTCTTTGTGTACTAACAAATATATTTGCCTATATGGTAACAATTAAATTAATTTTTCAAAGTATTTGCACTAGAAATCTCATAAAATAATTAGTCGATATTTTTCAAATATATTTTATAGCAACAAAACAAGTTTTTAGATTTTTTTTGATATAAATTTAAAAATGTCATATTGTATGTGTTGGGTTTGGAATCAAAAAGTTATATTTTTTAATTTTTTTTTATATTGATGTGTGGGATTTAATTTGGATGTATTTGACATTTTATTAAAATTATAAGTATAATATTTTTCAATTTCAAAGTTGCATTAAATGAGCATTTCAACTTTTGGTATAAAATGAATTTAGAATTTTTTATGACAAAGTGCTTTTGCTCTCCAAGTAGAGTTTTTAAACTCTATAAAAGTTCTTCCAAACACTCTTATATGTACACATGGTAAGATTGTTAATTCATATTAAGATGCTTTGGATGTCGAGTGGGTCCTCCTACACACTATGCTTTTCTCTCTCATATATTAAGCATTTGAAGTTTCGTGACTAGAGTGATTCCGAGTCTAAATCATCATAATTTGAATGACAATACTACTATGTGTGCATACATGACCGTCCACCAAATATTACATTGTCCAATGTTTGGATCTTAATATTACTTTGGGTAAATTATACTCACAGTTTCTATTCTTTTACCTTTGTAACAGTATCATTTTCATTCAATTTTATTCGCAGATATCATTCTCATCTTTTCACTAATTTGCACAAATGGTCTTCAAATAATTTTTTTGACGATTTTGCACTTAGTTTAAATAAATAAAAATAGCAATAAAATAGAAAACTTAATGAAAAAATTATAGTTGGGGTACCAAATATTTTCAAAAGTACAAAATGATCTCTTTACATTCTATTATTTAAAACAATTAAAAAAAAAACCCTCAGCAATTTCCCCATCCCCACCCCTGTGACCAAATCAGAGGCAGAAGGGGAGGGGGAGGATTTCTCCACCCGATTTCGGACCTAAACTCCTCCATCCCCGGTTTCACGCCAAACCAGGGAGATCGCAAACCAGATCTGCGTAGATTCACCAGATATAGCAACAAGTTTCTGATACAATTATAAGACAATTTGTTAATTGCTCGTTTTTTAACAAGTCATCAACCATTCGTTTCCACTGAAGCTCAACAACTATGGTTGCTCCACTACTACCTTTCAGTTTACCAATTATTTCACGACGAAACAATGCTCCGTCTGTAATTTCCGTGTTCTTCGCCTTCACATTCTCAAGATCTCAGCTCGTTTCTCACCTTGTAAGCATATCGATCTTGATTAAGGCCTTCATACTCCGTTGTAGATTCACGCGGAATGATTCTTTCAGCAATGCTTTTGCATATCAAAGTGGTGGGGATGAGTTTGGGTCTGAAATCCCTCTCGATTTGGTCACAGGAGGGGACAGGAAGAAGATCCTTTTTTTTTTTTTGGTATTTTTTTCTAGTTGTTTTAAATAATAGAATGTAAAGAGATTATTTTGTACTTTTGAAAAAGATAAGTACTCCAACTGCAATTTTTTCATTAATTTGTCTATTTTTTGCTATTTAAATTTATTTAAACAATGACAAATTCATCAAAAAAATAATTTGGGACCATCTGTACAAATTAATGAGACGATATCGTGCGAATAAAATTAAATAAGGACGATATTGTTGCAAAGCTGAAAGAACGAAAATTGTGAGTGTAATTTACCCTATTATTTTTTAAACGTTATCACGAACGTATGGAATTTCCTCCACAATTGGACCTAAAAATGAATATATACTTCTATGTATCTCTACTTCTTCAATATTTCTTAAACGAAACTCTCCCACAATATTTTCCTTACTCTATTCACTGCCTTAATTTTAAAACCATAACCATCGTAATTCAGCTTGTCATCCTCGCCCATCAAGACTCTATAAGAAACAAAGTGATTCAAATCTCAGTGACCCATTCTCATAGATACTATGGTCAAATCCCATCGTGGGGAAGCGGTATAATAGTATATTATATATATTATATATTATCACAACCGTAGGGAGTTTTCTCCGCTACTAGGAGAAAAAAAGAATATATATATTCGTGTGTCTCTGCGTCTTCAATTTCCATCTCAAACGAAAATATCCCTCAAACGATTTTATCCATTCTCTACTCACTGCATCAATTTTAAAACTATAACCACCGCAATTCAGATAGTCATCATCGTTCATCAATAGTCCATCAGGAATAAAATAGTTCAAATCTCAGTGATCCATTTTCATAGATCCTACGGTCGGATCTTATCGCAAGAATGCGATATACTAGTCACAACCGTAGAGAGCTTTCTCCACTATTGGAAGAAAAAAAGAATATATATATTCGTATGTCTCTACGTTTTCAATCTCCCTTTTAAATAAAACTCTCAATCAAATATTGCTCTACTCAGTGCGTCAATCTTAAAACTATAACCACCGCAACTAATGTTGTCATCCTCGTCCTTCAAAATCCTATATGGGACAAAGAAGTTCAAATCTCAGTGATCCATTTTCATAGATTTTATGATCGAATCCCAGTCATTGGCAGCGATATACTAGTGCTATATATATATATTTCATCACATACTACAAAATATAAAATAATTTAAAAAATACTATCTAATTTTTTTTATTCTAAAAATACAATTTTTTATTTTTGTAACACTTGTTGTTATTTTTGTTATGTTTGTTAATAACAAATGTAACAAATTTATTATAATTAAAATAACAAATGTAACAATAATTGTTACAAAAATAAAAAAAATATTATTTTTATAATGAAAAAAAAAGCATGACAAGTATTTTAAAAAATATTTTATTTATTGTGGTTAGTTTTGTTAAAAAAAAAAAATTTATATAAAAAAAACAGCTCGTATGGGTCCAATAGTCCATCTTCTTCTAGTGTTTAGTTTCTTCTAAAACCCTAAACACACGCGCCCACTCCGGCAACTGTAAACATGCTTCCGCACTTCAATTCTAATCCTTACCATTCTAATCAACTCCAATCCAACGGAACCACTCCTTCGGAAAATCAACAGGTGCGTCTCTCTCTGACTGTGTGTTTGCATGTGTTATATTTTTGTTTATTGTGCTTAATTTTTTTCTCTCGGTTGGTTATGATCATCAGGTTATGGCGAATCCAGGAAGTTTTTGCCCAAACCCACTGCAAATTCAGCATCAACTTCAAATGGGAATACTAAATCCCGGGATTCCATTGCCATTTGCCAACCTAAATACGGGTTTTGCGCCTAATCAGCTTTTCCCTTTCCCACAAGGGCAGCTACAGAACCATAACTTGAATTTCATTGCGCTTAATCAAATGAATAGTAATAATAATTCCTCACAAGCATTGGGTTCAATTTTGGCACAGAATGCAATGAATCCGCCTCAGTTTTTGCCTAATGGGCAATTAAATTTGCTGAATCCGATGCAAAACATGAACCAGATGTTGCAGATGCAGATGCAGATGCAGATGCAAATGCAATTTCCGGGTTGTGGTCCAGTTGTCCCTCAAAATCCCAACCTTGTTGCGAACGTGCCATCGGGTCTTGTGAATGGCAATGAAGTTGTGCAACAGTCGATGAACGGGAACAGCACGCGTAAGCATATGCCCCCCAATGTTAATAAGCAGCTGCATTCAAACTCGCCTCTAGGGAAGGATTCTGGCTGCCCTCAACCGGGATGGAATCAGAATAGCTTTTCTCCGGGGGCTTCAAAGCCACAGGTACTTGTTAAAAGTCGTGTTTCTTTGTCATGTCATTGCTCTATATTTTATGCACGCTTCACTAAAATGATTTTCTTTCTGGATTATGATTGCACAAACATTGTGGAGGGTGGAGGTATACATGCGTATGCAAATTCTAGTACCACGAAGCTCAGGCAAGCAGATGGGTAATTTTTGTGACTGGTGCATGCAGATTTAGCTGCATGCTGATGAAAAGGAATTGATATTACATCAGTAATTGAGTAATAAATATAAATGGTGAGTTTGACCTCTATCTTGGGAAGACCGACAAGGATTTGGTGGCAACATGATACAACAAGAAGCACGCAATGTCCAAATTTTAGGTTGTCTGTTCATCTTGAGATAGTGACATTGAGGACATTTCATTTTAGTGATGGATAGGGAAGAAATTCCCTTGCTTTCTGATGTAGAATTCACATTAAAATTTCCCCTGAAAAACGCTAAGGAAAGCAGTTAAATTCTTACTTTAGGTAAACTACTATCAAGAAGGCAGATTTTGAAGAGGCATTCTGCTTGCTTGCTGAACCAAGTGAATCCTTAGGACTATTCAACTTGAACATTTCAGAAAGAAATATAAAGAAAAATGATGAGCACCTTGATTGTCGAACTAAGATGCTTGTCGAGAAGTAAAAGAGTCATATTACTGTGTAATCCATCTACTGTGATGATGGAAAGTTGTACTTGAGTGCTATGGTTTTCTGTGATTTTTAGTACTTTAACATATAGATGTTTTCTTCTCTTTGAAATTTTCTAAGTTAGCTGAAATACGCTGCAAGTTTAGAAACACAATCAAATTAAATAGCTGGACTTGACCAGAAAACAAACGAGAAATCTCTGTCAAACCATATTATACATAGTTTGGAATCTATGCAAGAGCACTATCTGATTCACAGTAACCTATTTTATATCCAGTAAAAAACTTGTCTGTCTCTGTGTTTATTGCGTCCTATTGACTTCCGAGCTTATTTGTGTCAGATTCTTCTAGTATTCATTGACACGTTGTATGCACTTTTGCTTGAGAACACAATCAATTTTACTGAATCTTGATTAACATTTCACAGTGTACTAAATATTATGTATTCTGCACATACCAAATGGCTTGTTAAAGATCAAAGTCAAAAATTAATTTTAACCACACAACACCCATGGGACCCCCAACTTTTCAACCACACATTTCATCAACTTTTATCAAAAGCTTTGTCACACAGGCCCTAAGTATATAATGAACAGTCTGTACATGGGTTTTTTTGCCCTTTCTTCTATACAAATACAATTAAAATTTTCAACCCGGTGACTATAACTGTTTCGACACTTGTGTGCCAAAATCTCTGGTGATGACCAGCATGTTTATCTATCCAGTTCACACGATCTTTACTGCATCACTACTATAGTAATTCTATACTAAGTAATGACAAGTTGCATTTTAATTTGGCGCCTCAAAATAATCAATAGAGAGTTGACCCAGAATGTGTATAAATGAGCTGTCGGCATTTTAGAATTTATACGGTATTGTTTTTATTTTACTAAATCAGTATTAAGCTAATAAGTGGTATTTAGGAATTACCATATAATTAGCTTTGATGTTCCTGAAACTATCTGCTTCTATTTATATATTCTTCACTGAATGAATAAACTTCATTACTTGTCACAGAGTAATTTAGGAAAATTCAACGGGGTCAACAAAAATAAGAATGGCTGGAGAAAATCTCACGCCAAGAACTTCACTGGGAATCCCAAATTTGATGCATCGGAGAGAGGGTGTGTTTGCCTTTTCTACATTTTTGTATTGACAGATTTAGACAAATGGATGTGGTTGCTTCACCTATGTCAAATTATTTGCAGATATCCCAATCCACAGTTTCATCACAAGCAAAATACAAAAGGAAACTTCAAGTTTAATAATGAAACCGGAAGAAAAGGTGGGGATTGTAACTGATTTGGTATACATCATTTTTCTGTATACTTTATTCGTACTAATATGCTCTGTTAGTTGTTGTTGAAAGTGCATTTGTTCACATGCATCTCCTTATCTCCACAAGTCTCTGGAGATTGCTGATTTATGTTTTATTCTGATGCTGATCAAAAAGTTATTACTTTCAGAATGTTATGATTCATGCTTTCAGATCAACTGAAAGCTTTTATTTCCCTTTTCTCTAATGCCCCGTTTTCTTTGGTCTTCTATCAGTCTTTATCTAGTCTAATTGTCATAATATGTGATTCTTATGATATTAGCAGACAAGAAATATTGCAACTATCTAGTTGAAGTTAGCGGACTATAAATATTGGAAGGTGTATGCTGCTGTAAATTCTCTCTTGCACTCTTCTACCTCATCTTTTTTATGTTTTTTTAACATAAAACATTTTGCTATTTGCTACCTCTTATCCAAGATATGCAATGAAATGAATAGAGGTCTGTTCACTAGAAGACTCTTATGGGGGTGGCTTATCGTCTAGAGCGGTGCTAGTCTGCTGGAATATCATTCTCATTGGCCTATGCCAGAGAACAGATAGTTCCGCATTTCTTCTCCCTAGCATTTCTGCTACTGGCTGCTATGTCCTTAGATGATAAGCCTCGAAATTTGTCCGCTTGATAAAGTAATTTGGGATATGTCAACGGGGCTTCAGTTGACCTTCTCGCAAGTATATTGTCTACTTGCATGCATGTCTGTCTAGAGATGAGCACCTTTGTGCAAGTAAAATTACAGATACAGCATCCTGAGATACTTTTACGTTATTTATTCATTTCGATGTGGGAAACTTATAATTTTCATGTGAAATATATAAGGTTTGCATTTCTTTAAAGTCTCTAATTCTCAGCAGTGTCTCTTTCATGATGATGATGAATCATGAATGTGGTTTAGTCTCAGTAATTTGAGCACTTCTTTATGAACAAATGCTTAGTGTGCTTACATTTTTTTTAGGAAAGCTTGGTTTTGATAAGAATCTAGTTGGCAGAGCAAAACTCCTAATAAATCCTGTTTTCTTTTTTCATGCCTTTATAACGAATGAATCACTAATTATGGGTTTTTTGGTTCCATTTGATTCCCTTGCAATACTTTATGTGGGTAAATAAATGTGCTGATGAGCTAAACCCTAGGCAAACAAATATCTAGCATAATTTGAAACCATATTGGCTTGTGCTATTGAATTCCTTAGCCGGAACATTATTTTGGTGGCTGTCCACACGTGGTTCTGTATACAATATATATATCTTACTCATACAGGGTCAACCTCTGAAGGTCTTAAATTGGTCAACATTTGGTTATTTGCATCCACACTTTTAGGGAAACTTGTTTTACGTTACACTCGTTGCTTCTACATTTTTTTGAATAGTAAAGACTTTCTTGTTTTAGCTACTCACATCTCCTAGGAATGATATGTCTGTTTTTCATTCATCGCCAGTACTCATTTTATTTGTAGTATTGTAATAACTGATAACACCCTTTTTTCATGTACTAACAGGGCATGAGAATGTAAACCTTACCCTCTCTGATTCCAACAAACAAATTCAAGTCAGAGAAAAGAGGTATGAATGATTTTCTGTTTTTTAATATAGATGTGGGGAATCGTAAAATTATTGCTCATTCCTTTTGATAACTGTAAATTAGGAGGGGAAGGTACCCCATTACCCACATTGATTCCCCCCCCCCCCCCCCCCCCCCGGGTGTGTGTGTAATCTTTTGTTTTGTTTTTTTGAATATTTTGTAATATTCAGTATAAGTGGTTATTTACTTCTGTTGGAGAAAAATGTAAGAGATGCCAATGGTTCAGTATGCAAGTTAGAATCCAGTTTACCCTGAATACTGGATAATCAAATCATGGATCTATTGATGCATGTTTATCTTTTTTAAGTGGCATTCAGTGAATGCTGGAGAAGCCGTTTCATTTGTTTAGTAATGGCAGAAGCTTTCAATCTAGATTTAGTAATGATGATGACCTGGATGAATAGTGGATCAATGTTCTCTTGGAGTCAGCATCAATTCTTGACATTTGAATATTCATTTCATTAAGTTTATTTTTTGTATACTGTGGAATCTGCTTTGTCCCCCTCCCCTTTTAATTACTTGTGAATGTTTTCCTTTCTAAAGCCCACCTGTTTTAGTTATCAATATATCCTTTTCCTTTTCTTGCCTTCTGCAACCACTCACTTTTGTGCCTGCTTGTGTTAGATTTTTACTTGTTTTCCGTTTCTTGTCTTTTAAATGAAGAACTCTCTCTCTGAACTACACGGAACAAGAAATTCAACAGTGGCGCGAAGAACGCAGGAAAAATCACCCATCAAAAGCCAAGATCGAGAATGTATGTGCATCTGCAATAACTGTGTAATACTTGATTTTAGTTTGAAGGAAGGATTGTCTTAAAATAGACTTCATTTGCAGAAGTTGAAAGAAGATCAGACAGGCCAAGAGGCCACAGATGCGGTTGCCAAGATACGGCGACAGGTATCTGGACTTGCCTTTACTGAACAGAAACTAATGCTAAGGCAACAGCATACAATCAAACTACCATTCTTCCATTCAGTTTTCTTGCCCCCAATATGCATAAAAATAAAATTGATGATTGGGAAAGAAATCAATTTGTTTAATATTTGCGTGACATTAATCTAAAAGTCCCATTACCAACTGATTTCTAATATGACCACATACCCTGGATTAGCTCTTGTATTTTTCAGATATTTTAAATATTGTGCATGAATTTGAATGAACGTGCCTATGGTGGATGAGTTGGCAATGCTTGACATTATCCTCCCTTCTTGTCTCCTTAATAGATGTGTTGCAGAAAACGTTACAGAAATAAAAACCTGACTCTAAGAGTTTTATAATATGCCACCGAGACACTATGGTTCTTCTTGCATTTCAGTAACAACAGTATCACTTCTGTTCATTATTTGTGTAAACCCTGAGCCCTTTAGTTTCAATATTTTCTGAATGTATTCAGTCATTTTGGGCGTATCTTATGGGGCTGACTGAGATAATTCTCTCCCCCAAAAGATAAATTTGAAAGCAGTAACACTGATTGGCGAGCATTGCCTGTAGACTGTCAAGTGTAGAAGTGAAATCGTATGTGTGACCTAGGCTTTTTCATGTCGATTGCATTGTTAATGAAGCCACCTGATGAGAAGGAGTGGTTCCTTGCAATTAAATTGTGGATTCTATTAATGCACACAAATCGCCATTGGTATGTACGACATATATATCCTTCTACCGGTCTCGTAGATATTCGCTACTTACTTGACATGGACCAGGTATCATATATGGTGCATACAGTTGTATAGCTTGATGCTGCTGTCCATTTTCACATCCCATGTCATATATTGATGTCATTTGCACTATCATCTACCAAACAACAATCTCGCAATATGTTCAACAGTAAACCTGAAAAACCTTAGTATTACTTCTGAAAGATGCCTGTTTTCCAATGTTCTAACTGGATTACACATGCCTACTTTCTTGCAGCAACTCAAGGAGATCTTGGCAAAGCAAGCTGAATTAGGTTGTGAAGTTGCAGAAGTACCTCCTTGTTATTTATCAGATTCTGAGCAACAAGCAGATGGAAGGGGGGAAAATAAAAGGGCATTCAATAAGAGGGAAAGGTTTCAAAACGGTTTCAACAAACGGGGAAGATTCCATCAAAATGACCGGTTCTCTAAGAGGCCCGTAAACCATGATTCAGCAAACTTGCATGGTCAAAACAATCACTTTACTAAGAGGCAGAGGGGGGCAAATGATGGCCCCATTAACCAATGCATGACTAGCAAAAGGGAGCCATCCCTCTTGCAGAAACTTTTGAGTTCGGATATTAGAAGAGATAAGAGACATCTGTTGCATGTTTTTAGGTTCATGGTGATGAATTCATTCTTCCAAGAATGGCCCGAGAAGCCTCTGAAATTCCCTGTAGTTATTGTCGAAGAACCAGGAGACGAAAGCAAAATTGCAGAAGGGGAATATGCTCAGATAGTGAAAAATTGTAATGAAAATGCAGATGATAGCAGCAAGAACGAAGCTGATGTCATAGGTAAAAATTGCAGATAAAAATGTTACTAGATATGAAGTGAAAAACCCGAAGTATGTTTGTAGGAAAACTCGTAGTATTTCTTCTTTTAAATGTGAATTTCTACGTTTTTCTGTTTTATGTATATCTGTTCAGTTTCATTACTCACGACTTGGAACCTTCCTGCAGGCTGCTTCTAAACGTTTTAATAATTTGGATATGTTTATTTTTCAAACGATTAATATCGTCAAGTGTGCTAGTAAGTTTCTGTTCCTTCAATATGTAGAATTATAACAAGCGATTGCTGAGATTCGTTCAGGAACATCCATTTTGAATTTTGAAGAGAAGGTTCGATAAATTACAACTTACACAATTGAAGTAGCACAATATTTTGAGAAAATTAGTTGCAATTTGAATTTCATCAAGATCTTCAAGAATGGTGAATTTTGAAATTTTTAATTTTAAGCTGTATTCTATGTCCTAGAATTTTTTAGCAACTCATACCCTTCGTGACAGTATGTTATACTTGTTGTTCGTGCAATATCCAAGAATATACTGCAATAAAATTAAATTCAACTTATCTTACAAATTATAAGAAAGATTAATATACGAGACCAGTGAACTTTTAAGACAAATTTGCTCATGCAGTGCCGAAGGTTTTCGAGCAATTGTTTCTCTAGAATGGACTTCGTTTCAAAAGGCTGAGGGGTGTATTCAATTGAGACTTTTAAAGGTTTTTATGATTTGTTTAAGAGTTTTTGAGTATCGATTATGAGGGTTTTTAAAGTACCAGTTTTGAGAGTTGATGATGGGAGTGGTTTTGGGTGATATTTAGTAGCGGCTTTTGAAACAGTTCAACCCATGCTCGAGAGTTTATTATTCAGGAATTTTAAAAGTTTTTTAAAAGAATCAAATTACATATATGCTCGTATATAAAAAAAATTAATTTTAAAATTTTTATATATTGACCTATTATTGAAAATATAAAATTAAATTTATGTTCTTGCATATGATTTTTTTTTTTTTTTTTTTTGCATATGTTCTTCTATTTTTACAAACATTAAGTTTATGTTAGTTTGAAAATAATTGTTTGAGAGATGATAAAATTGGAAAATTTTGAAGAATGGCACCGATTTGGAGGGTTGAGAGATACATTTCAAATTATACTACACTGTTTTTGGGAGGATTAAAAATCTCCAAAATCGGTGCTCCAAAAAACTAACAAGTACTAATTTTTTCAAATTTTCATAAATCGTACATCCCAAAACCGATGAAAAAAAACTCCTAAGCAGGCCTTTATGGACTTTTGTAAGTGAGTGACTTTTATGAAATTCATGGATTTGTTAAGAATTAATAAAAATCTTTCATAAACTTTTGTAAACTTTCATCAAAGACTTCAAACTTTCATAGACTTTCAAATTTTTATTTTTATTTTTGTAAAAATATTAAGCTAAATTTCTATGTAACGTAATATTATTTTGAACAATTTCTTGTATGTCCAAATCATCCGCATTACATATAATTAAGACTCCAGAGTAATAAATCACATCTTCAATGTCAATAAAAATAGTTTTAAAAAAATATATAAAAAAATTTAAGTCTCCTCAATTAGATTAACAAATAATTTAATTACCAAAAATATTAATAAGGGGTTATAGTTGACGTCAATTCAACATTTTGAACGTCTCTAATTCAAAACTAGTCAAACCAACTCTAATATGAGCTCCAGGAGGTTCATTCATCCGGCTGTAAAGTAGAGCCACTTTGGATTCTACAATATTTTCTTCATTAATCAATCCCGATTCTTTTCATTTTCATGTAAAGATCATTTCCTTCACGAGTATGTTCGCATACTCTACCAAATATGGATACGCTCCCATGGACTTTGGCGATGTTGTTAATCAATTCCACAATGAATACCATTTTACCAACTCCAACTCCTCCAAATAGATTCACCATTGCTAGACATCGATTCATAAGAAGTAATATTGTTCAATAAAAAAAATGTTTAAAATTTGATAAGTCTATTTGAGATTCAGATACAAATATTCAAAAATTAAATTATTCTAACCCCAAGCTCAAGCAGTTCATGTCAAATCAATCTAAATTCAAATGCATTCACGAACATGTATCAATTAATTAACATAAATTGTGTGGGTTGGGGAGAGAGCAAAAGGGGTTTAAAATGGACTCAATAGACAAAGTGATTCCAAGACAACATATAAATCTAACGATATTTTTTTAGAACAAACAAATCTGATATCAAATGAAATTTAGACTAGCATGCATTCAAAAAATCCATAAATGCATAATTGTTGTAATTAGAAAGCAAAACAACCCGTATCAATCACAAAAACTCATTAAACAAAAAATTGATTGATTTAAAAAAAAAATCCCGTTATGTAATCAAGAAAACTGCACACTGAAAAATAATAAATTCAGCCTTTACATAAATTAAAAAATAGTGTACCTAGAACAAGTAAAATCAAATCATTTCTGAAAAAAATACGAAAAAAGAAAAGAGTACTTCTTTGTTTAGGGGTTCACGAGTCTTGGCAAATCTCACAGATATACAAGAGATTTTCTTTGAGATTTTTTATTTATACTTTTCATTAAAAAGTCTCAAGAAGTTTAATAACTAGAGAATTCCTCAAAAATCATTTTTAATTTGAATATTTCATGATTTATAGAGACTTTTAAAAAATTTTAATTGAATATCTCGTAACTTTTAAATTTTTTTTAAGGTTTTTAAAATTTTCTATTGAACACCCATACTTAAAAAAAATCTACATCGAACACCCTTAAAATTTTAAATGTTTAAAAATTTTAATTTAAATAATCACCGACCATAAAGGAGGTTTTCACCCACTCAAAAAAAAAAAAAAAGTGATATGCGTCTTCACTATTTTGAAAAAAAAAATCTCTCATTCTTAATTTTGTTTCTCTTCACCATTCACTATTGTTATTCAAATATCTCATCATTCACTATCGGACACTCACAAATTTCTATCAATCTCTATTTTTCCATCTTCAACGCAAGCAAGCTATTATTTTACCCAACTAATTTTTATTTTTCTATAGTCGGATTCCACCAGATAAGTGGTTTACTAGTTACCTCCACTTAAACAAAAAAGTGATATACGTCTCTCTTCACATTTCAAAAGAATATCTCTCATCAAATATCTCTTTCTTTTCGCAATTGTTCTCTCAATCTTTCCTTCTCAACCTCGTTCCTCCTCATTATTCACCATTTGTCACTCACCAACTTCTATCAATCTCTATTTATTTTTCTACGATCGAATTCTACCGATAAGCAGTATACTAGTTGTTAAAAGCCAGCAAACTACACTGAGGGCCAATCGTGAGCCTAAGGGCTTGCTTGAGAGTTTTTTTTTCACCGGTTTTGAGTAGTACTGTTTATAAAAAATTGAAAAAATCGGTGCTTGTTAGTTTTTTGAAGCACCAATTTTTGGTAGTTTTTAAACCATCAAAAATTGGTGTAGTGTAATTTGAAGCGGATCTCTCAACCCTCCAAATCGATATTTTTTACTGTTTTTCCAAATTTCTTCCAATTTTAACCCATTTCAAACAATTATTTTCAAAACTATCATAAATTTAATATATGCAAAAATAAAAGAACATATACAAAAGAAAAAACACATGCAAGAACATAAATTTAATTTTATATTTTCAATGATACGTGGATATATAAAATTTTTAAAATTTAATTTAATTTTTTTATATATGGATATATATGTAATTTGATTCTTTTAAAAAAATTTAGAACTGCTAAATAATAAACTTCTAAGCATGGGTTAGATCATTTAAAAAATCATTACTAAAAACTACATAAAACCGCTCAACGCATAATCTCATATACGTCTAAAATCACCCCCATGGCATAGCTCAGTAGTTAAAAGGACGGGAGTGAGGTAGTCTCAACTTCGTTGGCAGCTGCAGTGTGGGGGTTCGAGTCCTGTCTTTGGTATAGATTTGGCCCCTTGTAAGCGCAATTAAAAAACAGCTCTTAATCCTGCTTCACTGAGGCACATTCTGCGATTTACATCCTCCACCAAAACTTCAAAACAGGAGCGGTTGGTAGAGATCCTTAAGGTTGTGATTCAACCTTTTTTTTCATATACGTCCCAAATCGATACTTTTAAAAGTCATTTCATAACCGGTTATCCAAAATCCCCGCCCCACACACTCATTCAATAAGTATTAGACAAGTGTTCAGTAGATATTATAACAATCCTCACAGTAGACATTAGAATAAAACCGTCCCGACCAGACTCAAATATAATACACTTTGGTCAGAACCCCCCAAAGGAGCGCAGCTTGAAACGTAACCTTTAATTATGACCGTACGATTCCTGACCAGAGAATACAGGCCCGGGCTCCTCTCGGGAATCGTAACCCGGTTGACCCGCCGATGGATGACCACCACTAACAAAACAACAGTGCTGAGCTTTGGGGATGGATCCCATGGGGCATTGGGCCTGCCCATGTCCCAAACTGGTCTGGGCTTCGACGCCTACGAGCCCACTCCAGTCCCGGCTCTTCCACCCGACGTTTCCACCATTGCCGCCGGCCACTATCACTCCCTTGCCGTCACTTCTCAGGGCCAAGTCTGGGCATGGGGCCGTAACAACGAGGCCCAGCTTGGCCGGGACCCACTTTCTCCAAGGTTGTTCTGTTGATCCTACGTATGAATTTAAACTAGCGTGCTTATTATGTTTGATAATTGTGGATATGTAGGAAATTGGGTGAACAATTATGTTATTTGTTATTATTATAATTATTGAGTGATTGCATTTGAGGAGTTAACTGCAAACTGGGAAGAGTTGGACTTCGATGCCTTTTGCTAATAGCCTGCTAAAATGTTATCATTTGATATCTTTATTTGTAAAATTTTGTTGGAAAATAGGGACGGTCCGTCATGTAGGTTGACCAGACCGGTAACCTTGCTATTTTGTGATTATAACTGGTCCGATGGAGTTTTGATCCATTATCAAACTATAACATCGAATAACCAACCTTAGCCTCTGTGTACCGGAAGGGATGGAAAAATTATTCATGCAAATTTGTGCATGAAATTCAGCCAAAAATGGAAAGGGCCTAAATCCATTATCTAGTGTAGAAATCTCACAACATTAGGCACGTGGATTTTGGACAATGAACTCCATCCATTGTGATTGAGTTCTAGGTCATTGGACTGATCTAAAAATGAAGAATTCAAGCATTGAAAAGCAAGTGGGTTCAACCCAAAAGATCTTGGAGATTATTCTTTTCAAGTAAGAAGTTATTGAATGATAATATGATATAATTTGTAGCATGCTATAAATTCTTACTGTTTTGACATGTCCTTCTTACATAAACTCGTTGTTAAAAGAATACGTAAAAGTTGGGACTTCGATAAAGGAATAGCATTATGTTTGAAAAGTTTATTTCTGTCAAATGAACTTTGATATTATTTTTGTGAATTCAAGGCAAAAGGATGGGGTTTAATGATTTTCTAATTGCAGCTAAAATTCAATTTGTAATATTTTACTATTGTGTTTTTATGACTAATAAAAATTTACTACATTAGTTAATGTTTGACAACATGCAATGAAATGTGCCTGGCATCATTCTTTGATCTAAAAATATTACCAATTTATCATGTAACTTGTGTACTTCTTGATATGCCATTAATTTGATTCAGAGAGACATGGAATGAACCACAAAAAGTAGAAGGATTGAGTCAAGTGAAAGTTCAAGCTGCATTTGCATCTGGTGTCATATCTGCTGCAATTGGAGATGATGGTTCTTTATGGGTATGGGGAAAGTCAAAACGAGGGCAACTAGGGCTCGGAAAAGATATCACAGAGGCTGTTTTACCTTCTAGAGTTGAAGCCCTTATTGGACAAGATATAATTAAGGTGGTCTCCCTATCATGTTTAAGGTAGAAAAATTATAATATTCTAAAGGACTTAATGGTGTCATTTTAAATTGAATATAGATTATATGCATAGGCTCTAGCATGTGTCAATTCATTTTGCTGATAGGATATATCCTTTTATCTGTGACATAGCAGGTATCACTAGGTTGGGGACATGCTCTTGCACTGACTAAAGATGGGAAGTTGTTCGGATGGGGTTATTATGCAGATGGTAGATTAGGGAAGATCGGGGAATTTTTCGAAACTTCTCCTTTGGATTCAGTTGCTTCTAAGTTAAAGTCGAGTGGTGAAAATTCCGGTTCCATGACTGAAGCTGCTGAGGAATTGGTGTTGGAAGCAATTGAGAAGGAAAAGAACATGCCAATTGTCTGGGAACCTACTTTGATTGAAGAAGTAGCTGATGTTGAAGTTGTAGATATGGCATGTGGGCTTGATCATTCCTTAGTTCTCGACTGTAAGTCATAGTTACAAGTATTCACATGCTTGTGATGCTATAAATATAAGTTAGTTCACCTCCATTTTTCCATTTGCAGGTGATGGCACTCTTTTAAGCGGAGGGAGCAATGTGTATGGTCAGTTAGGTAGGGTAAAGCAAGATTTGGGGTTGCTTCCTGTTGATATGAGCTTTGTACCTGTCAAAATAGCATCAGGACTCGGGCATTCTCTGGCAATTTGCAAGGGTACATCTTCAGACGTTGGCGTAGACGGATTAAGTGTGGTTACATGGGGATGGAATCAGAGTTATCAACTTGGGAGGAAAGGTCCTGAGAGTGTCCCTCTGGTGGTTGAGGAATTTTCGGGTGAGACACCTGTTTCATTGTCGGGAGGGCGGGTGCATTCTGTAGCTGTCACAGCTAAAAACGAGATTTGGACTTGGGGCTGCGGGAGAAATGGCAGACTTGGACTGGGCAGCTCTGCTGATGAAGTTGAACCGATGTTGGTGGAATGCTTGGAAGGCTCTCAAGTTTTGCAAGCTGTGGCGGGTTTTGATCATAATCTTATTCTGATTGCTGAATAACATAAAGCAGAGGTTGAACCTGTATTTTGAGAAATAAATTTGGGAACTGCTTTGGGTAAGTTTCATATTGTACTCGACTTGAGAACCCTTTAAAGCTACATTTCTATTTGCAGCAATTTGTACACCTCTCTAATACATCAGATAGGTCCCAGAAATGGTATTTTATCCTCGACGACATTTGGCATGTACATGGGTTCCAGCCATCATGCTGAACTTACCTAGATTCCTGAATCGAGTTGAATTTAAAAAAGACTTGCATGGGTCAACTCGCGTGAACCACCGGCCACCCTCACTCTGGCAGCCTCTTCCAGTTATAATGCTTTCAAAAGCTACTTTGCAAGATGAAAAGTTTTCAGATTGCAGGTTTAGACAAGTCACTACAAATATATAAGAGCCTTATGGGCTTCCACTGTTCAAATTTTCGTCCAAAACAACGTCGTTTTGGGTTACTTTTGTTTTTTTTTTTTTTCCCCCTTCTGAGGTGAAAACGACGTCGTTTCGCAATAACTGTGTGTGCTACTCCACAGATCAAGATTTTGGTCTTCCTCCTTTTGCATTTTATCTCTGCCTCTCGCTGCTTCTGCTCAAGGACCCAGCGTCTCTGCCTCAGTTGTCTTTTTTTGTGTTTTTTATTCTAATTTGAATGTAAATTTGTAGAAAAACAAAAGATTTGATGCTTGAGATATTTGCTGCAGTTTTTTATTTTGGATTAGTAGTGTATCAAATATAGTTTTAATTTCTTGCTAGCCAAATATATGCACTCTATGCTTACCAAGTACCTTTCCTTGGGATGAGGTGCATTCAACTTTAGAAGAATACATCCTTATGTCTTTGCAGGTGAATTATATCTGCTTAATATTTTCAATTTTCACTCTTTTAATAGTATAAAAACACTAATAATAAAATGACGTTTGAAATGGTTGTCGAGTGTTTAATTATCATTCCAGTTAGTTATTGGTAATAGTCAATGCAGGGGCTCTACGAGTCATCTGACAATTTCTGCACACAATGTGAAGCCGAGGGTTTTTGAAAAATTAGCACACAATGTGAAGCCGAGGGTTTTTGAAAAATTACAATCTATGAGGTACATTATTTGGATCATTGTTAAATTCCAGGCACTGATTTGTCTCCTTTAATTTTTTCGCTGCTGATATTATTTTGCACTATATTCATATTAGTATGGCATTATTGTTTGTGCATAGCTAGATTAGATAAAGCTTTGCTGAAAAAATGGGGAAAAAGAAAGAGATGCTGCCAGTGAGGGAGTTTGACTTGGCAATAGTGAAATATCAGTATGGGAAAAATTGAAGGTATCTTTAGTTTAGTTAGATTATGTTTCAAATTAATTTTAACTTTTAATAAATTTTAATTGTCTTGGTGTTTGATGAATTGCCATTGCCACTGCCACTGCCACTGCCACTGCCATTGCATTGCCGCATTTGACTGAATTTTCACTCTAAGGTATTTGTTAAATTGCTCAAATCACCATTTGGCTCTTTGATTATATCTCACTTGAAGAAGGAAAATAAATTGTTCGAGGTATCTTTTCACCTACAATTTTCAATTTAATGATGCGCTTGCATTTTACTTGTTGTTGGAGAGAGAGAATTGGGTTCACGTTTCTGTGGGTGTAGGTGGAGTTTGGAGATCTTGTCAGTTGCAGATCGGGAAGACAGAAAATTGATTTGTAAGAATTAATTATTAGTTTGTTAAAATTAGCCATTTTTTCCTTTATCTTTTACTTCATGCAATGTCTTATTTTGTTGCGTTCGATCTGCATGTTGCTCAGCTTTCCCCTTCTTTGGTCTCTCTCCATCTCTCTGTGTGTATGTATTTACCTACTAGATTAATTTGATGTTATATCCTGATATTTGGCTTTGTATTGTTCTTATAGATATTTGCAGAAAGAAAAAGTTAACGGCCCTGAAGGCAGTACTTTATATTATGAGCTTGCTGAGAGAGCTCTAGATGGGGCACTCGGTGATAGAATATTTTGTGTGGTGCTCGTTTTGCACTAAGCATATGCTTGAATGAATAGATTTGCATTTTTCATGCCATCTTATGTTATTTTTCTTTTTGCTTTTTGGTTTTTTTTGGTGGTTGGATGAGGTGTATAGTTTTTGCCTAGAAGGAAAACTGAACAAGTTTAAGCCTGCTATAACTGGTCTTCAATCTTGACGGGGCATATTTACTTATTCATCCCATATATAGTGGCTTAATGGTTGAATGGTGGGTGACATTGATGGGCCGTTGCTTTTAAGTCCTAACCTCGTGTCTAGGGCATGAGAACTGCTATAACGCGTTTGGTGGGAGGATTGGATAGTTGTGAACTGTATTGAGAAAGAAGATGCTGCTCAAAGCTTGTTCATTATATGCTGTCACCATGTCTATTAGTTTGTACCAAAAATGTATTTAGTCTTTATGCTGCTATGATCTCCAACAGTCATATGTTCATAACACCCCCGATTTTGTTGTACACTTGTACTACTAGGCATATCAATTTCCTTAATTAGATATTTACTTTCAAGCTATGAACTAGAAGGGATTAATGTTGTTGTACTATATGACCACCTGTATCTACTGACTTGTCATAAAAAAAGAATAAGGTGGCCTTTGGGCTGTAAAGCTACTATGAGCAGATTATTTAGTTTTTTATACAATTCAGTTAACTCTGACACAATGGAATTGCTGAATGTAGTTGGAAAAGGGTAGGGCTCTGGAATTGGACTCTTTGGTTGAACTGCTTTATGGAAGTGGCTTTTCTAACGGTTTTCCTTCAATTTTCACCCTTGGATGGTTCAGGGAGAAATGACTTGTCTACCTAGGTGGTACTGTCTCTCTCCTATTTATCTACGAGAATATTGAACGTTCTCGTAATTATAAAAGGTTAAGCTATACTACTATCCAAGCGAGAGAGTGAGTTGAGAGGATCCAAGAGAATTCAAATGAATATTTCCATTAGCATTAGAGAGTTTAAATACAAATAGTTTATACTCTCTCTATAATTGTCGAGTCTTGCATTACTTGTCGATTCTTTAATCTCAATATGTGTACTTGAATTATTCAAATGATGTTGATTCTACTGCAGACGAGAGAAGACCGGAGTTGTACATTGAGTTCTTGTTGTACATGAATGGCGCAACGTTTGGTCTTCCCATGAGAACAAAATTTCAGTTTTCATATCACATAAGTTAATTTTATTTTATTATGTATATATTTTTTTTCTTCTGTTTTTTCTAAATATTTTCTGGGTTTTGATTAATATTTTGTGAAAATCTCGTAACGCAGGTTGAAATTTTCAAGTCCATCGTATGGTTGGAACGAACCAATCACATTAAGTACTATTTTGAAAATTCACAACTCGTGCTCACCCATAAGTTATCACTTTGCTTATATGCTTCGGTATTTTGCGATTTGTATGATGAGATACGTTGTATATGATCCAATAAAATTATAAGAACAAAGACTTATTTTGTTATAGTTATTCATATATATTTCTTTGTAATGAACTTCCATTTTGAATTTAGGTTTATCATATTTCTTGTGGTAAAAGTGAGGGAGTGGTAGGTGGGGGGTGACCATTCATATGTTTTAACAGGAAAAACAGTTGAAGATAGGGAAGCACAAGCTTAGACTTTGGTTGGACAAAAAAGCTGATGGTACTCCGAGAAAGGTGTATTTTTTTTAATTTTTTTTTATATATAGAAAAATCCAAGTGAACTATGCACATGCAATAAGTTATTCTAATGTACTCGTGCTACATAGGGAGCATGCATGAAATTGGGATATTGGAATGGGATCAAAATTGAATTTGGCAATTCCAATTCAAAAGCTCCAAATTTATGCAGTAAAAATTGATTGTGCATTGGTGGTTTTTGATATGTTCCAAAGGAGAAGTGTAGAGAGTAGGAACGTCTGGAAACACTTGTAAATAAGTATGGGACTGGACATATTCAACGAGTTCATCGGCCTGTCTTGCATTTACAGCTATGGAGAAAATCAAGGAACGTGAAAGTATTATAAATGGAAGTTTTTATGTATATATATTGTTTTAAATTTATGCAATTTCGAACAATGAGTAGGTTTTAGGTACCATTATTTGTATTCGCATTATTTTTTGATCATTTTGATGCATTGAAAAGTACATGGGCTTCGAGGAAGGTTGTGTACTTAATGACATCTATCTCATACCTAGTATAAATAAAATTAGTGTTTGAGTGCTGAATTTAATCAAAAAAGAATATATCACTTCAACATGTCATGACAACGTCATTTTTGTTTTTATTTCTTTGTTTTTCATCTTTTAAAATTAAACTCACCAAATTCTTGGTGCCAATTTAATATTTCTTACAAATTTTATGGCCTAGAGAATCATTTAAATATAATATGTCAATGTGCATCATACGGACTTAAAACTAGTTAAAAGAAAAGGACGAGGGTAGAAGAAATGTCTGTTGGTAATGGTGGTTTGCAGACGGATTTCTTGGCTCATAAAATTTAGATAGAAATTTAGCGTCGACAAATTATGACAGAATTGGCTACAAATTCTTGAATTGAAAGTTTGAGAAAATACTTTTGTTGATCTACGAGCTGGCTCTGTCACGATAAATACTAATTATCCCAAGTTTTGAGTGCGAGATAGTCGACCCGTGGTGCAGCTGCATGGCTCTCAGTTCGGACACTTCTCCCGAAATCGGTGAAGGCCATCCTGAAGAAGAAACCAGGTCGGACCTCGTCCGAGAAATCCAGTTCGGACCCTCATGTCCGAACTCATATTCACGCCATCATAATAGCTTATGATGTCCCTATGTCAGACATCCCTTCACATTAAATGCCCTCAAAAAGGGAATGTCTTGTAAGCATTAAATGCATACCTTGGCATTTAATGCCTAGCCTAGATAGGCCATTTAATACCTGTCTCAGCATTAAATAGAAAGAATCATTACATATTTTCCTATAAATAGGAGAAATAAATGTCCTCCAGGGCGGACATTCAACTGCTTAATAAAAGCACTCTTACAAAGATCATACAATCAGGTCTTCTTATATACTTACTTATCTGCCACTTACTACGGTCATAACCGACCTCAATACTTATCTTTAAGTTGACTAGGAATCAGTGCAAACCATTTTCCAACGTCAACAACTTTTGTATTTGATGTTTATGTTTAAAAGAAACCCTATGCTTATACATCCTCATGTCCTTTTTGAAACGGAAGTATACAACAAGCAATAGAACCATACTTGTGCTTGAAATGTACAACTCTTGTGCCAAAACCAGTCAATACCAAGAGATTGTTAAAAAAACTAAAATCAACAGAGTTTTCCTCTCACAAAGCTATCTCCCTGTACTAAAAATTTCAAAAGTTGAGCACTCATTAAGCCTCAACAAAACCGAAAGAAGAAGAAATTGAGATTTTTAGACAAGATACTGAGTAAAAAAGACTCATTTCTTTCTTATATGGTACGGCTAACCACTTAAATAATGACACGTGATTTTTGTGTCCTGTTTAATTTTTATTATATTTCTCTATTTATTTTCACCCACTCAAATGAAGATACATGCACGTGTCTTTTTGTGTAAAATTTAATTTATTTTTTCTTAATTTAATTTTAATTATTATCTTAGTCTTATTTTTTATTCGAAAGTTTATTAAGCATCAAGTTCCCGCTAAGTATTTTTAATTGAACACTTAAATTACGTTTGAAAGCTCTAAACTTAAAATATTGTATTTCATTTAGATTTTTAAAGAGTTTGATTGACTGACTTTTATGGATTTTATTGACTTTTATTGACTTTTATAGATTTTAATAGTTATAGATTTTATAAACTTATATTTTTTCAATTGAAAATCTTAAATATAAAAATTTAATATTCCACGATTAAAAAAAATTGCAAGAGAAAAGTCTAGTAATAATTTATTATTTAATTGTATTAAAATTATTAAATTTATGAAAGTTAATGTTCTATTTAATTGTTGCAAGTAAACTATGTCAAAAGTTAATGACATTAATTATTAGTTCACTCTATTTTTAAAAAAAATAAAACTATGAACTTTCAAATGGCTTGTGGATAAATTCAAAAAAATATAATATGCGATTCTTTTTAAAAATATTTTCCAATAAATTTTTTTATCCAATTCATAATCTCATTTCTTATATTTAATAATCTATAAGTAACATATCATTATAGAACAATGATCTCCTGCCCCCAAGGGATAGGAGATCACCACCCTATCATTATAAGTTATTACAATTACATAGATAAATAATTAAAGTACCAATTTACAAAGGAAAAAAAATACACCCATGTTCATCAAAGGTAAATAAAAAAATTAACAAGAATGAAAAAAATAAAGTAATAAAAAATATAATTTTTTAACATGATGAAATTCATTAATGAACTAAAATCAACCATTATATATGAATTTAATTGATAATTAATCATAGCTATAATGTTCGTAGAATGAAAAAAAAAAAGAAAAAGAAATAATTAGGAGAATATTAAAGAAAAAAAAATCATATTAAAGAAAAAAAGAATATTAATCTTGACTCTAGAGCTTATGAAAGGAAAAAGACGAGAAATATTGCATAAAGAAAAAAATTAAAGGAATGAAAGAGTTTATTTGTTCCAAAGTCTTGATGATTAATATGAGAGAAACTATGATATCTTTTATTTATGCCTTGTACTTTAAAGTTAGTACATAGAAAATTTTCTATAAAGTCATTGATATTTTGAATACGTATTAATTTCGTAGGATTTTAAAAAGTTTGAATTGAATATCGCACAACTTTTAAAGACTTTTTAAAAGTTTTTAAAATTCTATGCTGAATACTCCCAAGACCTTTATAAATTTTGAAAAGTTTGTATTAAATACACAAAGACTTTTAAAGTACATAAAAGTCGTTTAATTAAATACACCCCTTTAGGGGTCCATTTGACGCGAATGTTGTGAATATAATTTGTGTCACTAGAGTTTTTGTTAGTAGATTTTTTTTTCTATAAGAGCATTTACTAAAAAGTTGTTGACTGTTTAGTTGTCAATTCAAAAATTAACGTAAATTTGTTTTGCAACATAATTATAGAAGTACTTGTATTTTATTTTCTGTACAAATACTACATATTCATTTAACTAAATTTTAATAATTTATTCTTATAATAATATTTATTTTAAATTATAAAAATTAATTTTAATTAAATATTTAAGATAAATTGGATATTTTTGGTGTTTTAGTAAATCGTAAGGATAATTTTCTTAATTTAAATTTTTTAATAAATACATATTTAAATTTTTGGTATAAGCTAAATGTAGAGTTTTTTTTGGAGAATCTCAAAATTTGAGCTTCCCTAAACAGTTTAAAATCGTTTTCTTAGTCAACAAACACTTTTGAACTTTAACCAAATATCTATTATTTTAATTAAAACAAGTTTTGTCTTTTAAGTAGTGTTTTTTAGCTTTGCAAGAGCCCTTCTAAACACACTTGTTGACCTCGAAACTCGCACTACCCATATGTCAACAGATTTTCAATCAATCATCTGTCAGTCTGTATATTACCTGCACACTTGGATAATCGTTAGGTACTAAGATTACTAGGCAAAAAGAGGCCGACGATCGTTGATACTTCGACGATCAAATCAGTTGCCGGTACAAATTATATGGGGGGAATATTTGGGTATGGGAGAGACAAGCAGATATTGATTTGTGCAGAATTTAAGGATAGAGAATAATATGTACTTTGGAATAATGAGAGATCTTGTATTTATAAGGGGAGATGAAGTAATCAATTTGACATCGGATGAGATTATCCTTCCTTATGAGATAAGGAATAATTAAGTGTGAACTCAATCTCTTAAATTTCAGTCCTAATCTGAATCGATTTCTAATATTACGTTGTTAATTATTAGGAGATTGATGTGGAGTTTCCTTGTGAGAGTCTGTATGACAATCAAATATAATCTTTCTTGAAATATCTATTTAGCTGTCCCAAAATATCATATTGCTTAGGAGATTCTGCGGGGCCCAAGTAGTTGGCTGGGGACCTTGGGTTAGTCAGGATGTGCGAACCTCATTATGGGCTTCACTTTGCTAAGACATTAGCGATCGTAATTCGAGACTTTGACTGTCATTGGAGGTTGAGGCGAAGACATATGAGGCTCTTGCTGGACTCCATTTGCTGACGTGGAGGTCTTATCTCCTTTGGGTGGTAACAACACTTTCACATCATTGTCACAATGGAACTAGCGAACACAATTTCTGATTCCAAATCGAACTTTTTGAAATGAAATAATTGTAGAATTTTATGGATAATATTTATGAATTTGACTATTCAAAATGTAAAAGAAAAAGCCATATAGATAGCCTTCGAATGTTGCCATTTGTCCAAAAGCCAATGTCCTCCATAAAGGTTGCAACTTTTAAATAAAAAAGTGGGAATATTAAAAGAAAAGATATATCCATGAAAGGGTTTAGCTATTATAAAGAGATATAACTCTTTAATCTCAAGTTTTTTATATTTTTAAAAAAAAATGCAGCTATTAAATTTAAATATCTTTCAATTACGAAGACAACTTCTTCATTTAAATTCAACATTTTCGAACAATATTTTGTATTAGGTCAATCTTGAATTGCATTTACAACAAGTTAAGCATCTATATTAATGTGTTGGTTTGTATATTTAGTTAGTATGAGCCCGCTCTTTTATTTGACAAGTGAATACATTCTATCGTGAACTTGGATGGTTTAGTACAAATTTACACTCCTATGTATCGCGTCATGTTGTGTGTAATACGTGCACCTAAATATAATTTCTCATGTCAAATCTTTTTCAAGCTAGAAAAACACCCCTCCATGAGATCCCATGGGTCGAGGCTTGGTAGAGTCAAGCCTATCACTCTTGAATCATTTTTCCTACCTTCAATTTGCTTAAATAATATGTTGGCACTTAAATACCTTGTTTAAGCTTAACTAAGGCAGATTAATCTTAAGGGTCCATTTAGTTTGTTAATAAAAATATTTATTTGTATAATAATTATAGGTTTATATTAGATTAACACTATTTATGTGATAATCATCCATCTATGTAGCATTAAATGATAAGTCTAATAAAATGAGTTTCGAATCCCCACATTTCATTGGACGTATCACTTAATGTCAACAATGTTGCCACATAGACTGGTGATAATCACTAGTAATGATAAATAATATTAAGGTAATTTGCAATTTTGATCTCCAATCTTTTAAATCTGTTATTAATCTACCTCTAACCAATTTTTTTAGCACCAGACATCCTCAACATTTCAAATTGTTGCAAATCACGTCCCTATTGACATATTTTAACGAATTTTCCTTCCTCTTTAAATTAAAAAAAATAGAAAAAAGCTAAAAATAACATAAAAATAAAAAAAAATTACAAATAAAGTCCCACAACTTTTAAAAAGTACAAAATAACTTCATCTTCTCCAAAAACTCTTAAAAATGTTTTTGCACAACTCTGGATATAATATTATAATCTAACTAAAAACACGTAGTCTATAATCTAGCACCAATAGTTCCAATGTCTAGAAAAATCAAAAACCCTTTTCAATGCCTACCAAAATTCTTTCTTCCATCACCAAAATTACCGTGCTCAACCACAAGTGGTAGTGGTAATGGTGTCTCTTCCGGTTCAAGGCCATCTCGACCAGTTTCTCCACCTTTCCCTTCTCATCTCCACCTACAATATCCCCATCCATTACGTTGGCGCCACTGCCCACAGTCGCCAGGCGAAGCTCCGTGTCCACGGTTGGGACCCTTTCTGTAGAAAACTTCCATTTCCATGAATTCCAAATTCTAGATTTCCATTCTCTTCCTGCTAACCCTAATGCCTCCAACAAATTCTCTTCACATCTTCAACCAGCATTCGACGCAATGTCCCACCTTTGCCGGCCGGTTGCCTTAATACCGAACTCTCTCTCACCTACTGTACACAGAGTCAAGGAGTGGGGAGAGGAAATCAACGAGAAATCTAGATTTGGCATCCGATATCTCATCCCTAAGCCTCCGCAAGTGGTCAAGATTTGAAGGGACGTTAGGGCATAATTTACAGAGTTTATCGTACCTGTAATTTTTTCTCTCCAAATAGCGGGCATCATTCCCACCATTTCCACCAGTAGTGCTAAAGTGAAACCCTATGTTCTTACAGAAAACTTAGTGCGTTATCAAAGGGTTCTAAAGATATATGTTTATAAAAAGAGAAAGAGAGTGGACATCGGTGCGAATGCTTCGCCAGGTGTTTTCTTCTGCTGGGAACTCAATTTACAGGGGGTGTTTTCTTGAGCACATATTTAATGCATTTCTTGTCAATAGTGGTGAAAGAGATGTTAGAGTAAGAGATGTTAGAGTAGAAGTGATTTGGTCATGAGGTGGGGTAGGTTTTTGGAGAATAGGGATGGCAATGGAGCGGGTCCGCCCTGTCCCATAAAATTTTTAACCTGCCCCGCGACCTGCGAATTCACGGGGCGGGGCAATCTTTTGACCCGCTAACCGTCCTACGAAATTTTTTTTGTTTTTTTTTTAAATTGAAAAAAATAATTTAAAAAAATAAATAAATTATTTTTAAATATTTGTAGCAAACAAAATAAAAAAAAATCAAAGTTGAGATTGTGGTGTAGTGGTTGAGATTTGTAGTTTATAATTTCAACCCGGGTTTGATTTTTCTTTAGTCCATTTCTAGCAAAAGTTTAATTTGTATTCTATTTTATGATTTTACAAAAAAAAAAAAAAAAAAAACCTTGATGGGGTGGGGCAGGGCTGCCCTGGACCCGCCCCGCGACCTCCGCGGGGCAGAAAATCGTGCCCCCGGACCTGTACCTATTACCTGAATAAGCGGGACAGGTTCGGGACGACGGATTTTTTTGACATCCTTATTGGGGAAGATAAAATTATTTTGTACTTTTTAAAAGTTATGAGACTTTATTGTAATTTTCTTTTATTTTTTTATTATTTTTAGCTATTTTTTCTATATTTGTTTATTTAAAGAGGAAGGCAAATACGTCAAAATATGTCAATGAAGACTTGATTTGCAACAAACTAAAAGTTTGGAGATGTTTGGTGTTAAAAGAATTGGTTAATGGTAGATTAGTAACAGATTTGAAAGTTTTTAACCAAAATTGCAAATTACCCATAACATAATTCATATCATTATCATGTTTTGGCTCAGCTAAGTATAAGAATAGAAAAAGTCACTCTTAATAAATCAGTTTTTTATAAATTAAAAAAAAAAAAACTTTTATCTTACTCTTAATTAAAAGAAAAAAAGTAAATAAAAAAAAACTAAAAGAAATAAAATTGTTTATCTTCTTCAATTATGAACCAAAATCAGTATTGAGCAAACTTCAAAAATTTACCAGCAAAATAAACAAAAGTACCTGTTGATGGCCCAAAAAGCTGAAACTCTAATTCAACTACTGCTAAAAAAGAATTAAAAGAAAGATTAAAAGAAGTCCGAATCTTTTACCAATTCAATAAAATCAATTCAAATCATTTGAAAATTTGAATCGAGTAGAAATTTGAAGCGTAATGGACAATTGAACATACAAAGTGGAGATTACGAGTGCAAAAGTTTTTGGATTTTAAATTATTAATTTTTTTGGTTCATAGATAATGGGGGAGCGGCAGAGGTCATTTCATGGATTTTGAATAGTTGATTTAGAGGAGTGGTGGTGGTGGTGGTGGTGGTGGAGGAGGAGGAATGAAAAGCAGTGGGATAGGAGATCCATAAATGGGTGTTGTTGCGGAGGACATTGGAAGCACGAAAATAGTAACGGAGAAATTAATTAGTGTTCTAAAAAACACGTTTATCTTTTTTTTTAAATTGAATGAATTCTTATATTAAAAATATTTTTGTCCTTTTTTTGGAGATAAAAAATGTCATCGTTTTTTGCTTAAATTTTTATTTAGATAAAAGTATATTTGAACATCAATTCTGTTAAAAAAAGAATAAGATAAATTTTATCTATTATCTTTAACGGTTAACTATGTACCAAAAGGAGTTTAAATGTAACACGTGACTCTCCAATGGTGACTTTTCATTAATGGAAAATCCCATAAATACTGATTTGATGCATTAGGCATTCATAACCCTGAACGCATATCTATAGGTTATAATTATATCTTACTAGACGCACAGCACGGCACAATCTATTAGGGTTTATGTGACAAAATCTGAATAAGATATAATATAAAACTATACATAAAATGCAAGTACAAAATACAAGTAAAACGTCATAAAATGTTGACTGATTATGCTTACGAGGAACTAGGGATCACACAAGATTTATGTATAGATGTTCTTTATGTTGATTTTGCAAGACAAATAACAATTTTGAGGGTCTGTCATGATTCGGTTTTAATAAAAACTAGTGCATCACTCATGCAATGTACGCACTGTTTTCAATTTAATTATATAAATAGAGGAATAATATTTATTATATTTGTATATAAAAATTAATTCCAGTAACTAAATTGAACATAATAAGCATGTTATTGATTATAATATTTGTGTAACTAAAAAACGACAAAAATACTATTCTAAATTTTATAAAACTTCTTTGAACACAACGTTCGTCATTGAATTTGTATGGCCACCATCCTTATCGCAAATCAATATATTCAATCCATTGCGATTTGTTACGCTTGACACAACCACATATATTATGTAAATTTTATTTCAATGTTAGTTTATTAACAACAAATTAAATAGAAGAATCTTCGACAAAGCCCGCTAGACTCAAGTTACACCTCTCTAGCATTAGATATCTGTTCGATGGTCCTTATCTGCGTAGTTCAAATCGCTAGATCATCAGAGACAGTGTACACAGGGTGAGAAGATATTTGACTTATCTTTTGAGAGCTATTGTCCCTTCCATCCAATAACCTTAGATGAAATAAGATGCAAACATTAATCGCGGCAGAACTCGATTAATGAAAAGCTTTCAAATGTTTATTTGAAAGAAAACGATTTAGGTGGGAAAAAAGAGAGAGAAGAAAGTCAAATATCTTACCAATTAATAAATTGTTTGGTCTGGTAATTTTTTGGATTTACCACTACTTTTATTACATGATAGGTGTTAGAAATTCTGATATCGCCTTCAGTAAAGCGATAATATTAAAAAAAAAGATAAAAACACTGGAAGAACCATTAAATATAACAAAAGTAATAAACCTCTGAACATCTTCGCCGGACACATTTGCAGTAAAACAACAAAAGGCTCCGAAAGCCCACTGTCCAAATGGCAAATACTCACTAATCTCATCAACAGTCATCCCATAAAGTACACGGCAACCGATTCCTCCTAATAAATGACATCAGAATTACTAATGGAAAAAAGACCGGAAATTAGTTAGTGTTATGCTTTTCATAAGGACATACATACTCTAGATCTCCAATCATTATATCAATCAACTTTGTGGTTCGTCCAGATAGATCCTTAGTCTTCAGGGTATCTTTGGCAACAATCTTCCCAATGATGTCTTTTTAGAAAATTGTATATTAGTTGTATTTAAAAAATTATTCAATAAATTGACAACAAAATGTAATAACAATAAGAATCTATAAGAAACATTGTGTGCGTAAAAACAATATGTATGTTATCAAATATTACATAAGAGTTCAATGTAATCGAGATTTGTCGAATATAGAATGTCATTGGAAGCCTTGAATTGAAAAATGTGGTTGGGGAACCTATCTCATAGATGTGAGTATTGGTCATGAAATTGATTTTGTACTTGTGGTTTTGTACTTCAAGTTATTGACCCCGACAATAAAATGTCGTATCACATAAAGAGCCTCCTCCCGAAGCAAAGGCTTAAAGATATGTGTCAACGATATCTTTATGGACACGTGATTACGCTCATTCTATAAGCAACACGTAAATACAATGACAACAATTTAAAAAAAAAAAACAAAATTGTATTAATTTTCATCAAAACTTAGAAAATGTAGGAATCAAGACCAAAAAAATATATTATATAAACTTGTACTAAAAGACATATTACAAATAAATGAAACATAAGCAATATCAAGTGTAAAGGTAATTTTAAATTATGAAACAACATTAAGAAGGAGTAACATACAATCTAAAAAATAGAAAATGCACATTCTAAATTATTTCTAAATCATAACTGAAATTCATGCAATATTAAACTGTAAAGGTAAACTTAAACTACAAAATAACAGCTAAGAAGAGGCAAATGCAGTTCAAAAAGTGAACTGAAATTACACAGTAATAATAAACATAAACAAAAACCAACATCAACTATTTCAATTATTTATGTAAAAATAAAAATGCGTATACACAACTGTTTTGTTTCTAAAAATATGTATATGAGAACGCGTATATAAGATGAAATTTATAAAAATTAAACTAAAAATCGTAATTGTTAAAAAAATAAATTAAAAAAAGCGCTTAATTATCTAGCTGCATTTTAAAAAAACCAAAAAAACAAAATATGTATAACATGATAAATTAAATGAACAGATCTTACGATTTCGAGCATCCATGTTTGAGTGTATTTCGCAAAATTATTTTTAATATAAACAAATAACAGTATCCAAACACACAATAAATTTTTTAAAAAAATCGATATAAAAAAAAACATTCAAAAGTGCAAATAATTTACAAAAAATGATTTTAACAAAAAACTGGAAACGATTATGACTAACCTTTTTGTCGTGGCAAACAAACTCTAGACTAAAGAGTTTCATCCAAATTACCATAAGTCGGGACCTCGTGCAGGTGAACGACGCGAACCTTCAAAGCCCACTGTATTTTTGTTGGATTCACCTCGCTAATGAAATTAAACAAATGAGTCATTGTTGCGAAATGTCCTCCATTTGATTATAGCCGTGCAAAAAAATAAATAAAGGAACACATAAGTTTTTATATAATGAACAAAACGTGCAACACATTATCTGTTTTGCAAGAAGAAAGCATAATCATGTAGTTAGCAGAAGCTAGTTCTCACTGGGGCAGTGCAAGAAACAAAACAGCTATCGTGATCCAAAAGTGAATTATGAATAAATCTCATATATATAGCTCAAACATGATTGCACGTTTTACAAAACGAAGTATAATTTTCAGATGCACAATCACACGCAGATCGATGTAGTGATGCTCTTTCAAAAATGTCAATTAAACTGTTTGAATTCTACAGGAAAAGTCAAAAGACGATTTCATAAAAAAAATGATGATGAGTCCAATTGTTAGTTTCTGAAAAGTTGTTGCATTTATCCATATTTGAGTGCATTTCGTAAAGTTATTTTAATTAAAAAAAACAGTATTCGAACACACAATTAAAAAAACTCAAAAGTGCAAATAATTTAAACAAAAAATAGGAACTAAATATACTGTTTGAATACCACATTGAAGCTCAAAAGATGGTTTTATACAAAAAAGATGATGAGTCCAACGCGTTTCTGAAAAGTTGTTGCATTTATCATTTATTATTAAATGTTACACATGAAAAGGAAAAATAAATAAATAAATAAATAATCAATGTGTGAAACTAATTAAATAATCTGAAAAGTTATTACATTTATCATATATAATATTAAATATTACACTTCGTTTTTTACAGGAAAAGAGAAAAAAAAAAATAAAATAAACAACCAATGTGTGAAACTAATTAAAAAATATGAAAAATTGTTGCATTTATTATATATAATATTAAATGTTATACTTTATTTTTTGCAAGACAAAGAATAAATAAATAAACAATCAATGTGTGAAACCAATTAAAGAAAATATACTTCGTTTTCTGTTGAAAGATGCAAATGAGAAAATTGGCCTACACAGCATTTATGGCAGAACTTACTAAAACTGGAAAGAAAAAATAATGAAAAAATGTGTGCGTGAAATTTTTTACGGTTAATATATATATATAAAACCGATTCTTAAATCAGAAAGTTTTAAAGGAAAAAGATTTGATTTTTTTTTTTGTTGTAAAAGTTTTGTTTAGCCTCGTACATGGGGAAGAAAATTGTTCAAAACACGTATGTTGCAGGGATGGCAAAAAATTCGTCCCCGCCCCGCCCTGCCCCGCCCCACCCCACCCCACCCCACCCCACCCCACCCCGCCAGTAATCAAGACAGAGACGGAGATCATGGTCCCCGCCCAGAATCTTTTTATTCTATTTTTTTATATATTTTAAAATTTAAATCTTATTCAAAAAAATAATATTAAAAAATAATTAATTAATTAAACCGGACGATAAATAAAGAATTTTCAATCTCCGTCCCACATTCCAAAAATCTCTGACGAGACGGGATGGCAACGGCCACCCCCGCCCCGACTCGTTACCATCTCTGTGTTACAATACCTAAATTGTGAGAATGAATATTCCGACTTGCTCTCTCGTTCATCCTAGAATTTTCATTTATTTTAGATGATCTTGCCAAATCAATTAGAATTCTTTTAATTTAAAACAAAAGGGTCATTTTTTTGTGTGGATAAATCGGTACGCGTTTTAGTCTTATTAGAATTCTATTTAGATTAGAATACCATGTAGTAGGATACCATATATGTAATATTCTTATTCTAGGTAGAACTCTTTTCTTTTTATTTCTTTCCTTATTAGGTTTCTATTAACCTCTATATATATATATATATATATATATATATATATATATATATATATATATATCTTGTAACCCCATTCATAATTACATTACATCAATATACAGAGAGAATTATTTCTCCACACGTATTCTCCATTATATTTCTTCATCTCTTTTATATTTCTACATGGTATCAGAGCGACGATTCTGAGCAACGATGTCTGGTACAAACACCATAAAAGCGACGATTGCCCAATTGGATCTCATGGCTCTACAGCAATCCGATCATCCCGGCTTAATCCTCGTTTTTAAACCACTTGATGGAAACAATTATGGACAATGGAGTAGATCTATGAGAATTGCTCTAATTGCCAAGAATAAGATTGGCTTCATTGATGGAAAGATAGAAACACCAGAAGCAGAAGATGAGAAGTATTCCATATGGGATCGAAGTAACCATATGGTACTGTCTTGGATACTTAATTCGATACATCCAGATATTGCTGAAAGTATCATATACTCCGAATCTGCCACAGAGGTATGGAACGACCTACGAGATCGATTTTCTCAAGGCAACGATGCGCGAATATATCAGATTTGCCAAGAGATTGCTGAGCATCAACAAGGAAATCAATCGGTGTCAACCTATTATACCAAATTAAATGGACTATGGGATGAATTGGGTTCTTATCACAACCCAATTGGATGCACTTGTGGAAATCTTAAAGCACTGGCTGAAAGGGATGAGAAAGAGAAAGTCATGCAATTCCTGATGGGGTTGAATGATTCTTATTCTACAGTTCGTGGAAACATACTAATGATGAGCCCCTTTCCAGACACCAGAAAAGTCCACGCTATTTTAATGCAACATGAAAGGCAAGTTGAGGTTACAACAGATCGTGAAGGACAACATTCAATCAATTGGGAGAAGTCGAGCAATTGGGGGACGAATAGGAAAGATAACAATCGGTCTAACCGGTCGTCCATTTCATCCGACCGGTCGATCGGTTCAACGGAACCTGGCCAGAAACGATGCACCCACTGTGGGATGATTGGCCACATCATTGATACCTGTTATTTCATCCATGGCTTCCCTCCAGGGCACAAGTTTCATGGGAAGGACGTGAAGCCACGAAACAAACGCTTCACAAACACTACTACCACTCCTACACCTGACCCAAAGGAAGGCAAAACGCTCACAATCAAAGAATATGAACAGATCATGACACTTCTAAACAACAAGTCGGGTAATGACAAGCCTTATGTTAACACCTCAGGTATCAATCTCTCTACTACCCCTTTGAGTAATTCGTGGATTATTGATAGCGGGGCTACTGACCATGTGACGAATGATGGTATTCTTGAGAATAAATTCATGCCAAAACACAAAACTGTGCAACTACTGAATGGGGGTCATGCTCTTATTAAATCCATTGGTGCAGTTAAATTTGAAAATAATATGACTGTTGATGATGTGCTTTATGTTCCCAATTTCAAAGTTAATCTATTATCTATCAGTAAACTTACTCAAGGGTTAGGTTGCTATGTGACATTTTTCCCTGATTTTTGTGTCACGAAGGATTTGACGACGAAGAAGACGATTGGCTTAGGAAGGCAGAGTAACGGCCTATATTATTTTTCGCAAAAACCACAAATACATCATACTACTAGTGGATCAACCAACTTATGGCATAGACATCTTGGACACCCTTCAGCTTCACCTCTTCAATTCTTAGCACAAAATACCTTAGATATTAGTTTTGATTCTCAAGATACTTGTGATGTTTGTCATTTGGCAAAACAATCTAGACTCCCTTTTAAAGTTAGTCAAATTTCTAGCAATAAACCTTTTGATTTGATTCATTGTGATATTTGGGGACCTCACAGGATTTTTCTCGTCGACAGAGGGAGACACCAGTTGTATGTCGACTTCATAAATCTTTATATGGATTGAAACAAGCATCTCGTTCTTGGTTTCAAAAATTTGTATCTGCTATTATTCAGTTTGGGTTTAAACAGTCACATGCAGATTACTCACTCTTTACAAAGGTCAATGGTAATTCATTTACGGCAGTTCTATTATATGTGGATGATATGATTGTCACAGGAAATAATAGAGAAGCAATCTCTACTACAAAAATATTCCTTGCATCTCAATTCAAGTTGAAAGACCTTGACACATTAAAATACTTTCTTGGAATAGAAATTGCTCGCTCAAGATCAGGGATTTCAATAAATCAAAGGAAGTATACTCTTGACATTCTTCAAGAAGCCGGATTACTTGGATCAAAACCTACAGCATTTCCTATGGAGCAGTCATTGAAATTTAATCTGACTGACGGAAAGTTATTGAAAGATCCTACATACTATCGACGGTTGGTAGGAAAGCTCATTTATCTCACCATTACCAGACCAGAGATCTCATATTCAGTCAATACACTCAGTCAGCTTATGCAGACACCTAGACAACCCCATCTTGATGCAGTTCACCGATTGCTCCGATACTTGAAATGGGCACCAGGACGAGGATTATATTTCCCATCAAGTGGGAAATTGCAGCTAGCAGGATTTTGTGATGGAGATTGGGCCGGAGATATTACTACACGACGTTCAGTTACAGGATATTGTGTATTTTTGGGAAAAGCACTTATATCATGAAAGAAACAAACGTCTGTGTCCAAATCTTCAGCAAAAGCTGAGTATAGGGCAATGGCTTCCATTACATGTGAGCTTATATGGTTGAGACAATTGCTGACAGACTTATGTGTAGATCATCCACAAACAGCAATATTATATTGTGATAATCAAGCAGCAATGCATATTGCCGCTAATCCAGTATATCATGAAAGAACAAAACACACTGAAATAGATTGTCATATTGTTCGTGAACGAATTGATAAGGGAGAGATCAATACCGCCTATGTTCCAAGCAACAATCAGATTGCAGATTTATTTACTAAAGCATTGGAGAATGAGGTATTTCACAAATTCACTCACAAGTTGAATACTCTTGACATACATGCTCCAACTTGAGGGGGAGTATTAGAGTTCTATTTAGATTAAAATACCATGTAGTAGGATACCATATATGTAATATTCTTATTCTAGGTAGAACTATTTTCTTTTTATAATTACATTACATCAATATACAGAGAGAATTATTTCTCCACACGTATTCTCCATTATATTTCTTCATCTCTTTTATATTTCTGCAAGTCTAAAATAAAATCAAGAAAGGATTGAATGGTTGGATTATTGGTCAACTAAAATTGATTGAAATTGACTCTTACGTTAGAATCGGACCAAATCGACCAATAATTTGAATATTTTGCTTACCCCTAATGACCAAAATCTTTGAACCCCTTCTAGATGACCTTATGTTGAAATATCTCAAGACTCAAAATATCATTCTCATTACGCTTGAAACGTTTCCAAGTCTGAAAATGTGAAAAAGCTTGAATTCATTACAATATCAATCAATTTTAAAGCCTAGTACGACTTCGAGGGATTATAAGGTCAATTAAAAGACAAGGAAAAAATTGGTTCAACAAATATTAATCCGACAAATAATTGAATTGATCGAGTTCAACGTGCTTGGCCGGAAAAAATAGGAGAATAGGTGATGGCCAAATTTACAGTATATGTGGCCAAGTTTAAATTATAATTTAAGTTGATCAAATATATATTTTATTCACACATTTTATAGGATACACAACTTACTATCCACACATTATATAAAACCCACAACATATAAATATTTAAAATATAATATTATCGCTCTCAAACATGCACTTATTGAACAATGTGAGAGTGGCACACAGACTTACAGTTATTAACAGTGATGATTAATAACACTATTTGTTAAATTAGTCATTTGTCTTGAAAATAAAAATTTTTTTTAATCAAAATTACGGTAAAAGTATAAAACTAAAATATGAAAAATCGTGACTTAAATAGCATTACTCTTTTCTTAATTCAAACCATAGCTAAAATTGAATACCCAACCTCAAATCACCATAAAGAATTAGCATTAATTAGATTCTATTTTCTAAATTATTGCACTTTATTTTGCCATTTAAATGCGTAGAGTGGGACATGCTAAAAGCAGCTGCATTTAACGTTCTTTATAAACTTTAAATTTTTTTTCCACTTGAAATTAAAGATACATCAACTTTCAACTTTTTTTTTTCTCTCTTTTTCTTTTTATTTCTTCTTTTATTAATATTCTTTTTTAACTGACAGAATCAGTGATTAATATTACTCAACGCCACGTCATGTGGCAGAGCTAAACATTATCTATAATGGAGTTAAAAATTAAGTTACAATTTTTTTTTTCAAGCAACATAACATTAATGAATATAATTATATATATTACTACAAACGTTATTCATATATTTTCATATTTTGAAATCGTTATATAATTACATCGTTATTAATATTGTCAAATACATCATTATCAATATACAATTGTGTGGTTAAAACCGCGGGTAGAAGCCTTTGAGGTTTTTGGTGTTGAGGTGGAGAAAAAACGTGGCTAGTCGTCGACGTTGATACAGATGATCTAGAGTAGAAAAATGCAATTATTTGGTAAAAGTGGCAAATTTAGTTATTGAAATAAAAATAGAATTCGAGGTTTGAAAGAAGTTGAGAGACAGAAAGTGAAAGAAAAAAAGTCGTGTGGTTAGAGAAAAAGTTTTAAAAAAATAATTTAAAATTAAAAAAAAAAATCAAAAAAATGTGGGGTTGAATGCATGTAAATCTGCCCATGGCCACATGGGAGTCCAGTCACGAAGCCAATAATTTTTTGTTGGGGGCCAAAAACTTTTGTTGAGGCAACAATTTTTTAAATTGAAAAAATGTCTAATGACGAGTTTAAAAAAATCGAATCAAAGATAGCTGTTCGAAATAAATTTAATAATCTTATTTTTTATCTTCTAATTCTCATTTTGACATCACCTATTTTGAATTATTTTCGAATTACGTTCTTTACTTGTCGAGGTAAGTTCTTGATATCGTTTTAAACTATTCACGGCAAACTTCGCCATACATATTTTAGATTGAAAATTTTTAAATGAATAGCTCAAAATGGCAAGTTAAAGATAACTGCTAGAATGAATATAATAATCTAATTTTTTATCTTTTAATTGATATCACCTCTTTCGACTTATTTTTGAATTATGTTACTTCACTCGTCAAAATAAGTTCTTGGTACCATTTGGAAGTATCAACTGCAAACTTCGTAACGCATTTTTTCAGGTTAAAAAACTGTTAAACGACATATTCAAAATAACAAGTCAATGATAGTTGTTAGAAATTGATTTAATAATATGATTTTTTCACTTTTAATTCTCATTTTTGCGTTATTTCTTTCAGCTGATTTTTTTAACTATGTTTCTTCACTCGTTGGACTAGGTTATTGATACTACTTCAAAGTATTCATGACAAACTCCGCAATATATATTTTGAAATGAAAAATCGTTAAATGATGAGTTCAAAATATTAAATTAAAAATGACTGATAGAATTAGATTTAATATTTCGATCCTATTTCTGTTTTAAGATGTTAATTTCATTAAAATTATATTTGATGTCAATTTGACTCATTAAAAATATAAAAAAAAAATTGAAATATTATAACCAAACTCTCACAGTGGGAGTCCTACGTCAACACTCTTGTTGAGATTACAACCTCTAAAACTACAACATATGAAAAATCCTATACAATATAGAATAAACTAATCATATCTTCTTGCAATCACTTTAGCCAACAGATGAAGTTTAGGCTCAGGTTAACAAACCGCTATGGAACATTGCATTCTGCCATCCAAGAATAGGCACCAGTCTCCCCAGATCATAAGAATACCCTAACCAATCTGCCCAAAGCCACACCCTCCTTTAGCAAATTTAACCTCCTAACCAAGAATTATTGTTCGCCTTCCGTTTCACGAAATAGACTCAGATGAACCACTGATTACTGTTTACTCAACTCTCCGGCTATTAAGCCAACAACCTTACTCTTTATTCCCAAAGAAAAAGAAAAGGAAAGGGAGAAGAACCAGAGAAGAACCGGAAAGAGATGAAGCCGGACAAAGAGATTTCAGATAGAGAGAGGAAAAAAAACTAACTCAACCAAACTAACCGTATGAGATTCCCAAGGCAGAGAGGTAGGGTGTATCCAATCTCTTAATCAATTACATCCATTGGATTAAATTCAATGGTTGATATTGATCTGAAGAAAGCACAATCCTTTACTCAACTGATGGGGCAATCACACACTGCCACGACACCATAATAAGCTGAAGGAAAAGGCGCGCTTTTAAATTAGGTTTGAGAGACACGATTTCATAACATTCTTCACCTTGGATCACTAACCCATACCAGTATTCTTGGTTGCAGAATACTATCTATTTTATTGTGATTGTTGTTTCATCATTACCCTATGCTTTTCAGTCAAGACCCTGCAAACATTGAAATTCAACATGTATCAATTAACAATTTAGCTAAACATGAATTGAATTTACTTACAGGGAGCACATTGGTACCCATGTCAGCTGGATTTTCAGAAGTATCAATTTTTAACAATGTCAATTCACCAGAAGATAATTGTTCTCTTACAAAATGGTACTTCACCTCTACATGCTTTGATCTTTCATGATAAACAGGATTTTTACAAAGTATTAAGGCACTTTGACTATCAGTATAAAGGATAACATCATCTTTCAGTATATTTATTTCAAAAAGTAAACCTTTTAACCATAAGCTTTCCTTTACAGCCTCAGTAATAGTAACATACTTAGCTTCAGTGCTTGAAAGAGCAACTAAAGGCTGAAGCTGCGATTTCCATGATATACAATTTTTTCCAAGTGTAAAAAAGAAAGCAGTAGTAGATTTTCGTTGATCCCTATCACCAGCAAAATCAGAATCCACATAACCAGTTAAAGAAAAAACATCATGGGACTTCACATATAAGAGACTAGTGTTTAAGGAACCAGCTATATATCTTAATAGCCACTTTAGACCAGCCCAATGGGACTTCCCAGGATTAGCCATAAACCTTCTAAGCAAACTTATGACAAATGCTAAATCAGGCCTGGTAGTTAACATAGAGTACATCACTGATCCTATAGCATTATCATAGATAATGTGCTCCATTTCTTTTCTTTCATCATTGTTAGTTGGAGACTGATTAGAGGAAAGAATCATGGATCAGCAAGGGGCACATTAACAGATTTAGCATTCTTCATCCCAAACTTAGAGACAACCTTTTTCAAGTAAGTCTCTTGAGTTATGGTTAACCTATCTTCAAGTCTGCTCCTTTTGATAACCATGCCTAGAATTTTTCTAGCACTACCTAAATCTTTCATATCAAACTCAGACTTTAGGAGAACCTTTAGTTTCTCAATCTCACTCTTACTACTACTAGCTAAGAGCATATCGTCGACATAAAGAAGGAGATATACAACACAGTCCATCAGATTGTTGTTAAAATAGAAGCAAGCATCATACTTACTTCTCCTAAAACCAATTCTTATAAAAAAACGAATCAAAACGTTTGTACCATTGCCTTGGGGACTGCTTAAGGCCATAAAGGGACTTCCTAAGGTGAGAAACATGATCAGACTTTCATTTTGCTTCAAAGCCCAAGGGTTGAGACATATAAATTGATTTTTCTAGCTCACCATGAAGAAAAGCAAACTTGACATCAATTGTTCTAATTCCCAGTTAAACTGGACAACTAAAGCAAGAACCAATCTAATAGTCTTATACATAATAACAGGGGAGAAAATTTCATTGTAATCTATCCCTTCTTTTTGAGAGAAGTCCTTAGCAACCAGTCTGGCCTTAAATCTAGGAGGATCAGTGTCACTGTTTCCATTTTTTAGTTTATAAAGCCATTTGAACTGGATTACCTTCTGATTTCTAGGCCTGATAACCAGTTTCCAGGTATCATTCCTAATTAAAAAATACATTTCATCCTTCATATCTTCTACCTACTGTCTAGACTTAGGACAACTCACAGCTTCCTCATAGGTCAGGGGTTCTAAGCTTTCTAAGGCTTTATCTGAAACTAGAGCATACTCAACCATATTCAGAGAATTATATTTGGGATTGGGTCTAATCTGTCTTTTCTCACTATCCCTAACCAACTGATAGTTTTGAATATCAGTTTGATCAATAGTATCAGGTTGTGTGTCAACAGTGGGACTTGCAGAAGGTCCTGATGGGTTGGGGGTATCAGGGGTACCAATATCAGTCAGATGGTCATTAGGTTGAACTTCTTCAGAGACACCTTTTTCTAACTCTCCCCTTCTAATCTCAGTAACAACCTTAGTGGTCTGATCAGGCTTAGAATCATCAATCTTCTTATACTTAGGCATTCTGTCTCATTAAAAATGACATCCCTACTGTTGATGATCTTAATTCCCTTTTCTTCACTTACCCATAACCTATATCCCTCAACTCCTCTAGGGTACCCTAACATCACACACTTGGATGCTATTGCATCCAATTTTCCTTGATTCTGGTGTGCATAAGCAGCACACCCAAAGACCTTCAAATGTGAGAGGTCATGGGGTTTTCCTCTCCACATTTCCTCGGAAGTTTTGAAATTAACAGCACTCGAAGGGGATCTGTTAATCAGGTAAACATCAGTGCAAGCTACTTCACCCAAAAAACCTTTAGAAAGACCAGAACTGATTAACATACACCTAACCTTATCCATTATGGTTCTATTGAACCTCTCAGCAACCCCATTTTGCTGAGGTGTGTGCCTGACAGTTCTATGCCTTTGAATTTCTTTTTCTCTACAGAAAAGGTCAAATTCTTGATTACAGAATTCAAGGCCATTGTCTGTCCTTAAGGTCTTAACCTTGGTTTCTTTTTGATTTTCAACTAAAATGAGTCAACTTTTGAAATTTTTAAAGGCTTCATCTTTAGTTTTCAGCAAAAAGATCCAAAGCTTTCTACTGTAATCATCTACCAGAGAGAGGAAATACCTACTGCCTCCATGAGTGAGGTGTCTCTCAGGCCCCCACATATCAGCATGGATATAAGCTAATGGCTTGAGAGAATTGTGAGACCCCTTACCAAAGCTAAGTCTATGGGATTTGCCTAAGACACATGTTTCACATAAAGAGAAGGTAGAAATCTGATCTTTTCCTAAAAGTTGATGATCATTCAGAAACTTTAAGCCTTTATTTCCCATATGCCCTAGCCTCTTATGCCAAAGCTCTAACCTATCCTCATTAACTGAAAGAGAGACAGAGCTATTTGCCAAAAGGGCTTCACCCTGAAGGTAGTACAGACCACTTTTCTTTGGTCCTTTCATCACTACCAGGGAACCCTTCCCAATTTTCAAGACATTGTCCTCAGACTTAAACCAATAACCTTCATCTTCTAAGACCCCTAAGGCTATAAGATTTCTCTTAATGTTAGGAACATATCTCACATTATGAATGGTTCTAATCATGCCATCATGCATTCTAATAGCAATATGCCCAACATCCTCAACAACCTAAGAGTTGTTATCCCCTATATACACCTTTCTTGGTTCAATATCCTTATATTTATTGAACCAAGGTCTCACAGGACTCATATGGAAAGTGCAACCAGAGTCAAGTATCCACTCTTGACTATAATTGTCCTCAGACACATTCATAACATGAAGGCTATCTAATTCATTTTCGAGGGCATCATTGTTTTGATTTTCAATAGATTGGTCTTTCTGCTTTTTTTTGAAATCATAACAATCTCTCTTAAAATGGCCTAGTTTACCACAGTGGTAGCATTTCTTGTTACTATTGTCTTTGGATTTTGACCTACCTCTAGACTTGCTCTTACCTTTCTTAGAATTGTAGCTATCCTCACTTTTCTCAGACCTTCCCCTAACAAAATAACTTTCCTCCCTAGCCCTTTTCCTGAACTTTTTCTTGACCTCAAGTTTTCTAGACTTAAGAGCATCTATAACAATTGTTTGAGTCAATGTGTCCCTAGAATACTTAATAATATTTTTCACATCTTTATAAGAGTCAGATAGGGAATTTAGCAAAATCACAGCAAGGTATTCATCAATAAAAGTTTTCCCATTATGGGACAAGTTTTTTACAATTATACTGAAATCAAATAGGTTTAATTCCAAGTTCTTACTGTTGTCTATTTTAAAACTAAACAGTTTTTCAAGAAGGTAGATTTTATTAGGCAAAGTCTTTGTAAAAAATAAAGCATCTAAAGCAGACCACAGTTCTCTTGCAGTTTTTGAATCATCAACTTGTCGCACAATGTTATTAGAAAGATGTAGTATAATTGAACTATATGCTATTTCATTTATATCAGCAATTTAAATGGGTTTTTCTTTTAATTCATCAGGATAATCTTCTGGGTCATCAAGAGCTTTAGCCACTCTTTGTTGAACCAGAATGGCTCTCATCTTTTGTTTCCAGATAGAGTAATCACCATTTCCATCGAATATTGACAATTCGACCCTCGAACCCATACCGAATTCTAAAAAAGGAGTGATTTCTCTAGACTGCATTTACTGATATTTTAGTAAAGTGCAGAGAACAAAGGATGGATTTAACAAGGAGCAAATAGAACACAGACTCAGGTATATTTTCAAAGAAACTCAATACATGCTAACAGATTCTATTACACACTGAATCATATACTTCAAGAATTGAATGAGCAAGACTCACGTAATTCACATAGTACAAGTTATACAGACAAGAGTGATCAAATTAAAATGTAGGTCAAATATTAGGAATTTACAGTTAGTCACAAATCAAGATATTCAACGGTCAGAAAACCTTACCAGATACTGTTGTCAAAACAGTATACTAAGTTTTTCAATACTTGTTATGAGTTTTCAGAATACCATAAATTAAGTCACCACAGGAGAATACAATGTAGAAGAAACCAAGAATCAAGTTCCTCAATGTAAGGTTTATACGTGATCTGACAAATCTATCATTATCTTGATAGATATGTCATCGCAAACCCTAAAACACAGTCCACAAACTTCAGAGAATGGCTCTGATACCAATTTTGTTGAGATTACAACCTCTAAAACTACAGTATATGAAAAATCCTATACAATATAGAATAAACCAATCATATCTTCTTGCAGTCACTTCAGCCAACAGATGAAGTTTAGGCTCAAGTTAGCAAACTACTATGGAACATTGCATTCTGCCATCCAAGAATAGGCAGTGGTCTCCCCAGATCATAAGAATACCCTAACCAATCTACCCAAAGCCACACCATCCTTCAGCAAATTTAACCTCCTAACCAAGAATTAATGTTCACCTTCTGTTTCACGAAACAGACCCAGATGAACCACTGATTACTGTTCACTCAACTCTCCAGATGTTAAGCCAACAACCTTACTCTTTATTCCCAAAGAAAAAGTAAAGGAAGGGGAGAAGAACCAGAAAGAGATGAAGCCGGATAGAGAGATTTCAGATGGAGAAAAGAAAAAAAAAACTAACTCAGCCAAACTAACCGTATGAGATTCCCAAAGCAGAGAGGTAGGGTGTATCCAATCTCTTAATCAATTACATCCATTGGATTAAATCCAATGGTTGATACTGATCTGAAGAAAGCATAATCCTTTACTCAACTGATGGGGCAATCACACACTGCCACGACACCACAATAAACTGAAGGAAAAGGCGCGCTTTTCAATTGGGTTTGAGAGACATGATTTCATAACAACTCTTTTAGAGCATATCCAATACAATCGTGGATTACATTAAAAAGCGTGTCACATTACTCTAAATTGCTTACATGGCAAAGAAAAAGGTGGACAATATCTAACACACCGTCTACATTTGGACGGTGTTCTAAACATCATCTATTTATTTAATATCTATCGATATGTGTGTTAATCTTTTTTTATTTTAATTTATCTCTATCGAAATGTGTGTTAATAATTCTTTAATTAATTTTTTTTTAATTTATCTATCAATATCTTTTGTACTTGTGAACTACAATTTTTCTAATCCACATCTTTGTTGAAAATGTTATTATTTCCGTCTCTATTTTATTTACTACATATACAATAATCTACGTTGCAGCATGTTACTCATTAATTACTATTTGTGCTGCCATAATCCTCCATGCACAGCCCCCCTACAGCAATGCATACACCATACTGGACCCTTCTTTAATTATTATTAATTAAGGGCCCTGTCGCCGCCTCGTGTTATTAATTATAATTTTCAAAACAAGCAAACATGATAAATTTTATTTTATTTTAAACAAGTTTTTGACCAGTTATATGAAACGTGTTTTTTTAATATATTTTTATTAAAAAATAAGAACAAAAATATGTCCCTAATTAAAAAGAAATAGTAAAACCCCCAACCTCACTACGCGTGGGCAGCTTATAAATCTCCGTCGACCTCCACCCAACCCCTACATATACCAAAAAAGAACATACTATATTTAGTGTTCAAGTTTGAAAATAGAAGTTAAATATTGAAAACAAGTCAATATAAATACTTTTAGTGCTTTAAATTAAATTAAACGAGAAAATATAAAACATTGAGGGGAAAATGTAGCAAATTAATATTTCTATTAATCACTAAAGTCGAAAAAAGAAATTATATTTAACTCCCGTTTGATAGACTACGAACTAAAATTGGTTTAATTCAGTCGAAATTATTGACTTTTCAAACTATTTTTAACATGAAATGAATATATTACCTATTTAATAAAGAGAATTAGTAGGGGAACTTTTTAAGCTTACCTAGCCATGGAATACAACAAATAAAGGGCATAACTCAGTGGTTGAAAGGACGGAAGTGAAGTAGTTTTAGTTTCGCTAGCAGCTGTTGTGTATAAGTTAGATTCTTGTATTTGGTATGAATTTGATTCCTTTGTAAGCGCAGTTAAAAAACAGCTCTCAACTCTGTTCTACTGAGATACATTCTGTAATTTATATTCTCCACCAAGACTCCACGATAGGAACGGTGGAGATCATCAAAGTTGAAGTTCAATTTTTAATAAATATTTTTATAGTTTTATTTATAATTTAATTTAATTAGATGTAACACCATCTGACATAATCAAAGCAGTCATAAAGCATCGGCGGCTTTAGCGTGTGGGACGGGTTCTGGGTGAACGGTCTATATTACCATTTACTTAAACTGACATTACAAGTCCAAATCATTAATTACTGATTGATGCTCTCTAATAAATTAAACATTTAAGTCCACCTCATTAATTGAACGTGAAGAAAAATAGATATAGTACACATTATATTTAGGAAGTCCCTAACTTTTGTCCTTAGTATGGAATTGGTTCGTAACATTTATTTTTTAACAAAAAAATCTTTAATCTATGTATTTTGGTATAAATTTGATCCTTATGACAAATATATCATTAGTTTTAATTAGAAAAAATTGTAAGTGAATTCCTAATCATTACAAAATGTACAAATAGGTCCAATATTTTTATTTTTTTATAAAAAAATTAAAAAAAAACTAATGAGTTTTTTTTTTGGAATTAACACTTTAATAATAAACTTGTCAAATAAAATTATTATTTTTATTATTAAGTAATTATATTATTTAACGAGTGAGAAATCATTTTTCTCTCTCTTTACTTTAAAAATTAAGTTAAATAAATAATAAAATGACATATACAATTTTATGACATTTAACTAATCTTATTACATTTTTATTTATCATAAAAATACTAATAAAATTTAATTTACACATTATGTGTTTTATTTTTGAACGAAAATAAAATGATAAATTAAAATATGAACAATATAGTTGAATTTCTAATATTTGTAGTTAATAAATATATAACTCAATTAAATAAAAGTATTTGAACATTAAGTTTATGACAAAGTTATTTTTTTTATACAACAATAAAATAAAAGTTTAAATTTTAAATAATATAGTTACTTAATAATAAAAATAATAATTTTATTTAACATATTTATTACTAAAGTATTAATTTCAAACAAAAAACTCATTAGTTTTCATTAATTTTTTATAAAAAATAAAAGTATTAGACCTATTTGCACATTTTGTAATGATTAAGAATCCACATACAATTTCTTCTAATTAAAACTAAGGGTATATTTATCTTTATCATCCCATAAGGACTAATTTCGCAACAAAACATATAATTTAGGGACTTGTTTGTCAAAAAATAAACGTTATGACCAATTCCACACAAAAAACGAAGGTTAAGAACCATTTGCACCAAAATCCCTTACGTTTATTATGTCACGATTACGACTTACAATAAAATAGGAGTAGTAGAGAAAAACTTGTTCTATGCGTTTTAAAACCATTCAGACTAAACCCGTGTTGTCCTTTTTTTCACGAAACTCGTATCAAAAATAAAAATAAACTATTGAGCTATCACAGACGTAGACAATTTTGTTCGTTTTGACATGACCATGGTTATGAGAATAGATGTTATTGACTTTTATGAGTTTCAAATGTAAATACGGATTCATTTCAATTCGTGATACAAGCATGAAATAATCAATATCTCCTTGTGAATCTAGAGACAAATCTTGTACCCTTTTATTTGTAGTGCAAAAAATTCCAATAATTTGTGTGCTTGTTACAAGTGTTGGCATTGTAATTTTGAGGATGTTTTCCTAATGTCACGTATATATTAATAGTATGTTTGGTAATTTTTTTTTGTAGATTATAAATAATAGGTTATGAAATATTTGGATAAAAAGTAGATAAAAGTTATGAGTGTTCTGAAATGTGATAAAAATAATGTTTAAACAACTTATAAGTATTTATAAACATATACAACCATACTCTAAGGTTCTACTTGGTAGTTTTGGAGTATGAGTTATGAAGATTTTTTAAAGTACCGATTTTAGGCGTTTATGAGTGGAGCGGCTTTGGTGGTTTTTATTAGCGATTTTTTAAACGATCCAACCCATGCTTGAGAGTTTATTATTTAGCAGTTCTATAAGTTTTTTAAGACAGTCAAATTACATATATGCCCATACAAAAAAAATTAAATTAAATTTTAAAAAATTTATATATCCACCTATCATTGAAAATATAAAATTAAATTTATATTCTTGCATGTGTTTTTTTTTTCTTTTGTATATTTTCTTTTATTTTTATAAATATTAAGTTTATGGTAGTTTTGAAAATAATTGTTTGAAAGTGAGTAAAGTTGAAAGAAATTTTAAAGAACAATAAAAAACCATCGATTTGGGGGTTGGGAGATACGTTTCAAATTACACTACACCAAAACCGTCCAAAATCGGTGCTTCAATAAACTGACAAGCACCGATTTTCTCATCCTTTCATAAACAGTACCACTCAAAATCGGTGAAAAAAACTCCCAAGCAGGTCCCAAGTCATTTGGTGTATGTTTGAGAGTATTTATAAATATTTATAAGTTGACAAAATATTATTTTTATTCACACATTTTATACGATCCACTATTTTTATCTATTTTTTATTTATATTTTATAGAACTCATTTTTTATAATTTATAATTAAAAAAAAAAATACCAAACAAGTTCTAGAAACTCATAATTGCATTTGTCTATACAAAGAGAGGGTGTGTTGAGCCGGCTTCATTTTGTACTTGATATACAATCCTTTGATAATTCCTTGAAAATAACAAAGATTCTGTCTTCCACATTAGACAAATGAAAAGACATGAATCATAACCAAAATCCAGGCAAGTGTTTCATAACTTACAATTAATCAACTAGTTTCCATCGTAATTATCAAATCATGTTTGAAGATATGGTTGCTGTCCCTAGTTAAGCGGTTGTTTGGTAGTGATTATAAAATGTATGAATAATAAGTATATAATAAGTTACGAATTTTATAAAATGTGTAAATAAAAAATATGTTTGACTAGTTTAAATTTATAATTTAAGCTTGGCCAAACATGCACTTAATGGAAGAGAGAACTTTTGTTATTATTAGTATCAGTTTAAGTGGTAGTGGATTCTTTGATTTATTATCTAATTAAATTGTGATGTATTTTGATCAATGTTCTAAAAAGTATAAAGCGTAAAGCGTAGCTAGGTGTGGAGGCCGAGTTTCAAGCTTTTCGGGTCAAGGCGAGACATGGGTGAGTGCAAAATAAGGGCAAGGCGAAAGCAAGACGTGAGTCTTAGAAGCCATCCGCTTAGGCGAAGCTTAGACGAATTTTTTAGAACAGTGATTTTGATGTATTGGACAATGAATCAACAGGTCCACACAATTAATGAAAACATAAAATTATTCTATGGCTTTAGCAATATTAATAGAATAATATTATTTATCAATACGGATGATGATCACCAATCTATATGTCAGTGTGTTCGCCACAATTGATTGATGTTACATAGATGTGTTGTCTCCTTGAACTAATTAATTGCAGTGGACTCCACTTACACATAAATTAATGACCATAACATGTGGTAATAAATTGCATTACTTGTATTAATAAGATATTAAGGAGGTATACTTAATTTTTATAGAGTTAAAAAGTTTATGATATATTCAATCTAGATTTTGTAAACTTTATAAAAGTGTTGGGGTATTTTATATAGATTTTTACTGATATTTAAAAAGTTTTTAAAAGTCATATAATATTCAATTCAGAATTTTTAAAATCGTACAAAAAAACAGAAGTATTAAAAATGTCAATTACTTTTAACGACTTATTATAAAATTTTATGCGTACTAAACTTTAAGCACAAAGTTTAAATAAAAAATATCACAGTTTATCTCTCGTTCAATTCCAAGACTTTAGAATCTATGATTTTCTTTATTCTTACCTTTCATTTTTCCTTCTATGAATTCTAGAACCATGATTAATTACCATTTTTTAAATAAAAATAAAAATTAATATTTTTTTTTCTTTTCAATTTTTCTTTTCAATTTTTTTTTTCTCTTTTCTGCATTACCTTTGCCTTTTTTTTAACTTCTTTTTCTTTTTCTACGAATCCTATAACTACGATATTACAAATTTTTTTTAAAATGAAAAGAATATTAGTATTTTTCTCTTTTCAATGTGTTTCTCTCTCTCCAATATTCTCATAACCTTTTTTTACAGTGAATTGTGGGATATTATAATTTTATATTCATAATTTTTAATTAAAAAAATAAAAAGTAAGCGAAAGCCTAAGAAAATCTTTCAAAATTAAAATCTATAAAAATATGTGAAAGTCTAATAAAATCAATAAATGTTAATGTAATCCATAAAAGTCCGCCACTTAAAAAATGTAAATCAAAATATTTAAAAATCTAGATTACATACATCTCCAATTTCATACATCAAATTGTAACAGATAACGATTGTGAACGAGTTTGGACGACTTTGTTTAGATTTCTAAAGTACCCTTCATAGTAGCATTTATATTCCTCCTAAAAGTTTATAGAACTATAAAAAGAGACTTCAAAAAGAGTAGTTGTAAAATTTAATAATTAAAAAAAAAACAAATAAAATCATTAATTTTTGCCTAAAGAATGTAATATCACTATATCAGATAAAAATATGAGAAAATAGGTTATTTATTGAGCATATATTCTTGGGGGGATCATACACTATTCCATGACAGGAATGAATACATTTTGTACTTTTAAATTATTCTTTAATTATTGGAAGATTCTAGAAGACTAATCATGTAAATTGACCAAATGGCATAATAGCCAGCAATGACCACTAATTATATGTCAACAAATAATTTTTTTTATTAACTCATATAATATATCAATATTAAAAAAAGAAAATTAATAATTCTATTTAATGAATTGTTCAATCTTATTTAATATGTAGATATATCGTAAAATACGAGTAACAAAAATAAATAATAATGATTAAACAATTAAAATCACACATTGAATACCAAATCCATTAAATAATTTTTGATTAAAGAAAATTATGTCACCAACTAACAAATAAATATAAAAGTGGATTTTGGGACCCTCTTAAATAAATTACTTTTATTTAAACTTTGCTCTTTTAAGTTTGAAAATTTTCAATTTCCCCCATTATTTCAAATTTCTAATCACTGAACACCCTCACTTTTACAATTTTTTTTTTTTTTTTTTGCTTTTTTAAAAGTCAATTATTGGTCTGTAAAATATATTTTTTAAATTTGATCAATTAATTATCTTGGTCAGTGGCCCTCTATAAAAGTATAGAATTTATTAAACAACTTTGGATCGTATGGATGTATTTTCCCAAATTTTAATTACAAATTTTGATTTATTTTACAATAAATTTAAAAATCCATGGAAAGTAATTTAGCCTCGATTGTTCTATATTCAATATATTGGATATGACGTTTTAAGAAACATAAACAATATAGCGATAGAAAATTGAAATACTCGATATGGGTAGGAGAGGAGACTCCGACTTTTGATTTGTTACGATCCATAATAGTTTCATAAAAATTTTGAACATCGTTTTGCAGAAGACGACGATTGCTAGAATAATCTTTTGAGAAAGATTTTACCCAAATTCTTTTGACGAGAAAGACGGACCTCAAAGAAACTTCCTTGACTTTCTAATTCACGAATTTAGGACCTCAAATAAATAAAAGTTAGAATTTATTGCACCTCGTGTCCAAACTCTAGAAAGATAAGGTGATTAATTAATGTTTAGTAAAAGAAATTGAAAAAGAAAAATGCCAAGTTGCATACATGCAATGCATGAATGATTGAATTGACACATAAATTTCAACCCTCACCCACCCCACCTGGGGGGGACGGGGGACGGTTTGCTTCTAGAACAGCAACCAAATCAAACAAAGAACTATTACTCGGAGAAGACTTTTATTACGTTTTCATTAACGTAAATGTTTAATCCAATAATCTTTTTCAATTTAATAAAATCGAATTATAATCTAAATTCTTTGGTGTGTTGTCGCCACCCTTTACGACTCTTCTTCTCACATTCTTTCTCTTTCCTTCTCTTCCCCATTTCTTGCAATCTTCGCCCCCCATCTCTCTATTCAATTACGCAGTATGCCTTTGACCTTTGAATTTTCTCTCTTAGTTTTCAATTATATTATGAAAATGATGATAATTTTGCAAAGATTTCAAATCACATCAGCCCATAATAAACGCCATTCATCTTTTTCTCTTCTCTCAAGAAATCCCTTGCTGCTGTACATCCAAATTATATCAACCCATTTAATACTATAGCTTAGATTAGCAATATTTGCTTTATTTTTGTGTTGTTGTATCATCAATATTTATTACTGGTTAGCTTTGCAGTTCAGACAACTCAGCAACGAACAGAAGATAATATATTATTGCAAAGAGATCTCTTACATTTTACTGGTGTTGATTCTCAGTATAAGTTGTTAGTGTTGTGTTTTTGTTTAGTTGGAAATATTATTTCGCTGTTCTTGAATTGATATTGTTATTTTCAATTTTTGGTGATTTTGGTTAAGATCAGCTTCTGGGTATTGCTTAATTTTCCGAGTTCTGGTGATTTTTGGCTGGGATTGGCATCTGTGAAAAGAAAAATTGACATGTACTTCTTGGTTTTCGATTGTGAGCTGCTGAAGGGTTCTTGGATCTCCAGATCACGTTCCAACAGCGCCCTCTATTAATTCCTTCCCCACGAACCCCTGGTAAAGAAGAACTACCATATACCCCTGTTCAGTTGAAACCTATTTCCGAGAATCCTAAACCTTTTTCTGGGATGGATTCAAATTCAAATTCATATTCCCAGTTTGTAAATGAAAATTCTTCACATCCGGATTTTATCCGGAATTCCTCATCCCAGCGAAGTACTTCGTCAATCCAGTCGTTTCATTCAAAGGCCTCTGGTGGGCATTCTGTTAGGGAGGTTAGCTTTGAGTTGGGATCAAAGCCTTCCGTGAGATACGGGTCGAGGGGTGCTGATTCCGAAAGGTTTAGCTCCTCCTATAAAGAGATTAATGATCAGGATGCAAGGTTGGTTTATATAAATGATCCGGAGAAAACGAATGAGAAGTTTGCATTTGCCAAGAACACGATCAGGACTGGGAAATATTCTATTTTGACTTTCTTGCCCCGTAATTTGTTTGAGCAGTTCCATAGAGTTGCCTACATATACTTTCTTGCGATTGCCATCCTCAATCAACTTCCCCAGCTGGCTGTTTTCGGTCGTGAAGCTTCAATTATGCCGTTAGCCTTCGTGCTATTAGTTACAGCTGTTAAGGATGCGTACGAGGACTATAGAAGGCATCGTTCAGACAACATTGAGAACAACCGATTGGCATGGGTTTTGGTAAACGATCAGTTTCAACAGAAGAAATGGAAAGATATACGGGTTGGCGAGATCATTAAAATTTCTGCAAATGAAACTCTTCCTTGTGACATGGTGCTGCTGTCTACGAGTGACACAACTGGGGTTGCTTATATCCAGACGACAAATTTGGATGGAGAGTCGAATCTGAAGACTCGGTATGCAAAGCAGGAGACACAAATGAAAAATCCGGAGAAGGAGAAGATAAGTGGGTTGATCAAGTGCGAGAAACCCAACAGGAACATTTATGGTTTCCAGGCAAACATGGAAATTGATGGAAAGCGTGTTTCCCTTGGACCTTCAAACATAATCCTTCGTGGTTGTGAGCTCAAGAACACTAGTTGGGCACTCGGGATTGCTGTTTATGCTGGTGGAGAGACAAAAGCAATGCTCAACAACTCTGGAGCTCCATCTAAACGAAGTCGTCTTGAGACACATATGAACCGGGAGATTATTTACCTCTCTATATTTCTTGTAGTACTATGTACCATAGTCTCTGTTTGCCATGGTGTTTGGTTGAGGCGCCACAAGGATGATTTGGTTCTGATGCAATTTTACAGAAAAAAGGACTATTCAGAACCTGAAGTTGAGGATTATAATTATTATGGTTGGGGTATGGAGATATTCTTCGTATTCCTCATGTCGGTTATTGTGTTCCAGATCATGATTCCCATATCATTGTACATATCTATGGAACTTGTTCGTGTTGGTCAGGCTTACTTTATGATCAGGGATGATAGGATGTACGATAAAGCCTCGAATTCAAGATTTCAATGTAGGGCTTTGAATATAAATGAAGACTTGGGGCAGATAAAATATGTTTTCTCTGATAAAACTGGTACACTGACTGAGAACAAGATGGAATTTCAATGTGCAAGCATAGGAGGTGTAGACTACAGCGATGGAAAGCCCATTGCTGAAGATGAACAGACCGGGTACTCCCTTAGAGGTACTATAACTTCTCTCTTTGTGTGTCTGCGCTGTTCAATTTTCATTCTAAACATATTATTTATGTCTGCCTTATTTGTATTCAGTTGACGGGCAGGTTTTCAGGCCAAAGATGAAGGTGAAGGTGGATCCAGAGCTTCTCAGTTTATCAAAACAAAAACACACAGATGAAGGCAGACATGTTCACGATTTTTTCATAGCGTTGGCTGCTTGCAACACAATTGTACCTCTGACTGTGGAGACATCTGATCCTGCTCTGAAGTTGATTGATTATCAGGGGGAGTCTCCAGATGAACAGGCATTGGTCTATGCAGCTGCAGCTTATGGTTTTATGCTTATTGAAAGAACTTCAGGTCATATAGTTATTGACATTCAAGGGGAAAGGCAAAGGTATCTCAAAGCTTCTTTCTTCATACTTCTTGAGCTCAATATTTTACTTTGCAAGCCCCATAAGTGCAGCTACTTGTGATTGTTGAACTTTTAATGAGTTATTAGACTGTCAGTGATATAGTTGGAATGTTTCTATGAGATTTCTCCATAATATTATACCACAAAAGTCACATTCACGAAAAGATACAGTTCCATTGTTGCAGTAGAGGATTATGGAGGTTCTAGTTGTTTCTTCCTCTGTTGATTGCTTGTGGAACTCATTTGCTAATAGTGGTTGTCTAGGTCATTGCATCTATCAATTTTTCTTTCTCTCTCTTTTGTTTCCCTTTTTCTTTGTTTTGTTTTGTTGTTTTTACTTCTGCCCTTGATATTAATGTTGTACCCATAAATGGTCACTGCAGGTACAGTGTCTTGGGTTTGCACGAGTTCGATAGTGACCGGAAGAGGATGTCAGTCATACTCGGATGCCCGGACAATACGTTTAAGGTATTCGTAAAAGGTGCTGATACAACCATGTTTAATGTGATTGATCGGTCCTTGAACTCAAACACTGTAAAGGCAACCGAAGACCATCTTCACTTGTATTCCTCAAAGGGTTTGAGAACACTTGTTGTTGGAATGCGGGACTTGAGTGCATCTGAATTTGAACAATGGCAATCATCTTATGAGACAGCAAGCACTGCCTTATTGGGGAGGGCAGCTTTACTCCGTAAGGTTGCTTACAACGTAGAAACCTCTCTTAGCATATTAGGTGCCTCTGCTATTGAAGATAAATTGCAGCAAGGAGTTCCAGAAGCAATTGAGTCCTTGAGAAATGCCGGTATCAAGGTCTGGGTTTTGACTGGGGACAAGCAAGAAACAGCTATTTCAATTGGCTACTCCTCTAAGCTCTTAACAAGTAAGATGACTCAGATTCTAGTAAACAACAACTCTAAGGAGTCATGCAAGAAGAGCCTAGAAGATGCTTTGGTAATGTGTAAGAAGCTTACTACTGATTCTGACGCTTCAAGAAGAGGTTCTGGAGCTAGAACGACTGAAATTGCGTTAATTATTGATGGAACAAGCCTTGTTCATATTCTTGACACCGAACTTGAAGAACAGGTATTGATTGTCTACTGTACTTATTCTCTCTCTATCTCTGAGTTACAGTCTATTTCTATATATAACTTGTCCCTGTCGATCAATTTGCAGCTTTTCAATTTAGCCAGTAAATGTACTGTGGTATTGTGTTGTCGAGTAGCTCCATTGCAAAAGGCTGGAATTGTTGCCCTGATGAAAAAGAGAGCTAATGAGATGACCCTTGCTATTGGTGATGGTAAGCATAGTTATCTCTGTATGTTATAGAAAAAATACGTACGAAGAAGGGAATAATAAGCAACTAAGATGTATATCATTTGGCTATGCTGTCAGGCAATTTAATAGTTTTCTTTTTCGAGTTTCAGGTGCAAATGATGTTTCAATGATCCAGATGGCTGATGTTGGTATTGGCATCAGTGGACAAGAGGGTAGGCAAGCTGTCATGGCATCAGATTTTGCAATGGCTCAATTTAGATTTTTGGTCCCATTATTATTTGTACACGGCCATTGGAATTATCAGCGGATGAGTTACATGATATTGTACAACTTCTACAGGAATGCAGTTTTCGTTCTTGTATTATTTTGGTGAGTATGCTTTTGGTGAAAAATACAAATTTAGAATCCTTCTTCCCTCCATGGAAAAAACTAAAGACAACTTTAGTTGACTGTTTTTTATGGCATTTTAGGCACTATATCATCACTTGGATTTGTGCCTTTCGAAAAAAATAAGATGGAAAGAAAAGGCATCAGTTTCTTGACTATAAAACTGAGAAAGTCCAAAAATACTATAATCAATTGTATTTTGTAAATATTTGTTTATCCTCTGCTTATAATAAATTGAAATTTCTTTACTCACTTATTTTTATAATGGGCCCTTTTCTTCCTTTTGGTCTACCCTCAAAGCCATGTAAGTGAATGCTACTCATTTTTTTAATTTCTTTGATAAAGTGAAAAAAGTATTTCATTTTTCTCATTTTTCTTTTTGTCTGAATTTGAAAAGACACTCTGGGAGAGTTAAAGGTTCAAATAATATTGCTTCTTTGTATAAGATAAGACTGGCACGTTGAAAATATTAAATTTGAATTATAAAAATGAAACTGAACCTCTGTGAAGATTGGTCATTTAACTTGCACAATTTTTCTTCACAGGTACGCTCTCTTTACGAGTTTCACGTTGACAACTGCTATCACTGATTGGAGCAGTGTGTTGTATTCAGTAATCTACACGGCATTGCCTACTATAGTTGTCGGGATTCTTGAGAAGGATTTAAGTAGAACAACTCTACTGAGGTATCCACAACTTTATGGGACGGGACAAAGGCAAGAAAGCTACAATGGAAAATTATTCTGGGTGACAATCATGGACACACTGTGGCAAAGCATAGCAGCCTTCTTTGTACCTTTGCTCGCATATTGGGAAAGCGATGTTGATGGTTCGAGCCTCGGAGATCTTTGGACAATTGCAGTGGTAATTTTGGTTAATATACATTTGGCCATGGATGTTGTTCGCTGGTATTGGATAACTCACGCTGCCATCTGGGGATCGATTGTTGCTACTTTTATTTGTGTCATGGTTATTGATGTTCTGCCGTTCCTACCTGGTTACTGGTAAGATTTCTCCTCCTAATGAAATGGCCATTGTGTATGTTGTTGAGTTATGGTTTTTCAAGAATACATGCACATAGCATGGATTCTCGTGTTACAAATCCTACAAATTTTATGACCGGACCGTGGGTTTATTTAAATTCTGGTTTAAATCAACATTTCCTACATGCAATTTGATTCAGGAGTTCGCATATAAATGTACTTTTCTTTTCTTTCTGGCCTAGCTCTTAGTCCGTAAGGGAAAATTTTAAGTTTCTAGAGTCTAGCTCAATCCGAGTCTAGTTGATGTGAAAACTACAGAAATATTTTATTTTTTGTGAACTTCATTACTCGCTACTCTTGGGATTTTTCGACTATGGATATGTCATGGCCCAAAAAGAGCATGCATTACCACAATAAATGAATCGAAAGCTAATCCGCTTGTTCATATAATTCTGCAGGGCCTTCTTTCATATTGCTGGTTCTAAATTGTTCTGGGCGTGCTTGCTTGGCATCACAATAGCGGCGCTGGTTCCTCGTTTTGTTGTAAAAATTTTCATTCAGTATTTCAGACCCAACGACATTCAGATTGCAAGAGAGTTAGAAAAAGTCGAAAATTCAAGGGAGTCTCGAGATGCAGAGATCGAGATGAACCCAATTTTCGATCCTCCACGGAGATAACTATTTTGATAGTTTTATTTATCCATTTTTATGTTTCACTTCATTTGTAAAATGTGTACCATTCTTTATACAGCTTCAGAAATTTTCTTCAGCTTTGCCAGGTTGTTTTTGTTACTACCATGAAAGAATAGAAAGTTGTAAAACTTAGGTTCTGCTACATAAAGGCTGTAATTGTACATTATTTATGTTTGCAACAGAGAAAATATATTGTCTGTATTGATGATATTATATACAAGGCTTTTGCCAATTTTGTTGTGTTATACTTTGTAAAGTGATAAATTAAGAGTTGATTATACTAGTTTTTTTCTTTTCTATTGTTTGATATTTTATTTACTAATAGTATACCGCTTCTTTTGCTGTGGAATTCGACTGTAGGTTCTATATTATGATAATGGATTGAGGCCGTGAATAAATTTTGAAGATGATCGGTAGAACAAATTTTGAAGATGATTGGTAAAAGGAGATGATTGTTAAAGAAGATGATTGAACATCAAATTTTGGAAAAGATGAAATTGAAGACGTGTTTTTTTCTTCCCGTAGCAGAGAGAATTCCCTACGGTCGTGATAAGATTTAATGTAACTAAATTGTTGGTACACATTGAGGGGCTGTGTTAATTAGCTCTTTGAATTGGATAAACCAGAATATAATTTGGAATAAGGTGGCTGAAATTTTAGGAGTCATGGGCAATTCAAGTTTAGTTCGTAATTGTGACCTTCAGTTCCTTGGATCAACCTAAGTTGTAGTCCTGATGTTACATGTGATGATCGTCTTATATTGTTACAATCGAGAACCTATTCTATCTACATATATGTGACTGTAGTGCGTAAATTTTAATGCGATATTTGAGTAATGCAACCATTAATGTGTCTTATTCAAAGACACTGATGAAATCTAAGATTCAACATTTTGTTTTTGAGTATGAAAAGTTCTTTTTATTTTTATTTATGCAAATATGATTACAATTCAATAATATTTTTTAAAATTAACTTTTTTATTTAAATAAAAAAAGAACAAATTAATAATAAACGTTGACTAGAAGAACGGATAAATTATTAATCATAACCGTATTGAGTTTTTTTCACTATAAGAAAAAAGTACTTAAACATCCGCGTGTTATTACGTCTTCAATTTCTCCCTCAACTGAAGATTTCTAAAATCTGCTCAGCTCCTCAATCCAGCTCCTTACACCCAGTGGCAGATATAGGATTTCAGTCAAGGAGGAGCACTATATAAATAATAAGCTAAAAATAGAGATGAATTATTGTCTATGAATAAAAAAAATTCTATGACGAGTTTTTATAATCTTAAATCGTTTAACAACATTGTCATTACAAATATTATCAAAAATATTTTTTTCCATATATGCAATCATTTATCTATTCATCTCTAATCCGATTACGCAATTGATATTTTATGATATAGATAGCTGAAAACATACTTTCTACCAAAGCAGTTTGCAATTGATAAAAGAAAAACTAATTTAATGAGCAAATAAATCAAAAAAATGAATTTAGTCTTTTTTTTGTATGTGTCTCTCAATCAGCTTTTGTGTAAGGTCACTGGACTTCTGATTCTTTTCAAATCCGAAAATTCTACATTGAGGAGCGTACATCTACTTTATAATTATAAAGTTAATCACCAAATAATACAAATTGAACATTAGAGAAGTTGTTTAGATAAAACTTAGTAAATTGAACCAACTTGAATTTATCAAAAGCTGAAAATAAATTAGTTAAATACAAACATATCAAACAAATAAGCAATATGTGTAAATTTAATTATTTTTCTTTTTTAAATTGAGCAGGGGCCTAGCCCCCTCTTGGGCCCACGTATATCCGCCAATGCATACACCGATTATCTCCAAAATTTGTTCACAGTCTCAATCTATCATCATAATAGAGCATACGGTCGGATCCCACTGCAAGAAAACGGTATACTAGTAAATAATAAATTACACTAACTTATATCAATCAAATAATGATATTTCTATGCATATATAATAATTTGTCCTAATTAATTTGCTCATTTAGATTGATAAATATCTTACTTTGAAAATCCAATAGATTTATGGAGAATTTCAAAAAAGATTAAAAATAACTGGGATATTATGTGATTAGTTGGTATTGAATAATTTTGAAGGCAATACAAATATAAAAGGATAAAATGAGAAATTTGTATTTGTTTTTGAGTGAAAATGAAATGGAAAACAAACTTTAGGGGAGGTTACTATAATTTCTGAAAATACAGGGGTGCCTGTAATAGTTAAATATTTCACGGGCTGTTTATGATATTTACTCAAAAAGAAAAAGGTCATTTTAGTATATTTCTGTAACCGCAGTGCTCCGCCGCTTCCCACCTGAGCCGCCAATACCGTTTCTGGGTCTCACAATCGCCATTTTTCTTCTTCACCCAATTTGAGTAAGACATCGTAATAAATAAACTTCACTTGAATTCAATTGAAAGAACAAATTATTCGTATTTTTTTTTGTTTTTGAAAACGCTTCCTCTGATGGATTAATTGATTGAAGGTTGGTGTTAATGGACTGTAGACTTCTTTCTTTCAATCAGATCAGTGGTTTTTCTTGTAATTTTCGAGCGTTTGCTATTCCAAAACGCATTCCATATCGCGTGACGTCTTTTACTCAGCCAGGTAATTAGAAATTTGTCCTTCAAATCTCTTAAAAATTCATTGACATATGTCTTTTGTTTATCTTCTGAAAGGTTTATTATTATTCCTATATGCACTTGTGAATGTAGAATCTCTGAAGCATAGATCCGTTTTCTTTGTGTCTGTGTATTGAAAATTGATTGTTTGTACCTTGCTTTGACTAAGAGCATGTTTGACAAAGCTTACAATGTTTACTTATAAGTAATAAATTCTAAAATAAATATCCATTGTTATTGGTCAATGTTGAAAATTACTAATTACTTATTTTGACAGTATCACAATATTAATTTCAGAAAAAAAGCAACTTCTTATTTTACTTAAAAGGCCGAAAAGGAGAAAGTTATCTAAATGTGTTTGAAAATAAAAAGTAACTTCTATTATTTTTTTCTTTTGAAAATGGGTTGAATTTGGTTTTGGACATTTCAATGATGTTTAATTTTGAGGCAGGTCTTGTTAATTCAAACAAGCAAAGTTGAACAAGCATATGTAAAATCGTACTTAGAAAGTGCTCTAAGTGATAACATTCACTTGTGATATATTTGACAACTAAATAACTAATCCTTTAAGTGGTCCAGGATGTATAACAAGTTATTTATAATTTATGTATTATCAATATTTTTTGCCCGTGCAACAAATTATCTTTTTTTCTCAGAGTGATATTTCTTTATTTGATTCGGCTCTGATTGGGCACTGATGAATCTTAAGATATCTGAAACATTCAGCTATACTCTTTAGATTGTTTAAAGAACACCAGGCCTTGAATAGGTAACTGGATTGGTCAGTCATGTCACTCTTAAAGCCTTGTTTGGGGGGGCGAATTGGGGCATTAAAGTTGGAATAGAAATGATTCCTTTTGAATTTTGCACTTACTTTTGAGAACCTAAGTCTATGTTGGCAATCCCAATTCCATAACAACATATATGGTCTTGAGAGCCTTGAAAAGTTACATGATGTATGGACATTATTGGAAAGATGACAAAACAATGCAAAGTGGTCTATTTTTTAATCAGTGAAAATTCAAGTGGTTTTAAATTATAGGAATCAAATGCCTATGGCAAGCTTGCTTTTTAGTATGGTAATGATTAGGGTCATCTGTACATGGACAATTTTTTGTCCCGCTTTCAGTAAGCCCGTATTTACAGAAGTTACATCTTTTTACCACATTGTGATAAGTATATAACAAATCTAAGATTTTTATATCTGTTCACCTGGATAGAAAGACCGTATGAAGCTATTTCTCATACAAGTTCCTGGCGGCTGATTCATATGGTTGTAATCTCGAGCCATTTGATTCTGCAGTATTTTCTTCATTAATCACTCCAGTTTCTTTCATGTACATGAGATATAAATATTGGTAGTGTCGTGCTCTTTTTTCTCATCTTCTTCATTTTGTGGTTTCGCAGGGCCATTTTGTTGCACTCCAAATTGTTCAATGAAGTCCTATAGGCTATCAGATCTTACTGCATCCGAGGTTGATAGCCTCAAAGCTCGTCCTCGAATTGATTTTTCTTCCATTTTTAATGTGGTGAGCCTTCGTGTTGTTCAGCAGCACCAACTTATTGTTTAAAATTATTTATCTTGTTAACTGGACTTCTCAAAGGACTTAGTAATATTGGAATTGATATTGGTTCAGGTTCAACCCATTGTTGATGACGTACGCAGTAGAGGTGATGCAGCTGTTAAAGAGTTGGTGCTTCTTTTACTTCTTCATTCTGATTTTTATATTGTTTTGTGATGTTTGAGAAGTGTGAGAAAACTCTGTGCTATTTTGAATCCCAATGAAAATAGATGTTGATCAACAAAAGGCAGAACTCTATGGGGATGATAGTGTTTGTAGTGAAGTCTTGAGGACGATATTGGAAGCATTACAAAATTGGGATAGTTCATGATCTGAATTTGGTTAAAAGACTGGTTTTAAGCTTTGCTAGGTTCAGAGAACAGCACTCACCAACCTTTTGGTCTATTTTTGTTTTGTTCTGGAATTAGGGTGGGACATTAATTTGAGGGAGAGTTTGGTTTACTAAAACTAAGGTGTCTGGTTGTAAGGAGTGGGATTAAATTTCTGACTCTGATTATGAAAGCTTGAATAGAAGAAGAGGGATTTTATGAATCCAATGCAAATAATGTGAATAGGTTGTATTTTTCTCCTGGCTGTGCTAGGGATTGGACCAAGATTCTAAGTTCAGAAAATTTGGTTTTATGACTTCTATATTATAACATACTTTTAAAGAGTACATATGGACTTTTTTACCAGATATGGGACACCAAAGGCATATTACATATGGAAAATGATTTTAACCTTTTCAAGCATATATTTATCTATAGGCCTTGATATTGAGATGTTTTGCTCAGTTGTCAAATCCTACAGTTGAGGATGACTGCTATATATGTTTTTCTTTGACAGCTATACAATGCGATTTGACAAAGTGAAACTAGACAAAATAGTTGAGAATGTCAACGATCTTCCTGATCCAGAGGTATATCATTTGGTTTGGACAAGTTTTCTGAGATTCTGCTAGTGATTGGTGCATCCTACTTGTTTAGTTGCTAAGTTTCTATCATATTACAAAAGTTCCATTTAGCATTCAAGTCCACAATAACGGTAACTGGTACTTTGATGATTAGCTTGATGCAGCTGTTCAAGAAGCATTTGACGTGGCTTACGATAATATTTTTGCTTTTCACGCTGCTCAGAAGCCAGTTGAGAAAATTGTTGAGAACATGGAAGTAAGTACTTTAATGTTATATTAGAGTTATTGTATTGGAGTTCCTGGCTCAAGTTGCAGTTTCCCCATTTTCAATTTTGCTAGGGTGTTAGGTGCAAACGAGTCGCAAGGAGTATTTCCGCTGTTGGTCTTTATGTTCCTGGGGGCACAGCTGTTTTGCCTTCAACTGCTTTGATGCTTTCAGTTGTAGGTGACTCGAGTTAACTATATATTAGTTGCTTTTTTGGATTTACATTATGATTTTCATTTCATTTTGCTTGATTGACATGGGATTCTTAAATCAGCCTGCCCAGATAGCCGGGTGCAAAACTATTGTTCTGGCAACTCCCCCTACTCAAGATGGCAGCATTTGTAACGTAATTGTTCTCATCTAGACATCTTGATTTAATAGGGTGTTGATGTATTGCTAACTAGCCAATTTTTTGCAGGAGGTTCTTTATTGTGCTAAGAAAGCTGGTGTTACTCATATTCTTAAAGCTGGAGGTGCTCAGGTTGGAACGCAGTATATTTTCTGAGTGTATATTGTGTATTTAAGTACACTTTCTGACATTTCTGAAATTTGTCAATAATATGTTCAGGCCATTTCTGCCATGGCTTGGGGAACCAAATCATGCCCTAAGGTATCAGTTTCTGCATGATGTGTGCATTCACTATAAGATGCCCATTTTAGTAGCAATTCATTATTTCTTTCGTCGTAGAAGCTCAAACTCATCTATTCTCTGTGCCAGGCTTTACATGAGTTTTACAGAACTTTGTGACTTTTGATTTATATGTACCAAAGTGGGTTGTTATCGTCATTTTTCATGTACTGCCACTAGTTGTGCATTTCATCATGCCTTCTGAGTTCTGTCTTCTTTGCATTTTACTGAATTAGCTATCAACTTTATGGGACTATCCTTTGCCAATAGGGATGGCCCGGCCCGGACCTCGCCAAGACGGGCCCGGCCTGTGGGCCACACGGGCCAGTCCACTGGCCCACGTGAATTTTAATTTTTTGTTTTTATAGAAAGAACTCAAAGATTTTTTTTAAACCAAAACATGGGCCGGTCCACGCGAGCGGGCCCATGTTTTTAGGCTCGGCCCGTTTTTCATTTCGCAGCCCGGTCCGGCCCTGTTTGCCATCCCTATTTGCCAACATCATAATACTTATTTACACAGAAGCATCACAAGTTTGTACCTACGCTGAAAGAAAAACAAAAAACTAAGCCTTTTATTCCCTATTGATTTGGGGTTGGCTACATGAATTCTTTTTTTGCCAATTATTCGGTTCATTACTAAATCTACTGGAAAATCCGACATTTGTACCCTTCTAGTATATATTGCTGAGAAGGAAGACAGATGGAGAACTCCCTGGGAGGTGCCTGGAGTCAATCAGATGTGAGCAGGTCTTCGAAATGAAACTTAGAATAGAGAAGTAACATAAACATCCTTGTGGACACACCAGAAAGAAACTTGTAAAGTCATTTATGGCATGGCAAAGAGGAAAGACTCGATAAAATAGAATCAACCAGGCTAGAAGACAAGAAGGCATAGGTGTTCATCTCATATAACCAGGCTAGAATACAAGAAGGCACAGGTGTTCATCTCATATTCATGAGAACCTACGGGTGGTTGGAGGATGAGTCATGACACTTTCTTTACTTATCTTTGTTCTCTGCTTTTTCACAGTACATTTCTATTTTAGGATTCTTGGTTATGGAATTATTTCGAAAATTAAATAGTAAAGACTCTTTCCCATTAATGTGTCGTATGGGCACCAGACACTTGAACATTTCATGCCTTGCCAGATAACGCTATTCTTAAATAAACAGATAATCAGGTAATAGGATTTTAAGTGATTCTGGAGGCTATCTTTTGCTGTTTTGAGGAGTTTGATAGATGGATTTCATCAGATGCTGGTTTAGCTTCCTTGTTGTACAGCAAGATTATTATTTAGGCAAGAAATGTTTTTGCTTCTCTCTGGTTGTAGTTTGCTCCAACTACTTCTATTTGTATTTGTATGTAAAAGAATGACTTGGCAAAACCACTGCCCTTGCCAACATGAAGGGCATTTGTCAGCTACCCAAAATGCTTAAACCCATTTTGCCAGGAGTTTGCTAAATACTTATTAAACCTTTATCAAACGGCGATTTGATGTGATTACAGTGTTAATCGATGCACAGATCCATGATATCCACAATCCACCTTTTAGCTCATCAGTGACTGGATTTGGCATGCCCAGTCTAACTTATGCTGGTAGCACCTCCCCTGTGGCATTTATGCCAATTGAAACAACTTGAGCTTGAACAAATAACCATGAGAACATGTCAGAGTCTAAAACTCACTAACAAAATGTTAAGGCGAATTAAAGAGTAAAGATCTATCATCTATACCACCAAGGAATCTGCAAATATTAAGAATTGCAATAATTATGAGATCTCTATTGGTGGAGAGTGTAATATATTGGTACTAGGACCCCGTGCAACAGAGTTGTCTTTTTCCATAGTGGTTTAATCCCCTATAAGTGGTGTACTTTGGAGCTCCCATAAAAACTTTTTTCAGGGCATTTCCCTCCATCTGATCATTAGATATCATCATATGAGTAGACCTTTTGTGGTGTTGGGACTTTGATTGAATGTGTACTTGGTGGTCTTGGATTAGTGAAATGCTGTTACTATTAGAGCTCATTTAGCAGCTGGATGTGTGACATCTCATATTTGTGGAAAGGGCAGTGGTGGACCATTTTGATCCAAAATTGGGCTACAGCCCAAGGTAAAGTTTGAGCCGATTTTAAAAAACTTTTACTACATAAAATTGGCCCAAAAAAGATTTAGTCCATCCAAAAAGCTCAAATCAGTCCAACCCTAAATTTTATCCCACCTTAAAATCTGATTCTACTTCCGCCCTTGGGCAAAGGTGTTATATAATCTTATGTAAGGTTATGCTATGGGATCCATGCGCAGAAAGTTGGATATTGTCCTGGGCATTGATTTATTCCCAACCAAGTTGTGCAGTGTAGGACCGATTGCACTGTCCGGCGGCATAGGACACCTAGATCCTAGACCACCTTTTTTCTTCTGCTTTAAGTTGTCTATCTACAGCAGTGACTTGCATAATTAATGTATTGATTGTGTACTTGATTTCAAACTTGACTTGTGTTTTATTTTATGCCCCAGTGATTTTCTTCCTGGGGGGTAAAATAGGCTTAAATAATTACAAATTTTTCTTTGAAACAAAAACTCATCTTGAGCTGTGTATTCTTTCTTCTCCGACCACCTGATGAATTTCGTTCATCTATCCTCATGCGTTTCTCTCAGATATCTGTTACAGTTTTGTGTTACTATTAATGCAGGTTGAAAAAATATATGGGCCTGGTAATCAGTTTGTAACGGCTGCAAAAATGATCCTCCAGGTAATAATGATTTTCACTAACTTTATTTCTTAATTGAAACTATGTTATATTCTGCACCGTATTTCAGAGTTGCCACTAGGTTGCTAAATCTATCTTTTTTTCCTAACAGAACAGTGAGGCTATGATCTCAATAGACATGCCTGCTGGACCATCAGAAGTGCTTGTCATTGCAGATAAACATGCCAACCCTGTTTACATAGCAGCGGATTTACTTTCACAGGTGTCTGTTCTTTGGATTTTTGTCCTTCAATTAGTTTTTTCACAGAAGAAGTTTCTGTGAAGTTCCATTGTTACAATTCAAGTTTGTGGTCAATGGAACTATGAAAGTAGGGGTTACTCACTATGTTTATTTCAGCGACAGAAGTTAATGATCACTCTGTCACATAAAGATACCTTCTGATAGCCTTCTTTCTTTAAATGTCACATTATTTTCGTTTCTGACCTTGCAAAACACCATGTTGCCAATTTCAGGCTGAGCACGGCCCTGACAGCCAGGTTGTTCTTGTGATTGCTGGAGATGGTGTGGATCTAACTGCTATTCTCGATGAGCTCAATAAGCAGTGCCAAAGCCTGCCAAGGGGAGACTTCGCTTTAAAAGCACTAAGTCACAGCTTTTCCGTTTTTGCACGTGATATGGTTGAGGTTCGTTCTTTAGTTTTTGACAAGTGTCATAACAGACTACTTTTACATATATAATTTCCAACTTGACACGGAATAATATTAAAGATCGACTGAACAATATGTTCCCATTTTTCTATTGTAAACATTTGAAGATTAGTGATTAGAGAGTGTAGAATTACATTCCCTTGTGTTGGGCATTCTAGAAAATGAAAGCTGATTATTATTATTATTCTTTCTTATTTTTTTTATGTTTGATTTTAAGAACTCTTCTGTCTGAATTTCATTGCTAAATTAGACACATTATTTAACTGCACTCATTCATATAGGCAATTTCAAGAACTAGTTTATTGCACACTGACACAGAGATGTTTGCTTGGTTGTTCTGTTTACTTCCGTCTTGGTGTCTTGGTTGATTTTATTCTCTCTTTGCATGTATGGTTCATCTGAGTCTCAATTAGTTCTAAAATTACACTAATTGTTCGGTTTCACAGGCTATCAATTTTTCGAACTTGTATGCACCCGAGCATTTGATCATCAATGTGAAAGATGCTGAGAAGTGGGAATCTTTTATAGAGAATGCAGGTAGTTATTATCCATGTTCTTCTGCCTATATGATCCGGTGTTTGCTTCTATGAAATCTTTATTGTTTGCAGAATTCTTATATTATCTTTTGCCGCCGTTGCTTCAATAACCACTCTATCTTAGTGCACAAGTACTTCTGAGATTTTATTAGTAGGCCTTTTCTATTCATTACTGCTTGGCAGGTTACTTTCTTCCCCTTCTCAATATTTTTAAACATGTTGCTATTATCTGTCCTTTATCAATTGCATATGCTATTGCTATAGTTTATTTAGTACTCCTTTTAGCATATGGTGATCCACGTCTGCTAATTACCTACTTTACACTTAACTATTGGAATTCTGAGTAATGCTTGCTTTCATTAATTCTTCACGTATGGATAAAAGTAGGACAATCTCTGCATTGAATATGATAATTTCCTCTTTGCAGTTTCTGCCTGCTTTGGATTATCTTCAGTTCATATAATAACTTCATGCAGAATGTTTGAAGTTGATCAATTTTCTTCTTCATATGATATTTCTCCATTTTGCAGTTGGTAGTAGTTTTAGGAGTGAATAAACAAATATTCCATTTCTTTTATATATATAATATCAATTAGGGTATTGAATTCATCATTTTACAGTAAAAGAATGTATAGTACTGTGGCTCAAACAAACTATCTGCAGGTTCTGTATTTTTGGGTCAGTGGACACCCGAGAGTGTTGGAGATTATGCGAGTGGAACGAACCATGTTCTTCCAACTTATGGTTATGCACGGATGTATGGTGGTGTGTCTTTAGACTCGTTCTTGAAGTACATTACTGTCCAGTCATTGACAGAGGGAGGGTTGAGGAAGCTAGGCCCTTATGTAGCAACTATGGCTGAAGTCGAGGGTCTGGACGCCCACAGGAGAGCTGTGACTCTCAGATTAAAGGACATCTAAAAAGAATATTATGTCATTGGACAAGAATCAAACAAGATGCCCCTAGACTAGAGGACGTTAATAAAGAATTATGTCATACCCTTAAGACTAGAGGCCATGAAATAGATAATTGTCACCGGAGATGATATGCGAATTGCTTTATAAAGTGCTTTATTTTTTCGTTGTCCAGATTTGAGCTTGTGCTTTGTAGTTGTGTACAATTATGCTGTATGAAATTCTTTAGATATTTTATAAAACAAAAGAGTATAATTCTGGAGAAATTTCATGGTACAATTGACATTGTACTTAAATTCCATGGTATTCAGTGGTCACCTTTAGAAATATTTGTCATGAGTTGGCATGAAGTTGTTGACTATGACTTCCCAATATATGTGAAGTTTGACTAAGTTTGAACGTAAGTCAAACTTACTTAAAACTTAAAAGTAACTTTGTCCCCCCCCCCCCCCCCCCCCCCCCCCCCCCCCCCCTCTCCCATTCTCTTCGTGCGCGTGTTTAATGGCATATTGAAAATTGTTTTTTACCATTACAAAAATGAGCTATCACCATGAAGATGGCTCTCCTTCATTGGGAAGACGTGGTACTCATCTTCGAGTGTATGGTGACCAAAGATTCCCAAATCTCGCGCCTTTTTTCCATAATCTACACTCGTCTGTTCAAATGGTCAAGGTCGATATGAGCTGTGGCTTATAAAATATATATATATGAAGATTAGATAATAGTCAAATAGTAGTCATGTTAGGTTCTCAGGATTATTGAAGAAAGAAAGAGAATGGAAGGCTCGTGTCACCCCGGGGACATAGTTGGAGAACAATGTTGAAAATCGAGTCATGATTGAAGAAAATAAAAATGCAGATTGGGTGCAGATAAGTTCTATACAGTAGCCTTTTATTCTCCAATACAGCAAATAGTGTTATTATTGTATTAAAAATCAAACACTGTAAATTTTATTCAGATGCCTTGAATTGGTGATCCTGTAGTGCTGTTGGAGTCTTGGTGCCGTGAATCCTGAACTTGAGCTGCAAACTGCAGATTCCAGATCACATCTTCAACAGAAGGCCTCTCAGATGGCTCATCTGATAGGCACCTCACACAAAGTTCAATTACGGTATTCAGCGAATCGTCCGAGCATTCCTTGTGCACCGCTGGATCAACAATACTCCGACGAGCTTTATCATCTGCCGATAGGCTTACTAACAACTGATGAAGAATCAAGAAAGATCGAGTTAGAAAGTTCAAAGTCCTGATGTTACTTTAGGTATGAAAATTTGAATATTTTATCTATGTTGGCCTTGTTTCCTCATAGCCGGTCTGAAGTAGAGTAATGGAGGACTATGGAAGGTTGATAGTCAATGTAAAACTGTCTCATGACATAAATCCTTATACATGTTTCATTTGGGCGTTCTTACTAGAGATGCGCTGCATCATATTCCTAGTTTAGCGAATTGTGGGCCCAAGTTCTAGTTGAAGTAGTAATGAACCAAACTGAATGAAGAAAAGGGATTACGTAGATGATCCCGAACTTATTGAGAATGAGATTCAGCTTGTTGTAGTAATGAATGGCAATTGACAACCTCGTACTAGGGCAAGAAACTTACTATATCTTTGGAAATGCCAACATCATTTTCAGAAACAATCATCCTGCCCACAATGATCTCAAGTAAGATTACACCAAAGTCGTAGACGTCATTTTTCTCCTCGTACCTCAACCTGCCCACAACACAACAATTGCAAAAATGAAGTTCCAATTAATATCTAGAGCCAAGTAATACCTCAAAAAACTCTGCTTAATCAATGAAATGAAGTCAAAATCATATACTGATAAGTGTACTGAAATGTAAAAGCTTCGCATCAAGATTAAGTGCAGAAATAGAAGAATACACTTACATCGATCCACAGTTTTCCTTTAATCCATGTGAAGACACTCCCCCATCATCCTGAATTGCGTCACACAAACAGGCAATGTCAGGCGTCGTCTTTGAAGTTGACACAAATGATACTCCACATGTATTTTTAGTACTCTCTGCAAATCAAGTTTTACCATACTGTGAATAGTTAAGATCTCGACTTACCAGTCTCCTATTTTCTGCCAACAAAGGGAGATTGCATTTGCTAATTTTCACGTGGAGATCGTGGTCCAACAGAACGTCTGTTATCTTCAAATGATTTGAATACGCTCCCGGAACCATCCCAGTATGAAGAAATTGAATACCCCTGGCAACCTCAATTGCAGCAGTAATTCTCTGTGTCCATGTAAATTTTTGTCCAGAATGTCCCTCCGCTAAATTAAGTGTTAAACCAGAATTTGAAGTATCATGAATAGTAAAATAAACTCAGAAAGTTTCATGATTCCTATCTTTAGAATTTCAGATTCCCAAAAGATAGGTTTAAAAAGAAAAATGAAGGAAAACAGATTAAGAATGGGATTATGTATTCTCTGAAGATCTGATGCGAAACCGACCTACTTACAGATGATGAATGCTTACCTGATACAAATTTTCTGAGTGTTCCGTTCGGCACATACTCAAAAATGAGGAAAATTTTGCTGACAGTTGAATCATCTTTATGGCACTCGAAGCAGTGGCCAATTGCACTAACTAGATGAGAATGTCTGAGTTTCGATATCAGCTCAAGTTGGTGTGTGTAACTCTGGATGCTATGTCTTTTTTTCATTTTCAAGCTTCTTATGGCAACAAGAGTACCATCTGTCAACCATCCTTTGTAAACCTGATAAAATAGCCAATTCAAAATATCGTGTCTGTGTTCCAACAAATGCAAGATCGGACGGGAAAAAAAAGAAAAGGAGTTTGGCACATACAGAAAGTTGGGTTGCACAATAATGTAACAGCATACCTGTCCATGAGTTTCTTCACCAATAAGATTCGACTCGTTGAAGTTATATGTGGCCTCCTTAAGTTCTTCCCAAACAAAGGTTCTGTAGGGCGCAATGCCAAGTGCTCCCAGTTTCATGGTTTCAGAAATATACCCTGTCAATAAGATGTATTCAGATTGCAGCATTTGATGTATGCTTGTAGAACTCAGAATTGAAATTGTTTGTTCATTAATTTGACTTATTTTCATCTGAGATGCATAACTAAGTAATTTTCTTTTTCATCAAGTGCTTGAAGGTTTGTTCTATGGAATGAACACAGCAATATGAAAATCTGTCAAGAAATTTTCTCAACCAGAACAAAAGCTCACAGGCATCTATCAAAGTTAACAAAGGAGAAGAATGTGAAAAACTCACTTGCATTCTTTAGCATCTTAAGTGTGTATGCAGGTGAGACCTTATCCACCATCAGGCTTGTGTGAGGCATTTCATTTCCCTGCTGCTTATCAAATTTTCTTTTGAAAACGATAAAGGCCAGGCCAAGAAGTGCCATTCCACCACCAATTCCTCCCACCATGCTTGATGCAAGAACTGCTTTCCCATAAGGCCTTTTCTCCTGCTGTTTTTGAGGTGAAATTCTCACGGCCAACGCTTCGTTGTGACAAAACGAATAAGGATGCTGCTGTTGGTATCTCCTAGATAAACAATTCCCACCATACAAAACAACCCTGCTCTTAGAATCTGGTTGCAAACAATCCGGTAATTCTCCCGTCAGACGATTCTCAGACAAATTTACGAAAACCAGGTCTGTATTACAAGAGATGTTCTGTGAAAGCTTCCCAGTGAACTTGTTTCCAGCAATGTCTAAGTAAGTAAGCGACGGCAATGACAAAAGGGATGGTAGAAATGGCCCAACAAGTTCATTTAAGGAAATATCCAACTTCTGAAGCTGGTAACAAGAGCTTAATCCATCAGAAATTGCAGAGTAGAACTTGTTCTTCCTGAGCACCAAAGAAATCAACTTCGTTGGCAAACTAGGAAAGTCGGGTCCAAGATTGTTGTCTTCAAAATCAACAACTTGAAGATTTGTCAACTTGTGAAGAACAGGAACTTGCCCAGATAGATTATTTGCAGAAATCACCAAAGTCCTTAGACTTCCCAAATTTGTTAGAGAATTTGGCAAATGCCCACTAAATGAATTGTTCTTCAAACTCAGAACAGTTAAAGCTGGAAATGAACCAATCCAATCAGGAACCTGCCCTGTAAATCTATTATAATCCAATATAAGAGTTTGAAGGTTCTTCAAAGATGAAATTTCTCTAGGAATGCTTCCATCAAAATAATTTGAACTAACGTTCAGTATTTCTAGAGATGATAACTTCCCAATTTCTGGAGGCAATGGTCCTTTTAGGCCTAATGAAACTAAAGACAGAACTTTCAGGTCTGGAAAACTAGCAAGATTTGAGAACAAGTAAACAGCTGAGAAATCTTGAAGCAATTGAGGAAACCAAATGTTGCCAGTAACATGAAGTTGAGTTATGCTATCTTCATAGCATGAAAGTGTTAGAATTTGGCTTGGTTGTGTGTTGCAGAAGTCTGCATTATCACTCCAGCTGCTAATTTCTTCTGGGAAATTCAAAAGCTGCTTCATTCTCAAAAGGGCCTGGTATTGTGAAGGTTGTAACTGGTTTGAATAATGGGGCAGAAGAACAAACAAGAAGAAGAAAAGGTGAAGAAATGAACTTTGTTTAGCCATTGGAGTGTTGCATAAACCTTGAGGAACTTCCAAATGATGAATCAATGAACTTACAACTGATCACAAGGATTGCTTTGTTTTCATTTTGGCATTAATTATGATAAAATGATTAAGTATTTGACAGAATTTATTACTTGAAGGTGGTGAGAGTCATGTCACAAGCCACAAGTCACAGGTGGAGTTGAGCTAAAGAACAAAAAAACCCAGAATTTAATTGTATAGAATGTAATAAAATCATCAAAGACTAATTATTTTAGATGTGACTGAAGCATCCTATGTACATTGAAAATCTGAGCTTCTACAATGCCCAAAGCAAAGTGATAATTAAGTTTTATATTTAATAAATTTAGACGAAAATGTTGATTAATCAAGAAATATAAAACTTCCTACTATCGACGACGTCAAAATGAATAGAATTCTTCGAAACTTATTAGTAAAAAGTAAAGATGGCATTGGAAATCGATCTATCACTCAATCACATAAAAACGAATGGGCTACATTTAGCAAAACATAAGTGTGTGTTTGGGGCCACCAAAAAAGTACTTTATTCTTATTCTTGAAACAGAAGAGAAAAAGAAGGCAATTGTGTCCAAAATAAATTCACATGACCTCTATAACAACCATTAAAAGACAAGAATGCTGATTAAGTGATAGCTACTATTGTAGAAAAAGTAAAAAATGTGTCCTTTGTGACAAAAGAGTTGGAAATTATTCACTTGAGAAATGGACCTTTCTAGTCACGGACGTGCGAAGTGCATTTGATAACGAAATTCACCCTTCTTACATGTTCAGGTAGTGACTGGTAGTCTATGTAGTGGGATTAGTGTGGACTAATTCTTTTTATTTTTTATTTTTTTTTTTCATATCTTTTTTGAAAAATATATATATATATAAAAAAAAAACATTTTTTATGCATTAAATTAGGGGTGACAATTAGACCGAGTGGCTCGCCAAGCTCGTAGGCCGACCCCTAAAGCCTAGACTCGAACAGTGTAACTCGTTTTTGGATGAGCCTAGGCCTGGATTGAGCTCAATTTTTGGCCTCGTGGGCCGAGCTGAGGTCAGGTGTACAGGCTTGTCAACTCGACAAGCCGGCTTGTTCATGAGCCTATGAGTTCACCCACATTTTTTTAAATTTTTTTGTAGTAACTCCATCACGTTGTATTTTTAATTTTCATACAAATAACTAATTTGTTGTAAGATTTTTTTATTTATTAATTCAGTAAAATTTCAGATTTAAAAAAAAAAATTCGATAGGCCCACAAGTCGGTCTGGCTAAGTCGAGCCTACTTTTGGACAGCGAGCAAGGCCCGACTCATCTCGCGGGCCCAAAAGTCCTAACTCATATATGTCACCAAGTTGAACCTAGAGTTTGGGCCAATAGACCAACTCAGTTAAGCCCATTCTCACTCCTACTTCAAATGGTCTACCTAACTGCTGACGTGCCAAAAAATGTGAATCGTGCAAGGTTTATAGGCAGCTTGGTGTGAATTGTTATTATTATTATTATTATTTTTTGTTTTAAATGTAACTAAAAAAAAAAAAAGATATAAAAAACAACGAGGCTCACGGATTTACACTAGAAAATTGTTTATTAAAATGACCTTTTGAAAACTCTCCCAAAACATTATTCTCTATTGTATTTTTTCATTAGAAATATAAATCTATACCTTATTCCTTGTCAATAGGTGTCATCCACTTACCCCGTTTTTTAGATTTCCCACGAGAATTTAGTAAAGAGCAATGATATTTATTACTATTCGTAATAATCAGTAGTCTATGTAATATTAAATGATATATCCAATTAAATGAATTTCATATACCCACATTTCATTAGACATATATTAACTTGTTAAATTAATGTTGTCATTTTTTTTAATACCAACAATTAATACAAAAAGGAAAACATTCAAATGCCCAGACCAATTAAGAGGCCTCTGTACATGATGAACATGAGAGCATCTTTAATCCATTCTATTTTATGTAGCATTAATATCCAACTATAAATTTTCAAATTCAAATTCAAATTCAAATTTAGTCTCCAATGTATTTCATGAATTGCTATCTAGATATATTTTATTTTATTAAAATCAAAACTAAATTACATTTAAATATACATTGAAAATTTAAATTTTTACTGAGTCAACAAGTCTAACAAAGTTTTTGAATTTAGCTTTAGACATTGTCTATTTTTTCTTCTTCACTACGTAAGTTTGACAAAGTCCTTAACAACTTGTATTAAAGATGAATTATTTTAAGGAAAATTGGTGCAAATGGTCCCTAACCTTTGTCCTTATTGTAAAAATAGTCCCTAACCTTTCATTTTTGGTGGAGTGGTCCATAACTTATTCATTTAGGTGCACAATTGGTCCTTATTTAATTAAAAAGATAAATATGTCCTTATTTTTAGGGTAATTAGTACATTTCATCCTTATCATTTGGGTCTATTGAGCAAATCGTCAATATCGTTTGAACTTTGACATTTGGGTCCTTAAATTACTCATTTTTTGTGCAAATCATCCTTACCGTCCAAATCTGTTAATTTTTGCCGTTAAATCAGCGCATACAGTGCACTCTCTCAATTTTTGAAGGGCAATTTCGTCAAATCATAATTCTACTGTTACCCACCACTACCACCAAGAAACCCACACTTCTAGCACCATAACCAGCCACCACCATCAATGCCATTGTGACACAATTCCACTCATTCAGCGTTGTCGAAGCTGCCGACGAGGATGATGTAGTCGAGTCAGCGCCGTCCGAGAGATCCAATGAGGACAGCTCGCAAGACTCGCCGTCGGATGACTGCTCACTCTGTTTAGATCCACTGCGGAAGATTTTGCCCCGGCCGGCTTCGACTCACGCTTTTCCTTTCCTATCATATCGCAAAAACTAACAACAGGGGTTTTATTCAAGATCGCGAAATCAGATAAATCATAAACTACGGTAGCAATGTTGAGGACGCCATGGAAGCTGCCGGAAGGGCGGGGAATTTGTACGAGGGTGAAGGCGAGGGTTCCGGTGAGTGTCTCGGTGGCAGAATAGTTGATACAGTCTTCAAACCCTGCGCAGAGATCAAGAATGTCTGTCTCCTTCTCCATTAATATGCGAATTGAATTGCTCTCATAAATCTTGCCCTATCTCTATAGCAATACATACATCAATAAATCTATATTTTATTCACTAACATTCTTGAACTGTTTCTTGGTCTGTATTTGATTCAATAATTGGAAAATTCCATCAAGAAAGAAATGATTGAGGAAGTCTCTGAGGTACCCGACCGCGAAGATTTCGACCGAAACGGTGGAGGTGTCGCTGGAGATGAAGTTTTTCGATACTCGGAAAAGAAACTTATCGGTCCAAATAGGCAGGGCTTGAGGGCCAGGTAGTAGGCGGTGATGTGGTCGCTGGTGCTGATGGTGGTGGCTGGTTAGGGTGCTAGAAGTGTGAGTTTATTGGTAGTAGTGGTGGGTAACAGTAGAATTTATGATTTGACGAAATTGTCCTTCAGAAATTGAAAGAGTGCACTGTACGCGCAAATTTAACAGTAAAAATTGACAAATTTGGACGGTATGGACAATTTGCGCAAAAAATGGGTGATTTAAGGACCCAAATGTCAAAGTTCAAACGATAGAGATGATTTGCGCAATAGACCCAAAGAATAGGGACGAAACGTGCTAATTACCCTTATTTTTATTTCAAATTTTTTTCAATTGAATTCACAACCTTCGCAAAAAGTACAAATGAGTCCAATACTTTTATTTTTTTAAAAAAATTAAAAGAAACTAACAAATGATAATATACTAAATTATTTTGTAAATTTTACGAATTATTATAAAATAACTAAAATTTAAACTCATAATTATTAACAAATGTATTAATTAAAATTATTTTATTATTATTAAGTAATCATTAAAATTTAATCTTTAATTTTATCACTATAACATAAAAAGAAAAATAACTGTGTCACAAACTTAATAATCAAATATTATTATTTCATTGAGCTATCCGTTTATTAACTACAAATATTAGAGTTCAAATTGTATTTCTTCATATTTTAATTTATCGTTTTATTATCGTTCAAAAATAAAGAACACAAAATGTGTAAATTAATTTTGGTTAATATTTTTATGTTAAAAAAATATAATAAGATTGGTTCAATATCATAAATTATATACGCCATTTTGTTATTTATTTAACTTAATTTTTATTCATGTTTTTCACATCACATAACAATTACATATACCTAAAGCGTAATAATTTTATATTTTTCTCTTATGAAAAATTTATTTGACACGACTATAATGATATATTTAATATGCTAAATTAAATATTGTTTAATAAATGTATCAGACTTATTTGCACATTTTGTAAATGTTAGAAATCTAATTGCAATTTTTTTTTACTAAAATTAAAGGTATTTTTGTCGTTTTTATCAAATAATGATTAATTGCGCACTTAAATAGATAGGTTAGGGACCACTCCACCAAAAATGAAAAGTTAGGGACCATTTGCGCCAATTTTCTTATTTTAAACATTGTCTATTTTACTATATAAAAAAAGGATAATTTACAATTTTGGTCCCCAATCTTTCAAAAAAGTAACAAATATACCCCCAATTTTTTTTTTTGGCATTGACCATCCCATCATTTGTATTTTGTTGCAAATCATGTCATTTTGACATATTTTGACGTATTTGCCATTCTCTTTAAATAAAAAAAAATACAAAAAAGCTAAAAACAACCAAACAAAAAAAAAATTTAAATGAAATTTCATAACTTCCAAAAAACATAAAAGAACCCCACCCCACCCCACCCCACCCCACCTCACCTCGTAGTATTTTACTATTCTATCAATAGGAATTTTTAGCAAACTTAAATTCTAGCCAAATTCCACGGCCGCCGCCGCCGGCAGAGATCAAGATATATAAATACATACACTGCCGCCTGTACAGACTACACTACAGTAATTAGTTTACTAATTAGAGAACATGACCCCATAATTTAATCAACAAGAAATCGAAGAAAGAGTCATTATCGTAAACCTAAATGGGACACGGGCAGTTAGGGGGCTGTTTACCGAGGCCTCTAAGTAGAGATCCCCTAAGGCCTTACTCTTGGGAGGAAGCAGTCGCCTCGTCTGTATTTACTGAGGCCGACATGAAGTTTCAGGATGAGACCTTAGTCATGTGCAAGGTACTTAACCCGGGTGGTAGGTTCGTAATTATCACCAAAAGACTCGTCTTAGTTGTTAGTTGCTCGAATTTGAAAGATTTGGGTAAGCCCGAGTTTGAAGTGTTTCGTGCAGACCCAAAGTGGGTGATAGAATCAGAAATTGGGTTGGAGAGTGTAATTCATGCCGACAATGATAATGAGGTGATACATATTGTTTTGCAAAGGAAAAGTAGTGTAATATAGCATACTCATTTCCCTCTTTTTCAATGGATATTTATTATTGAGGTGGAGGTAGAGGTGGGTTTTTTTTGGAGAAGATGGTGTTTTTTTTATATATTTTAAAAATTATGGGACTTCATTTGTAATATTTTTTTTTTTTTTTTAATCTTTTTTGTATTTTTGTTTATTTAAAAAGAACGGTAAATCCGTTAAAATGACGTGATTTGCAACAAAATGCAAAGGTTGGAGATGGCCAATGCAAAAAAAAAAAAAAAAATTTGGGATAGATTTGTTACTTTTTTGAAAAGTTAGAAATCAAAATTGTAAATTACCCCAAAAAAAATTAGCAATTCAGATTGCATTGGAGATGTTCTGATAATAAAGATGTGAAGGGTCAATGTTAGTTATCCCATCCTACTTATATTAAAAGTGTGGATATTTGGTTTACTATTCAAAATGGTCAACCAAATTATTTCCTATCTATATTAAAAGTAGATATTTGGTTTAAAAAATTTGCAAAATAATTATAAGAATCCAAAAATGAATTCATCCTAATTAAATATGATATTTGTTCACGTTTCTGAAATGATGGTATGTTATTTGTAATTTTAAAAATTAGGTTTATGTGAAATACAATTACATTCTATAAATTCTGTATTTTAATATTTTCTATTATTTTTGTGGAGATTTTATGGAACGTGAAATATATATGTAATTCTTAAAAATATGGCATGTAAATGTACACTCTTTATACGAAGAATTAGGGAGTGTTGCGTAAATTTGCACGTGTAATATTCTCTAAAATAACGTCAATAAATAGAATTTAATATAAATTTTGAAATCCAAACTAACCTATGTAAAATGAAATCCTAAAAGAACTTCATATGCATTGTTACGCCGGGTACAAGTTGTAGGACTTGATCAAAAAGTGTTTCAACTTCGAATGCAAATTCTAAGATAAATGTGGCTTGTTTTGCATAGATCGAAAAAAAAATATCTTGTAAATAATGTAATAAGGTAGAACACATTATAATGGTGATTAGTAGACCAAGATTACTATAGTAATATAAGCAAAATATTTGATTTTATTGACTTTTTCACACAGTGAGACTTAAGTGTTTTTAAACTCATATCTACGTATCTGTTTGTTTTTTCTTTGAATTTGAATTCATTTTGATAATATAGGCTTACATCATTTAATTGATGTATCGTGTTGAAACTGCTGGTCACAAATAGGCAAAATATATATTTAGCATAATGTTGACTACTTTTATATCAGTTTTGAATAAACTAAGTTATGATTATTTCAAGTTTTCAAGCATTCTCTAACCAAATAGTTGTGATGAATGATGCTTGACATTAGAATTGATAATGATGTCATTAATTTGGATTTACTTTTCGTAAAATCCAGTTTTAAGGAAAACAAAACGTAAGAAGTTTCGAATATTATAGTGAAACGATAATAAGATGAAAGAAGATAATTGACAAATTCAAAGTTGTGAAATGCTTTGAACAACTTTTTGCTTAAATTTGACGACATGCGAGTTCTGCTTTTGATTTTTAGTTGTTTTGGAGTTTGAATTTCAAAAGAATTGTAGTTTTACTATTTATTATATTATTAAAATTGCAATATTTTTTTAATTATTTCAGAAAGTAACTTTTTATTGTTTTTTTTACTTTTATAGTCTTGTTTGTTTTGAATTTTTGTCGTGTTGTTTACTCGCAATTACATTTTCTTACTCAAATTGAAAGACAAATGAATTGTTACTTTATTTTTTGTTTAGGAGTTTGAATTTTGGAAGAATTGTATTTTTATAGTCTACTAGTTTGACACGCATGCGTTGTACGTATTTTTACAATAATATTGTCAATTTTTTATATTTTCACTATTTTTACTTTTTAATTGTTAGTACTTAGAATGTTAAAGTAGATAAAACAGTTTTTTTTTTACAAATGGTCCCTGACTTTTGTACTTACTATGGGTTGACGACCTATTGTTTCATTTTTGGCAGTTTAGACCATATTTCAAATGTTTTTGGCGACAATGGTCTTTTTCGTTAATTTCCGTCCAATTCTCCGTTAAATTTGAGCATGGAAAATTTTGGATTTAAAATGTAAAGGAAATTTGCTGCAAAATTTCTAAATCTTTCAAAAAGTGTCAAAAAGTCCCCAAACATTCTAATCCTAACACATATGACCCAAACTTTTTTGACAATTTTATCCATAATTTAAATAAATTAAAAATAACTCCTAAACCTTTTCAAAAATACAAATAAGTCCTAAATCTTTTTATTTTTTTTACAGATTTACACATAAAATAAAAAAAAAATGTGTCATCAGGTCCCAAAACTTTTAATTTTGTTCACCAAAATAGCATTTAAAATGTGTTGATTAAAATCAGATTTTTTGGTAAAAGTTGATAAAAATTGTTGAAATGTGTGAGATCATAAAATGCGTGGTTAAAATTAATTGTTGACTTTGACTTTAGTTTTTTAGCAAAATCAAAATTGAAAACAAATGGACTTTTAGTGTCTCTAAAGATTTTGTCCAGTGATCCATTAATTAACAACAAAATTATAGTTATGATAAAAATTTGACCAATTTAAAATTTTAAAATATTTTTCATACCAATTACTAAATAATAATAATAAAAAAAATGTTCAACTGGTGCCGATGCCAGAAACATGGGAGTAGGGTGAAAATGAAGGATTGTGATGGCAAAGATGATAATTTCGATGAAGAGGATGTGTTTTACTTTTTATTGCATAAAATGAAATGGGAATTGTTGTAAAATGATTTTTTCATGCAAGCACCGGTGAAATTAATTGCATGCGATTATCATAGGGGGCTCGATACGATGGTGGTGGGGTTTTCAGACGGGGTCTTCGGCCTCTATCAAATGCTCGATTTTGTGTGTATCCACTTGTTGTCAATTTCGAGAGAGAAGATTACAAATGTGGTGTTTAATGACCTTGAGAATTGGCTGACATTTGGGTGTGCGAAACTGGGATAGCTGATTGTTTGGGAGTGGAAATTAGAGAGGTCCCGGCGACAGAAGGAGAAATCCCCCCATGGTTCTGTGAAACCAGGGAAAAAAAATCTACATGGTTTTGCGAAAACCAAAGCTCGTGAGCTCTGGTTTTGAAGAACCATGGGGAGAATGTTCTCCCCATGTTTCCGACACCGGCACCGGTTGCCGGTGGCGGTAACAAAGGAGAAATTTTCCCTGTTTTCGATGAGGGGTGGGGTGGAGGTGGTGAAATTTTTTTTTTTTTTATTATTATTATTATTTAGTAATTGGAATGAAAAATATTTTAAAATTTTAAATTGGTCAAATTTTGATCATGAGTATAATTTTTTTTTTAATTAACGAACCAGTGGACAAAATCTGTAGAGACTCTAAAAGCGTATTTGTTTTCAAATTTGATTTTGCTAAAAAACTAAAGTCAAAGTCAACACTTGATTTTAACCACATATTTTATGGTCCCACAACATTTCAACAAATTTTATCAATTTTTACCAAAAAATCTGATTTTAATCAAACACATTTAAATGTCATTTTGGTGAACAAAATTAAAAGTTTTGGGACTTGATGACACATTTTTTATTATTTTAAGTGTAAATCGGTAAAAAAATAAAAAGATTTAAGACTTATTTGTGTTTTTGAAAAGGTTTATGAGTTATTTTTAATTTATTTAAGTTATGGGTAAAATTGTCAAAAAAGTTTAGGTCATATGTGTTAGGATTAGAATGTTTGGAGACTTTTCGATACTTTTTAAAAGATTTGGGACTTTTGCTGCAAATTTTCCTTTACATTTTAAATTCAAAATTTTCCATGGTCAAATTTAATGGAGAATTGGACGGAAATTTACGAAAAGGACCATTGTTGCAAAAAATATTTGAAACTAAACTGTCAAAAATAAAACGATAGATCCTCAACCTGCAATAAGTGTAAAAGTCAGGGACCATTTGTACAAAAAAGTTCCATATAAAATTCATCTCTGGTTCCAATTGTACTTGTATAAATGTATATAAAATATCAACATTCTTCATTACAAGAGAAAAAAAAATAGTTACGTAAATATTGAAAAGAAAAAAATAAAAATAAATCTTCTTTTTCATAAAAAAAATTATTAATTAATCATGGCTCTAAGGTTCGTATAAGGAAAAATAAGAAAGCGAAAAAAAAAATTAATCTTCTTTTTCTTAAAAAAAAAACTGGTAATTAATTATAGCTCTAAGACCATCTCCAACCCATATCTTCAAATTGGTGCAACTTTTGCACTAAAATAATGCAACTTTCACACCAAATACATACGTCATCTCCAACCCATTACTTCAAATATTGCACCAAATGAATAGTGTCTATTATCATATATATTTATATTTATAATTCTCAACAATTATTTAGTTCAAAAATTATTTAATTATATAGTGTATTTATATTAAATATATAAATTTTAAAATACATTTAATTTCCGTAATTATTGCATTAATTAAAAAAATAAGAAAAGGCACGATACTGAATATCACAATTTAAAAAAAAAATTAACATAAAAAAATAAAAATAAACAAGAACGATTTTTAAATATATGTAGTAGTTGTTATTTATTACTCGTAATACAATAAAACAATTTATTGTATCAATACAAATAATAGTCAAATTAAAATAAACATATCACAAAAATAATAAAATCCAAATCAATTTAGGACACAAAAGTAAAAACAGATTTTTGCTTCAACAATACAAGGGTAAAATTGGGATTCAGTTTACTTCAAACTCATCTTCATCTCTACAGTGTTGCACTGTTCATCCCATCAAAATGGCGCACACAAATAGCGCTCGGTTGGAGGAGAATTGGACGCCATTTTGGAGTTTTCACTCCTAAATAGCACTCGGTTGAAGATGCCCTATGGTTTGAAGAATGAAAAATGAAAGGAAAATATTGAAGAAAGAAAAAGAAAATCAAGACTAAAAAAGACGTTTTTATTTTTTGAAAGTCTTCCAAAGTCATAGGGGTAAATGAGAGACAAATTGTAATATCTTTTATTTATACCTCATGCTTAAAGTTAGTATGTAGAGAATTTTATAAAAAATTATTAACATTTTGAATACACCAGATTTTCTTATAGGATTTTAAAAAGTATAGATTAAATATCACACGACTTTTTCAAAGTCTATTGAATACCCAAAAACTTTTATAAACTTTCAAAAATCTAAAATGAATACATCTAAACTCTTAGCTCCATAAAAGTCTTTAAAAGTTTAGATTAAATACGATTAAGCGAAGTAGCGAACATGTATTCGTGAGCAATGGCTGATAACGACTATGAATTGTTCACAGAAAAAACTGTTGACGAAAATGTAAGCTTAGGTAAGATAATAATTTAGAATGGCAAAGCAGTTGTTTTAGCCTCTTCTAATTATTGGATGTTAGAGCATCTCCAATGCAAATCATGGATTGGAAAAAAAGAAGTGCCATGTCATCAAATAGATAATGTGTATTAAAATTACATCTCCAATGCACTATGTGAAACATCATGTTAGGCTGATGTGTCATAAAATAAAATAGAAGATGTGAGGTGTTCTTTCTACATGTAGAAGTCCTGTGAGATTGAATGACTCAACAATTATTTTAATTTTGGACTTAATTTTATTCACAAAAGGGTAATTAGGAAAATTTTAGCAGTTTTATTATTGTTTAATTAAAAAAAATGTCATGTAATCACCATTATTGAATTGTAGAAGGAACTCATTGGAAAGAACTATTGGACTTTCACGTCTATTTATTTCATATTTATTTAGAAGTCATTCTATTTAACTGCCACATCAGCCACAATTCATGGAGTGCATTGGAGATGCTCTTAGAAAAGGGTAAGACATAAAGGCTATAAGTCCGGTGACGTAATTGCAAAGATCGATTAGCTTATATGATTTTATATGATTCTGGGTCAATTTGACTGTGTCTAATTTTTTTAAACTTGAATTATATAAATTTGATTGCGTCCTTTTGGTACTCCAAAAAATAGACAGGGATTTAATTGTGCAAGTAATTAAGGTTTAGGTGTTGCACAATTGACAAAATCAAAATGTTAACTAGGTCAAACTCGGGTTTGATCAAGTCAAAGCTCAACTGACCAAGTTATAAAATAAGTATCAGGCTAATTAGAATTCGAAATTAAAAATCCCGAAGTACCTACAAATCCTAAACCTATTCCACTAGAACAATATGGATATAAGAGTGTTTAGAAGAGCTTTTGCAAAGCTCAAAAGTACTTTTTGGAGGACAAAAGCCGATTTGTTTAAAATTTAAAATTGCTTGTTGACTAAGAAAATAGATTTTTAAAGTCGTTTTAGAGAAGTTCAAATTTTAAAAAATTTTGCATTTTGTTTAGACGAAAAATTGAAATGTTTATTTAATGAAACTTTTAAATTAACAAAAGGGTAATTATATTCATACCACATGTTTTATTATCTACACCACGTTTTAATTGCAATAAATGTCCTCTAACTTTTGATATTTTGGCACTTATGTCCTCAACTTTTTTCGTCTCATTTTTATCATTAATTTTCACATATTATCTTTGATGACAATTTTTGTCCAAATATTTTGCTAATGTGCATTGAAATGAGGGCAAATATTTTGTCAAATTTTTGTATTTGTTATTTATTTTGCTTATTTAAAAATATGAGAGGCAAACAATCTTTTTACGTTGTCCTAATTAACTCTTTTTGGATAGAAACTATCATCAAACATAAAAATAAGATATGCAAATTAATAGGTTGATGATAAAAATGTGATAAAAAATAGTTTGTGACATATATGAAACAATGAGCAATAGTTGGGGGACTTTCATTGTAATCCAGATGTGGTGTGGTTAACAAAAAATGTAGTGTGAATATAATTATCCTTAGCAAAATTGCCCTTATTAATTAACTAAAATACTCAGTATATACAAATATCCTACACATCAATATATCGATAAATTATTACATTAATTTATATATTTAAAAATTCTTTTTGTAAGGTTTATAACATGTTTTATTTTAATTTATATTATCATTTATCATTTTAAGTATGAAATGTCATACATAGCCATATGTTAAGGTGTTAAAATATCTTATAGAATAAATAATATGATAAGCACTAAAATAATAATGTCATGCATGCTAATTTAATTAAAATTCATTTTAATAAATTTTATGAGATAAAAATAAAAATAAATTATTAAAGTTTAATTAAATAAATATGTAGTAAAACACTTTTGTAGTTTTGGTATCAAATATCAATTTAAAATTCAAAGCAATTTTTGGATTGACAATCAAACAGTCAACAACTTTTTACTAAAAGTTCTTCTTGAAAAAGTTCTACTAGTAAAAGCTCTTCTCACAACAGCGGTGTCAAACGGATCCCAAGTCTATATAAGACGTACGTTGGTGGGGTGGGGTGGGGTGTGGTGGGGGTAAGATTTGGAACTGTTTTTCACTTTATTTCAAAGATCTCATGTTCTAAAAATTAGGGTTTTGGGTTTAGGATTTTAGTTTTGATGCACATACATCGGTGTAATTTTGTCTTTAGAGCATACTGAAGAAGATCGACCAAGAAATTACAACATTCCAAATTAGAAGCTTCAAAAAATTAAAAGAACCAATTCCTTAAAGCTTCGAGAATCTAGGTAGATCAAGATATCAAAGAATCAAAATCTTAATTTATTCACGAACAAGGAATTCCACTTTAACTCTTGTGTGGATAAATTAGAAGATTACGCCTATTAAAACATTTAGCTAATATCCTGTTCGTAATTTTTAAAAGAATTATTATTATTTTTCATGATTCCTACAAACTAGTTTTCAACAGTCTAAGTGCAGGCATGTCTTGGAAACAGTCGCAGCCCAGAACTGTTGTAAAATAGACATGAATTTTGCGACCTCATACAGTCATACCATTCATCTCATGCATTTACTAGAGAACTAGTTTAGAGCATGTTTGTTAGGGCTTATAAGTACTTATAAGGTGGTCAAATATCATTTTTATCCAAATATTTCGTAAGACCCACAATTTTTATCCACGTTTTATCCACACATTCCGTAGGACCCATTGCTTATCTACACATTCGTCAGATTTTGTAATTATACAGATAACTTGGGAAAGAGCCTGGTAGTGAAGAAATATCTAGGAGATGTGGCATTCAATAACATAACAAGACTTGCATTTGGGAAGCGATGTATGAATTCTCAAGGTATATTGGATGAGCAAGGACATGAGTTTAAGGCCATTGCTGCAAATGGAATAAAGATCAGCGCATCTCTTGCCATGGCCGAGCACATCCCATCGCTGCGTTGGATGTTCCCACTTGATGAAGATGCATTCACCAAGCATGGAGCTCGTAGGGACCGTCTCACACGAGCTATAATGGAAGAGCACACCCTTGCTCGCCAAAAGAGTGGGGGTGCCAAACAACACTTTCTTGATGCATTGTTGACACTTCAAGGGAAATATGACCTTAGTGAGGACACCATCATTGGTCTACTTTGGGTAAGCCAATTACAATTATATTCAAACTATACTAGTTATAAATCTGATGACAAATATATGTTTGAAAATTTACAGGACATGATCACTGCAGGAATGGACACAACTTCAATATCTGTTGAATGGGCAATGGCAGAGTTGATCAAGAATCCGAGGGTTCAACAAAAGGCACAAGAAGAGCTAGACCGTGTGATTGGATACGAACGCGTGATGACTGAATTGGACTTCTCAAACCTTCCCTATCTTATGTGCGTGGTTAAGGAATCCCTCAGATTGCACCCTCCAACCCCTCTCATGCTCCCTCATCGTGCCAAGACTGACGTCAAGATTGGCAGTTATGACATCCCCAAGGGATCAAATGTCCACGTCAATGTTTGGGCAGTAGCGCGAGACCCCGCCATGTGGAAGAACCCTTTAGAGTTCCGACCAGAGAGGTTCCTCGAGGATGATGTCGATATGAAAGGACATGATTTTCGACTACTACCATTTGGTGCCGGAAGAAGGGTATGCCCTGGTGCACAACTTGGCATCAATTTGGTTACATCCATGTTAGGCCACCTCTTGCATCATTTCCATTGGGCTCCCCCTAGTGGGGTGACTCCAAAAGAGATTGATATGGTAGAGAACCCCGGTATGGTCACGTACATGAGGAATCCATTGCAGGCCGTACCTACTCCGCGACTACCAGCAGATTTGTACACACGTGTGGCTGTGGACATGTAATTTGTTGAATTTTGTATGGACTACCTTGTTTTTATGAACAACATTGTCATATTTACCTTCAACTAGTTTGTAGACGTGCTCTGCATGTCAGGTTCCCATAATGATTTATTTATTATGTATGACTAAACAAATATGATTCTAATAATAAAATCAAGTCATCGTCAACTTGGTGTATGAAAAAATTGTACTATCAATCATCACTTAAAGCAAGATTTCACACAAAAATTATACAAATAAGACTAATACTATTATGAAGATATCTAATATTGCACGAAAAGTCCCAACCCAATCATATACAGTTGGTCAACGATGACACATTTTTTACCCGACATGGAACAAAAAAAGAATCCTATTAGCGAGGAGCATGATTGTTCTACTTGAGCATTGGGATAGAAATAAAAATGCTCATTGATCTAAATATACACTATTTAATATGTATAATAAACAACATATGAAATATGATTTAGAACCAGAGAATTATAAATACTATACAATGATTGATAAATAGAACTGACACATGCTATGCAAAAAAATAGTTGTTCCGAGAAATTAGAAATGATCTAAAATTTTTGATCAAAATTTATGCTTTCGCCCTAGATCCAAATATCTCGGATTAACACGTTGGCATGAACAATTTCAGGGAATCTAAGAATCAATCTTGTTAGGAAGCTATGAGCCAAAAATATAATAACAACAACAACAGAAAAAGCATGCTAAAGGAATAGGAATGTAATAAAAGAGAAACCAATGCTAATAAGGAAATCTCTTTACTTTGCAAAAACAATAAATAAAAAGCTTTTTCGACCAGTGAGTTAAAGCACACACTACAAGCCCAAAAGTAGAAAATATGCCAAAAAATCCTTCATTCACATCAAATTCAAATCTTTAAAATTAAGTCCATCAATCTAAGAATATTAGACATAGACAAAATGCAAATTATACGCTCAAGTTGTAATAAATTATACATCAATTTAACAGACACCAGTGCAACAATGGGTGTCTTCACACAAGAATTCGGAACCATTAAGTGAAGAAATATAAGTATTTCCAAACATTCAAAGATTTCTTTTTCTGATTAAACCATCTATTCATACCAGTAAAAGGAAAAACACAACCAGCACTCAATCATTTTTTCCCAAACAACAAAAACCTACACATTTACCGTTTCTCTAATTCACGATTTCACCGACGATTTCATCAAAAAATGCTACCCAGAGAAAAGCTGAAAATCTTTAAGCTAAACAAGTAGAGAAAAAACTGACCAAGAAAAGCAAAAACCCAGATGAGATTTTGCAGGGGCGAAAGGCAAAACATATACTTCTTCATGCCTGTGTCTTATGTCAGTCCCAGTCCTCTCAGCACCAACTCTCATGCTTGGAAGAACCCCATTGGAAGAACCGGCTGAAGTAGTTGTGTTTTCTGATGAAGGCGGCCTATCAATGAAGGTCTCGATTGGAGCAGCAAGATAAGGTATGAGCACATTGATGTCTAGTGTTCACCTTTCTTAAAGCATTTCCTGCAAACCATGATAGCAGCTCCTCTGTTCCTCATTGAAGCTAAAGGATCTCCAGCACAACCTTAACTTCTTCTTGTTTGGTACCTATTTGACATTTATCAGTTAGCTAAATTGTCATGTAGATGAAGAGAGATTAGAAATTACCTTTAGAAGAATGTCCTTAAATGTAACATTGGCATATATGAGATGCACTTTTGTTTTGTCATTTGGGTTTTCAAGAATAGCTCTAGCTACCTAATATGAAAACAAAAAGGATATAATGAGATAAGCAACATGGTGCCCCATTTTATTACCTATCAGTAATTAAATAATGGCATTTGGGATGGAGCATTCATATTCTAAATTAAAAGTGGAATATTCATGAAAGTGAACACATAATTGTGAAAGTTGAGCAAGTATAGAAAACTATCAATTCATATTGATATGGCTCAAATTTATTGTTGTGTTTTTAATTAGAACAAATGGAAAATAAACATTAATTTTTTTTGTAGTAGGATATTCGAATCAGATATCAATATGACAGCATGGTTTTTGGTGTATGCTCATTCAATAATAAATACATAGAAGGTGCTAATCCATGCATTCACCTGGCCTTTTCTAGGATGAGGTGGATGAGAAGGTGGATTGAGAGTGAATTTAGATCGAATTTTTTCCGTTGGTTTGTTCGATCAAACGCTATATTAGTGGAAGGTTTAATAAAATCATTTTTTGTGCTGCTGAATCAGGACAATGTAAAGCATGATAAAAAAGAATTGAGTTAAAGCACATCACATTCTTTAATGAAGTTAATGAACCTTGAATTTCCCGGTGCTAAAGAACCACCATTTCCAAGGTTGTCTTAGCAGTGGTATTCTTCAAGCATGGTATATGCCATGTTGCAGGCAGAACATCAAAAGAATAAACAATTAAATATAGGACACAAATGCAAAAATTGAAGTACAAAATTAATCAAGAAACAAAGCAACAAAGCATGTATGAAAAGTTTTAATTTTGTTTAAGTTGGATATTAAGGGCTTCAAAGTTTTGGAGGAAGTTGTTGGATTTATAACTCATGTTACTAAATAAATGAATTCCATTAATCAAAGAAAGCATGACATGGTTGTGACGGTGAAGAAATAAGGGACAAAACCAAGAAAAAGGAAAAGGAAAAAACTTCACAGCTTAGAAATTCTAAGAAATTTTCAAGAAACGTGGGCGGGTGTGGGGATAAGAGCATGTGGATACACGTCTGGGCCTTTAATTACCTTGACAAAGGCAATAATGACATGTAGATTCTTCATGTACTCCTCAAGAGGCACATATAAAGTTCGTTATATACTCAGTAAATACACAATAAAAAGTGAAGAATCAAAACTTTTGGTTACATAATTGATTTCGTAAAGAATCAAATACAAAAAGAGAACACGTTCTACAAAGTTTTTGGTAGTGATTTCTGCTAACTATCGAGAGAAACAAAATTAAAGAGAATGAACTAAAGATTTAATTTCATGGTAAACTACATTTTTTGTACACTGACTATGAAGTTTATTATCTGAAATTGGTCTAACAAAAACTTTGATAGATTTACTTGTCTTTGCTCTTGACAATGCAACATACAATTGGCCATGTGAAAATACAGGTTGTGGAAGATATAATCCAACAAATTCTAAAGTCTGTCCTTGTGATTTATTTATTGTCATTGCAAAACAAGGACGAATTCGAAATTGTGTCTGTTTAAATAGAAATGGATTTGTATCACTTTTAAGAGGAACAAAAGGAATTCAAGGTAAAAATACATTTTTTCCACAATGTTCTCCAATGGCAACTTCAGCATCAATTACGTTTCGTTCAAAACTTCTACATATTAATCTAGTTCCATTACATAGTCCTTCCGAATGATTAATATTTTGAAGTAATATCACAAGACAATTTAGCTTTAATATTAGTTCATGTGGTGGTATACCATTCGGAGTTAAAGTGTTTAGGAAATCTTCTTGTATGCTTTGTTTAATTTTATCCAATGTTTCATCAAAACTATAATATTTGAATGCATCACCTGGAAAACGTTCAATGAGTATATTGTTTATCTGATCAACGCAATCATTCTTCGGAGTTAAAATAACTCGATTTATCATGTATTCAATATTTTCTACATAAGTACGTAAGTTTGGAAAAACAACGTCAATTAAATTTTGTAATGATACAAGATCTTGTTCAAAATTTAATGTTATATCATGCCAGAGCTTAATCATATTACAAAAGTGTTGTCTTTCAGTTCCATTGCCAATTTCAAGCAAGTACTTCGAAAATGATGAATCTAACTTAGCTCTCATATTTTCAACTAACTTTAGTTTCGAAATTGAGGGCCATAAATATGAATTAACTAAACTTGCTCCTATTATGTCTTCCCTGGAAGGACGTGATGAAAATCACCTCCTAGAACAACCATTTTTCCACCAAAGGATAAACTACACTCATTTACATCTCTTAACATTTTATCTAAAGTCTCCACAACGTGACAATTAACTATTGGTGCCTCATCCCATATAATGAGCTTTGTATTTCTAAATAGATCAGCTAAAGCATATTGCTTGCTAATCGAACAATTCATGTCACTATTTATCTCAATAAGAATTTTAACCCTCGAATGTGCGGTCTGACCACCAGGTAATAATCCAGCTGCTACTCCTGATGATGTTGTCGCTAAAACAATCAATTTTTCGACCTCACAATTGCGAGCAGAGCACGACATAAGAAAGTTTTTCTTGTTCTACTTGGACCATCGACAAAAAATACACCTCATAAGTTACTTAAAACTTTATCTAAAATCATATCATAAGCAATCTTTTGTTCTTTATCAAGCTTATCCGTACATGAAAGATCTGTTTCAAAAACAAGTATTCCCAATTCATCTTCTATGATCCTAGTCAATATTTCATCTTTTCTCAAATCTACATCATAAGCAACCAAGCCAAAATCATTCACACTTTTACCCTGAGGTTCTAACAAGGAATTTATGTAATGTAGTGCTTTGAGCTCCGCTTCATGCACCGACAAATTGTTTCTTACATAGTCTTCAACCATAAATTCTCCAAATTGAATCAACAATTTTTTCGGATCGTTAAGAGAACATAATGCCAAAATAATAGCAAATAAACGACGTAGTGAATCCACATGCTTCTTCTAAAAATAACTTACAATTAATATCTCCATCAAGCAAACCATGCAAAAGTGCTGCTTCACGAAACGATGATACAGAAATGTTATTTACAAGTTTAAAAATTTCAAATGACGTCACTCCCCTAACATGATTTAACAATAAGTATAGATAATACCTTTCACCTATTGTTGGATTAGCTGCAATAATTCTTCCAACCACAATACCTTTCTTTCTAGGAGTCCAACATTTTTCATGTGAATCCCATACAAAATGTTCGGAGAACTGTTTATATAACAATGTTTTTGCTAGGTCATTCGTTAGATTCATCCTAAAAATTCTGTTGACATTGTCTTTTTAAAATAATCGGTATTAACAATTTTTGTAAGGTCATCAAAGTTTCTATATGTGACCAAATGATTATTTTCAAGGTGTAGCTGTAGTGAAATAACTGATGGGTAAACTTCATATAAAATAGAACTATAAATTCTCCACAATGATTCAGGTGGAGATATCTATCTAGCAGTTTGAAAATTTTCAATCTCATCTATATCAGTCATATTATCATTGCCATTTACGGAGAAACTAACTTTGTCATGTCCTTTATATACATATTTATACAAATACTTGATAGCTTTAATTGAAGAACAAATTTCAACATTTATATGGCAATCAAATTTAGCTAATAAGTGTGGATTATAAGGTACGACTCATCTATTATCTAACAAATGTCCCATGACTCTAATTTTTCTATTATTATTTCGTCTTTTATAATTTGGGTAAGAATTTTTACCTAAAGATGTTTCTTGGATATAGTGTTTTGGATAATGATTTCTACATGTTTGATCTTTTTCCATACAAACATTACTCGGATTCAATACTCCACAATGACCATGCATCATATGTTTCACAACGACACGGTGTAAATGAAGATGTTTAGTTTCATTAGCGGCGCATACAATTTCATCGTAGAAAAAATTTTGGAGTTTGATTTTAATATTACCAAGAAATGAGCATGTGTGAGACCTCTTTTTTGAAATTCTCTCACTCTCTCTCTCTCTCTCTCTCTCTCTCTCTCTCTCTCTCTCTCACCCACACACACACACACATATATATATATATATGTATGCAGAAACTGGTCCTAATATTTGTCTTTTGAACAAATCTTTTTTTTAATTCTTCCAATTTTTCTCTAAAAACACGTGCAACCAAATCTGGTTTATTTTGTATTTCATCATTGTATCTCAATTCTCGCTTTATTCCATGCCAATTAGGGTTACAAGTCATTGTCAAAAAAATATCTGACTTACCAAATTTTTGAACTAACATCATAACATCCATGTATCTTTTTTTCATATCCTAGGACCACTAATAAAAGACGAGGGTAATATAATTCGTCGACCAACTTTATAACCTCTATTCTCACCTATGTCAATAGCATCAACAGTTCATTGATAAAGCTCAGCACGTATTTCTTTTTGATTGTTACGAAAGTAATCTAATCTAGAAGTTTCAACCTTAACATACATATCAACTACATATTTTGTAACAATCGACCAACATGTAGTAAAACTGAATTATTCGAACATCTTACCTGTAGTTTGTAACAATAATATTCGTGACAAGACACTTGTGCTCCTTTTTTCTTCTTTTGCATAACTAAAAAGAGTAAACAGATAATCGTATAAGCAAAAATATAAAATGCTTTAAATTAAAATAAACATTAAATAATTCAAGTTGACTACTAAAATAAACATTAAATAATTCAAGTTGACTACCCAACCTCTAGTTTCACTTTCAATTAGTTGTGCAGCTAAACTAATCTGATGCACATTGATTAAATCAAGCGATGTGCAACTTTTTTGATTGTTTTGCCGCTTCACAAGTCTCTAAATACCCTCATGCCAGCCACTCTCACCATGATGAAATAACAATGGGTATTGTAGAGGATCATAACAACCAAAATAGTATTGAATTCGATGTGCACTGCCCAATTGACAATAAACACATATATCACGGGTCCTAAGGTTTGCAGAAGAGTCTTTATCAACCCAAACAACAGCAACTTGAGACGCCGATGGTATATTATACACTCTTTGATCAAGGCCAGGATTAGATGTTATTTTAATTGCATAGTTTTTAAAATTTGGAACATTACCTGAATTTAAAAAAAAAAATCGCATACATATTTATTTGCAAAATATGAATTAATTTCTATATAATCAGTTCATCTAACTTATCTGAAATTTGCAAACGATTTTGTAGCTCATTTGCAGTGTCATAAAAATATAATTGTAAGTATAAAAGGTTACTATGTGCTGGAATAATTTGATTAATATACTGATGAACATGTCCTTGAACTCAAAAAGTGTATACACCCTTGTTTCGTTTACATAAATCTTTATCATATTTTATGACAAATGATGTGAAACCAAAGTTACTATTATACATTCTAACAAATTTTTTGAATTCTAATGACTCATTAGATGTTGATGTAAACAATTTATGTAATTCTTCAGGTACATCATTTATTTGTAACCGAATAGTTCCATTAGCACAACATAATATTTTACTTTCACTTTCAAATTTCATAGCTCCGCAATGTACACATACTGTAGGTAATGACAATACATAAGATTCAATTGGAACGATGTTGCAAATTTTGTTCTTATTAAACAGTGCATTTTCTAACATATTTCTTTGTTGAAAACCAACTTCATCACAAGAATCACGCAACTCAATATGCACATCTTGCATACCCGCAACACCTAATAATTTGGAATAAAAAAATCAAAAGGCAATATAAATTGAACAAAATAGAAGTTTAATTACTTACCCGCTTCATGATCATGTCCACTCTTATTAGAATGTTCACACATATTCAAATCGAATACACCATCTCTATAACAAATAGGCTATATAGTTTATACCAACATAAGACAAATTTGAATTCTATAATATGGTAACAACTCTATTAGTTAACCTCTTCCAGGTGCTGAAGAAGAACATGGTAAACTATGATTTTCTATATAATTTGCACAGTTTGCACCTGAATGAATTGTGCACACAAAATAATGTGAAGAAAAATTATATTAATAGGAAAAAATAACAAGCTTATTTGCTTAGAAGGAAACTCATACTCTTCATTTTTGTAATATCCATCATTAATCATTCCTTCTGCTATAAGCAAACTTCTTCGGCTAAAACTATCTTCTTTATTCATGATTTGGTTCATCATTTTGTCAAGTCTTTGTTCCCTACGACGTTTCTTAATTCTTTACCCTCAGCATATAATTCTCTACAACGCCTTTTTCGTGCATCTTGATCTCTTAAAGCCATTGTTCTAAAAAGTCCGCCTAAGCTTCGTCTAGGCTACGCCTAAGCTTGAAGCTCGGCCTTCACGCCTATATGATGTGTTTGTTCCTTGTTTAAAGACATTGTTTTCTCACACCGGCTCTCTATTTTGCCTCGGACAATATCATTGCCTGAAGGCACTGATATCCTGTTATACAGATATTAAAAATATGAATAGTTGCATTACGGAACACAAAGAAGTAATCACTAACACAACAAAAGGAAAAAAAATAATCTACCAAGATGATGCAATTACCATGGAGCGAGTGGACAATTACGTGAGAATAATTATGCAATCAGTGATATATAAAATTTGCTTAATCTCTTCAATTCTATTAGCACAAATTATTGCTTACCCAAATAGACAAATGACTCTAGGAAGATAATTCTAGCACCATTTAGTCAAAAATGAAAAATCATTCCATTAGGCCCAAAGCACCCACCAACAACCTCAATTAATAGAACTGCACATCTTGGTCATATGTTCGATGTTAAGATCTAATAAAACACCTTCAATTAATTAACAGAACTGCATCTGCACCTTTAATTTGGACCAACCTTTTTTTGCAGCTATTTATCACTAATCACTATATATAAATATGTTATTTAGTGCAATTAATTATATTTTCACCAAACAACACTTCCCAAATCACATTAATAGCCCGTAAAAACGCAACTATCCGGCCAAGATGCCTGTGTAAGATCTAATAACTATGGTTGCAATATTCATATAATAGTTCAAGTTTTGGAAAATTGACATTTTTTTTAATTTAAGTCTCCCACAAGTCATCTCATGTATGCAAGTCCGAACCATTTTTTCATCAAAAGTCTAGCTTGTGCATAATTTTCATAAATGGTTAATGGCGAGACTCAAACTTAAGTATTTTGCTCGACTCTGATACGATATTCAACTACCTTATCTAAAATCTTAAGTTAATAGAAAAAATAAGCATTTAGTTGTTAAACTTAGTTTTCAATTAATTTTATTTTCTTAAATTGACTTAAGATCACTATAAGTGCCATTATTGAAATCTTATTCTTATTTCTCTTCATTCTAACTTAAAGTTTATTATGAATTCTTTCTTTAATTCGAACTGCCGCTATCAAAAAGGAAAGTATATTGAGGCCTGAAAACAAGTAAAAAACTAAGGCCTATAAACCTTCAGCAATTGAATTCAAAGAGGCACTGCAATTATCATTTTAAACCTTAATTAGGAAAAGTGAAAATCATTAAGCCCTCTACTTGAATCAGTCTTTCCCATGAATAAGTCAACAGGCAAAGTTGCAAGTGTCATTGGTGGCGCAAGCGGCATCAGGCCAACTGCCCATGCTTTTGCCTATCATAGTGCACAGGCTGTTGTAATTGTTGAGCGGTGGCTGAATCCATTGGCTCAGAGAGTTGCAGCTATGTGCACTGTAATGTTGTGATGTTAGTGAGGAAGAACAGGTGAAGGACATGGTTGATGCCTTGATGGGAGTGTCTAAATATATGGCCAACTTGATATCATATTCTTTACAAAATGCATTTCAATTCCGTAACTTGAATGAGAAATTCCTCACTTCTTTGAAATTCCTAAAGAAAAGATTACGGCTTTCAATAATTTGGACCAACCTTTTTTACAACCATTTATCACTGACCATTATATATAAATCAGTTATTTAGTGCAATTAATTCTACTTACATCAAACAATACTTTCCCAATCAAATTAATAGCTCGAAAAAAGTAACTCTGTACAAATTATGTGATTAAACTTCCAATTCAATAAAACCCATACATGATAAAAAAAAAAAAAAATTGTACCTGCATAAATCATTGTTCTAAAAAGCCCGCCTAAACCTCGCTTTCGCCTAGGCTTGAAGTTCGGCCTCCACGCATCACGCATCGCCCTTGCCTTGCCCTTATCTCGCTCTCGCTTGGGACCACCTAGGTCCAAAAAGCTTGAAGCTCGGCCTTCCATGCCTAACCACGCTTTACGCTTTTTAGAATATTAAATATAATATGAGACAACATCAGCTGCTGCGTTTTCAAAAGGGGATGGAAATTTGCCTCTTGGGAGTGTGATGGAGTGCATTAATTGGGTTTAACAAGCAAAAACTAAGAAAAAATAAATAGATTTAAGTTATAAAAGACTAATATTTCAATCATCACTTCATTAAACCACAAAAAAAGGGTTAATTTCACTAACGGTCACTTAAGTTATCTTAAAATTTTAAAACGGTCACTGAAGTTCAAAAGTTGCAGTACTGATCACTAAAGTATATAATCATTTCTCAAACAGTCACTCATTTAAGTTTCCAACTTGAAATGGTGATGTGGCACGATGACGTGTCATACAATAGACCTTTATTTATTGCATAGTAGTCTATGTACTTCATATAATATTCACTTTAATCCTTATATTTTTAATTATATTTCAGTTAAGTTCTCCAAAAATTGTATCTTACGTCCTTAATTTTTTTACATTTTTACACTTTGGTCTTCAAATTTTTAATTATCTTTCAGTTAAGTCCTCCAAAAATTACATCTTAGGTCCTTCAACTTTTTAAATCTTCACACTTTGGTCCCCAAAATCTTTGATTTTAGTCGTCAAAATAAGTACAATTTTAGTGGTCAAAATAAGTGCACTTTCAATTAAATTCTTGACTTTACACTCGAATTTTTACCTAAACAAACAAAATAACATAATTAAAAGGGAAATGAGTGCAAATGGCTCCTAACGTATGACAATAGTGCGCAAATGGTCCATAACCTTTCATTTTTAGTGGAATGGTCCCTAACCTATCTATTTAGGTGCGCAATTGGTCATTTTGTTACTATTTCGGTTAAAACCTATCTATTTAGGTGCGCAAATGGTCCCTCTCATTTTTTTTCTTTATTAGTAGGGGTAAAATTGTCAAGTTACATTTCTTTTCTTTCTTTCAACATAGGAAAATTAGCGTAAATAGTCTCTAACCTTTATTTTTTGGTGCAACAGTCCCTAACCTATATATTTTGGTGCGCAATTGGTCTTTATTTGATGAAAAAGACAAAGATACATTTATTTTTAATTAAAGAAAATTACAATTAAATTTCTAACCTTTGAAAAAAGTGAAAATGGGTCCGATACGTTAATTTTTTATTAAAAATAAAAAAAATAACAAATTGATAATATATTAAATTATTTTGTATATTTTATGAACTATTATAAACTAACTAAAATTTAAGCTCATAATTATTAACAAATGTGCTAATTAAAATTATTTTGTTCGTTTAAGTAAAAATCCAAGTGTAAAGTCAATAATTTAACTGAAAGTGCACTTATTTTGACCACTAAAAGTGCACTTATTTTGGCCACTAAAATCAAGAATTTGGGAGACCAAAGTTTGAAGATGTAAAAAGTTGGAGGACCTAAGATATAATTTTTGGAGGACTTAACTGAAAAATAATTAAAATTTTGGAGACCAAAATGTAAAAATGTAAAAAGATTAAAGACCTAATATACAATTTTTGGAGGATTTAACTGAAATATAATTAAAAATATAAGGACTAAAGTGAATATTATATAAAGTACATGGAGTACTATGTAACAAATAAAAGTCTATTGTATGTCACGTCACATTGCCACGTCACCATTTCAAGTTGGAAACTTAAGGGAATGACCGTTTGAGAAATAATTATATACTTTAGTGACCAGCGCTGTAACTTTTGAACTTCAGTGACCATTTTGAAATTTTAAAGTAACTTCAGTGACCGTTAGTGAAATTAATCCCAAATAAATTGATTTTTCACACAAAATTAAAAAAAATAGACCATTCACAAAATTTTTAAAAAAAATTAAAAAATAGATGATTTTTCCTTCTTTGTCGTATTACACTAAGAAATAGTAGATGAATGAAACAAAAAAAAAAAAAAAAAAGATTAATACCTGCAATATTGTGATTGAAGAAGAAAATGAGAGGAGATCGGTGGCAGCGGTAATGTTCTTAGGCTACAGCGTTGGTAGTGGGCTTAGGAAACAACAGTGATTGCGTTTGTGGGCATACGTAGTTGGTGATGGTGGCTGAGAAGGGAAGACCATTGTTAGGGTTTTCAATTTCAATTTTTCTCCAATTTGCATGTTTTTGAAGGTAAATGTCTGATAGTGTGAGGAAAAATTGAATGCTTGAGGTAGGATTGAAAAAACCGCCACCATTTTAGTTCATAAATAGTAAACTTAAATATTCACTGGATAGAATTACAAATTGAATTCTAACGATTTATAAACCCGACAACTTGTGTTGCTTGTAAAAGTTAGTGTAATATCATTCTACATGATTAACCATACGCATAGTGTTAAAAGCATATAGCTATCATGACCTTCATCGTCATGACCTTCATCATTCTAGTTCAATTTTGAATTGTGTTGTGTTGTGCAAGTCGAAGGGGGTCGATGGCCATTTTGTCCGTTTGAGACAGGATACATGCGAATTTAATAAAACATAATGATTATAAAGATTAGAAACATGCTATATTAATTTCTTCCTATTCAAACAAGCATGTATCTAATGAACTGTTTCTATAACTCAACTCGAAATTTTCACTATTGTTATGTTATTTCAAAAAAATTGCAGCTTAATGTTTGTCCCCGCAAGAAAAAAAATGTCTGATTGCGCCACTGAACATTATCGTTGTCATTTTTTCCAATACAAACAACTGATGCCAAAAAAAAAAAAAAAATTAAAAAAAACCATCTTTGATATGTTCAAATCCCTCCACCAATAAAGAGGCCTCTTTACATGATGAACATGATAACTTGTAAAGAATGAACAGGATAACAAAGATGATGGACGTCTTCAACAATCAACTAATAACTGATTTCGTACCCTAATCTTCAACAACATATCTGTTTCTCCGAGCACCAAAAGCAAATCTCTGTAACACCGGATAAAAGAAATGATTAGATATCAGAATCAAATCAAAGGTCAATTAAAGTTGTTTCGCATCTAATATTGTTATTACTTAACTGAGAATATCTGCGAGTAGGCTTTTAGTCCAGTAAGAAAACGAATGTAAGTAGGTTTTGCCGATCCATTAATGGGGATGGATCTAATATTCGGAACAAGGAATTCAGCAACCTGTGCACATAATCAAATACAACATTAATAAAATTTCACAATAGAAAGATAGCACATAGATTATAATATTTTCATAATATCTCCACATTATTTCACGCGTGTTTATTACTAGATTATCTGGTAGCGTTAGACTCACCACTTCTGCTGGTTCAGCCAAAACATTGATGAAAAACTTGGCCTGCAATAAGCGGAAGTTATTTATTATTATGATTAACAGGAAATAGTACGGGCAAATATTTGAAACTCATTTTACCTGCTTTGTGTTAGCACCAGACATGAGAAGATCAGTCGTAACCATTCCTGGCTGCACAGCACGAATAATAGGATGTATGAAAACAATGGAACCATAAATGTAAAATAACATGGCAGACACACATACAAACCCCCCCTACTCATTATACGGTGTTATCATAATGTTGTATCAATTCTGTTTATCGTCACAACACTTCCAACTCATTATATGGCATTCAATAATTATATTGGCAGGATGTGTAGTACTTTACATATTATCTGTATTCAGTTAAAATCTAAAACGTAGTTAATGTATTATTAGTCCCTGCATTTGGTCCATCCTCACCCCCTAATCCTCCCCTAACGAAACCAGAAAGTAAAAGGAACAAACAGCTTCTTGGTCCAGAAATCAATAAATTGCTATGAGTTTTAAGTGTTCTTGAAATAATCAACAATGAAACAACTAAATATGATGTAATTCTAATTGAATATTGCACCAAAGAAATATATAGATATAAATTTGTGTTTCTCTTGTTACCACAATAATTATTTCAGAAGTGGAAATAAAGTTTATTTATTTCGTGGCTTCGATGAAAGTCAAAAATCCCATGGCTAGAAAGTCGAAATGTAGGTAGCTAAAAAGATAAATGAAGCATACATACCGAAAGATTATGTACTATAACATTTTTGACATCCTGCATCCTTAATTCTGCCTGTAGAGTAAGACAAAATTTATCTACTGCGCAAGACTATATTAACAAAACATATATCACAAATTTGCAGAAACATGAGCTGACCCAAATGCACAGAATGAAGTTTGAAGAGGATTACACTGTACAAAACAAGAGAAACAACATAAACTTTTGTGACCCATAGAATAACAAAGAAAATTGAAGTTGGATATTTTGACAAAGACAAGGTCAAAAAGATGTAGGAAGGCCATATTATGTTTTAACTTGTGGTCACATGCATGCAACGAGCCTAAATTGAAGGTTTTTCCCTGGGCCAATGGGGTAGTGCATTATTTTCCAGACCACTTTTGAAATTCAACTTTAACAGAGTGCAATAAGATACTTTTGAAACCTAGCCCACGTGCCTTCCCCTCTGCCATTGACATTCAGTTCTCAATTCTCAGCACACAAGGCACAATAGTGGTGCACCCAGTGAGACCTGCTGAAGACTTTGTTACTTGCACATGCCCGAGAAGCTACTCAGATTTTTGAAGCATAATGGATGTTTGCATTTTTTTGTTGGTATTTTTATAAAATAAAAGAGTACAATTAATCTTGTAAAGAAATACAAGCAATAACTCAGCATCACAAATATTTATGTGTGACGTGACTAAGCAGTTCGCGACTATCATAGTTAACTTTAGATGGGCAGGAGAACATCCATTCAATATGGAAAATATCTCCATTTAAGGACTGTATCAAGTGATTATCATGTCATAGGCACAAACCAAGCATTGAAACCATGAATTTTGAGTAACCTATGCAAGAATACTGCATTCTAGCATCATTATGAGCTCCCCCCAGCTAAGATGATTTAGTTACCACCAGAGTTCACAGCCTTGAAATGATTTTCAAAATGATATATGGTAGAAACCTATGAAGATAGGGATCTTCATGAAAAATTCACCACATGCCTGTAATGATTTCGTCAAATGTACCACACTGCGTTTAGTTGCTCCATAAGCAGCAAATCTGAAAAACAGAAGGAAAAGAATCATCAAGAAAGATTGGACAAGGAATAGGAATTGATAAATTGTGGAGCTGTTTTGTAAGTAATCTAGCATACAAATTAAAATGCATGACCAACAATAATAGTAATGGTGATGATGTAGACAACAAAAAAATTATAAGAACAAAAGAAGAAAGAGGGAAAAGGAAAAACTATATTTAAAAAAAGAAGAGAGAATTTATTTTTCAATTCAGCCTGTACTTTGTGCACATTGAAGTTGTGTATTCAGTCCAAAGGCATTCCACAATATACAGTGCTGAAAAGATCAGTGTTTGATGGTGGTTTGAATATTTTTGCTACTCTCAACCTCCCAAATGTGGTCTCAGGAGATTGCAAAAAAGACAATAATTCTCAATCTTGTAAATGACCCTGCACTTTCTGGTATATGAAAAATGATATTATGGTGCATTCCAGGTAACCCACTCTTAGATTGATTGAACACCAATGGAGAATTTGCATAATAATGCATACTTCTTATAGAAGTGGAGGCAAGGAATTACTAATGGGAAAATAACGACCGTGAATATATCGAAATAATAAAGAAATCAAGGTCATGGAAGTTTCTTTTTAATTCACTTTTAGCAATAATATAATCTTAATGTACTTCTAGTTCAGAAAACTTAGCATAAAAGGGGTTGCCACAAGAAATGATCATATTAGATAAAGTATGCACACCTTATGCAAAGAAACATAAAAGGGGTTGCGAGCATATTAAATAACAGTATGCACCCCTTATGCACAGAATCACGTCCACAATATGTACATGACAATCATAGTAGTGTACAAGCAAAACGGAAACCAATTAACGAACAAACCTCACCTGGGCGTTGGTCTTCCATCTGAACCAGCTCCATCAATGTTAAATATATGACCTCCTCGAGGCTGGTTTAGCATCATCTTTATAGCCTACAACAGTAATGCGTGAGAAAAAACCATCATTCTATGATACTTCTGTATACCTAGAGATCCAATTTACCTCTCGACAGCATATCATCAATCCAAGTGTATTTGTAGAGACAACTTCACTGCACAGAAGATGGAGTCTTAAGTATTACATAAAACATTCACAATAGAAAAGGCAGAAATACAATAGCCTCACACTAGATCTTCATCTGACGCCTCTACTAGTGGTTTGTAACTATATGCATTTGATCCTGCATTATTTATCTGCATCATTCTGAAGATGGTGTGAGAAAAATGGAAAATTGGAACATAGACACTACTAATGGCTTTGAACAAAAATCACGCCAACCATTTCAAGGTTGATAAAGTATACATATGTATGAATGTATGCAAACGTGCATTTACGTAAATAAAGTGGATGATTGAACTTGAGTGGAAAAGTGTAAGGAGCCAAAAATATGGTCTATCCATTAGATAGTTGACACTTATGGAAACGTGTTGCAACAGATGATTGAACTGATGTGATAATCAGCATAGCAGTAATGTGTTGCGTCCTTCCAATATTGGTAATCGGATCAATTCATTAAGATGAAACAACATTCCATGTGGAGTAGCATGCTTTTGCTTTGTTAGGTTATAATGGAAAGATTTCATCAATAGCTTATTCCAGAAGTAGTAGCACATTCTAGGTCCACAAATTAATAACATCTTTTCCTAGTCATAAACTTCATATCCACCACACTAAAACAACTTGCTAAATTGAGACCTCAAATAAGTCTTCTCAATATTCTTTAATAACATTGTAGGTGTCATTGGGCAAACAACATCTAGTCTAAACCTTGTAGTTAAAGCAAACAGTTAAATATGTCGAAAGAAACTAACTAAAATTTATAATGGTAAGGTGCAGAAATATAGAGCTGGAGCTGTTTGCCACAAGTCATTCAATTCTATAAACCAATAAGATAGTCAATGTGAAGGTATATGCAATAATCATAAAATTTAATTAAGAAGACCATTTTGTTATATTCTTCTTCTATTAAAGAGAGAAATGCACATCATTATTGTGACTTGATACTACATATGTGTGTGTGTGTGTGTGTGTATATATATGAGTAAAGAGATTGCATTACAAAGTTGAGAATTTGTATAGTAAGTACCCATATATCAATGTATTTAAGCTTTTCCTGTGCAAAAGCAACTAATTTCTTGACATCCTCCCCATTTCTAACATCACATGTGGTTCCCTGCATCAGGAATTTCAGCATTGGTAAAAGTATGATATAAATACAAACATATGCAGCTACACATATGCACACTATATGCGTTGTTGGCATGTGTCTGCACTTGTTTGCAGAAAATGACATGTGAGAAACAAGATCAAGCCTGAAGAAAGAGATCACACGTGACAGCAAACAACTGTGATTACCGTTGTTGTCTTACAAATCTACTGTCAGCATATATTAGATAACTTGTATGGGATATAAGTGCTGGTCCAAGTAATAAAGCAGAAAAAAAAAAACAGAAAACCAAATGTATGGCACAATAAAGTTGTGAAGGAGGTACCCACACATGCTGCTTCCCTGATTCCACTTGTAATTTTTCAAGAGCAGATTGCACTCGTTCATCTGCAAGTACATTAAGCACGTTGAATATTTAAGGCTGTTTTCCTGTTAATTGCAATTTAAAAAGAGATTCCCCAGATTCTAACAGGTTCGATATTTGCTTAGAAGAGTGTGGTTGTTACAAGAAGACTAGAAATCTAAAAAAATCACAAATTGGCAGGAAAAATATCTTGGGCCAATAAAGGTAGATCAATGGATAAAAGAGTTGTACTCAAAAACTTTTTTCCAGTACATGTAGTCTAGAAGTTATTGTTTAGTTTAATAGAGTTTGTGTAATTGTGAAGAGGTCAAGAGGGGCATAAAATTTTTCTTCAAGAAAATTATCAGAATTTATCACATCCGTTGCTTCCAGTTTAAAGGTTTTTCCTCCAGATTTTTCCTTAAAGAAATATGGATGCTGATGGTGATAGGAGAAAAAATCAGTTTTTGTCTACATAAATTCTCAATTCTAAACTAAAAGACAATACATTGAGTGACAAACCAAGAACATGCAACACGTTTAGTAACAGATACACCAAATGTATAATGACATCGCAACAGTTATCAATTTAATTTCATGATAATCATATAAGATATATAGCTTGATAATATGCAGGTGACTAGCAATAACGGACAATCAGAGCATTCTTCAAAAATGAATCTTAATGCTCTGCTTATCAATTTCTCATTCATCCATGCCTTGATTAAAATGTCAATTTGTCACCCAAGTGTGGCATGCTCAATTAAGAATATTAGCGCCCTGATTATCGAAGTGGATCTACTTGTACGCTTTATCACTTATCACTCACCAAAGGTGATCTTAGTGCTTTGATTAATTATCAATTATCAATTTATTCACGACTTGTTAAAGATCAATAATATAAACGTGGAGGAGATTTGGAACTTATTAAACCTTAGTCCTAATTTTCGAAGGCTTTCCTTAAAGAAAGATTCATGTTTCCATAGTCAAGATTTAAATAATATAATTACATTAGAAATTATTGTGCTGGTTTATTATCAAAAAGGAATAACTAACTCTCCTGATATTAGAAAATTTGAATAAATTATCTAATGCGTACATAGAACATTGCCTAGAATATATGATCTTATGCAGGATATATAATGCATACCTGATCTCGAGCATATAATGACATTGTCATTAGCTTTTAAAAACTCCTTTGCAAGTGCATACCCTATTCCTGAAATAAGAAAATGAAGTTGATAAATTCCCATCAAAAGTAGATACAATTTTGGGAGAAAGGATAGGCATTAAATAAACAAACAGATTTATAAGGGGGGACAATAGTAATGCTGTTTGTCCAAAAAACGGTTACAGATTGGATTACAAATGCTGAGGTGGCAAGTGAATTTGTGAATTTGTGATAATAAGTCCTATGCAAATGGGTCATTGCACTATTTTGCCACATCATCTTCAGTACACTAATCTGGACACGGGGACAAACATCAATATTTAATGCAGTTTGGTTCTTATATTCTCTCTAATTATTACTAAAATTATTCAAAATTATTAAAGGAGCCAGACTACTTATTTTTCTTGGTACAGAATTCATCAAAAGTGGTAACGATCGTAAAATTATTTTATTTTGCTGTATGCATTGCCATATAATATCCTACACCAAGATGATCAAAACTGGCATCTACGTTATATCATGCAGTATGAAAGAACATAAGCTAAAAATAATAATCCATAACTGTTGCTACTTGGCGATTACAAGAAGCAAAAACTCTTCTGGGTTGTCATTTAATTGTCGTTCTTGACTAAAAGTGGCAAGAAATTAACTTTATAAATGAACTCAAGTTGAGCCCAGTGTGCTGCTCAATGCTCATATACGAACTCAACTACATTAATTAGATAAGAAAAAGTTAACAGGAACTGAAAAACCGAACAGATACCCATATAAAGAAAAATAAATAAAACACCAATCAGACCTTTGGTAGAGCCAGTGATCAAAACATTATATGGTGGAACTATTGGCTCCGGGGTTTGGGCAATCGAAGAAGACGCCTTTGTTGAAACCATGGAATTTTGTACGTTCAATTTATATTTGATTAGGTTTCGTTTTCCGGCGAAATTAAGAGTAAAAAAACTGGAATGGCCGAAAAATTGATACATGGGCTGGCGGTGAAATGAGGCAATAGGCCTAGAAGCAGGTGTAATTGCGATAATTGCCATTTTGGGCGAAGAAGAAGCAGTGTGGAAAACATAACATGTAAACGGTTGGTTCCTATCGCTTTGTGGCCTACACTGAGTTTTACTGCCACCGAGTCTCTCAAATCTCACACCTTTTTACCGAGTGTGAGTTGCTTTCTGTAAAAACATCGATTACACAGATCTCACTATTAGAGTAAGAGCAAGGATTATATACTACTATGTATCGCTTAACACGGTGGATTATACCGCTTACGTGTGCGCGATAGATACAATCATATACGATTCAAATTCAATACAAACTCAATATAACCAATCAACCAGAACTTCAAAGTCGATATCCAAGGGTGATGATGTAGTCCAACTTCGAAAACGTTCTTCAATTATTATAAACTGACTATTAAAAACAAATTCAACACTGGAGTTGAAGAGAATGGTTTGAAAAAAAAGAGATGAGGTAAAAGAAGTGATTTTTGCATCAATTTTTGCAGAGAATATATAAGATTTTAGGGTGAGTGGGATTAAAAAACCTTCTTAATAGTCGGTTTGATAAACTAATGTCACATGGAATTCGACTTAGGAAAATAAAAATTAAGTAGGTAAAATAATAGCTAGAAGATGGTAAGTAATCAATAGTGAATAATGAAGAAGAATAATGTTGAGAAGGAAATATTTAGAAAACAATGGTTAACGGTGAAGATAAACAGAATTGAGGGGAGCAATTCAAAAAGATTGACAAATTTTTTCTATCTTGTCAATACAATTTCTTTTAAATTCATTAAAATTTCATGGATCGATTCTTGAATATCGCTATGATAGAATATTCATGTAGGACGTTCTCAGGTTTTATACGTGTGATACATGTTCATTCTATTTCTCCAAATAAAGCTATTCGCATCGCAATACCTATTGTGTCAGCTTGACCTTTTATAAGTTTAGTGAAGATAGATATATATCACTTTTTTGTGTGGATGGATGAAAACCTCCTTACGGTCAATGATTAAAATTAACAGCAACAAATCAAAATAATTAAAAGTTTAAACCTTATCAAGTATATGATTCATAAAGATTTTTGTAGATTATAATCGGTACGTCTTACAGAATATATAAATAAAATGTGGATAAAAATTGACAAAATTTATGGATAAAAATTATATTAGACCACCTATAAGTGCTAAGAGTAATGACAAACATATAATAATAACAGATGTTTGCCTAAGCTCAATTCGTGATCGAGCCGAGCCACCCGTTTTTTTTTTCAAGGCAAAAATTTTAAAATAACTTCAAAAAATTTTGAAAAAAAATTCCAAAACACGAATGGTGAGATTTATTTCTTTTTGAAATGTTATGAAACTTCTTTTGATATTTTTTCTTAATTTTTGTTGTTTTATTGCTTTTTTTTTTATTTATTTAAAAAGGGGACAAATCTGTTATTTAATGGTCAAAATAAATAGAATGATGATTTTTACTATATAATTAAAATGTTAAGAATATACTGTAATTAAAAAAATTGAGATAGATTTTTTATATTTTACAAACATTGAAAATAAAAAGTACATATTTCTTTTATTTTTTAGATAACAATAAATAGTCCAATACAATATCTAGCTCACGTTGAACTATACATTCTTTTGGGGTAATTGTATATTTGGTCTAAAAAAGTTAGAGATATGTCCTTAATTTTTAAAAATAGCACAATGCATCTCCAACGTTTGAAGAAATAGGCATCATTGTCCCTCTTGACAGTTTCAGTCTGTTTTCTCCGTTAAACATCTCAATTGCACTGCACGCACTTTTTGCTCTAAATTAAGCGGTAAAAATGTCGGTCCACTATAACCTACAGTATCGCGTTAAAGCCACAAATCCATTCAGTATAGAGGCCGTATGCTCAATATCCCCCTCACAATCCACAATCTGTTCCTCCAAGAATTCAATCTCAAATCTAATACTTTTCACATCACGAATGGCCAATTATTCCACAAAAATGAGTAGAGTTCATTATGATCAAGAACCTTTCCATTCTCAAGTTCATTCAAGAAATTATAAAACTTCATCATCAACAAATCATCGTTCTTATCAATTAACAATTTCGACTTTCTTGATTGTTTCTTTAATAATTGTACATGTTCTTTAACATCTTGAGATAAATAAATTTCACTCAAAAGAAAAACATCCAAAAGTGTCAAGATTTCATAATTTAGATCATGGGAATGACCCAAAATCGAATTGTTTTGAAGCAGAAGCCACCACTTACTCGACCCTTTAACATAATCAAGCAAATTTTTTGATCTGTAAAGCACGAGATACAATTCTTTGAAGCATAAAAATACCTTTGAAGACATTCTTGACAATCCCACTTCACAAAAAGAATCCATAAGGACAGATTGTACCTGGATTTTTTGGATTAAAGATCTGGAATTCTTGCCCTGGAAAAACGACACCATTTTATCGTTGACCGACAATGAAGACACCAACTCTCTAGAAACAGCACGTAGAGTAACCAGAAGGGCCTCGCATGATAGATCCATCGGTGTTAAAAATGCTTCCAGTAACGGCGATCTCCTCCTTCTTAGCGACGAAAATATTGCTGCAGAAGCCATTTATTACCGAAAAAAATTACGTATAGTCAATTTTCACGAAATAAAATAATTATTGGATATCTAGTGTAATCATGAAATAAATTCAAGAATTTCAAGATGGTCTGTGTTTACTTTATAGGACTAATAAATAATTTCAATCGCTTAATTTAGAGAGAAAAAAGCGTGTGTAGTACAATTGAGATGTTTAACAGAGAAAATAGATGAAAACTATTAAGAGGGACTTATAATGCATATTTTTTCAAACGTTGGGGATTTATGGTGCTATTTTTAAAGATTAGGAGCATATCACCAATTTTTTTGAAAAGTTGGAGACTAAATATACGATTATCCCAATTCTTTTAATACAAGTTGCACCACACACAGTACGATAGTATTATATCTTGATCAACTCTAAAACTAACGATTAATATTATACTACATAATATAGCATGCAGTGTTGGACCTTAAGATTTTCATACTTCAGTTGAACCCCTAGTGTATATTCATATTTTTTTTTTTTCATAAGAATTTTCTATAACTAAATCTATAAACTCAAAATCCAACAATAAAACGGAAAACAAAACGCAATATTCAAAAAAATTATATTACAATCAAGGGTAATTAGCACATTTTGTTTTTATCGTTTGCTCTCATTGTGCAAAATGTCCCCAACGTTCAAATTTTGACATCTAGGCCTCTAAATAAACGTTTCTTTACAAAAAAGTTATTGCCGTCCACATTTGTTAACATATATCGTTAAAATTAACAAAATGACTAATTTGCGCAAATAAATTTAAACTAGAATAATGATTTGCACAAAAAACAGTGAACGATAATGATGTTTTGCACACACAAACGTTTAAAGTCAGATTTTAGGTTTTCTTATTCCAACAAATATAAAATTTCACACAAACAAATAAAATCACATACACTATAATATTATCATTTATTCTCATTGTGCAAAATGTCCATATTGTTAAGGCAAAAAAAATCTACTTTTATTGTCTAACCCAATAAAGGTAATATTATATATTTATACATATAATTTTATGAGAATAATTATATGCAAAATCATACACAAAACATCTTATTGCATAGTAGAACAATAATGGATCGTTGCTTGTGTAGATATGGAATGTAAATTGAGATGAAAATCTTGTGGACACAAGTCAATCCTCGCATAGGCTTCCTAATGTGTCAACATCATTTGATAATTACTCTGCACAATTTTATTTTTTCAATTAGTGCATTTTTTGATTGACATCTGAAATTGAAATTCTTGTACAGCAAAATAGAGGTTATTGTTTCTTTGCCTGGTGTGACCCACCTGTATGTCCTAGATTCTATGAAGATAATACTTGATTTGCTTAGATTCAAGAATGCGTATGAAGAACAAATGTCGAATTTGCAAAAAAAGAGTAAGTTGTTCAATTTTAGAACACGATGTTTAAGTTTTGTGTGTGGGTTGATTATAATGTGGGTTCTAAAAGCCATCTTGAAATGTTTAGAATATATTTGGCGGCATACATTTATTTAAATGTGTCAAGTTCTAGTAATGTGTATTTAAGTGTAATATTACAATGTACGTGATTTTATCTGTCTGTGTAGAATTTTATACTTGGTAGAAGAAGAAGACAAAAAATCTGACTTAAAATGTTTGTGTGTGTAAAACATTCCCATCGTTAACTGTTTTTGCGTAAATCATCTCTCTCGTTTGAATTTATTTGTGCAAATAAACTATTTAATTAATTTTTAACGACAAATGTTAACGGATATGGATGCTATAGACTTTTTCAGCAAAGAAATATTTATTTAGGGGTCCAAATGTCAAAATTTAAACGATATGAACGTTTTGCATATTGAAAGTAAACAATAAAAACGAAATGTACTAATTATTCTATAATCAATTATTAACATGAACGGATCAGTAAAACAAAATATACAACTAAAAAGTGAGAGAGAGATACCGAATCAAAATAAAAGTTATAAATTGTTTTGTGACTCAATAATCAACGCAATTACATCTTTTATTTTCTAAAAACTTTTAAGATCTCTGTTAATCATTTTCATTAACCGATGTTACAAATTGAATTGCAAATGTTTTTTATTCATAAATTAAATTTTGTAGGCACTAATTATTAATAATAATAAAAACTATCAAAGTGGATGCAAAATTTATTGTTCAATTTAACGATTTCATTTATCCCAACAGACTGTAAATATCTAACATAATTTAACAAAAACTATTCTACCAAATTTACTAAAACGAGAGGTCAAAATTAATTAACTTGGTGTATTTTATATTTAAATAATGTTATTTAGCATCAATTTACGTGTTAATTTTGTTTGGGGGGGGGGGGGGGGGGGGGGGAGGTGAGGTGGAGTGGAGTTTCGAAAAAGACCATTACTCGATAAAGTCTTTGTCTTTTACCAACCCTCACCAACCCAAGTGGGCCTCTACTCACCTCACCAACTCCATATCCATAATATGCTATATAGACCATGGTCTTGTATGGTAGAGGTGTTGGGCAAAAAATAAATTATTTTATATGATATTTTTGATTTTTTAAAAGTTTGAAAGTAAAATAATAAAATTATCCTGAATCAACACAATTTTATTTTAAAATAATAAAGACAATTTTGTCATTTCACCTTTAAAACTTTTAAAAAATCAAAAATATCATTAAAAAAAAAAATTAATTGCCAAAACCCGATCCGAACAAAATCTATATATTATCATAATTTGAACCAACCAAAACCACCACGCCCACACCCACACCCACACCCACACCCATCGATGGTCGCCCATGTAATTATGGGCCACGTGCAGATGACCAAACTGTACTAGCCATCAACATTTAAGAGTGTGTTTGTGAGAATTTTTGTAAAATTCAAAACTACTTCTCAAAATATTTAAATTATTTTAGAGTAGAGTATATTTGGTAAAAATTTATGTATATTAAAAATTATTAATATTTTAGTATTTCAATAAAACACGTCTTTTAAATTTAAAAGATCTAATATAGATATTGTTTATCGTTATTATTACTATCCAAAAGTACTACATCCCACCAAGTTTATTTAAAAGAGTAAATTAAAAATATAGTATTCTAAATATGTTTAGACAAGTTTCAAATGAGAGAAAGATCGTATGCAAATTTTACTAAGTTTTAAAAAGTAAAGTTATTTACGTAATTTGACTAATTTCTATCTTTAGGTAACTTAATTTTATTCGTTTTAATAAATGTCAAAATAAGTAACTTATTTAATTTTAAATTTGATCAATACAAAATATTTATTTCTAAATTTTCTTGTAAGTCAACTTCTAAGTTTATCCCAACATGTTTGAATATGCTGTTTTTTTATTTTTAAGCAATTTATTTATTTTCAACTTTACCCAAAAAGTTAAATTATTTTTGATTGACTCATTTACTTATAAGTAAACTCTTTAAGCTTAGGCAAACATGCCTCATGATTAAAATGACAAAAGTACCCTTCACCAACTCCCCCATCTCCACCTACTTTCTTTCTCTATATAAAATGTTATTCTTCCCACCATTTCTCATTCTCCCACCGCACTTCCAACTACCATGTCTCTCTCTCTACTCCTCCTCACTTTCACACTCCTCTTACTCGCCTACCAGCTCTACCAGAAACTCCGATTCCGCCTGCCTCCGGGACCGAGGCCTTTGCCGGTGGTCGGAAATCTCTACGACATAAAGCCGGTGAGGTTCCGCTGCTTCGCCGAGTGGGCACAAACCTATGGCCCCATCATATCCGTCTGGTTTGGTTCAACTCTGAATGTTATAGTTTCCAACACAGAATTTGCCAAGGAAGTGTTGAAAGAGCACGATCAGCAGTTGGCAGATAGGCATAGGAGCCGGTCGGCGGCTAAATTTAGCAAAGATGGACAGGATCTGATTTGGGCGGATTATGGACCGCACTATGTTAAAGTTAGAAAGGTTTGTACACTTGAATTGTTTTCCCCCAAAAGGATTGAGGCATTGAGGCCAATTAGGGAAGATGAGGTCACGGCTATGGTGGAGTCTATCTACGCAGATTTCACTAATCCTGGTATGTCTTAATTTGTATTCAATATTTGATTAATTCCCTTTGATTTTTGGGTATATTCATTTAATTTATTAGCATCTAAATATAATTGTTGTGCATTTCGAATGTGATTTAACACCGCCATCGATTGTATGTAAAGAAATCTCCGATTGTTTTTGTATATATGAAAAAGGAGGGTATCAGTTTAGACTTAATTTACTAGATCTTGCCATTAACCAAACAGAGTGGCGGAAGAGTAGTCAATGTAGCCGACTGAAAAGTGAAAACCAATATAATTGGTTTGTTGTATTAACCCATTGGTGCATCAGTTTTAAGTGAGCTCTTGTATATGATACATGATCAAATTGTAACACATACTGTTAGCTAAGACTTTCCCATACAATTGTCAAGATATTTTTCTGGGAAGCAGTTTGGAATTAGGTGGGACTTTTAGATGTTAATATCCAAATGTTAAAATGGATCCCTACAAATAAAGTTTTCTTAGATCAAGCTGTTGGCATTCTAAACTCTAAAGCCCCATTCTCTTTTCATCTTTCCATCGGATGGTAGGTAATCCAAATGATTGTCTGATTTTACAATAAAATATGGAGTGATGGAATGCTTGGTAGGGAGGAATGGATTATACGTATTAAGGAAGAAAAAAAATTAAAATCTTGTTCACTGTGTTGTCCAGTGTTGTACGCAACTGCATGCCACACTGTTTTTCTTACTATGGCGATGGACTTGAAGCTTTGCCCTTTCATGGGGCAGTATTGCGGCTGACTTAGCCGAGTCTGTTAAGAGACCGGTGGATAATAGAACTGAAGCGTTATGGGATGTCCGACTCCAAACTTGATCTATCCACATCATAGACCTTATAGAGCAATGCCTTATGTTTGATCCTTACACAAAATTAGAAGTTGTCAAGGATAGACACGTCTTGGAAAAAATTACAAGCCAGGATTGTATTGAAAAATAAGCATGGATTTTGTAACCTCATGGCATTCATCTCATGCATGTACTAGTTTTTTCTCCTGTGAAAGTGCATGAAATTCGTGAAAACTTTTACAGATAACTTGGGGAAGAGCCTGCTAGTGAAGAAATATCTAGGAGCTGTAGCATTCAACAACATAACAAGACTTGCATTTGGGAAGCGATTTGTGAATTCTGAAGGTATAATGGACGAGCAAGGACAGGAGTTTAAGGCCATTGTTGCAAATGGATTAAAGCTCGGTGCATCTCTTGCCATGGCCGAGCACATCCCATGGCTGCGTTGGATGTTCCCACTTGACGAAGGGGCATTCGCCAAGCATGGAGCTCGTAGGGACCGTCTTACACGAGCTATAATGGAAGAGCACACCCTTGCTCGCCAAAAGAGTGGGGGTGCCAAACAACACTTTTTTGATGCATTGTTGACACTTCAAGAGAAGTATGACCTTAGTGAGGACACCATCATTGGTCTGCTCTGGGTAAACGAATTACAATTATATGAAAACAGGAACAGCATCCTTATATTGCCATCATAGTATGAGAGAGCAAACAAATGGAGCTTCATACTCACAAATCTATGTTTGAAAATTTACAGGACATGATCACTGCAGGAATGGACACAACTGCAATATCTGTTGAATGGGCCATGGCAGAGTTGATCAAGAATCCGAGGGTTCAACAGAAGGCCCAAGAAGAGCTAGACCGTGTGATTGGATACGAACGCGTGATGACTGAAATGGACTTCTCAAACCTTCCCTACCTTATGTGTGTGGCTAAGGAATCCCTCAGATTGCACCCTCCAACCCCTCTCATGCTCCCTCATCGTGCCAATTCCAATGTCAAGATTGGCGGTTATGACATCCCAAAGGGATCAAACATGCATGTCAATGTTTGGGCAGTAGCGCGAGACCCTGCCGTGTGGAAGAACCCTTCAGAATTCCGACCTGAGAGGTTCCTCGAGGAAGATGTTGATATGAAAGGACACGATTTTCGACTACTACCATTTGGTGCTGGAAGAAGGGTATGCCCTGGTGCACAATTGGGCATCAATTTGGTTACATCCATGTTAGGCCACCTCTTGCACCATTTCCATTGGACTGCCCCTGGTGGGATGGCTGCAGAAGAGATTGATATGGAAGAAAGCCCCGGTCTGGTCACCTACATGAGGACTCCATTGCAGGCTGTACCTACTCCCAGATTACCAGCAGAATTGTACAAACGTGTGGCTGTAGACATATAATTTGATGAATTTGCGAAGAAAAAGAAGAGATTAAAGTGTTTGTTTAGCAAGAATGAATTTTGATTCGTCTGAGGACGTGGTGAGCCAATGTAGAAATTTCATTGGGTTTGGACAACCTTGTGTTAATGTATAATTGTTCATTTCGTACTCCGCAATTGTCCAGTTACCCGTTCTGCAGCTACATAAATCAATGTATAATATGTGTTCAACAGAATGTTGAAAATTCTGCACTATTATAGATGATTGCATAACTTTTTAGGTAATGGAATTGAAGTTATGCTTAAAATCCAGTACAGGTATGATGCAAAGAAAATAAGAAATACATTGCCAATGAAATATAAAACAACATATTCAACATAGTCCATCATAAATAAATAAAACATTTTTTTTCTTATGATGCCTGTACCTAGGCATGGCAATGGACCGGGTCAAATCGGATCAATTCATGAAAAATGAGCTCGGCTCGCTCAAAGGGATGAGCCGAGCTTGTTCCCAAAAGTGCTACTTGGTTCTCGTGGGCCAAAAGAGCCGAGTCGAGCTACCCACGAGCTCAGCTCGGCCCTGAAATTTTTTTTTTTTAATTTGAAAATGAAAATGAAAGAAAATATCAGGAATCTATTATATTAAAATTTAAAGATTGAAAACCCTCTTCCTTTTTTCGGGCGTGAGACCAGCTATTTTGAAAGTAGGCGGAGTTAAATTGTACACGAACAAAATGTTACGTGTACAATTTTTTATTAAAATAAGACAAAAAAATATCAAATACTAATACAAAATAATACTTACTACAAATCTGAATAATCCATATTCAAATCTTCAAGTTCTTCGGACATTATTCTATTCACTTTGTCTTGGATTCGAAGTTCAGCGTCATCTCAATCCTTTAGACACAGTAAGCTTTCTAAAATGTCGGCTTTGAGTCTTGACCTGAAATCAGACACAAGCCTGCCACTTTTACTAAATGCATCCTCCGATGTTTCAGTTGAGACCGAATGTGTTAGTAGATCACATGCTATTTTTGAAAGAATTGGATAACTACGTTGATGTTGTTTCTACCATCGTAGTATATCAATTTTTTTTATCTCTTCGTCATCTAAAATACTAAGTATGTCACGCGCGAAATACCTAACTAACTCTACAGGTGTATCACTAGAACGAGAAAGAGAAGAAGTAGAAGAAGAACCAACTGATTGTTGACCTTGACCACTTCTATGTGTACTCACGTAATTCCATAAGTCAATGTCATCAGTTGATGACGAAGTACATGTTGGAACAGGGGGTCGTACAACGTTCGTATCGGTCTTTTCAGCATAGACCTCATACATTTTATATAAAGTTTGTTCTAAATTACCACACGTTACTGGATTTTTGTAAGTTAATTTTTGTGAAATTGCCATTATTATTATTTTCGTACCCTCTAAGTTAAGTTTAGGATCCATAATTCATGTTAATAGAAATAACATAGGCAATTGTTTCCAATATTTTCTAAATTTAGCTTCCATAAAAGGTATAATATTAGAAAAAAGAGCAAAATATTATTTCCATTATGAGGATAGTCTATTTGTCTAAACGCTATTACTTTTTTATGCATTATCCAATTACTATCAATGTAGTGTGCAGTTGTAAACATATATCCTTTTTGGTTATTACATGTCCATAAGTCTAACGTAAAAGATAAAACACCGTTATGCTTCTTTCTTTTTATTACATCTAGCAATAGTGTCTTTACGAAGAGTATTTCTAGAAATATTAACGTACCTTGGTTGGAGATATTTTTGGATAAAGTTCGTGAAATGAGAATTTTCCACCAAGCTCAATGGAAACTTGACATTTGTCACCAATTCTGACAGTCCTTTGCGGCGCATGATATCTTGTGAATATATCCAATTGTTGAGATTGGGACTATTGGACCCGGCTCCCGGAGATCCAAATTAGAGTTGTGCCTGATTTGTTTCTAAACTTCTATGTTTGAATTCACACTTTTTGAAGTATTTGTTTAAATGAGTCGTGTCTATCCCCTTTTGCCAGACTAACTTCTCTTGACAGTGTTTACACTGTGCTTTATACTCAGGGACTCCGTCCACTAGTTTAGCAGTCGGCACCAACTCAAAATGCTGCGAGCATTTAGCCTTTTGTTTGATAGTTTTTCGTTTAGTGCTAGAACTGATGATTGTTTGTGTATCGACATCTTCTTGAACGTCTTCCAAATCAATTGGATCAGTGCTACCACCAAACTGATCAATAATATCGTCTAAAATTTGAATGTCATTAAGACTACTGAAATCATCATCACTTCGATTATAGACCATTTGGAATAATATAATAAAGATAATAGGAGAAGATGAATATGTAGTAGAAACTAGGAAATATAAGGGTGTGTTTGATTGGTAGCATGGAAAAAGGGTGGAAAATGAAAATATTTTCCATGGAAGTGGGAAAATAAATTCCACTATCTAGGCAAGAAAATTTTTTCCAAGAAAGAAGGCAAATTCATGCTTTAAATGCTTGTACCTAGAAAATGTATTTGCTTTTCCATGTGCCAATCAAACAACAAAGTGGGAAAATAAAAATGTTGGATTTAACAAAATTTTCCATGGAAGTGACATTTTCCATGGAAAATGTTTGAATCAAACACACTCTAAATGTAGAGAATTAGTAGAAATAGAAAATTAAAACTTAAAACTATAAAGTAATATCTAGATAATGAGATATTAGATACTAATTATAACACTAATATGAGAGAATGAAATTTGAGAATTGTTAATAGATTGAGTAAATAATAGAATGAAAGATTAAAATGTCAAAAAAATGAGTTTAGAATATGAGTATTTATAGAAAAATAATAGAATTTAAAAAATAAAAATATAAAAGCTATCCAACGGTCATGATAATGTGACCGTTGCACGAGCCACAAGCCAAACTAGCCCGTGGCTCGTGGGCGCGTTCACATGAGTCGGCTCATTTTTTGGCTCGGCCCTTGCTCGTGCTCATCCCTAGACGAGTCCGAGCCCGAGCCAGAGCCAATATGGGCCAAGGTTTCATGGGCTGAGTCCACGAGCTGACGAACTTTTTTGTCACACCTACCTGAGGATGCAAAGTTGAATGTACATCATTCTATGGAAAGTATTGCACTCATAACACAACATAATGTAACATTTTCCTTGGCTTACGAATTGTCGATTAGAGATGCACATTATGAAATTGAATTAACTTCATAGTATAACCTTTCTTGTAAATATCAATTGCCTGGTGCTAAAAACATTGTGCCATGACAAATTTGAAATAGAAATTTTATAACACTTCCTTACATGTTTAGTAGGTAGTATTAGATAGCACGGCATAGACAATGAATATCCAGTTTAACGTCTTAAACATTCTAAAAGTGTGTTGAAGAGTTTAACATATTAAACATTCTAAAAGTGTGTTGAAGTGAAATATACGCACTTCTGCATTCATACAGTCGAATTCTAGCTTGTTAATTATGGTAGTACAATAGAAAGAGAAGTAAGCCTTCTGAGACAGACATGGCAATCATGGAACGGGTCAAATGCACTAAAATACAAACTATAGCTTCTGTTAAAGTAGTGGGATTGCAGAAAACATATCATGATACAACTGCAGCAAAGAGATCATAAATAAAGAGGAAAAAACCTATGCAAAAACAAAAGGACAACATAATGCATGCTTAACTATGACCTGCAGTGGTATTGTTAAATGCCTTGCCGTTGTCTTGTAGCTTCCCGCATTCTGATCCCAGTAGATTAGCACTTGATAAGATGGCAAGAGAGAGGCCTTTGTTTATCATATAGTTACTCTAACCTTCTTCGTCATAATCTTCATCATCCTCGTCCAATTTTGAATTGAGTTGTGCAAGTTGAAGAGGGTCGATGGCCATCCTATCCATTTCAGAGAGCGACCATCCAGGATATTCTTCACCTTTAACATCAGCAGGTACAGCTGAAGAGGTAGAGGCTGCTTCTGCAGCCGGGGCAGTCTTATCTGCAGCCTCATCCACTCCAGCATTCAGATCAAAATTCCTTAATTCTGAATCAGCACCATCACTGTGTTTGATGTTCTCCTTTGATGCTTCGTTCAATTCTGGCTTGTTATCCACTGTTTCCCTGGGACTCGGGATTTGTTTGCCTCTATCCTGAATGGATGTCATAGAATCAGATTCGACCTCTTGTCGAGTGGGATCTCTCTCTGTTGTCCGGGTGCCCCGTCCCCGTCCCCTTCCTCTACCCCGTCCTCTTCCCCTGCCGCTACTTGCATGGCATATTTCCTAGTGCATCACAATTGATTTTGTATTTTAGTACAAAAAATTTGACACAAACAGAATAAGCTTCTAGATTTACATGTACAAAGATGAGGGAGGCTATATATGTTGACAAGCATGTGATAAATAACATCAATAGTCAAATGGAGATACCAATCTCTAATATATTGCAAAATTTTCTACTGCCAAATAGGAAACCAAAAAACTGATTTTTTATTTTTTGCATCTGATCTTAGGATCCAGAGTGAAGCAACAGGTCTTGGTACCATAATTTTTATTTTTAATCCACTACTGCAGTGAGAAATCTATTAAATATAAAACTGAAAAGTACAACTTCAAAATTTAGAATATGCTTAATATTATGTTGCATAATATGTCAATCAATGGCCCCTCAGATAAAGACCAAATTAAGCTGAAACACCTGTCTTTTAACTTTATTACGAACTCTTAGTTAGGAAATGTGTTTTGAGGTGATATCGGCAGATGAATTAGCAAAGATTCAACGAAAATAATCTTTACCATATTGCTTCTTTTGGACTCTTCATCACTGTCATTAGATTCATCAGCCACAACTTTCCTGGTTCAAACAGTTACAATTCATATTAGTAGTTTGCCAGTTAAACTTGAATAGGAGGATTGGAAAGAGAGAAAAAAACAAAATAATTAACTAAATATTCCCAACCTTCTCTTTGATGTGTCAGCAGCAGTGTCAGAATGACCATAGTCAGGAACCTTGCTGACAACTTCCTTCAGAAAGTCAAAAACATTATAACTGTGAACACACCTTTTTCTGCATGTGGTAAAATAAAATAAAAAATATTAGAAGCTGCAGCACTATATACATTTGCGTAAACATGTGCAGGATTTTTTCTGTCGAAAATTAATTTCACTTTAACCATTTATTTTAGCTATTGATTATACTCGACAAGATTTCAAGGGAAGAATAAAATAAATTTATTACACTTGAATCAATACAACTAAACGCGTGTACCAATATTTTCCGAGCTTAATCTTCCAATGTAAAGGTACTACAGATAGTCTATTATCTTAAGTAGAGAATACTCATATGTGCTTCTCAACAATCCTCCAAGTGTTTACTGTAAGAATTGTCTATTTGCCAAATTCAATCCTTCCAAATGTAACATGGGACAACCTTAGGGTTATGTTCATGAGCAATGATACGGAGGCAGAATAGGTCTCAATATTCCATGGAATCTGAAAATATATAGATAGAAGAAAGAGGAGGAGAAGATAACACTGTAAAACTCACAAGGGTTGCACAAATTCACACGATACAATTTCAAATTCCAAAATAGTCAACTCCACTAGAATAAATAGATTACACAAGTATTTATAGACCTAGAAGACTTCAACAGAATTGGACACTTAAACAGGACACAACTAAATGATTAATTCTAAAACTAATCCTTGCCGAGTAAGGACTTCAAATAAAGCTCAAATAACAATTAAATCATATATTAAGACTCAAGGACCAGGATTATTGAAAATTTGGCAAGTACAAAAATGCCTCTACCTAAAAGTACCTACTATACCATATTCAATATTACTTAACAAATATTCTAAGATGAAATTAAAGACTTGCTATAGAATATCTTTAAAGGAGCCTTCATCGGAGCTGAAAAGAATTCCAAAATTTCCCCCTTTACATTTTCTTTTTTCTTGAGCATTTTAACATCTATATCAAAATGTCTTACCCCCAATCGCATTAAATGATTTATCCTCCTTCTTGAACTGGACCTAATGCTCAATTAGTTAACTAACGTCTAGTTTAGATATTAATTACATTCATTTTTTGCTTGATGAACCATAATTCCAAAGAGATTTGGAAACTTAGATCTTCTTTGCTAGTGGCACAACAATTCCATTTTACACTTCTCCAGTTGTCAACCCAATCACACATCACCTTCTATTGCCAACAACTTCACATTTGCCAACAACTTCACATTTGAGGCACGTAGCTTACCACATTCAGACCTCAACATGACAGAAATGACAGACGAAGAACCGAAAGTGTAGGGGTGGAGTTATTTTCAATTGAAGGTCAAACTTTAGGCTCTAGTTTTATAGTAATTAATTATTTAATTTGAACTTCCATGTTGAATTAAGCATATATGATTTAGACAAGTTGATCCATGAAAACCCTATGGAGTATTGGCCAATTGAAAATTACTGATTTATATTAGAAACCATGTATTGGATGATTGTTATGGGTAAAATATTGCATCAGATTTTCCTCTCAACACTCCTCCATTCCAATTTCTCTCTCATACCTTCTCTTCCTCTCTCTTTCTCCTACATCTATCTGTGACACTCTAAGCCTTTTATTTTCCAAACATTCATTGCTACAACAAGACATGGATCATCTGCTGTTTGGTAGAAAACAACCTCAGGGAGGATACTGGGTTTTTTCGTATGCCTTGCATTGCAAGATTCATCCTAAAAGTCTTCATTAGCAAAACATTGTGTCCGGTGTGCAGCATGCACACACCAAGACAAACCACCAAGAAATTCAGTACCTAAAATCCAACCTAGTTGAGCTTTCTTGCCCATTTGGAAATTTGATAAAGCTCAAATGCAAACAAAAACCAAGTCCCATAGACCTTCAAATTTACCAGCCATACAAGCCTGATTGTTACGGTTTTAACTCCACATAATACAATTAACTTGGTTCATGCAAGTACTTGAGACGTCAGCTTCTTTCATAAGATTTATCCATGCACATTTTCTGGCACCCCTTAAAACCTTTTGAGGCGTACTATTCCTAGAATTATTTTAAGATTACAGTATAACCAACAAGAAAATGCACATAGTCATACTTCTCTATTCTCACAAGAGCTAGGTGCCATGTACAATTTTCAACATAACGCCTGCAGCTAAGTACTCCTAGCACCTGGATTCCAGCAGGCTCAGGGAAGCAAGTTCCTTTCTGTCATTAACACATGCCACACAACCGAAAGTGTGAACCACTTATCGAGCACTTCTATTTTCATCCCTCTAATGCCCATGACCTCGGAAATAAAAATGCATGCTTGCATGCTTCAATTAAGAGAAAATCAAAATAATCCTTCCCTAAGCAAAATGGGAAAACTCAACCAAATTCTTAAAATCCAACCATCTTGAGAAGAAGTACCCATCATTTTTCGACTATGTGAACAGATCCAACATACTTTAGTTCAAAATGACTCCATTGCACACATCATCATTGTTCTTATTCAAGTTAACACAATTTGCTTCATGTCCATCAGATTCTCACCTTCCACCATCATCACTTAAAACAGTCCGTCCCGATACAACTTTGAGAGCAAATTCTTTGGATCGACATCAATATGCTCCTATAGATGACATAAGCAAATCGAAACGGGCAAGTAAATAGTAGTAAAGTGGTATTACAGGTAGCTAATCGCCAATGAAGTACTCAGACAAACCAATGCGCATACACCTTGAAATGACAAGCAGATAGTACTTGCAATGTTACATGAACACTGACATGCAACAGACACAAACGCATCCAAGTGTGGGTAAGTCATAAATATGCTTTGATGTTAAAATGAAGAGTGGACTATGCCATGCTCATGAGTATCAAGTTTCCAACTTGGTAGTTGAGCCTTGACAGAATGGTCTATGTAATATAGGTTTCATCAAAAGATGGTTATGACGTATATAATGACATTAGCACGCGTGCTCAAGGTTTGGCATGATTCAATTTCTTGGTGGACAGTTCACCCAAAATATGCTAATAAGAATAGTTGGTTCGAAGAAAAGGCTCAAGATGTGACATTAAAACAACTATGGGAATTTGGACTCCTCTCACTCGGCTATAATACTTCTTCACCAATGTAGCATAACAATAATCATGAAATTGAAGAAACTGCGAAGTGCAAACTGAACAAAGAATTAAGAATGATATCTTCACTCACAAATGCAATGCACTAACAGTCTTGGCTCCTCTCTGAACAGTTATGTCATATGTTCGGTCACAAAGATCTTGTAGAAATAACTCCAAAGCCTTTGCTGCGTCAATTTGTTGAAAGTGTAAACATAAGACATTTTGAGAGACATTACAAACTTTTAAAGGCATGCAAATAAATACTACTTACAAACTAAAACAGGTACTGCCATTGCAATCTTCCCAACATCCTCATCAGCTTGCATTATCTTTTTAATTCGGGCCTGAAACAAATTTCTATTAGACAGGGAGAAAGAACTCAAAATCTTGCTCATTAAATGACAACATGGTGATAACTAAATTTGGAGTCTCTAGTCTTTATTAATGTTTCCATGCTCAACTGCACAGACTCACATATCAAGGCCAACAGGTTCTCGCTCAAAATTCAGGACTTTTAGAGGTGCTTAAAAAGAAACAAGATATTTCTGTGTATGATATTATCACAAGAAAACCCTGTTATTGTTAATGGTATCATTTGTAACTTTTTGGATTATTTTTTATGTTATTAATATGTTGTAGCTGTAACTGGTCCTATCATCTTCAGCAAGCAACAAGAGCTGATAAATATAAAGAATCAATTATAGCAACAAGAAAAGAGCATGAGGATAAACAGATGTGATTAACAATAAGGTCCAAGATCTTGATCTCATGCTTCATAAGTTTGAATAGCGCAAATAGATTACCATAAATATGCCAGAGGACCAAGAAGAATAGGCAGTACTGGACACAATGTCGATGCGCTCTTTGAATTCAAGTTGAGTTAAAAGACCTCAAGTTTGACCACCAAATGATTTTATATATCCACTTTGCTAAATTAAACTAGGTAACCTAGTACACCAAATAATTAAGACCATGCCCAACATCCTATCGAGAAGGCATAAAAATGGGAAGCCTTTTACATTCTAAAAATGTAAGAAAATGTGTATAATATAAGCAGATAAACAAAATAGATGGATATAAATTTCACAAAATGCACCCACGGTTCTTTTCTGTTATTCATACCTTAAGTCCATGTCATCTCATCCTAAAAGATACAATTCATACAGCCTCCATTCTCTCAGGCTCACATCAGGTATTAGTCGCTAACTTATCCCATACTTTCCATTCAACATCTAAAGAACTCCACATCATTCTATAGACTTAGTATAAGCACCTCAGTTTTACCAATCACTGTCCTTATACCAATCTTAATTCAGGGCCTTCTCGTCCTTTGAAGCTTACCACCAAAACTTATTTCCTCACACAACCTATTCTCTAACATAATTATGACAGAGTTCAGAGCAAATTACATGAATAGGTTTCAATATATATATTTTTTATTTTTTAATCGCAACCAGTGAAGTCTTTCGATCCAGGACTGATATAAATCAGTAAATCTTCTCAACACAATCTCTCTCTGAATAGCTCTCAGGCAACATAAAATAAGCAAGGAAATTTCGATTGCCCGTCAAAATTCCCAAAACCAATACCTAACGGTGCAGCATAATTAAAAGATCAACTCAAATTTCAGGATATCAGATTGAGAGTTGATGCAGTGGCACATAGGGATTATTTAAGAATCGTATTTTTGGTAATTCCTTTTTTAGTATTTATATGATAATTTTAGATTTTCCCCTTCCATTAGGATTTTGTTTGTGGTAATTTTTAGATTACCTTCTTGCATTAGGATTTTATTTTTATTAAGCCAATTTTCACATTTTTTCTAGAATTATGATTTTAGTTAAATTGCATACATAAGAGTATAAGACTACTGGGTCAGCTAAAATTTGCCACTTTTCTGGAAGTGCAAACACACACTCAGATACTTAGACATACGTATACATATACATATGAGTACTAAATTAATCCTTTAAGTCATCATTCTATCTTTACATCTAGTCATTTATGTCCCTTAAACATCCATAAACAGCTAGATGAAAAATAGAATGATCACTTTAAAGGGTTATTTCGGTACTGATAGCAGTTGCAATGTGTTGGCAAGCAATTCTCTCATTTCTAAAGCTTTGTGGTGAAAGCAATAATGAAATAAAGAGTAATGCATTAACAATTCCAATGCGTGTTAGGGGTAACAGTTCAAGATACAAGTGTTGTAGAAAACTAGAGAATGAGGGAAAGAGAATAGGAGGTATTAGGAATTTTAAGGTCTTAAATCCTTAAGTCCTTGACATGGGGATGTGGTAAAGGCTGTGTAGGAAGTAGGATCCCATAAACCAACAAATTTTCTTGTGCTAAAGGATAAATGAATAGATCTAATCATCACTATGAGTGCAGAAATTTCAGAGAACGAAGAGAATAATATAGATAAATGAAGAATAGACACCAAGCTATTACTCCCCAAAATTGTGTGCTCAGCAGGAAATTATGGCAGTAATCTAGGTTTGATGAACAAGTTGAAATCATAAATAAGTTGGAGCTTGTTTATGCAAACTTTGATTATCATCGATGGAAAAACAAGGAACAAGCATAAGTTGAAACAAGAATTCACCCTTCAAAAGTTGTACCATGTTTTGGCAGAAAAAGTATAATCGTCCTGGCAAAAGAAGTAAAACAAATGAAGCGCACAGTACATTTGCAAGCAGTACATCCTGCTTCAAAAATTGAACTCTAATTATGTAGTGAATAAAAGAAAGGCTAATTTTCAAATATAAAATAAATAGTGGATTTGAAATATAACAATTTTTTATAACATTTGCAAATATGTCATTTTTTAGATGCAAAATTTCAAATATACCATTTTGGTAACACTTTCTCTTTGTGGTTAAGATTTAACGGTAGTTGATATCCATACAATAGCTTCTAAGAGAAGTTATCCATCAAAAAATCGACAAATCAATACAAAAAATCGGCAATTAATTTTTTTGTTTAAAAAAATTGATAGATTAGTATGGAAAATGGACATTTAATTTTCTTTTTTAGTACGATGATGTACACAAATTTATATCACTTAGTCTAGACACTTATTTAATTTCAATTTTTAATTACTGAATGCTAATTTGAAGTGAACATCGAAAAAAAACTTTTATCTCAGAACAAATATTTTTCAATATCAAAAATTTTGTGGACATCGACAAAAAATTTGTTGATATTCACAAAATTTCTGATATCGACAAAATAGACAGAAACAAAATAAGTACAAATTAGTGCCATTTTGTCCATATACAAATGGGCACCAAGTAGGTGCCCATTTTTTTTTTGTTCCCATTTTGTGGAAAAGTCCATTTTGTCCATTCACATCGACAATATGAGAACCAGGTTCCCATTTTGTCGATGTGGGACAAAATGGGAACATTGGTTCCTATTTTGTTTGTCGATGTCGACAAAATGATTGTCCGTTATGTCGATGAATTGTGTCCATTTTTCTGCTTGTTTTTATTAAATCTAACCAATTTTATTCTCCGACAACAAATTAGATTGACAAAATTTGTAAATTAAACTCAATATCTAATACAATCCACTAATATACATATTAAATCGAAAAAAAATAACCCAACAACATAAAATATATCGGAAAAAATAAAGATACAATATATAAAATTTGAATTTTATGTAATCAACATCTAAAATACACTAATCTTCACAATTTTTAATAGCATATAACTAATCTAAATCGGTTGACTTCTTCAAATGGTTAAAAAAAAACCAGTAAGAGATCTAATAATATATTTGAATCTGGTATAAGAATAAGAGAATCCGACTACAAAAATTACAATGGAAGTAAAAAATAGAGCTTATGACAGTGGCAATGGTGGGTAAGGTGAGGAGAGAGAGTGTTTAAGTTAGAAAGAGAAAAGGTAAGCTTGGGAAGATAAGAAAATAGATATAATAGATATTTAGTTGGTAGGAACTTGATTTTGTACCCACTTATAATGCCCACGCTGAAGTAGTATCACATGGTTGGTAGTCCATGGCCCATACTCATGATTTCTACCAATCATGTTTAACCATGTCACCAGGCCATTATATCTCCTACCAACCATGGCAAGGAAATCAGGCTTTTTAGTTGGTAATCTAGGGTAATTTTGTTTAAATTTTTTAAATTGGATCAATTCATCAAGTTATAAAAAATAGGCATATTTCAAGATTTATGTAGTTTGTTCAATTCCCTCTAAAAAAAAATAATTGTTGAAAAATTAAAAATGATAGTCCATTTTTCACTTTACACAAAATAATTAAAGCTTAAAACTCAAATGGGAAATGTACTAAATCATATCTGAAAAATATAGTTCAAAAAACTAAAACTTTCAGAAAAGTTATTAATAAATAAGAAACAACCCAGATCGCGTGAATTCATTAAGATTGAGCAACACGCATAATTCAAGAATTAAATTTCATGTCACAGTTCACGATTACGCATGAAAAACACGATAAATTGAGGAAGGGAGTAGAGAAACATACCGCCGGGAAACGAGTATCCAGTTTCTTCCTCATGGTGTATCACATTTAGGCCTCCATTAAATTTTCTTTTTGTTGAAACCAGAAAAATGGAAGAACCAAACCAAAAAAAAAAACACAAAAAAAACAAATGCAGTCAAATCCAATCTAAAAATTTATTACTCGTGATAATTTGAGTAATATTATTAAAGAATTAAACAAAGTATAGATAATAAAATAATACGATGATTATACGATCGACATAATGATTGAAAGAGGAGAGAGCAAAAACGGATTCTTCGATTCAGATCCGATAATCAAATGCGAAATTTTGCAGATTTGGGATTTCTGTTATTTTTTATTTTAGTGGGTCCGTACGTGAAGGCGTGTCTGTTTGCTTTTGCGAAGCCAATGTACAAATGATGCAGCATAACGTACAATGTTTTCAATTATTGTTAGCGGTCTCTTTATGCAGCTAAGTTTTGGCGTCGAATTTCGAATTTTTGGAACATAAAAGGCGAGGTGTGAGGTTTTGGCGTCGAATTTCGAATTGCGATCATAACATAGTCTAAACGTCGTGTAAACAAATTTTTTAGAACAATTTGTTGGAATAAAATTGACAAATATATGTAAAAATTACAATATAATCTCAAATTTAATTTCTTCAATCTCTTACTATTTATGTACTACTAAAATTTATATTCATATTATTAATATAATTAAATTTATTAAATTAAAAATAAATATTTTTATTATTATATTCATTGTATTTGTTTTTAAAAAATATAATATATAATAATATTTATTGAGTTAAATATTATTTATATCATATAATAAATAATATAATTAACGTTAATTTTATCTAAGACTAATTAATTAGTTTATTTTTGAGTAACAAATTAAATTTTGCTTAAAAAATAAAAATAAATAAAGCGTGTATAATAAATTTGATCCGGAACCACAGTACGCATATCATGCTCCAGACCTACAATACTCGACCACATGTAGTAACAATTTCTCGTATTCTCTAGACCCACGAGAATATGATGCACGACTTAACCATCGTCACTAATTTATTACTTCTAATGTATCCTCATATTCCCTAGACCCACAGGAATATGATTTACGATTTAATCCTCGTCACTAATTTATTACTTTTAATGTAATTTTTTTTTTTTATGTGTGTAAATTATCAATTGGAGCAAATTTATATGCACGTTTTATTTATTTTTATTTTTTAAACAAAATTTAATTTGTTACTCAAATATAAACTAATTAATTAGTTTCACTGTAATATTAATAATAAAATTAACGTTAACTACATTATTTAATCTGTCCCTATATCCTTGCAAGTTGCAACAAAAAAAAAATCCTCACAAAAAAATGATTAGGATAATTGTGTCTGAAAACTTTGGAATGGCCTCCTTGTCTACCAACCCATGCTACATCTGTATAATATCTTTAGGCCGGTGCTAGGGTTACTTGCAATCTAAATAAACACGAGGGTCGTCTTTGGAAAAAAAAAGTTTGACTACTCAACAGTTCAACTAATCATAGTTCATATCATTGAAGACTAACGATGCTACAAAATTGATGGCTTGAAGATGATGTTATAAAAAAAGAAAAGTTAGGGACCAAGTTGTGATTAGGTCAATTGTTTGGTGACCAATGGTTCAATTCTCCCTATTAGTTTACTTGAAATTTAATTTACATTTTGAAAAATAACTTTATTTTATTACATATATGATTATATATTCTCTCGTAAAAATTATGTTTAACCAACTTAAATTATAATTTAAATTTAGCCGAACAAGTCATGATCTTGATCGACCTTCCATCATCTTCAAATTTTAATTAAAACTCATTTTCTTAATATACTCTTAATTTATTTAGGTCTTTTTAAGTAACTAGTTGTGGTTAACGTGAATTATTATGTGATTTTTTAAAAGTAATGTAAAAATATTATTTTGAAATGTTGGGTAGATATTAATTGAAGATTATAATGCTTATATAAATTGTTCAAGGAAAGTGAGTTTTTTATTAAATGAGAATCCTGTCTATAAAATATTTTTTGTTCATTCGCATCGGAATTCCTTTTTGAAGTGTAATGTATAATTATCTATGAGAAAAATACACGTTGAACGAATATTATTCATAAATTATAGAGCTCAACAATATTTATTAATATATTTATATACATCGTAACTTAGTTAAATTTTTGGTCCGAAAACCATTTATGTGAAAATAATCAGATAGGAGATGAAAAACCTTCACCAATCTATCAAACCCGATACCAAACGCCAAATTATATTAGTCAAATAATATTAATGAAAACGAAAGCATAATTCTCTGAATTGATCATACAGTGCATATTCGCTACAATAAATTTGTTTTCAATATTTTTAGCGTATTGAAACTGGATACAACTAATTTTATTTTTGTACAAATCAAAAATCGGAACTATCTTAGTTCGACCCACAATCTCAATCACAAACACATACAATTACAACACTGCGGTGCAATCTTGATTCTTATAGACAATATTATACTATGTGTGACATAGACAACAAATCGAGTCATTTTTTTGATGTCCACGTGTGACATACACAACAATTTTTTAATGGCAAAAAAAATTGTTGATCATTAATTTCATTGCCTTACTTATTTTTAGATTAATTAATTGCCATTGGATTGCTAATTTTGGAACAAAATTGAGATACTTTTATTGTCTTGCTTATTGAAATGTATTTATTTATGTTTATGTATTGAATCCAAGGTAAAACAATTTAGTGAAGATCACAATATTTGATGAAAGAAATTTTCGGGATCAACGAGCATAACTAACTTTAGATTCTACACTAAGAATTCCAATTATGAAATAGTAGTGTTTATGATGAAATATTTGAACATCGTATGTGCAAATGGGTTTTACTTAGCATTGCAATCATAAATTTCCAATGAAAATTTTGAAGAATCATCAAGACGATTTATCGAACGCGCATTCGAATTGGAAATCATTGCATGAGTGACAGTTTAGTTGCATATATTGAAAATGATGTATTTGATAATATTGATATTTTCAAACTACGAAAACACTTAGGAAATGATTATAATATTTTTTTTTCTTAACATGAATGTAGAAGGTGGGCTCGAGTCGTGTGTGTATATATACACTGTTCTAAAAAACTTGTATAGATGACGCTTAAGCTGTGATTAAGTTTGAGGCTAACCACATCTCACACCTCGTCATTATCTCACCTTTGTCTAGCTCTCGCATAAGACCGAAAAGTTTAAAATTCGGCCTCCATACTTAATTAAATTTTACACTCTTCAGATAAGTGTCTATATATAATATATATAGAATATATATCTATATAGACACTTCAAATAAAGAAAATTTAATTGAGCGATGAATATATAATGAGTTAATAATATGCTGAAATTGATTAAGCTACAACTGGATTTGACAGCAGTACTTAACGGATGAAAAGGAACAAAAGATTATGGAATCCAAGAATAAGAATATGTTAATTCCCCATAGATTTGTCAACTAATTAAAGAGAAGAATATATTTGAGAATTGACATATATATAATGGAATTATGGATATCAATATCATGTTTGATTTGCTGTGAGAATCAAAATACTATGGTTCGATATGTTTAGAATGTTAGGTCGGTATAATTAAAGAAAGGCCGTCTATTATAATTGAGAATCGATTATTACGTCCAATGAACCAAATACTCATAGAATATATAATGATGCAACGATTAACTCGTTAAACTACGCAAAAATAACTAGTTTTTCTTTGTGAATTGAGAACGGACAAAGAGTTTGATCTTTAATGCACGAAAACATTACAAAACTTAGCCAATACCAAAGAGACCGGCCTAATGAATTGGAAAAAAAAAAAAAAAAAAAAAAGAAGCTAAAATCTTGTGCAATATAGTTTTATCTAGCATTTTTTGTCACCATACATATTGATGATTTTGTTTTAGCCATGACTTTGAAATTGTCGTCGAGTGACACAAACATGGACGATCGTCTTATTAAAGAAAGGGCACGTGTTGTCTTTCCCATATTCTTGCTTCTGCTATACTACCAAATTATTCTGTGGAACAATTCATCAAATAGCAAAAGAGTTGCATGGATTCTCTTATCTCCCACATTATAGTAGTACTAATTACATGCATAAAACTTAACAAAATCTCTTAAAATTCCCCCCCCCCCCCCCCCCCCAAAAAAAAAAGAAGGTCTTTTTCAAATTTTTGTCAGACTTCGTTGAGTTGCCTTGGTGGGAGGGGCAAATTAATATCAACTGAGTGGCACTTGTCCAGATCAGCATCTCCATTTGGCACAGAATTTGCAGCAGTTACCATTTTTATGTTGTCATGTCCAATTCCCTGTGTATGAATATTATTATTCTTTATGACTTCTGGGATTTCATTCAGTTTCTTGTTCTCTTTTTCTTCCTTGTACTTGCCCCAAAGAACTGAGTAGAGACCAATCACAATTATTATGGAACCAATCACACTGTTCATTCAAACAAAATTTGGATTAGTATTCTCATAATTTGATTAAAAAACTGTCCAATAATTTCAAGTATTTCTCAAAGCAAGTTCAATAAGTAGTACAAGACAACACTGTACACAAGAACGGAGATGGCGGTCACGTCCCGGTCCAAAAAATAATCAATTTTTGAATTCATTTTTTTTTTTCAGTGTCGTCTAGTCCAACAAACCGAACTTTTGTGTGTGTGTGTGTGTGTGATGGGGAAGAGAAATTTACCCTCCAAGATAGATTTTTTCAGCTAGAATAAATGAGCCCAGGATAGCTACAATGATCATCATCAAGGGACTAAAAGCAGTGGCAAAAACTGGCCCTTTTGTCTTCATCACAAGTCCTTGGACATAGTACGAAATGCTAGATGTCACGATTCCCTGCATATATTCAGATTCATTGAGAATATATGAGTCATCTTTTCTATAAAATATGTGTATGTATTTAATAGAGAGAGAGAGAGAGAGAGAGAGAGTTACAGCATATGCTGCAGCAAGGAGATTCATGTCCCAGCCAATTTGCCAAACTGAACTCTCGTGTTCCATTACAAAAGTGACAGCAATAGCTTGTATGGTTCCCATGAAGCACACCATTGATGTGAGAGAGAGCTGATGATTCGCGTATGTTTTAAGTGCAAATTTCTGTTTAACAATACCTTCAATTTGTTAGAAAATCACCTCATCTAATTACACGTCACATGAAGTTTAAACTTTTAGACGAGATGGTTCAACAGTCAAATACTTGCCTGTAGAATGAACAAAGATGCCCATGCAAGGGTGGCAATAATGAGAAGAATGCATCCAATAAACCAGTCTCTATCACTGGTTTCTTTGGCAGAATTGGTAGTCGATCCTCGAGGGTGGACATGTTTGGACCAAAACATCTCAACAATTGGTCCTTTGTATAAGGTCATCAACATGGCTCCAGCCACTGTTACAACTGTTCCTACTACTTTTGCTTGGTATATAACCTTCTTTATGTCTACTTTCTCCATCCTATCATGTTCAAAAAAGACCATACTAATATTAATTCATGTTCTTCAAAAATTTGTATTTAATTTTTTTTTTTCAAAGAATAAATTCAATATAAACCTGAATATAAATGCCATGACAAATGTCAAGGCAGGAAGCATGTTGCTCATTGCACAAGAAAATGTTGGGGAGGTTAACTTCAACCCGGCGTAATAGAAGTTCTGATCGATGACCGGCCTATACGTAAAGCGAAGTGAAATTATAGAAATTAATTAAGGAAATTAAGAGATGGAAAAAAAAAAAACGAACAAAAAAGGGGACTAACCCAAGAAGGCCAAGAACAAAAATTTGCATGAATACTTTGAATGTTATCTTTGGCTGTGCTTTCCTGTAATATGAAATAAAGGGGTTCATTATGAGTTATCAAAACGAGAGGATGACTAAATGTTTAGTACTGTGTACCAAACATGTCTTTTACAAATGCATCGAATGAAGCAATATTATGTACCTCTCGAAGAAGAAAGCGAACGGGGCTATAACAGCCGTTGCAAATGCGTGACGATAAACCACCAACACATAGTGGCTCATCCCACCATTAAGAGAAATCTTAGTTATAATGTTCATCCCTGCATAACCAAATTGCAAGGATATCATAGCCATATAAGGCTTGCAGTTCTTGAGAAAACCCTCACAACACATTTTACTCTTCATTTTCTTATAAGGTGAGGGAATTGTATATAGGGGGAAACTTGTATTCTTACTTATAAGTTATAATGACTATCAGCAATATCTATTTATATATATATACACATGATCTGAGAATCATAGCAAGAGGGTGGTGGGGTGGGGTGGGGGGTGTTTTTGGCTCAATTCTTTCAAATGGAATCTGATGGAATTGAATATGAGAAAAAGTAAATTCTATTATCCATTTTACATAAAATATCTATTCTTTGGAGGGTTTTTGGAGGCTGACGAGAAAAAAAGAAGATGGAATACACGTAGAAGAACCAAACAAGGCATCTGAGTCATGAAAACAAAAGAAAATGCATGGCGTAAGCAAATGGCATAATTATTACTGTCCCAAAGTAATTGTAAGTAGTTTTTGTGCATAATCCACCAACCCAATTGCATGCAGCTTTTTTCCTACTCACAAAATGAAGAAATCCTGATGTTCAGGGAAGGAGCAATGATTATTTGGAGGGGGACTATACTACTTTCAAAAAAAAAAAAACAAAAAACAAAATATTTGCACTTCAAGACCGAGTAACTATTGAAGAAAAAATAAAACTACACGTCAAGAAATGATTTTTTTCTGGAGCGGGACCGAAGTACCTGCCCTGTTGATGATATTACGAGCATGTTCGGTAGAGTTTTTTCTCCAAAAAATCTATTTTTTTGTCTACAATTTTTGATTTTTCAACCCTTTTTACACTACAAAAAAAGTTAAAAAGTCAAAAAGTAACCAAAAAAACCCATTTTTTCCCAAAAAAAAAAACTCTACCGAACAAGCCCTACATATAGTTTAATTAATCTAATTTTTCATTTATCAACTGATCTTCTGATAAGCAAGCCAACTATGAGGACAGATTTTTACACATGTATAATTTTTAAGTGATTATAAGTTGTGGGTCATATCTAACTTGTTGATAATAGTTAAATAGTAAATTGTGAGTCTTATGTAATGTGTGTATAAAAAAATATTTAGACAAACAAACAATTAGCTGCTTCCAAAAGTTATTTCCATAAGACATAAAATGGAAAAAAGGACACTTTGAAGTCAAACTACAAATTCCAAAATTATGATCCCCCGAAGGCCGCAGCTTTTGTACATAATCAAGATTCGTGTTTGTGAGTTTTGAAATTGATACTAACTCGTTTTTTGCATTCTTTAATTCAGCTGCTTTTGTTAGCTAGGGGGAGTCCATGAGTGGACCGGCCTAATCGTGTAAGACAAAAAAATGATTCTTATTTATTCAATTTTTTTCCCTTTTAGTCGAGTTCATGAATATATAACATATGACTGATTATTAATGCCTCAAGTAATTGAGGTTTGAACCAGTTAAGGAATAGTCCAACTCGAAGCAATTTTTTTCAAATACCAAACGGAACCATTTTATACTTGTGATTAGCTTTAAGGGGCCTTCACTTTTAACTTAATTATGTTTTAATTTGTTTGATCAATTGCGGTTAGAACCCTAGAATAATTTTCTTTTAAAATGTTAATATTATGGACATGTTTGGTGTAGTTTTTTTTGGGAAAAGAATGAGTTTTTTTGATACTTTATTGACTTTTCAAATTTTTTTTGTAATGTAAAAAGGTTGAAAAGTTGAAATTCTAGACAAAAAAATAGGTTTTTTTGAGAAAAAAATGTCTATCGAACATGGCTTGTATATCAATGGTGAATGGTTCAATTAGAATCATATTTTTGCATTCTAAATTTGTTAAGGTTGCATCACATCACTTAAATATGAAAGCAATAATTAATATATAGGAGTTTGAATTGTCTTTCTAAATAATTATCATTTTCGATTGATGAATCCCAATACTCGATATAGTATTATAGTCTCAAAAGACAAGCGAGTTACTATTTTGAAGTGATGTACATATTAAGATTTGGAGTCGTTCTCTAAAGGTCAAACTTATTTTAAAAAAAAGGTAATTCAAATCCCATATGTTGGTTATTGATTTTATGATTTATTTGATTTTACTTAAAAATTTGTTAAAAAACTGAAGTCAAACTAACAATTAATTTTAGAGAATGTTTATATGTGTTTATAAGTACTTATAAGCTGATTAAATATCATTTTTATTTACACATTTCGTAGGACCTACAGCTTTTATCCACTTTGTATCCACACATTTCGTATGATCCACTGCCTATAATTTACAAAAATCTTTTCCAAACGTACACTTAATCACACATTTTATGGACCCAAAATTTTTATCAATTTTTCAATCACACACATTTCATCAACTTTTATCAAAATTTACAAAAAAAATATGATTTTTAGCAAAATCAAACCGACACTTAATTTTAACGTATGAATGATTTTATCTCTTAACAATATTAAAGTAAATTAAATATAAAAACAATCTTCAATTCAAGGGCTTGAGCTACTCTAATGGTGTGTTTGATTGACACATTTTCCATGGAAAATGTCACTTCCATGAAAAATATTGTCAAATCCAAAAAATTTCTTTTCCACCTTTGTTGTTTGATTGCACATGGAAAATAAAATAGATTTTCTAGGTACAAGCATTTAGGGTGTGTTTGATTGATTCCATGGAAAAGAAAAGATTTTCCATGTAAGTAAGAAAAAAAAAACCACCTATTTTGGCAAGAAAATATTTTCCAACTTTTCCTTCTTAACCATGTTTTAACTGATTGTACCTTGGAAATCATTTTCATTTTCTATGTGCAATCAAACAGCCAAATATGGAAAATATTTTCCACTGACGTGACAAGATTTTTCAAGGATTAGACATTTTCCATGGAAAATCTTCCAATCAAACTAAGGCTCTGTTTGATAGCCCAAATTTGGCCTGGAAAATGAAATTTTCCCCCCTCTTTTCCAGCTTTGGACTGTTTGATTGACAAAATTTGTCCGGGAAAATATTTTCCCACTTTTCCTCACGTGATGGGTTTTGCAATGAAAAGCCAGAAAATGTTTTCCATGCGGGAGAGGAGGTTTAATTTTCTTGGGAAAATCTGTGGCAGCTAATTACATTTCTCCCGCTCATTCCCGTCATTACCACCCATTTTCTTCTCCCCCAACACAATCAACTGCAGCACCCAGCAAATTGAGCTCGTCATTTCAGCCACTACAGCGCCCATTGCCGTAGGAAATCGCAGCAGCCATTTGTAAGATCTCCAAAATCGCAGTACCCACCGGAAGACCTCGAAAATCGCAGCAACCACGGTGAGATTATCATGCCCTAATTTTTCTGCAACTCTCACCATATATATTCCAAGCTAACTTCATAAAAAATTCTGAACGTTTACACTCTTTCACTCAATATGAGCTTAACATTTGAAACCAATAAAATATCTGGGATTCATGAGCTTGAAGTCTGGTTTGCTGCCATTTTTTTGTTCTTCTAGTTTGCTGCAAATTTTTTGATTATTGCTGCCATTTTCGAAATTGCTGCCATTTTTTTGTTCTTCTAGTTTGCTGCAAATTTTTTGATTATTGCTGCCATTTTCGAAATTGTTGTTCTGGTTTGCTGTTTTTTTTGTTCCTCCAAAGGGCAGAAAATGAAATTATGCCATTTCAATCCTAAACTATTCCATATTCATAGAAAACCAACTGTATGTATAACGATTCCATAATGTGGTTGTCAAAACTTTGATCTACTCCCCACCGTGTTTGATAAAATCAACCCTGTACAAAAATTACAAGATATCATGTCAGCATCATTTTCTTGAACTTCTCCAAATTCCACCCAACAAAAGAACGGCTGGTAGTTTAACATGTTTAGAGTTCGAAACAAATAAATTGACCTAACATTTTCACCTTTTCATCTGTTAATGAGTTGTTCTTCTAATATGTTGTCCATTGTTTTACATATAGAAGCTCCACAAGAAAGTTCGTATTTTATTTGTCATGCTCAAGTTTTGAGGACTGCAATGTTATTGCATTTGATGGTGAAAATGTGTCTTTATGTAGCCATTATCGTTGACATATCTGCTGTCCTATTTGAGAGCAAAACTAATTCTTCACCTGTTGAGAAACCTGATTTACATAGAGTATTAACAGATGAATGTTGTACTTGAGTTGAATGAATAAACAATGCATTCTATAACGTAACTAGAAATCATATAATGAGTGCATGGACATGTGCATTGTACATGTCAAACTTGGATATGGAGCACTACTTCTTTATTGATGGCATGTGAAACAAATTGTATGACACTTTGTGCAAATAGTTCTTGATATACGTAACACACTGTTGCCGTCACCAATTGTTGTTCGACATTTTGCTCCTTACGTACCATTTTCTTAAGGCAAATGCTTAATACAAATACTCACCGAGATTATGATTACAATACAAATGAAGTATAATGGATTACATATTGCACATATATGTTATTTAATTCTATCGTCTAAACCGAAAGTACGCAGATATTGATCGTATGACTTAGATATCACAACTACCATATTATCGATTTATCAAACTCTAGTTATTCTTCCTTTAAATATGTAACAAATCTGCACCTTACGTGCTTATTTTTATGAGCTCGACTCCATTGCCACTGAGGTTGTCAATCACTGCCGAGTTATAGGGTTTGGGAGTAATAAGTTTTTAATAATATATATTGTCACTGCTAATGTCTGTATGTTTGCTTTACGTATGTAATAATACGTGGTCGTAGAGTCCATGGATACACAAAGGAGGCAACGGCGCCGCCAAACACAACGGGTGGGCTTGTTTTGGACCATGGTCCTCCAAGCAATTGTGATATATGACGGTATTAGACGTCGTGCCTGACATCTTCCTAGGGCTCCTCATAGAAATTGGGATATCGAGAGACAAATGACCTTTACACGAATGTTTGGTTCGACTGACAGAATATGTCGTGACCTTCTTAGGATGAAAATAGGTCCATTCCAAAGCTTATGTGCTCGTCTACGAACCTTCGGATTGGTGGATAGTAAATCAGTCCGCGTAGAGGAACAAGTGGCTATTTTCCTCAACACCGTCGGGCATGACCAACGTAATCGGGCTGAAAGTTTTACTTTCTTTAGATCTGGACAAACTGTGAGCTATTATTTCCATAGGGTATTGCATGCTTGTCTAGGGCTATACCGAGAAGTTGTGCATAATGCCACTATCCATAACTCACCGTACGAGAAGGATAATGTGAAGCCGTGGTACACATATTTCCAGGTGAGGTCTTCATCGCTACGTCGTTATATATTTGGATTGAGCACATGTTGTACATAAGTTCACATACTGGCCTTACTTCTTTTTTGTAGGATGCTGTAGGGGCGATCGACGGTACCCACATTGCTGCAAAGGTCCCTGTACAGGATCAAGCTAGGTATCGCAATAGGAAGCAAGTCATTTCTCAAAATGTGTTAGTGGCTTGCATATTTGATATGAAATTTACGTATGTGCTCGCCGGTTGGGAGGGTTCGGCACATGATGGTAGGTTGTTACGAAGCGCAATACTACGCCAAGGACATAAGCTAACAATTCCTGTGGGTTAGTATTTTCGTTAGTTTCGTAGAATTTTCAAATTATGGATTACATAAGTTTGCACAAATGTTAAAAGTAGACCTTTCTTAGGTAAGTACTACCTGGCCGACGCTGGATTCCCCTTGGTGCCGGGTTTTCTTTCACCTTACCGTCGAACTCGTTATCATCGTAGAGATATTGAGGGTCAGCGGCCTGAAAATAGGAAGGAGCTGTTCAATTTTCGGCATTCATCTCTACGCAATGTTGTCGAGCGGACCATAGGTTTGCTTAAGAAAAGATTTGCTTATTTGAGGCATCAACCGTTCCACGACATTAGCACACAAGCGAAGATAGTTCTAGCTTGTTGTGCTATTCACAACTTTCTACGGATTCACGATGCAGATGATGTGTGTGAGGAGGACTTCGATAACAGTGATGATGAGGTTAATCCTACTCATGCCGATGTGCCGGAAGAAGCGACGATAAATGCTAATATATCTTTTACTGCTGAAGCTTCGTGGTCGAATAATAGGGATGCAATAGCTCAATCAATGTGGGTTAATTATAATCCCAATGCCGATGCAGACATTGACTTTCATTAAACCATTGTTATTCCTTTTGTAGACTTTATGGTTATGTAATAATGGTACAAACATTCTATCTTTTATTTCAAGTGATAGTACGTTCCATCTATATCACTGCGCCTTTATTTGCATACTTCAATGTTCTATTATTCGGATGTGTAACTTACCATACGATCATAGTGAAACTATTTGTTCGTCATTCCTGTAACTATGTCGCATTCTATATATTTGCAAATTGCTGAATTTGTAGTTTGGCAATCATGTCTCATGTGCATGCAGGTTTCATAATCATTTCAGATCTTGCTTTCTATTTCGACAGGTTTAATGGCGCATCCGCGACATAACTCTGCAGCCCCATTCCAAGTTCCAAGGCCAACCACCGCAACAAACCCGGATGAGGTAGATACATGCACTACCCACGTTGATCCGAATAGTAAGATTCGGCAGGTACGTTGGAATGACGACATGGATGGGTTTTTGATTGCCTCACTAGTTCATGAAGTGTTGGCTGGTCACAAAAGAAGTGACAATGGCTTCACCTCATTTCAAGTATCGAAAGCCATTGAAAGCGTTCATCGCAGGTGCGGTGTAGTCGTGTCAGATAAGAACGTCAGATCGCGTTTGAAGACTCTCAAGAAAGAATATGCTGAAGTAAGCCAGCTATTAAGTATAAGCGGCTTCGGGTGGGATGCAGAATCTGGACGAATCACGGCCGATACACTAGCTTGGGATGAACTCGTGAAGGTATACTTTTGTTATCATTGTACTGTAGATTCTCCTTGCATACTCTCCCTAGACTGTCGTTTGCATAACTGTCATTATATTGTGAATGTTGGTAGGGGAAACCGGATTTTGGCAAATGGAGGACGAAACTCTGTCGTCGTTATGATGAAATGGAGTCCATCTTTGGAAACGATACAGCAACTGGAGCTAGAGCCGTATCGGGATTCGATAATTTTTCACCTATGCAAGGTAGTTACATTACTAAATAAAGTCAATTTCAGTTGATGATGGTTTTCGTACTTCATTATAGTAGCAGCCAGTTTTATGATGGTTTTATTCTTTCAGTTGATGACAGTGTTAACGAGGTTGACACTCCAACCGAGGATACGGATCCAAGCCCAAATCCCACGCGTAAGCGGCATGCCGAAGAAGGAACCACCACAGGTCGGCGAACACGCAGAAAAGCTTATGAAGACAGTGATCGATCCTTAGCATTGATAGCGGAGTCATCCAAAAAAATTGCTGAAGCTATCCACATGCAAGCGACTTTAGATACATTGAATCACGTCAATTGGCAGTTGATTACAGAAAAGCTAGAAGCCATGGACCTAGAGTTGGTTGACATCATGAAAGTGATGAAAGCATTTCGATCTGACGGAGATTTGGCGAAGGTCTTTATGAGCTTGACAAATACTACAATCATGCGTGCTTTGGTTTATGAGCAGCTTGGACGTGATCCACCTCCGCTGCCGTAGATTCCACTTTAGTTGTAATGTTGTCATGATGCTTAGGTTGAAGTATGTTGTACATAACCTTCAAAACATTGGAGTACATGTCTTTTGTAGCATATGTGTTCGTGCATAAACACATATGAGCCCGAGTAACTTAGGTTGGGGAGGGTTTTGGAACAAGCATGTATTATCTTTTTGTCATAGACTTGTGTCCAAATGGTGTTTTGTTTTTAGCTCAAAATTTGGTGTCCACAATTCTGCACCATACAGGTTCCATCAACCAATGTAATGGTTAAACATTGTATTTTGAGTTGGAACATTGTGTTGTACCTCAATGTAATTGCTATGGTATTACGAAATTACGCTTATTCACTTGGTGTTTGAATATAATAGGCTTTGGGCTTGTGTAACCTCAGGAAGCAAAAGTGTTTGATAAGGATTAAATGTTTAGCAATTGTTACAGATAGAAAGTCAGCTCTGGGCTACTTTGGGTCCGCTCGAGCGGACAGAAAGTCCCCCCGGGAGACTTTGTGTCCGCTCGAGCGGACAGAACGTCTGCTCGAGCGGACAGAAGTCCCCACAGGGGGACTTCCGGTTCCGCTCGAGCGGACGGACCGTCCGCTCGAGCGGACAGACGTCCCCCGGGGGGACGTAAGTGTCCGCTCGAGCGGACACTTACTCCGCTCGAGCGGACACGAACCGTGGGGTTTATAACCCCACGGTAGCTTATTACATTTCCACACTCCTCCAACCTCAAACCACGTATCCTCCTCCCAATATCCGACACACCATAGTTGGATTTGAAAACAATACACATTTGTAAGACTATTTCTTCCCATTAACTTGGTGTTGGTCAAGTTTATCATCCATTGTCATCCATTGAAGCATAACACAAGGTAACATGGCTAACTCTAAAATAGTAGTGTATCTTCCATGTTTGCAAGTGGTTTTATGAATTTTCATTTCATGAGGAGGTTGGGCAATGCAATTTGGTTGATTGTTATGATGAAATGTTGTTGGTTTTGTGATTTAATTGAAAAAATTTTGGGGTTTACTCCATTCTTCAACTCAATTAATTCACTCAAAGGATGAAATGCCCACCAAGTGTTTGATAAAATGATTCTCCCACATTTTTCACTTTAGCTTGTTTGCAAGTGGTTTTATTAATTTTCATTGAATGAGGAGGTTGGGCAATGCAATTTGGTTAATTGGAATGAATGTTATGTTGTTGGTTTTGTGATATCATTGAAACAATTTTGGGGTTTACTCCATTCTTCAACTCAATTACTTCACTCATAGGATCAAATGCCCACCAAGTGTTTGATGAAATGATTCTCCCACATTTTTCACTTTAGCTTGTTTCCTTAGCACACTAGCTCATTTGCTTGATTGGTTGTCATGAATTAGCACGGCTATGCCACTCTTTACAAAGCACAACATGCGACACACACAGCAAACACCCCCGTCCACATAGTTGAACCACTTTCCACGTTCCATCAAATGTTGATGAGTGAATTTGATTTGATTGTAACCATATGTTTTTGTATGTATTGAAATTGGCTAGATACAATGCGGAGATCAAACAAACAAGCGCAAGATGCTGGACCGAGCTCGGGAAAGAGAAAGGCTCCTTCCAAGAAGAGTTCGAAAAAATCGGCCACTTATGATGAAGTAAAATTTGAGACTGAGGGAGCATGGTTAGTATACACTAATTCTACAAGCAGTCGCAATATTATATCGGAGCGAAGGGTATTAATATCGGATTTCGCAAATGAAGTGCTTGGTCACGTTATTGAGAGGAATAAGTGGGAAACATTTGTTGCAACTCCGCGTGTTGCGTATGTCGAAATCGTCAAAGAATTCTACGCCAATATCCATGACAACCTCGACAACCCCGAGCATCCTAACTATCAACAAGTCTATATGCGAGGGCAATATATTCCATTCTCCCCCTTAGTCATTCTCCGATACTACGGACTTGACGACATGGAGTACGACATTTTTTGAAGCAGCCACTACGAATCTTGATGAAGTAGTCACCTCCATTTGCCAGGGAATTGATCATTGGCCTGATGGACGCAGCACATTGAACTACAAAACTCTGTTACCTCAAGTACGCACATTGGACAAAATGGTGAGCGCCAACCTTCTCCCTACGACACATACTTCTACGGTCACTATGGAGCGGGCACGCCTACTTCACTGGCTCCAAACTAAGACCCTAGATATCGGTAACTATATCTTCTGCAATGTGTGGCATATTCGAAACAACCGTAGATGTTTGGCGTTCCCATCGTTAATTACAGGAATTTGTGAAATGTCCAGAATTGACCTCTCCCATGAGACAACCCGAGTGAAGCGTACAATGCAGATAGACAGAATTAGGATACGTAGTTCTGAACTACACATGACGCCCAACGTGGCGAGTAGCACACAGGGTGCCATTGGTGCCCAGGGTAATGTACACGGTGAAACGGAGCCTGCTCAGGATAATCTGATGGACGAGGACGTCCATGACATAGTCAATGCACCAACATTGGCATCTATTTCTCATGAGATTCGGGAGATTCGGGATGCCCAAGTCCAAGAGGCCGAAGCCCGCAGAAGGGAGTACGATGCGTTAGCCGCACAAATGACGCAGTTGTTCGGCTATTTCAATCATTACCCACCGCCGCCTCCCCAATGAATGGGATGTTATACGTTTTTGTTGGGGGTGGGTGGATCTTAGGTATCTAATAATTACATGTCCGGTGGGGAGTGATGTTCGTATTCTAGTGAGTTATATGCTTTATGTTAACAAATATGAAGTAAGAAAAATTTCAAATCATCCATTGTGTTTTTTTAGGCATGATGTAGTACTTCTTTATCATCAACAAGTATGGGTTTTATTATTTATTATGTAAACTCTTCTACTGGCATATATGGTGCGGTGTGTGGTGTGCGCGTGCGAATGTGCTATAAAAGTTATGTTAACAATTTAAGAAAGTTAAGTTACTTCAAGGCATTGGTGGTGTTTTACTTGGGTCAATGTTTGGGAAATAGTCGCAGAGTGGGGCTGATATTATGGATGTCAAACGCTTTTGTTGATCTCATGGATGTAAAATGGTTATATTATGTGCTTCTTCCTGAGAAGCTTCTGCTTATGTTGAGCAAGGTTGCAGTTTTGTTCATGAGGAGGGAGAACATGCTTTGTGCCAACTGGCGTAAAAAACATGCCGCGTCCCCCCATAATATGAAGACAGATCAACTCCGCCTGCTCTATGGTTCAATCAAAAACAAAGGCTGTAGACAGGTGAAAAGATAAATCAGGACACTTTTGAAGAGATAATTGTAGATAAATGCTTGGAATGTTGATTGTCAATAGAAAGAATAATTTCGATTGGGGAGTGTGAATTCGGAGATTCAATTCATACGAACGGTTTTAAAGCTGGATTCAAACAAATTTGTTTATGGCATCTGTTTTTACTCGAAATCATAAAACAAATTTCATGTGCTAAGCGAAGTTTGTCCAGTGTGTTTATTAAAAATATATCGATTTTTTTCAATTTTTAGTAGTAATTGGATTCATCATAGGCCGCGTGGGAATGCTACTATTGTACTAACTTGTATGTAAACTTTTTAATGAACACATATACTTGTGGAATTATAAAGATAAAATGGACTTTACAAAAAAAAATTGTAAAAGAGGTGGATTATATAAATTGTATGGTTCAAAAGTTGATACAAAGTGGTCAATTATAATTTCAAAATTGCGAATTGTAAACTTTTTTACATTTTCTTCCCATATATTTGGCATGGCAAACCATTTATTTTGCCTGGAAAATAGTGACTATCAAACAACAAAAGTTGGAAAATACTACATTTTTCATGGAAAATAAAGACAATCAAACACCAAAACCTAGAAAATCACAACATTTTCCAGGACGAATTTTAATCCAATCAAACGCACTACATTTACATTTGCCCGGCAAATATTTTCTTGGCAAATCATTTCCCTAGAAAATATTTTCTTTCCACCCATTTTCCATGCTTGCAATCAAACAGAGCCTAAAGCACATTTTTTCCCACTTTCTTGGAAAATATTTTCTTACCTATATAGTAGAATTTATTTTCCACCTTACATGGAAAATATTTTCATTTTCCATCTTTTTCCATGCATACCAATCAAACACACCCTAAGACAAACTTCATTTAATGATGATTTGGAGTAGAAAAAAGTACGAAATCATTGTAATAAATAAATATTTAATTACATTACATATATACAAAACTAAAAAAAAAAAATTAAAAATTTCTTTTTTCCCCTTAACTTCTAGAATAAAATATGTAACACTGACTAAAACCCAAAAATAATTGTATAAAATGCCAAGAAAATAATGATCAAGTGGAGCACCAAAATTAAAATGGATGTCTAATCATCTTCAATTCTTGTCTACAGTGATCGGCTTGTACAGTTCCTTCCACTCGACAACCGGAAAGTGTCAGTATCATTGTTATCGTCGAATCGCGCATCAATTGTATTCACATTACGACATCATGGGTATCTTGCCGGCCATACGCACCACCACTTTTTCCCTATGCACAAATCAACAATTATTTTGCACCAATTAAATGGACCGTGCCATAAATTTAGCATGACGAATTTCAGTATCATATCAAATCATAAAAAGATTTTTAATTTAGATATTTCACTACGACTCAATTGAGAAAATGTGAATTCGACCACAAAAAAGGACATTTTTTTAAAAAAGATGTTTGAAAAGAATAAATTAGCTTCATCGAGTATATGTTCTTACAAACCTACCATCTTTAAAGACATGGGCGGATTTGGGGGGCCGGTCTTGCCCCATAAAAAATCGTTTTTTATAGTATATAAATTTTTTTTAATAAAAGCACAGTCTTCAAAAAAAAAAAAATCAGTAACAACCCGAACTCCAAAAAATTTTGGATCCGCCCATATTTAAAGGTTGACTTTTTCAATCAATTATATATGTGTATATCTATTTAAATATAATGAAAAAATAAATCAACAAATAATTAAGATTATCCTAATATAGAATGTAATGGTTTGGTACCTAGTAATTTTTTTTTATTTGAGAAAAAAACGAGAGAACGAAAGGAGAAAGCGACAGTTGGTCAATAAGATATAGAAGATATGAAACTCGTGAAACTATTAAATTCATATAATTAATTAGTGGGACAAGACGAAATAATTAAATAAATTGATGCCTTTGAGACACGGCATCGCTCTTGTTTCGTTGATAAATAAATTAACTTGGATTAGCTTGTTAGTGAATATATTGACTTTATTTTAATTTAATTTCAAATGTTCATCACTCTGTTAATCAAATTAACCATCGTCACCTACGTGACTGTAAATTCTTTAACAGATTGGTGAAGTGGCATCCACAATCCATTAAGAAATAACGGCCACATGAGAGACGTTGGATAGTTTGACTAACGGAGTGATGGTATTTGTGTTGGAAATAATTGTTTATAAATTGGTTTGATCAATTTTGACTAAATATTCGGATGAATCCCGATAATTGATTATTATAAAATTATAGTCGAATACATTCTACTCCGTAAGTAGATGCTCGTGGTACATTTGGTTTCACAAAATTATTATCAATTGAATGAGAAATTAGTATCAAAAATTGACACTTTGAACGTGGAAATTGAATGTGGTAGCAAGTTGGGAAGTGTATCCCACATAAGATGATGACTTGATTTTAAACCGATTAATATACCTCTAATTTGGATTTGGGCTTGGGCTCCAAGGAGCACCGCAAATCTTTAGAAGGGAGAAGACTTAAATGTTATCGGGTTCGGTTCAAAGTCCACGCATGTCGGAGCCCGCCGACGGGCTCGTGGGTCGTGTATTCTCTTTAGACAAAATAATTTATTTATTTTAATTCATCGTTCCAAATTTGACACGTGTCACGTGTCTGTCTATTGGATTAAGAACAGAAATGATTGTTCAACATGTCATTCCAGAAGTGTTGTGTTTTTTTAGACACAACACTTCTGGTATTCTTTAAATAGGCCCCTATAGTTCTGCGTTTATTCATTCCATCATATACAGAATTTATTTTGCATTTCCATAGCATTCGAGACAATTCAAGTTCGATGTCCTTTTGGTTTGTAATGCTACTACCGAAAGGTTTTGATCGTTATATCTTGGAATGCGTTTGCCACAATACCGTAAGCACCGGAGCGGGACAAATACATTTTAAAGAAAGAGAGTTGAACTATTGCCTCGATCTGCATATTTTTATTTCATTGTCTTTTACGAAAGTAAGTGTTGTGCATTTTTTAATTAAAAACAGAATATAATTTTATATTTAAAATTCGAATAACAATTTGAAATTAAATTAAAATTGAGTGATTTAATTGAACCAGATTAGAGTTCGGTAACCAAAATTGAAATTTACCCTATCTATATTAAAACTTAGCTTTCGGAGCCAAAATAATATCATTTTAATTATAATTATATAATTATATGAGTAACTTTTTCGGAGAGATGGGTTTTGGCAATGAAAAAGAATAGCATACCGTTCTTTTGTAGAATAATACATAGTTTTTAGTGCCATATATAATACATAGTTTTTAGTGCCATATAAACCATCTATGAATGTTGTTGGATGTCGCTAGGACTACAAAATTAAAAAGCGTGCATTCAATCTTTCGTATTAGTTCTTCAAGGTGTGATTTTGGTTCAAGCCCTTAACCTAGCGCCCGTGGAGATAACGAGAAAACCAAAATATTTTCTTAGCGCAAAGAATAGCTATGTTTCGTTAATCCTTTTCTCTTCCTTGCCTACTTGAGTCCAATCCCTTCTTTTATGGTCGGGGTTAGCTCCATGGGATAGGAAACTTACTTCAATTGGTGCTTTCCTTCTTTCATTTCTTCGTTCCAATCCATCCAGACACATATGGCAACTCGTGTTATACCAATTTGAAATATAAAATTATATTCTGTGTTTTAATTAAATAATGTACAACACTTACTTGCAAATTCGTAAAAGACGATGAAATAAAAAATTACGCAGATCGAGACAAGAGTTCGACTCTCTTTCCTTAAGACGTATTTGCCCTGCTCCGGTGCTTACGGTATTGTGGCAAACGCCTCTCAAAATATAACGATCAAAACCTTTTTGGTAGTAGCACTACAAACCAAAATGACAGCGAACTTGAATTGTTTTTTGTACTCTCTAAAATGAAAACTTGAATGCTATGGAATGCAAAATAAATTCTGTATATGATAGAATGAAAAACGCAGAACTATAGGAGCCTATTTATAGAATACCAAAAGTTGTGTCTGAAAAGACACAACACTTGAAAGGACTCGTTTGAATAGTTGCCAAATCTGGAAGGACATGTTAAACGATCATGTCTGTTCTTAATCCAACAGACAGACACGTAACACGTGTCAAATTCGGAATGATGTATAAAATAATTGTATATTTATTTTGTCTAAAAAGAATATACTACGCGAAACACAACTCGAACCTCGAATCTCGAGCCTCGAGCCCGGCCCGGCCCGGCCAGTCGACACGTGCGCGTGTGGGCTTTGAACCGAACCCAATAGCATCTAAGCTTTCTTCCTTCTAAAGACTTGCGGTGCTCTTTGGAGCCCAAACCCAAATCCAAACTAGAAGTATATTAATTGGTTCAAAATCAAGTCATATTCCGATGTGAGATACACTTCCCAACTTGCTACAACATTCAATTTCTACTTTCAAAGTGTCAACTTTGGATACTAATTTCTCATTCATTCGAAAATAGTTTTGTGAAACCAAATATACCACGAGCATCTACTTACGGAGTAGAATGCATTCGATTATAATTTATAATAATCAGTTATCGGGATCCACCCGAATATTTGGTCAAAAATTGGTCAAACCAATTTATAAACAACTCATTTCCAACAACTCGTACTAATTGTCCTTGCACTAATACCATCTTACTCGTACCAATTGTCATTGCACCAATACCATCTTAGCTTTTCAAATGGATGTGACCCCCCGACCTCCTATCGTCTCTTGACTCTGAAGGGCTGTTTTGTTTAAGTCATATCCGTGCGCAGAAAAATCATTGTTCCTCTTCTTCAAACCCTTCACTTGTTGTTGGGACTGATCAAATTCGAGACATCAATGCACAGATGTGAGATCCAATTTTATTTTGGTAACTCTTAAAAATGATAAAAGGAAGAATATTTGTGTCTCGCTAGAAGATACTGTTAAATACAAACAATTTATGTAGAAGAATATTTACGGACGAAATGTCACCCGCTAATTCTCTTCTTTATTTTTGTAATGGTTGTTTTATCACCTTGCTAAACAATTTATGTTGCATCTAATACATATTTAATTTATTAGATTTGACAAGATAAACAACAAACACCTCACGTATATTTCTTCTTTAATTTTTATCTAATCATGTCGAATTTAACAAAGCCTGAAGTGTATGTCTCTTAAGATTAGCACTAAGACTATGCTTTTAGTTAATCATTGAGCCATTTTATATATATGTGGTGACAATTTTAAATTGGTAAGCATTTAGGATGTCATGATGTTTAGTGACATTGAATTTTATTGTCATCAATTTTCTTATTTTTATGTACCATTCCATCATAACCAACATTTTTTAAGTTTAAAAATCGGTGTAGAGTTTTAACACAAACACATATTATATTATTAATTAAACTTTAAGAGAGGAACGTAAAACTTTTATCAAATTTCTTCTTCTTTTTTTTCCCACATCGAAAAGTAAAGATTAGATAGTGCCCATTTCTTATTATTTATTTTAGCTAGTCACTTGTCATCTAGTCATTGCTTGTGGCTTGTAATAATGTATCTTTTAGTCAAATTTCCTTGACCACATAAAAAGTCTTGCACGATTGAATCTTTTAGAATCTTTTGCATGTCTTCAAAAAGTTTTGGTGGGATATTCATTTTACTTGCTTCATAATAAGGGATCTTGAGATATTCCAAAATAAGAAATTAATTACATGTTGGATAAATATTTTTGTATATTATAAACAGTGAGTCTATGTTTTATAGAATGTGTGGATAAAAGTGGGTAAAAATTGTGAATTTTACGAAATGTGTAGATAAAAATAATGTTTGACCAACTTATAATTAAGTACCAGCAAACATGCTCTAAGTAATAAATATTTTTCTAGTTGATGATAGTAAGATATGAGGGTATATATTTATGTTACTAGGTGTTAACAGATGAATTTCACATCGGTCAAATATCGAAATATTAACTTGTATATAAAAGTTTAGACTACTTATTTTAATAAGGTTGACATTTTAAGATGGATCCCCAAGTCTTAATATCGTATAAGAGCTCATTAAGCTCAAACAAACAATTTGATCTGTCTAAAGCTCAAATGAGCATTCGAATTTCAAGATTAGTGTGCTCAAACGAGCCACCATCTTGCGAGGGCATGTTAAGAGATGAATCTCACATCAGTCAAATACCGAAATATTAACTTGTATATAAAAATTTAGACTACTATTCTTAATAATGTTCACCTTTTAAAATGGAACATCAAGTCTTAATATTATGGACGGAGTTGTAATTCAGTCATAAGAGCTAGAATAAAAAATAAAAATTTATTTCGAAGAAATTAATTAAATTCTTATTCAATATAATTTACAATGTTTAATACTACGTACTAAATACGTCTTATAGTTTTGAATTTCGAACGGTTCCTTTATTAATAAAAAACTAACAAGCTTTTTGTTAGTGCAAAAGAAGAAAATGGAGTTGCCTTTCCTTCAAAGTGAAATTTGCATTTTCAGACACTTTTAGACACAACAATTGATAAGAACATACTTTTTCAGAGTGTTGTAATGCTTGACCCGGACCTCTAATTTAACTTCATTTGTTACAACATGAACAAAAAGGTATGCCTGCCCATTTTTATAAGTTTTTGAGCTTTACTAAAAATTAATGGACTCTCATAATGCAGTATTTTATTATGATTTGTGTAATGTTATAATAGAAGAGAAAAGGGGTCGGATGGGGGAACCACAATGTTTTATATGCAATGTTGTTGTTCATTATCGAGTGTTAAATATGGTCTAAAAATATTTAAAGATATATCGAGAATAGACTAAACACAAATCATACAGATACTACGCATTTAATATGTCAGGTTGAAACTCGCACAAACTAATGTATTATGTGTTGTCCAAACTAACGTATTAAACATATTACAAGACGATAATCTCTAAGAGGAAATTGTTCAGATTAAGTGCTTCAAGAAATCGTGTTTGTGAAATGTGCCTCTTGTATGCCTTGAGAATTAATATGGTCCACACACGTGGCACACCTACAACCATCACATGGAAAGTTTACGGTTTGTGTCATTTAAAAGGGGTTGTTGTTTCATTTCCTAGGGATGAAAAGGTGCGCAACAAAAGAGTTTTCCTCTCTTTTCTTCGTTTGATTCTTCATCTTCATCTTCTTTCTTCTCTTTTGTCTTTTTACTGGAAATCTCAGTAGTTTACTGATTGCAATCTTGAAAGATTGAAGGTTGTGTTGTTTCTCTGGAGAACAATAACTTTTTGTTAATGAGTGTATTTAGAGTTATAAGAAGAAATAAGTGTGATTTCTTGGTCCGTAAAAAAATGTTTAAGATTATTGATAATTCTAGTATTTGAACTTTATCTACTACGATAGATGCTCAATAGGTAAGTCGCATTTAAAACACATGAACATCCAGACTCATTAATGAGATTTTGTGTTCATTTACATTTTCTTGTATGAATTCTTGAGCTATTTACATGTTATTGTCCGATCGAAAATATATTGTAATTAAGAAATTCTCCTAGTATAGGTGTCAACTAGCCTTAATTTATTTTGGGATAAGCACTTAATCAAGAAAAGAAAAGAAAAGTTGCTGACTAGAGAATAGCTTTACTTAGAATATTTGGTTATTAATCTTCTTTGTTGGCTTTAATTTCCAATTTATGTAAATATCAGTTCAATATATTTTAATATTTAGATTTTATCTAACGACAAGTTTAATTGTTGAGGAAATTGCCTATAAATCACATGTCCGTGATTTGTTTCAAATTAGGTCAAAATATTTTTCAAAATTGTAATTAAATCATACTTTAAGCAATATTTTAAATTAATTCCAAAATACCCCTTGTGATCCATATTTTCCAACGGTGCCTTTTTCTATCCCCACAAACCTCTTCTGCGGAGCTTGTAGTCGAAAATTCTAACTTCAATTCCAGCAACTGTGTGTAGTGGTACCACGAGAATGGAGGTGGAACAATAGTACCACGAGAATGGGTAACTTCAATTCCGGCAGAAGCGGAGGTAGAGGTGGAGCAGTGGTTGTTGGAAACTGGCACGAAAATTAGCCAGAAAACAAAAATTTTCTTTAATTCATAAAATCAGGATCTTTGCTAGGCGTTCACGTATTTATTGTAATTAAAATACTAATATGTTAGTATTATATCTGAATCGATAAACGATATTGGTCTGGATCTGATTCAGGAACTTGCTGCTTTTGATGCACGAACTTGGTTCTCCTAACGTCCAAGCCTTCTATGTTATTCTCCAAGTCTAGATTACACCGGCGTGTGAGCACTTTTTTAATTAAATCAAAAACTAATTTATGGACTAGTCAAATCTAGAAAACTAAGAAACTAAAATTCGAGTCAAACAAAGACTTCAGAATTTTCTCTCTTCTTTTTCTTGACTGAATTGATTGGAATTAATTTACATCACATGCAATGTGATATAAATATAACAAGCATCCCGATTACAACTAATGACAAGAGTCCTGATTGCAAACAATGAAAAGACAACCAAGTCCAATTAGCTTAGGAATGATTTAATTACATATGTAATCTCTGAACTTATATCACAATTACAATCAAGTCCAAAACTTTATTAGTAACTATTAAGTCCAACACTTTATAGAGCTACCACAGGATCTGTCCGGACATATATTTTTCAAGCTCCAATAATTAGACTGTCTAGTCGACTATAGATTGTCCTATCTAATTATTAGTCTTTTACTTTTTCCACTAAAGACAAGAGATTGCATTCTCGAAATATATAAGATTACAGAAGTTGTAATACCTTCCTCTGACCTACCGTATATATATTTCATCTCTGTCTGAGATCCGATAATTATGTATGAGCATAAATAACCGTTTTGTCCTTCTAATTATTCTCACTAACTTTAAGTTACATTTTCTTCAACGGTCTTGTGAACTAATTCACAGATGTCGAAGTTTAGCCATCGCTAAATACTGAGCTCAGATTTATAACTGTTCAATAAAAAATACTTAAGTTGTCACTCGACCCATTTTTCAGGACGACAGTTCTCGACACGAATTCGAGTTTTCTACTTCGCTCATTCTCAAGCTCCCAACTCACCGAAATATTTGATCAACTAAATCAATCTCACCCATTGGTGAATCAAAGAACCATCAAACTAACGAAAAGGTATACACAATCCTGTCAAGAGATTTAGATGAAATACCCGGTGATCAAGTGAAATTTAATTATTCGCATGGTCGTGCTATATAATTAAATTCGACACGTGGTCTGTTCAATACACTCCAAGTATACTAATGTCACCATTAATCTATTTCTGCGAAAAGGACAAATCACAAACTCAAATGATTAAATAGTCAACATTACAACCTTCCGGTACAAGGCGCCAACCCTTATACATTAATTGTGAACAATTTTATTGATGATCAAAATATAAGTTGTGTCATACTATATTTCTCAACGCAAGCATCCAACTTATATTATCACGAGTGATCATTGATATTTTATTTACATACTCAATATTAAACAAATACAATAATAATAAATGAATACAAACCAAAGTTTTATTCAATATAAAATTGTTATTTTATCACAGTAAAATTATACTATTTGGACATACAACCCAACAGTGGTAACTTTAATTCCAGCGGAGGCGGAGGTGGAACAGTGATAACTTCAATTCCGGCGAGGTGGAGGTGGAGGTGGAGGTGAAGGTGAAGGTGGAGGTGGAGCCGAGAATGAGTTTGTCTGTGAGCAGGTTGTGAATTCATGGAAGATTTTAGAAAGGTTCATCCGCCACTAGCTATTCCAACTGTTAATTCTTTGAATGCTGGTAGTCCTTCATCCTCGTCAGATAGTGTAGTTAGTTCTCTTTCTCTAGAAGATGCTTTGTCTCTCTTAAAAAAGTGCTACTGACGTTGCCATTTGAACAAAATGTGAGGACAGCAAAATGTGGGATGAGCGTATAAGCGAATGTTTAGGAAGTATATTGGTTGTGGCCATGATTTGTTGCTGTAAATGGCAGCTTGAATTACTGTAGAAATAAATGCTGGTAGCCCTTAGATTATTTTTTTGTATTGTTAGTCATGTGTGTTGTTTGATAATGTATTATAATAAAACAGTATCACGAAAAGTATCATAACAGAAATTACATAGAATTCGCATACGTGCTCATAATTTCTATTATAATATGTTTTCAGAATCGTCTCGATAAGACCAATCGCATTGCCACTGCTAATGATGGATTTTAGCTGTTTGAAGTCATCTTTTTAGCTTAAAATGATAATTTTTTAATTTTTATTGTCTAAACAGTATTACATATACTAAAACAATATCATACATGGAAATATCTTTATAAAAGAGTATCACAAACTACAACCCAATAAAATAACATTATTATAGATTAAATAACATTATTATATATTGAAATATTAGTAATACACTATCATTGATACTGTATGAATTCAATAACAACAGCATATATTGAAACAATATAATAAAACAGTATTAAAGATAAAAACATAAATAAAATAGTATCATATATAAAATTAAGTACAATATATTTTTAATGGTTGAAATAATGATATAGTATTATAAATAACACTTTATCTAGATAAAACAATATCATAAATATAACTAAGTTGATATGTGTAATGATACTATTCTTAAAATACTCTATTAGTAGTACAAGACTATTGATACTGTATGCATTCAATAACAATATTATAGATTAAAACAGTATCATAGGTTGAAACATTATTATAATAAAACAATATCAAATATAAAAGCATAAATAAAACAGTATTATATATAAACTAAGTATAATATGTTTTTAATGGTTGAAGTAATGATACTATTCTTAAAATGTTCAATTAGTAGTACAAGATCATTGATACTATTCATATTCAATAACAGTATTATAGGTTAAAACATTATCAAAGATAAAAATATAGTATAAATATACCAATGCACATTATCTAAAAAACAGTATCATAGATAAAACATAACATACGAAACAGTATCATACAAAAATAGTATCATTGAATTAGTATTTTTTTGAAGGGTATGTTGGTCTTTTAGCACAAAAATATGACTTTAATTGAATTAAGTTTTGTCCATATGACTTTAGAGCACATAAATGCAACAACATTGACCGAACTTGAATTTACCCTTAATTGTTTATCATCTTGATTGTGGTCTATATGATATTTTATTATCACGAGGCCCGGTCCATTGTTGGGGTAAGTTTCTCTTTTAGAGCACAGTTTGTCACGCGTTATGAAATAATACTTTATATCACAATGAATAAAATTTTAAATTATTATTTTTTCTTAATTTTATTCAGTATTATCAAATTCAACATGTCAAACACGAGAGGTGACGTATGTAACTTCTTGCTTGATTAATCTTGAAGTTACAAGTGTAGTAAGTATTGAAGTTGGAGTATTGAAAGATTATATAGTTACTTATCGAGTTGAGTTTATATGTAAAGTTTGAACTCCAACCCGTAGTTTTAAAAGACATTGATATAAAAAGTTCAGTTTCTTGATATTGTGAATAAAAAGTGTAGAAATATATAAAACTATGATTAGCATAAAATTCAATATTATATTGTACGTTACGCAATAAGTGACTCGGAACTTTTACATACTTAACATATATAATTAATCAAGGCACTCGTGGTCTCGTGCACTACAATTAATTTTTTTTATAGATTATTATTGTGCGATTTCAATCTCGCAAGTGTACGGTTCGTTTACAAGTAATATAATGATATGTAGAGTGTCAAACCCATGAGGACTAGATATCAATTTAATCAATTAATTTATAATTCAAATTCTAACATTGTGAAAAACACAGATTTATTTTTGGTTTGTGATTCTAAAACTATTCTAACTATTTTAATTAAATTTAAACTATCAATAATCAACTTTAAATGATGAGAACAAATTCGAGTTTTTACTAACATTAGGATTTGCGAATCTACCTACAAGTTCTTTAATCAATTATTCGTTAATCATTTTAGCTGTTAATTACCCTAGATTGAAAATCAGTGATCATAAAATAATCAAAAATCTCTCTCGATGGTCAATCAATTCTATATCGATATGCGAACCTAATTATCTCTAATCATGTTTCGAACACAAAAATATGTATTTAAATCACAAGAACACCTAACCGAATTTCATAAAGCATAATAGTAATTTCTATCTATTATTGGACCATATGTTATTCAAAATCGCGTGCTAAATTTATATTGAATCTCTCGACTTCAATATAAGTCACAGAATATTCTAATGATGATTAGACATTAAAATATTAAAAATAATGAATAAAGAATAATCAATCAAGAAGCAATTAACTACTAAAACGAAAAACTTCTAATTAATTAAAAATATGGAGTTTCATCGTTCATCTTAGAAAAAGTAAATTTAGCCGGACATGATTTCGTTAATTATTGCAATAATTGAATTCATCATATTCCGGAGAAGGAAAAATAAAAAGTAAATAAAACCCGTGATCCCGGCTCAAGAATCTTCAATTCCGTGCCTTGATCTTCGATTATTCGTTTGTATTTTGTTTTCTAAAATTCGTCTCCCGCGATATGTCTATTATCTGGCTTTTATACTCGTCCCCCAACTCTTCAAAACATGTGCTAGGTGGTTGTTTTCGATTTGGAGTTGTAGAATTCTAATCCCATCAGGAAACTGCCAAAACTGCTGCGCGTTTAACCCATGCGGTCGCATGGTTATTACAAATAAAGTTCTACAGAAATTTTGGACGTCCTGCGATCGCATCAAATGTTAACCATGCGATCGCATGGTTAACTTGAACGCTAAACTTGAATTTCTCTTTTTGATATTTGCACGTCAAGTCCTTTAAGTCTCTTTATCAATGCAATTAAGTCTTCTTTTCTTCTGTTTGCTCTCTCTTCGTCAGATTGACACTTGAATTTGATTATTTTCTAAAATAATAGGAAAACAACACGCCATTAAACCGAAAATAAATTAAAGTATTCATAATCGTCCCTTTTTTGTGAGCTCAGATAAGTACATATTTGTACTTATCAATTATAAGTAGTGGGTCATACATCAAGTGTAGATAAAAAATTAAAAAAAATTGTGAGTTCTACAAGATGATAGATAGAAATTATATTTAACCAATTTATAAGTACTTATAAGCAATCTCAAATATGCACTTACTCAACACTGGGGTCAATTGGGAGTGCGCCCAAGCAATAAGCCTTCATCTCTGTGCTAAGATCTATAACAAAAGATGCAGCTCTATAGAGTAATTGTATCTTGTATACAGTTAACGTTGATCAAGTATAACGTGTTGAGTTATATTTAGATATATCGGTTAGACGAAGGAGCCGAAGATGAATTATTTTTTATAATCATAGATGAAGCAATTGCATGCAAGTTACAAAACAAAATGTGTATCAAATGCTGTCTGAATTATTGAATAAAAAGCAAGAAAATAGTGGAAATTCCTCTGTAAAATGAATGGAAAAAGTCAAGTGGAATACACACATTCCACCACCTTTTTAATTTAGCATTAAATAGTGAAAAAAAAAAAAATTAACGTAAGTTCTGAGAATGAAATGGTTGAGCCTTGTTTGGATCCACTTTTCACCAATCATATCTCATTTTTCCAAACTAAACAAGCTTTTCAAATGAAAACATAAACGTGGCATTTTTATCCATGATTTGATGAGCTTCAGATGATTAATTAATGAGTAAATTCTACTTAATTATCTGCTCGCAAACATCCCCTAATTAAGATTCTGTTTCTTTCATAATTGGTTGAATTGTTTGTGCTACTCTTTACAAGTCAATTAATGCACCATTGATATGATATTGTGACCAATAATGTGTTACCGACTAGGTATCCATTCTTTCTATTGGGCACGCTACATAAGTTACAATTTACCTAATTTTACTGATAAGAACAAGTATACGCCTTTTTATTTAAATTAGTACTTGATTTCAAGTACTTAATCTCGTGGTCATGATTATCTATTTTCATTTTTTATTTTGGTAATTTCTCGACTTAAAGTACATGTAATGATTAATTATCATATAGACTGTTTTTATATGCTTTCTAGCTAAAACCTCGACCATAGTACGTAAATATCTCAACTATTGGTCGACTTATATGAAGTTATGTTTTTTTTTTTTTTAATATTATAGTTGGAAAGTATTTGATTTATTTATTTATATTTAATCTTCAACAATTTTTGACGTTTTCATATATACACAAGTTGTATTAGCAAAAATTTCTCAAAAAGAAAAACAAAAGAAGATTTTTTTGTGTGTTATTCTTCAAGATATGGTGATTTTGTGTTGATAGGTTTATAATGTCAGACATCAGAATGCATAATCTTTGTTTAATGTATATGCAAGGAAGACTTTTAAATTAAAATGTATCGTAGTCATTTTTTGAATTAGACGGGTCACGAGTTTAAACAATATGAGTGATATCCATATCTTCAATAATAGTCTGTAGATCGATTGTTGGCGCAAAGTTTTGATGGTTTTTTGTAATGTTTAACAAAGAAAAAACGAATGGACTTGAATGATTTTTAAAGATTAGGGTTTCAAGTAAGTGTTGTATGGTAGATTTTAGAAAATGGATAGGGTTTGGTGATGGATATGTGGACTAGTTAGGGTTTATTAGATAATGGTGTAAGAGATTATGATGGATTTTTGGTTGGAATTACACTAAAGACATTGATAGAATGGGAGAGGTTTTTGGGTGGATTCCAATCTAGGGAAGATTCAGAGTACTATTACAAAATGGCAAGTACTAGACAATAATTTTAGAATAGAAAATTTGTTGTTTTCATTCTCAATTTTTGTAAAATGTAATAAATTTATATTCAACCTTTTTTTAACATAATCTATTCTTGATCTTTCAATTATGTAACAAAACTAATCATTCCATCCATTTTGGCCTTTAGATGACGGATTTGCCTCTCTTTTTAAATAAGGGGAAAAAAAAAAAAAGCAATAGAACAATAAACAAATTAAAGAAAAAATGTAAAAGAAGTCCCGTAATTTTTCAAAAACTACATATAAGTCTATTTAAAACAATTTAACACCACCCACCCACAAGTGCAATTACGTGTGCGATGACACCACCACGTTATAAAAATTAATTCAGATAAAAATCAACAATATCGGTTTGAGATCTGCAATCTGGTTATTACAAACGGATGGTGAAGAATTGGTGAGGTGTCCTGCGAACCAATCTACTATTAAAATTTTATCTAATCAATTTTTATTTTTATTTTTATCTGAATTAATTTTTCTAAGGTGGAGGTGGTGCATCCGTCGTTGCCGTGATTGCATTTGTAAGGGTTGATGGGGGTGAGCTTGAATGAGAAAGTTGAAATATTTATTTTTTCTATTTTTTTTAGTTAATATATATTTAGCACATGTTTGATAGTGTTGAAATTATAAATTGTCGGTGAATGTGTTGATAAAAAATGGATTGTAAGTTGTGGATCATACGAAATGTGTGGATAAAAAATATGTTTGATCAATTTCACCAACTGAAATTATAATTTAAGCAATCCCAAACATGTTGTTTAGGTGGAATTTATTTGTAAGGTGTTGCACTTCTTTTGCAATTTTCTCATATGTTTTGTTGTTTTATTGAATTTTTTTTTTTATTTTTGCTTATTTAAAAAAGATGTTAAATCCGTTATTTAATTGCCAAAATAGAGAGAATGGTGAGTTTTGATATATAATTGAAATATGTTAAAAAAGTTGATAGTAGATTTGTTATATTTTGCACAAGTTGAAGATGAAAGTGCAAATTTTATTTACAATATAAAACAAAAAACAATATTTTTGTAATTTAAGGTTAAATTCTAACTTTGCCATTATGAATCCAATTCGGCCCAAATACTGGATAAAAATAGTGATAATCTTGTCGTATAATTGATTTTATATTAAAATTTTACAATTGCTTTTTAATCTTTTTAATTCCAAATACACTGTCCAAAGTTAAAAACACAACATACGTTATTTGAAAGAAAATGTAACCAAATGTAGTTATGTAACAATAAATGTTACAAAAAAGTAAAAATAGTAGTTAAAAAAAAAAAGAAAAAAGAAAAACGGCATTTTCTATTTTTTTTTTCTTTTTTTAATATTTTATGGCATGGTCAAATTATCCCATTAAAATATGAATTTGGCTCAAATGTAAATTTAGCCCAAACCCAAAATCACACAATTTTGCATCCGTCCCCCAGTTGACACAATTAGCTTGGGACGACTATTGTTTGGTTTTGGCGCGAAGGTTCTCCCATTAACACACTTTACCCCCGCCTCCCGCCACCGCCACCGCCACCGCCACCGCCACCGCCACACCGAGAGAGAGAGAGAGCTGGCAGAATGAACTGATCAACCACGCTTAAAATTGTCCATGGGCAGCATATCAGGGCTTCGCCCGCCGCAATTCTCAGAGGTACAGTGATTTTATTTCAAATTTCCATATCCACCATAATTCCTTTCTTTTGAAGCATATGATGCAGCCTCAATTGCATTGCACACTTTTCTTCTATGCCTGTGCCTACTGTTATGGGACTATCAATTTGTTACGACTTACGAGTGTTTTCCTTATCCTTTTGGGCGTGATAGGACCCGGCCTGGCTCCCGGGATGGCTTCAGCAATGCGATCCTCAACAATTAAGTGTCGAGGCCATCGACAAAGAGCACACAACTTTTCAGCAGCGTGTTGAGGTAAAGACAGTATGACTTGTTTTTATGTGCTTGTACTTATTTTTGCGTGATTGTTCTTATTACTCATTGATTCATTTCTAGGAGTATTTGTGAGCTTCATAGTTGAACATTTTGATTGATTAGAAAATATGTTTACATTTTAATTTTTAAGATCATATGTTAATGGCCTGGCCTGGCCTGTGGTCAAGTTGATTTCTAGGAGAAAATATATACAAATTTTAGTGTTGATTAAGCATGAAGAATTTGTTGCAGTAAGTATATTGACTAAAAATTGAAACCAAAACTAGTTGTTGAGGTGGAGGGAAGTATTCATGCAAGTGGAATTTGGTAGATGAAGGTATATCCTACTGGTCAAAAGTGAAGACAGGAAATTGAAGAATTTTGTAGCTTTAAGTTTAGCTTAGAAACTGTCTAGAACTTAATTTGCTATGTAATTACCTTCTTTTACTCTGAGGCAATATCGCCTGTCGTTTATGCTGTAGAAAATGCTCCTTTCTTTAGCTGATAATGTGGGAAATTAACTAGTGATTTTTTCTTTTAGCTAACTGGCCATAATATTTTTTTGACATTGTGGTTTAAAACGGATTTTGACCAAGTTTCCTCGCATTCGGATATGGACTGCAGTTTCTTCAGGAGAACATTAGCAAAGGAGAATCACTGATGGATAAAGGTGGATTTATGATTGGTCATTTGTTTCTATCTGGAAATGATAGTTCACCATTTACTTGGGCTCAATCTCCAGAACACGTAAGTTTCTTATGGCAACACGAGTCTAAAACTAATTGGTATGATATCATTGGAGATGTTTTGATCATCTCTAATCTTTCAATTATTTAATGTCAACGACTGTTTAGTTTTAATTTGAGAATTATGTATTCTTTTTAATAGGTATCATTGGAGATGTTTTGATCATCTATAATCTTTCAATTATTTAATGTCAACGACTGTTTAGTTTTAATTTGAGAATTATGTATTCTTTTTAATAGGTATAGAATCTTGCTGAGAAGAATGACATAGAGGTTCACCTTTCGTACACCATAACACCAATGGCATTTATGATTTATTTGTTGCTTTTCTTGTCTTTAGATTGTGATTTAATTATGTTGCATTTATCATTTAGGAATGTATCTGTCATCACTGAATCTCTTGAAAATGTCTAATTTTAGGCTGCTTTGGAACACAACAGAAAAAGGTTATTTGGATCTTCAACTATTTAGCAGGCACTTCATTTCTATGGAACTTTGAGTTATCCACAAGACAATGTGTTGAGTCTTGAAGAAAAGTCAACTTGTTCACAACTAAAAATATTTAGAAATCAAAATATTATTATGCATTTGTTTTATTAATTATTAAGTTTTTCACACTTTACTGGAAAAAAAAATTGATTTAGAAAAGTAAGTCTTGTAATCCTTTGAGGTGAGCCTCCACTTCCCATATTTGTCCCCAGGAGCCTTCGGGACTCGGATGATTCATTGACTGCCAGCAAGTAGAGGGTTTGAAGAAGAGGAACTTCTCAACTAAACCATTGTTCATATACTTGGATCTATATTTCATGTAAAAGAAAACAAAGCATAATATCTATCATTTCGCCAATATTTTGGTCCATAACACCAAGGATAATATAGTTCATATCTTTCAATCTGGTCCTCGACAATAGGTCAATAACTATTAAATCTTCTTACCCAAAATTATTAAATATCTAAAGGTTTTTGTTATCATTAATTGATGCAATTATCCTTTGATGAAGGCTATGTACACTTCTACCTTGATTATGCAACCTAATGGTGTTATGCAAACACTTAAAGAGTAAATAATTTAGGGCCGATGTATCCCTCTCCCGGTTATGACTTGTGACAAGACAAATTCTAGAAAGAGCGTAAATGCCAAAAGAGAAAAGAACATTATATCTAGACAGATTTTGCATTTGCCATTCTTCAGTTTCAAAAACAGGGAACTTTCTTATTAAAGATCATCAACTACAAGACACATCTATCTTATACATGTACGTAGACCAGATCTCTGTTGATGAATAGTGTAATTGGTTGTTTGATGGCCTTATCCCTGTAGCCTGAGACCTTTTTCTTTCTCCTAATATTTGGTGAACTTATCTTTTTCACCCTGTTTAGTAGTTTGCAATTTATAAATCCACCTAAAACTCAGCTAAACCTATGATATTTCTCTATGGAAGGTGGTTCAACATCATCTTCATCTGTCACTGGATGGAAATTCGGAGAAGACAACTCTAACTACTGATGCATATCAAATAGAGTTTGATCATCCTTTGGCCATGCAACCTGTTCAAAATTCTGGAGTTTTACAGGGGAAGGTAGATAAATTAAGTCCAAACCATAATTCTAGTGTGATAAATTTGTCTTCGATGGTGCAGTTGGAAAAACCACCTGACAAGAATGAATCATCGAAGCTTGAAGAAAATGTGAAATTCTCTGAAGGTGCTGCTAATGCAGTTGAACTGTGTATAGCTGCATCTGAAGCACTGGTAATCCATGAAATAATCGGGAGTGACTCATTTATGAAACATTCTCCAGCTTCGACTATACTTGAAACTACTCTTCAGGTGAAACAAGCGCGGTTGGAAGTTAGGAGAAATACCACCAATAGCTCAATCAATGAAATAAGTGAAATTGATCATCTATCAGACCTGGATGATATGACTATGGAAGGTGCATACAAAGATATTGGGATTCATTTTGATGACTTTCATGGCATTCAGTTAAGTGTATCTCAAGTTAAGGATACTCTTGACTCAGAATCTGATGAAAATGTAAAGTATGAGACAGGTGCTCCTGCAATTGATTGCGTTAAGTCCAGTGATAATGGTCCTAGATACAGAATGGGAGGTGTTTTACACGATGGCGTGCAAGTAACGGAGGATTTTTCTTTAAAATGTTTTGATGGGAATGCACAAAAGAAAGTTAAGAATGATTCAGATTGGGGTATGGGTTCTACTAGTGTGGGATGCCACAATGATTGCTTGGAAGTTGTTCCAGCGGAGGAAAATTTTGATTTTTCAACTTCAGTAGAGGTACAAAAATATTATTTCTCATTTAAATTGTTATTTAACACTTCTTTGCAATCTATAGCTATTGAACTTTCATGAGACGTCACTTTTCACTTTTTGGTTGTATTAAAATCCCCCACCCCCCTCTCTGACTTGCAATCAATCTTCTACGAGTTTGAAATATGCATGTACGTGGAGAATTTTCTTCACTTTCAATTATGTAAATCTTTGTGATTTGTTTAACTTCCTTTATGCAGAATGTCAATGTGACCATGGCAGCAAAAGATTCATTTCAAGCAAATGCAAACTCTTCTCCAACTGAGAGTTGTCAAGGAGATGGTACAGTTAGAGATCTACTTCTATATTCTGCTTTCTCCGTTTCTCGTTCACTGTGAGAAATGATGATGTTTCCTAATCTATGGATTTCTCCTTTACTCTAAACAGAAGAACATAATGATGTGTCAAATATTGTTCAAGAGCGATTCCAGAGCCGCTGGTATGGTGGTTGGACCTGGAAGGTGAGTGTGTATCAAGTTGTGATCTTTTGTTCTAATGGTACCTATCTCTTTAACATGTTTATGCACCATATGCTCTGAAGAGAGATTTGTTTTCCAATGCTTCAACCATTTCAATTTAGAGGTGAAGAATATATTTGCATAGCTTCTTTCTCTAATCTTCTACTGTGATTAGAATTTTAGTTCTTGGCGTCTATAATTCTTCCTTTTAGTCGATTTGCAATTGATATGTTTATTGCTGCTTGTGCAAAACAACCAAGAAAAGTCATCCTTTTTGGTGCATAAGATAGCCACACGTAAGAAATAAAACTCAAAATCCTTAAATATGTCATAATTACTAGTGAAAATGAGTTGTGTTTTTTGCTGTTCCAAGATTTGGTGTTGATTTCAAAATTTTAGAAAGCACTTCAGGCTTCTAAGCCCCTCATGAGCCCCCCTCCACAGTAGGATTTTTTTCTGGGACATCGGAACAAGATTAAAGTATTTTTTGTTCTTAATGAATTCGAACTTGTTAGGCTTGCATTTGTGCACAACCACATTGCTATAACTTTATAAGACTCCACCTGCATATTTTTAACGGACTGAATGCCAGTATCTAGTTTTATTTCGTATTTAATTGAAGTGTTTCTCCCCAATTTTCTACATCTACATCTACCTGATTTTTTTCTATTTAAACTGATGCATTTTCCTTTCTTTTGCTTTGTTATTATTTTACACACAGCAGAGGGAAGTGAAATGTTTTGCTCCAATGAAACATAACATCCCAGAACCTTTTGTTGGTGAGACAAGCTTTTTATCAGAATCAGCAGATGTTGCTCCAGACGAGAATTCCTTTGTGCAGAATCAGGATAAAAGGACCGTTGCAGCTTCTCAATCAAGTATACCTTCTGAAGATCTTTGTAACAAAGCAAAGGATGGAGTATTGCTTTCTCAAGTTGCACGACCTTCAAGTGCATCTTTCATGGACCCTCTTTGCTCTGTTGTACCATGTAGCATTTCTGAAAATGTATGTTCGTCAGCTCTAGATCATGACACCATATTTCTTCCTAGACGTGCCAGCATTACAAATGAACATGCAACAGACAATTTGCCAAGGACCTCAGCCTCAAATGATGATTTAGGTCAAGGAGAAGCAGTTGCTGTGGCAATGTCTAGTATCAAAGAGTCACAACACGCAATTCGTAGGCAATGCACCTCACTTAGAAATTATAGCCTACTATTACCTAGCCATTCAACCTTCTTGGAGAAAGAAGGTCCTGGGGGGAGTTCGTTCTTGATAGACAGCAGCAATGCCAAATTAACTTCCCTCGAAAGATGTTACAGTAACTGTGAGGAGACTGCAAAGGCTGAGGCCAGGTTTCCGGTTTTGCAGAAAGAGAGAAAGAGCTCTCCTCTAACTCTTGTATTAAATCGTGGAACACACCGCAGTGTCTGGGTTTCTAATTGTACCACATATGATCGTGGTGAAGAAAATCTGAGTAAGATGGCATTACCAGAAAGTATTCTGGAATGTCCTCCAAGTGAGAACCTACAGAAGGAACATTTAAGATGCAAAAATCAAATTGCCAATCCATTTTCAGCATCAAGGCGTGTCAGCTTTCGAGAAACAGAAATTAATATTCCAGAGAAGAAGAAACTTCGAAGGCTGCAAACAGCGTTGAAAACTTGTAAGGGAAACCCAAATCTACATTTTTAACCGTTTACTTCAGAACTATGAGGAGTTTGTCCAGTGACTACTTTCCTTCATCTGTGTAGCCTATTCTACAAGAGCGGCTCAAAAAGTGAGGAGTTCCAGTCCACATTTTGAATCTAGATCTCAACAGCTTAAACACTATCCGACGAAGTATTTTGGTGAAGAAAGGAAGAGAATATTTCAAAATATGGAATTCATGCTTACTGGATTTTCTCATCGCAAGGAAAAGGAAATTACAGGTCTCATTATAAAATATGGTGGCACGGTTCTCTCTGATATACCATCTCCAAATTTCAGGAGAAAGAGAAGCTCTAGGTTGGAGCCTCAGGTTCTTCCTATTGTTCTATGCTTGAAGAAGGTCAGTCACAAAAAAAAATTTGATTTTTATTTACTTTTCTGTTCAATGTTCAACATTCATTTTAAGTCTGTTTTCTCATAATTGTGTGGACTGCTTGTCGGGAGAAAGAAAGAAAAATTTAAAATAATGCTTTGGTCTTGTCAGTTGGTACTCACAATCTTACAAGAACTGGATTGGGCTGGGGAGTTCAACCAGGAAATCTGGGAACCTGTCCAAATCCGGTTTGGTTATAGGTTAAAAAAAAAACCCAGAAATTTATAGCCCCTTAAAATAACCTGAGAACCGGCTGGTTCATCCCCAAAACCGGCAGGTTCACCCACAAATTTTGTTTTATTTATTTCTTTAATTTTTTTGACCACTGGTTCGACCCCTTTGACCTTTTATCTTTTCCAAGTCAATGCCCTGGCTTGTTTTTAAAACATTGGTTACTCCAACTGATTTTGTATTTTATGCATTCTGATAATAAATGCATTGGGACATAAAATCGGTAAAGTTGTGACCTAACTCAACTAAGAAGGCTCTGCAAATCATCAGAGAAGCTACAAATAGCTATCACGACTTCTTCAGTTGTTAGCAGATTTGGGACAGATTTCAAACCGTGAGGCTGGACATGGAAACCCAAATCCTTTGATCTGTTGCTCTATAATTGACAGATAGGAAAACATGTGTAGTTTCAATCCTTCAGTTTGGTATAATAAATTCAGCATAAATTCAACAGAAACAAATCAGGTTTTGAAAGTTGGCGCACATATATTATTAAAACATTTTTAATTACATGAACATGTTTTGTAAATGAATAAGGTATCTCTTTGCAAGGTTAAGTTGTTGAGGAACAGGACTAAAAATCTGATTTTGTGTGTTACACGAACCTGCTAAAAATCTCATTGCTAAGCTCTCTTCAAGCATATTGTTGCTGGCTTTTCTGTTCTATTTTCATGGTTTTATGGCTTATTTCTGACTTTTTCATGATGCATCTACGGATCTACCTTTGTCCTTGCTCTTAACTATATTAGAATAATATTTTTACAGGTTATAACATAATTTGATGCCTACACCATAACAGTGATTTAAAATATTTCCAATCTCGGACCGATGACCTAAATGGAAGAGAAACGGAGGACTTTCCTAGCGATAAAGTTGAATAATCCATTTGCATACTCTGTTGATTGATTTACTGATTCTTATGATTTTGAATTTAATTTGGAGGATCCAGAGTGGTCTAACAGCTACCACGTGATCTTGTTATCTCAGCTACAAACAATACCATTCTTGTATGGATGTGCGGTGATGGCCTTTATTCTTAAAGTTGATTGGCTTACCGATTCAATTGCAGCGGGTTTAATCTTGCCACCTGAAAAGTATGTCCTTTGACATGCCCAGATTTATATTTTCTTATCTACATATGCAATCACAACTTCATATCATATATTTTTCTGTGAAACACAAACTACACCAACTACAGTCGACGTACAGACATTATTGCTGCATCTTTGAATTTCTGTACTGTCAATAACTGGTTTACGCTCTAGAAAATTGATTACTAGGAATGAGTGATTGATCAAATAGTTCATAATTTTTTAAATTAACACCTAACTGACATACACTTGAATCAGAATTCCATAATTGCGAGCTAAGGAAAATAAAAAATAGGTTTGTCTATATGAGATATTTTTGTAGGTTGATTAAATGGAAATGAAAGTAATGTTATAGTTTCTGTAACAGAGACGCGCAAAATGCTATGCAGTAATACATAGTTATTGGTGCGTGGCATGTGAAAGTTCCAATATCAGATTACTTGTTCATGCACATACAATTAATATGCTCTCATTTTATCCTATTTTTGGTTGCTGAAAAAGAGACGAACACCCCTGTTGGTTAGAAGAACCAAAGCTACAATAATTGATAACCCAATTAACTCATTGATCAAGGCCTTTTTGTGTAAGTTCTCAGCAAATTTCACCAGAATAGGTTTCCATCAGAAAAGGCTGAACTCCTACGATGTACAAGATAAAAACTCACGCTCATGAAGTAGGATGACAAGAAACTGGAGTAGAACATCAAACCTAAATTCGGTGCTTTTCCTCAATACTAACCTCAAAGTAATTGAATGTATCCGGAAACATAAACTTTTTGGTGAGTACATTAAATTTAACCATTAACTGTAATTTGGTTGAATAAGTTTAATACAATAATGTTGCTAAGCAAGATTGCAACTAAACTGTTCTATCTTTGGTGTTCACTGGTGTAACTGATCATTTCAAAGGTGAACTGCAAGTAGATGGTCCATTATAATCCATCAATGAGAGAATTGAACATAATTGTACTTGGTTCTTCCCCACAAACTGTACCCTGTGGCTCTTATGGAGCTTATCTCTTCTTTTATACTTTTAAAAACCCATATAAGTTCATTCTTATGGGTTGATGGTGAATTTCCTCTGTATATCATGTCTGTTGTTTTATAATTACATTATTGGATATAGGTAAGATATGTCATCCAGCATTCGATGGAGTCCTTTTCTGTATCTACTTTTTTATCTTCCTGGTTCTCTTTACAATGATGAAACTAGTATAATAAATTAAAATTATATGAACTCTCCTTTTCTTTTTTCAGAGATCTTTTACCCTCGCTTGTTTCATCACTCGCTCCTAAGTTGATTTAGCTTTTCAGATATATGATCTTATCCCGAAATGTTAGCGGAAGGCATATACAAGGTCACTCCAAAAGCTATCCCTTAATTTTTGACAAAATGGGGTTCATGATTCATGGAAAACCCAAAATATTCACCAAAATGGAAATCATTGTCAAGGTAAGGGCTTGCTTGCATTGTTAAATGAGCAGATGCTTATTTTTGCTGCCTTCTTCTTCTTGGAACTTGCTTTTATATTTTTCTCCTTAAGATTGGTGACATTGGGATACGAAATATAGAAAAGAAAAAGGAAAAGCAAACAGTTGGATGTGCATTTGATGATATTTGGAAGAACCAACTGCACTATTAACATGCCATACGTTAATAATGATAAATTTGTGTATGTATTTCAGCCTAGATAACCTGTTAAAGTTACACATAGAGGGTTCATGGTATAAAAAGCAATAGAAGGTTTAGGTCTCATTTTTGTGCCACAGAAGCGCAGAAACTCTCAAGAACAAAAAGATAATATTTAGTGCTTGTTTGAACCAAATTAAAATCTGCTAAAAAGCTGTGGTCAAAAGTCATTAATTTAATTTTAACCACAAATTTATTGAGACCGACAACTTTTATTAACTTTTCAACCACACATTTCATCAACTTTTTATCAAAATTTGCTAGAAAGCTCTCTCAAACAAGTTCTTACTCTTAAAAGTATTCTACAAAGACGTGCTCTCAAGAATGATGATGCTTAGTAGACTAACCTTAAAGAAGCTATTAAATGCCCAATATTTTTGCAACTGCATCATCTTCATATATCTTGATGGATTTTCTTTTCATTTTCTGTTTTTCTTTTTCTAATTATGTTGCCTTAAAGTAAGGCAAGGTATGTACTTTGACGAATTGTTTAATGAGATTTTAAGTTGTAAAAAGATACATAATGAATGGATAAAGAGTGTTATGGTCCCTACCTATAAGAGTAAAGGAGTTATATCAAGATTGTACAAAATGTCAAGGCTTTAAGTTCATGTGTTGTATTATGAACTTACGGGAGATGATGAGTAAATTTGGGTGTATGTTAGAGATGTTAGAGAACTGGTTTAGTTTTATATGAGGGAGATATGTTATTGAAGCCATTGCACATTTGAATATTTGATGGAAGAGAATAAAGAAAGACAACAAGACTTGGATATGATGTTCTCTAATGATATGGTTTTAGTTTATGAGATTACAAATAATAAGTCATAATTTAGAATTTTGGAGGAAAACTTTAAAATTCAAGTGTTTTAGGTTAGGCAAAACTAAGATGCATTACATGCTAACTTAATCATAGTAGGAATAGCAATGATGGTTGAATCAAAATAGAGGATCATTTGTACCCAAATAGTTTTAAGTTCAAATGTACAAGGAAAGAGACTTGTAGAGAATGTGATGCATAAGATTAGAGTTAGTTGGACAAAATGGAAAATTGGCTATACCATGTTTTGCCTTCCTATTTTGAGTTCGAAGGTGTTCCCTTGCCAAAAAAGCCATAGAACGCGAGTCTTGAGTTAAATCAAGGTTTAGCTTGGCAGAAAAATTTAATAGTTCTTTTATTGTTTGGTTTGTACAGTTTCTCAATTAGGTTTAGAATGCTTGCCATTTAGGGTTAAAAAAAAAATTGTACTATTAAGAACTTCTGAAGCTTTTTGGATCAAATGCATTTCTTGAGCCGTTATCCGTGGGGCAATATAGGGGTACACTTGATTTCTTCTACTTTTCTTTTTTCATCTTATTAACAGCAGCTCATACCTGTGGTCCTGTGCAGCTACCGTATATTTTCTTTCATGTCCATCATTAAAGTTTTGATTCTCAAGTTTTAATCTGTAAAACTAAAATGAAAAGGCTGCATAACTCCATAAGTTGGTTTCTTTGTAAATTTTTTGAGATTGTTACGATTTATGCTCTGACTATATCCAAACATGAATAAGAGTATAGTGCGAAAAATGTAAAAGAGCACCCGAAGTTTTCGTCCCGAAGGACCCGGGTTCACCCAACTTTGGCTACTTCCCGTTGAAGCTCCACATAGTGGATTTCGGCTTCAATGCGTTAATAGTTTCAAGAACGTCTCAGAAATTACAAGTACAAATCGCAAAGATTCGGAAAAACCTTTACCTCTTTACAAATCGAGAGTCAATCAAAGATTGACCTCTAGAACACCACAAAGAATAAACTCTCACAAAGGGAGTACAACCACTACAAAGAAGAAGAGTCAAGAACTAGGATTTTCATTTGATAACAAATGAACGTATAAGGGTACCTTAAATACCCAAATCCAACGGCTCAGATGAAACACACAGAATGGATTGTCTAGATGAAGTTGCAGCCCATAAGTAAAAACGCGTTTCCCTTATGCGATTTAAGAGGAGAGAAGCAACTTCTGCCAAACACTAAATTGGATCACATTTAACATAGATCATCACTCCTTGCATTTAAATCTATCATCTACCTATTCATATCCACCTCGAACCCCTCTAAACTCAATATATTCCTCATTGTTCCAACCCCAAAAGATGAACAAAATCTGTAATTTTTCTACTTTCCGAAACTATATTTGGCTCTAACTTTTCGAGAGCCAACACCACTGTAGCTCTATGTTACCATTACCGTAATATTTGTTTTAATACCTTTGCAGGACTATATAATTTTCTGAAGTAAATGGCCTTCTTGCTATAAACTGACATTTAGTATCCTTCTTTGCATGTTACATAAATCCTATGTCTCATTGTTTGTGGTTTGTCAATATTACTTTCCGATTTTCATCAATGAAAAGATTATGTTATGATTTTTGCCTTCTTTTGATCCGTTGGTTGCTCAGCATGGTGGTGGTCAGGTTTTCAAAACTCTCCAAAGTTTAGTCCAGAGTCTTGAAGCCGGAAGAATTTCAACGGGTTTTGTTATTGCTGACGAGAATAATGCATCTCGTCACTTGAAGCATTGTACCAAGGAGCAGAACATTTCCATGGTGGTCAGTCTTTATCATTGCCATTGTCAACACTCTAATTAACTGAAGATCAAATAAAGCCCCAGAAGCACAATCAAATTTGAAGTTTACTGTTAAATTTTACAAACGTATTGATTGAGTACATTCTCTACACTCATCTTCCCCGCTCATCCAACTGACAATTATTGATTACTCAATGCAGTCGGTTAACTGGATCATAAAGTGCTTGTATGCGGGAAATCTTCTTTCATTGAAGGAGAAGAAGAATCCACATTATTTTCCATCTAATAAGCTTCCTCAACTTCGAGATTCCGTGGATTTGAGTGAAGAAATATGAATCTCTCCATTTACAGCTTTGTGCTAGTACTTTATGGTGTTTAACAGTCTAGGTATTTCAACTTGATTTTGCATCTACTATTTTGACATTATTCATATGGTTTCCACTGATAAATGAAGTAATGTAGTGTGCTTATCATTATAAAAGATCCAATCATCGGCGTTCTTTTGTCTCCAGGGTCGTGGATAAAACTACGAAAATCTTGATCAATGCCAAGGATGTTTGATCTCAAAGTTAATTTCCAGAGGGTGGAAGATGAGCTTCAACGAAAATCGGAGCAAGAGATGAAGCTGATGTTCAATGAAAATGAAAGGTGAGATTGAGGTTCTGAATGTGCAAGAAGACAACATGGGAGGACAAATATATGGAAGTTGGAGTGAGAAGGCAATTCATATGAAATGTAATGCCAAACTCTTGTAACAATCAACTAAGTTAATTGAAGTCAATTTGATTTCGAGGAACATTGGTATCAGATTCATTTGTAAAATATTTCATGTTTTATTTATATATTTTAATTGTTGTATTTGTAATGTCTCCCTTGTTTTCTGTTCCTCATTCATTTTAATTTTGTGCCAACTAATCAGATATAATACATAAGAAAGACACGGGAGCGGTTGTCTTGAGTTAGCCTTTATTACATGAACAAGTTTTTCGTTATACATTTTCGACATTTTTAAAGTAGATCCTATTGCACGGATATGATATCTGTTGTCGACCGACCTGATTTAACGACTCCAGGTGCTAAATCACTCAGTAGGGAACCAAGAGGAGGCCGACGTGGAGATATAAGTTTTAGTTCGGACTTCGGTCCATCAGTCCATCGGGCGACTTTTAGTTCGAGTGTCATTCTCAGTACGGATTTCTTCTTTAAGTTCGGACTCGTTCCCCCGTTCTAGGTCGGACCTCGTCCGATGACGTCATACGCACGTCAGCAACATATTCGTCTGACATGAGTCATTTTGCATTAAATGTCCATAAAGGGAATGTCTTGTAAGCATTAAATGCATAGGATGACCATTTAATGCCTAGGTTAGTATTAAAAGAATACATAATCATTACATGTTCTCCTATTTATAGGAGAAATAATTGTCATTAAAGGGACATAAAAAAAAAATAGCTTAATAAAAACACTCTTACAAAGATTATTCGATCAGGTCTACCTGCATATCTTTACCTATCTACTACTCGTTACGGTCATAGCCGACCTCAACACTTATCTTTAAGTTGACTTGGAAATAATACACACCATTTTCCAACGTCAACAATATCTACTTGATGTGATGTTATTGACAAAGCTAGAGGTTTTCTATTGATAGCCCGAATTGCTATTACTTTGATTTAAATTATACAATAGTTTCAAATTGAAGTTCTGTGACAAAGATTTATGTATCGAACACAAGTAATAACTATTTATAAAAGATGCATTCTTTACGACAAAACAATACTGACTAAAGAAAGAAGAAATTAAAATCTTATCTACTATATGAATATGTAGTACTACTGTATACGAAACATGTCTTTTAAAAATTATAGACTTAGAACACGAGGCCCGAATCAACAAATTTTTCATCCATGATCTTGTTGATACGTTCTACCATGGAAGGGGTTAGGTGATTTATCCAATCACCACTACCCCTTTTCTAAAGAAACATTTGTTTTCAAAATTTGGCAATACTTTCCCAGTTTTGTTCACTTCCAAATCCTTCAAGTCGCTAAACTACAAAGGTTCGCTAAACTACAAAGGTTCACAATATTCTCCACAGCCCCTTCTCTCTCTTCCTCCTAAGAAAATGAACGCCCAACAAATTCTGTAATCCTCTTAATGCGCAAAATTGTGTCTTTTTTCAAGTCTTCATATTTCATGAACGTGACCTTGTCCGGCCTCTCTAGACTCTCTTTCCAATATTCCTATTAAAATATATATTAGAGGATTCTCATATTTAAATTGTCCCAATATATTACAATATATTAGATGATTGATTTACTTAATATAAATTAAAATTTATCTTATTATATAAATCAGTTATATCAGTATTTTCATTATGTTGTTTGCTTAATAAGATTGGTTCTTCTTTCTCCATTTTTATTCTTCTCTTTTTAGTCTGATTATTATTAGAACTTTCACATGGTACAAATTTGATCCAACTTAGTTTAAACTTAAAATGCTTTCGTTCAATGCCACTCATCCAACCAATTCTTTTTTTGTTTCTTTTAGATACTGTCATCTGGCTTAGATTTTTTTTTTAGAGTGTTCTTGTAGGCTCGTCGGATTGTTTTGGTATTGACTGATTAGATTACTTGGACCCTTTGGTTTGTTTGGGGGTATTTATGTCCAAGTCAATTTGAAATTTGTCCAGTTGTTTTGGTCTTGACTGATTAGATTACTTGAACCATTTGCTTTGTTTGGAGTATTTATATCCAAGTCAATTTGAAATTTGTCCAGTTGTTCTGTTCTAAGATTTGATTGATTTTGCATCCATATGATAAAATGGAATTTGTTTGGTTTTGTTGATCTGATATTCGGTATTTGGTATATGCATCTAGTGATTTGGATTTGAAATTTGCTTCAAAGTAATCAAGATTTGCAATTTAGTATTTGTATCTATTAATTTATAATTGAAATTTGGTCTAATAATCTGAAATTTGGTTGATTTTATATATGGTTAATCTGAAATTTAGTATTTGATACTTTGATTATTTAATAATCACTATATTCTCTTCCTTTCTCTCTCTCTCTCTCTCTCTCTCTCTCTCTCTCTCACACACACACACACACACGGTCTGTCCCCCTTTTCTTATCACATTCTTCTCTTATCTTTTCCTTTCTCTTTTTCTTCTTTCCACTTTTCTCTTCTTTCTATAATTCTAATTCTTGTACAATTGTCTATCGTCAATTTAGTATCTAGTTAATATGAAATTTTAGTTTTCGAAGTTTGCATTCTTTTGATTTGATTACTTTGATATGTTCGGATTGATATTATAGTTTTTGTAATAACGTTGCCGACCCATGAGTGCATGAAACATAGGGATGGCAAAAAAACCCGCCGACCCGCGCCCCGCCCCGCGCCCCGCCCCGCCCCACGAAGCAATAGGGGCGGGTTTGGGGCAGATTTTTCTGCCCCGGGGCGGGTCCGGGGCAACCCCGCCCCGCCCCGCCGCCCCGCGACCCGCCCCTAAAAAAAAAAATTTTTTTTTTTTAAAAAAATCATAAAATATAGTAGAAATTATGATTTTCACTAAAAATGGATTAAAGAAAAAACATTGAATAAACCAATATTGATCACCAATTTGTACTTAGTCTTCAGTCATCTAATGATCATTGTTGATAGATAAGATTCCAGTTCCATGCCAGGCATATGAGTTCCAGTTGAAGCTTTAACACAGTTAATTATTCAGCTAACCAGATATGTAGGGATACTGTGCTGATTAAGAATCTTAATAGTGTTTGACTAATATGCCGCCCAAGTAGTTTTAAATCCTGCATATTCTATCCTTCAGATGATTTATGATGATCAAGTGTAGTATTGTTTAGGTGATGTACAAAAGATTGGCATGCAGAAAGCACATGCAATGCATATGATTTTCTGTTAAATATTTCATTGGTAGATCCTACAAAAATACACTGAATGGAATAATTGTGACCACACGATTGGCTGACTTTTTCCAAGTAATCAAAGAGGTTGACTTTTTGTGATTAATTATATAGGAATTTCTTACATGATCATGCATAGTATATATAGCAGCATATCTAATGAGTAAAGGCAGAAAATACTCAAACTTTCATTTCTCTTTCAATCTTTTTCTTGTCATTATCTGTGGATCTTGAAATGAATTTTCTTGTTTATTTGTCTTTTTCAATATTTCTTGCAGTCAGTTTTGCCATTTTCTTGACACATTACAGGAGTGGTAAGCATAAAAGCATAAAATGGGAATTCCTTTGATTGGTGAAACCATAGATTTCTGCAAAGCTCAAAGGAAGAACAGATTATCCCTCACAAAATTGTATATATATTTTTTTAATTATTTTTCAGTTTAAAAAAAAAAAAAAAAAAAAAAAAGAAAAGTTCGCGGGGCGGTTGGCGGGTCCAACGGCCGCCGCGCCCCGCCCCGCCCCGCGAATTCGCGGGTCACGGGGCGGGGCGGGGCGGGCCAAAATTTTCGCGGGGCGGGGCGGGGCTGGGCCGACTCGCCCCGGACCCGCCCCATTGCCATCCCTAATGAAACATACTGAGATTGACTATCATCTTATTCGTCACCATCTTGAGCATGACACTATTTCCTTACAATTTGTTTCTTCATTGTTGCAGTTTGCTGACTTTTTCATAAAGTCACATCCGGTCTATTATTTTTATTTCTTACTTGACAAACTCTCGCTGCTTATTACTATAGCATCGTGAGTTTGAGAAAAGATGTTAGAATATATATTAGAGGATTCTCGTATATATTAGAAAGTTGTCACAATATATTAAAATATATTAGATGATTCATTCACTTAATATAAATTAGAGTTTACTTTATTATATAAATCAATTGTATCAGTATTTTTATTTTGTCGTTTGTTTAACTAGTATATCATTCGTGTGATGCACGACACCTAATTTTCATGATAGTGATTTTATTATATTCTAAGAGTATATTGTTTATTTATTACATTCAAATAAAAAAGAGTATCATATAAATAACATTTGATTACTCATTGGTATTGACAAAAAAAAAACAATATAACTAATCCAGATTTTGAAACACCTATTTGAAAATCACGTTTGTAGTCGAACTGAGACGTGCTTTGAATCGTATGAATTTAATTTTGAAATTATCATATTTAGTTTGTTAGTTTAATCGACTTATTAATTTTAATCAATAAATCAGATCTTTTGATAATATAACACTGTTATGAAATTGGAGAAAGAAGACAGAGAAAATATAAAAGATACGAAAGGAATTGTGTATTTTCATTATGACTATGGACCTATATTTATAGGATTCCAAAGTAGGTTACAAAGAGATTTGGATACAATTAAACAAGGCTTATCTAAATATACTGATAAGACTAAGTATCCTGATAAGTCTAAATAGTCATCAATAATTATCTCATAATTTTACAACACTCCCCCTTTGATGACTATTTCTACAAAAACTGTCTCGCTAAAAACTTTGTTTGATAAAAACCCAATGGGACAAAATATCAAACGAAAAGAAAAAAAGAGTACAATAATTGTTAAAGTTTTGGAGTATTAAGAAAATGCTGCCTCATTAAAACCTTGTCAGGAAAACCCAGTGGGACAAAACCTGGACTAAGGAAAAAGAGTACAGCTACTCCTCTAATATTAATCATTGAAGATCTTTGAGTCGACGCATCCCAATCTCGTGCACCAATTTCTTGAATATGGATGTCGGCAATGCTTTTGTGAATAAGTCAGCCAAATTGTCACTTGAGCGAATTTGTTGAACATCGATGTCACCATTCTTCTGAAGCTCGTGTGTATAGAAGAATTTTGGAGAAATATGCTTTGTCCTGTCCCCTTTGATGTAGCCTCCTTTGAGTTGTGCAATACAAGCTGCATTGTCTTCATACAATATTGTTGGACTATCCTTTGTTGAAGGTAATCCGCATGATGCTTGGATATGATGTGTCATGTTTCTCAACCATGCACATTCTCGACTTGCTTCGTGCATTGCAATAATTTCAGAATGATTTGAAGATGTTGCTGTCAATGTTTGCTTCACAGATCTCCAGGATATAGCTGTTCCTCCACATGTAAACACATATCCTGTTTGTGATTTAGCTTTATGTGGATCAGAGAGATAACCCGCATCTGCATATCCCACTAAAGATGATCCTAATTTTCGTGAATAAAATAATCCCACGTCAACAGTACCTTTTAGGTAACGAAGAATGTGTTTAACACCATTCCAATGTCTTTGAGTGGGTGCAGAGCTATATCTTGCAAGGAGATTTACAGAAAAAGCTATGTCTGGTCGAGTACAATTTGCAAGATACATTAATGCACCAATTGCACTTAAGTATGGTACTTCAGGTCCAAGAGTTATTTCCCCATCTTCAAGTGGGCGAAATGGATCTTTTTTCACTTCAAGTGATCGAACGATCATAGGCGATGTCAATGGATGTGCTTTATCCATATAAAACCGTTTTAAGACTTTTCCTGTATAAGAAGATTGATGAACAAATAATCCTTCTGGGAAATGTTCAATTTGTAATCCAAGACAGAATTTGGTTTTTCCCAAATCTTTCATCTCAAATTCATTTTTTAAATAATCTGCAGTTTTGTTGAGCTCTTCAGGAGTTCCTATAAGGTTTAAATCATCAACATAAACTGCCACAATTGCAAATCCAATATTTGTTTTCTTTATGAAAACACAAGGACATACATCATCGTTTTTATAACCTTCTTTCAACAAATATTCGCTAAGACGATTATACCACATTCGTCCAGATTGTTTTAATCCATACAATGATCTTTGCAATTTAATTGAGAACATTGTTCTGGGGAATGAATCATTTGCTTCTGGCACTTTAAATCCTTCAGGGATTTTCATGTGTATGTCACTATCAAGTGAACCATACAGATATGCAGTTACTACATCCATGAGGCGCATATCGAGCCTTTGTGACACAGTCAAACTTATTAAAAATCTAAATGTGATGGTGTCCATTACGGGAGAATATGTTTCCTCATAATCAATCCCAGGTCTTTGTGAGAAGCCTTGGGCTACGAGTCGGGCTTTGTATCTTGTAATTTCATTGTTTTCATTCATTTTTCTTACAAAGACCCATTTGTATCCTACAGGGATTATATTTTTAGGGGTTCGAACTACAGGTCCAAACACTTTTCGTTTTTCTAAGGAATTCAACTCCGCCTGTATGGCTTCTTTCCATTTTGGCCAATCATTTCTATTTTGACAATCTTTAATAGATTGTGGTTCAGGATCCTCATTTTGTATGATATCTAGTGCCACATTAAAGGCGAAGATATTGTCCACGACAATATTATTTCGTTCCCATAATTTATGAGATAATAAATAATTTATTGAAATCTCATTGTTTTCGGACACTCGTGGTTCTTCAAGAATCACATTATCAGTGTTTGATTGATCAATCGTTTCTACCATATTTTCATTAAAAGTTTTTAGTTGGGTTTTCTCTTGTACCTTTTTCTTTCGAGGTACAGAGTCTTTAGCACCAACTGGTCGACCACGCTTCTGGCGTATTTGAGATTCATTTGCTATGGCAGATTGTCCTACAGGGACATCAATTTTTGCAGGAGTATTTTCTGCTGGAATATATGACTTTGTCACTTTTCTTGTATCAACGAATACATCAGGTAATTGGTTTGCAACTATTTGCAAGTGAATAATTTTCTTAACTTCTTGCTCACATTGATTACTGCGGGGATCAAAATGAGATAGAGTGTTTTCATTCCAAAAAATTTTATCTTGTTTTTCAGGATGCAGTTTTTCCCCTCCCAAAGTTGGGAAATTCATTTCATCAAAATGACAATCTGCAAAACGTGCAGTAAATAAATCACCCGTTAAAGGTTCAAGATACCTAATAATGGATGGTGAGTCAAACCCAACATAAATTCCAAGTCTTCGTTGGGGACCCATCTTTGTACGTTGTGGGGGTGAAATTGGGACTTGGACAGCACAACCAAAAACTCGTAGATGAGAAATATTGGGTTCGTGACCAAATGCAAGTTGCAAAGGTGAGTATTCATGATAAGCAGTTGGTCTTATACGAACTAATAATGCAGCATGTAATATAGCATGACCCCAAACATATGTTGGGAGTTTTGTTTTCATAAGTAAAGGCCTAGCAATCAATTGAAGACGTTTGATAAACGACTCTGCTAAACCATTTTGTGTATGGACATGAGCAACTGAATGTTCAACGACAATCCCGATTGACATACAATAATCATTGAATGTTTGTGATCTAAATTCACCGGCATTATCAAGACGGATTGTCTTGATTGAGTAATCGGGGAATTGAGCTCGTAGTTTTATAATTTGAGCAAGTAGTCTAGCAAAAGCTACATTTCTAGTAGAAAGTAAGCAGACATGTGACCATCTAGTAGAAGAATCAATTAATACCATAAAATAACGAAATGGTCCACATGGTGGGTGTATCGGCCCACATATATCTCCATGAATTCTTTCTAAGAAAGCTGGAGATTCAACACGAACCTTCGTAATAGAAGGTCTAATGACTAACTTGCCTTGTGAACAAGCAGCACATGGATAATCATTAGGTAAAAGAATCTTCTGGTTCTTTAGAGGATGTCCATGTGAGTTATTAATTATTCGGCGCATCATTATTGCTCCTGGGTGTCCAAGTCGATCATGCCAAAGCATAAAACTTTTTTGTTCAACGAACTTCGAGTTCGTGACATTGTTTGATTCAAATGTTTTTATGAATGTATAATACATGCCAGATGGGAGTGCCATGAGTTTTTCTTTTATCTGCTTCTGGCCAGATACAAAAGAAATTATGCAAATATATTCACAATTATTTTCTTGCATCGTCTCAATGTGGTATCCATTGCTGCGGATATCTTTAAAACTAAGCAAATTTCTTCTGGACTTGCTAGAATAAAGTGCATCATTTATATGCAATTTCGTATTATTTGGTAAGATAATAATAGCTCTTCCGGAGCCTTCAACGATATTTGATGTACCAGATATCGTATTAACATTATTTTCTGCTAATGTTAAGTCCAAAAAATATTTTTTATCTTGAAGAATTGTATGAGTAGTTGCACTATCAGCTAAACAGATATCTTGGCAATTCATCATGAATCTATAAACATGATCAAATAGATAATTTTAAGAGTTTAAAACTAAAAAAATTAAACATAAAGAAACATTCAATAAACTAAGAACTAGTTTAACAATGCAAAGTTTCAAACTTTAAAGGAACCTATTTCAAACTAAAATTTTGAATCAAAGTAAATACTACTATATCGAAAGTAAACTAGTCTATTTTTTCTATCACACCTCCCCCGATCAAATGATTGATATTTCCACTTTGATCAGCAAAAAAATCAGAGACATCTAGATGAGTCACATCAATTGGATCATCACAGTCAGCAAAATTTGTCTCAACTTTTTCTTTTCCCTTGATTGATCTTTGGTAGAGATCCACAAGATGTTTTGCCGTACGACAGGTACGTGACCAATGTCCTTTCATTCCACATCTAAAGCAATTTTCTTCGTGCTCCTTTTTGGACGAGTTATTTTCATTTATTTTTTGCTTTTTATAGCTGTCACCTTGTGGTTGATAATGTCCATTTTTTCGTCCAAATCCACGTCCTCGTCCTCGCCCACGTCCATTTTCGTGTCCGCGTTTGCGTCCACGTCCACGTCCGCGTCCGCGTCCGCGTCCATGGCTTGATATTGCATTTGCTTCAGGCAATGCAGTACCATTTGCTTCAGGCAATGCTGTGGAACCAGTTGGACGTAGCCCATGATTTTTCATCAACAGTTCATTATTTTGTTCAGCAACTAGCAGGCAGGATATGAGTTCTGAGTATTTTTTAAAACCACGTTCACGATATTGTTGTTGAAGGATCACATTGGACGCATGGAAAGTGGAGAAAGTCTTTTCCAACATATCTTCATCAGAGATTTTTTCTCCACACAGAGTTAGTTTTGAAGTTATTCTGAATAGTTCAGAATTGTACTCACTAACTGTTTTAAAGTCCTGCAGGCGTAGGTGCATCCATTCATATCGGGCTTTGGGGAGGACTATAGTCCTCTGATGGTCAAACCTTTCAGTCAAGTTTTTCCAAAGTATTTTTGGATCTTTTATAGTAAGGTACTCAATTTTCAATCCATCGTGGAGATGGTGACGAAGGAAAATGAGTGCTTTTGCGCGATCCTGCAGGGATGCTACGTTTCCTTCTTTTATTGTCTCTCCAAGACCCTTTGAGATAAGATGAATCTCAGCATCGAGGATCCATGACAAATAATTTTTGCCAGATAGATCAAGTGCAACAAACTCAAGTTTTGTGATATTCGCCATTTGAGTAACTACACAATGAACAAGAAAATATAATTAATTTTCTATTAGACATTGTATAATCATATAATTCACACTAATCAATGTCAACATAACATGATTTATATACTTTTCTTCAGGAATAAGTATTAGTTGATTAATTACTCATTTATATCACAATTTAATTATGTGATATGATATATTCTTCAAGACATGTGCTTCTTCTAGAACACAATAAAATATTATTTCGAATACTGCTCAATATTCTTCTGGAATATAAAAAGTATAACGTCATATTTTCATAAAAATTATAACGTCATAAAAATTAATATTCTTCTAGAATATTTAAATTGTAACGTTATGCTCTTCAAGAGCAGCTAATATTTTGGCAGAATATTATAACGTTGTGCTTCTTCAGGAGCAACAACAAATCATTATTCTGAAGTAAATATTTGCTCTTCAGGAGCAATATTATAATATTCTTATAGAATATTATATCTTGTAAAATCAGACTCTTCGGGAGCAATTAATATTCTACTGAAATATTAATATATAATATAAATATTTGCTTATTATGAAGCAACAAAAAAAATATTCTTCTAGAATACTTATATGTTAGATTGTGACATTCTTGTCAAAATATTAACGTTGTGTTTCTTCAAGAACAACAACATATCATTATGAATATATGCTCTTCAGGAGCAATAATATGATATATATCAATTTAAAATTTATACAGAAATATCAAAAAGAATAATTATTCAAGTTAAAGACAGAAAGAGTAATCACAACAATAATAAATTAATGCAGTAATATCACAATAAATGCACTAATATATGAATTTTCATTTATAATATAAAAAAATCATGTATACAGTGATAAATGCAATAATTTGTTCATATATATATATATATATATATATATATATATATATATATATATATATATATATATATTATATTCATGGGAAAACGTGACATGTGCATGAATTTGGATTCAACTTTAATAGAATATATATCATGGGAAAACGTGACATGTGCATGAATTTGGATTCAACTTTAATAGCTGATCCTTACTGGTATTGTTTTCCAATTATGCTACCAAAGTATAGTTAATTTCCAAGACTTACGGAAGTTCGAAGGGCGTGGCTTCAAAGACGACTTGGGAGGACAAGACAGTTATAACGCATCGTGTTAAAACCCCTGTTGCTTTGAAAATGGAATTTGGCCTGCAGACTGCTTCTTCTTTATGGTTACGGCCGAATGTTTTGATTCACTCTCCCTTTTTTTTTTTTGAATAGAAAATAATACCTATTTGCTAATTTATTGGTTAGAATCTCGTGCTGATTACGTGTTATGAAATTGGAGAAAGAAGACAGAGAAAATATAAAAGATACGAAAGGAATTGTGTATTTTCATTATGACTATGGACCTATATTTATAGGATTCCAAAGTAGGTTACAAAGAGATTTGGATACAATTAAACAAGGCTTATCTAAATATACTGATAAGACTAAGTATCCTGATAAGTCTAAATAGTCATCAATAATTATCTCATAATTTTACAACAACACAATATATTTTTTGTGTATTGATTTTTTTTTAAAGTGCAACATATTTAAACCTACTATGTAAAGCATAAAAAATTTATGGGAAAAATATATCAATTTTTGAAAAACTATTACATTATTGCCAATAGTTTTTGTGCATTGATATTAAATATTTTTGAAAACATAACTTATTTAAATTCCTCAACCGGTATAAATTAAGACATTGGAACACATAACCTCATATGTTTTGTGTTTTCAAGTGAATTTATCTTGTTATAGAAGATGTGCATTTTTTTTTTGAAAATGTTAATTCTTAATATTATTCATTTTAACCAAGTATCATACAAAATTAAAACATTGGAAATCTCATCTTAATTAAATTATATTGGGATACTGATTATTTATATTGGAATACTTTTTATTAATTACCTGAAGTTGGACAATTAATTAATTAAATTAATTAAATTTTAATATTGTAAAATATTAAAATTTTTTCATTTGATTTAATTATATTTTTTGGCTCACTCTGTGTAAATATAAATAATAATAATATTATTATAAAATATAATATAAATACTTTAATATTATGTAATATATAATATTAAAATTATTGAGTAATTTTCTATTATAATTTGAAAAATAATTTTTGGGTATGCAATTTTTAATAATCGACACAAATATTATTTTATTGATTGATTTTTCAGTTACAATAACAGTTTAAATCTTATCATTTGTTTAAATCAAGTGAATGTGTTTTCATATCTCTATTTAACAGTCATATTTTGTATTTATATATATTTTGTAAATTGCAATTAATTTTAACTGTTTCTTAGTTAATGTGGAAAAAATATAAAATAAACAGAATTTAAGGGAATGCTTGATTATCATTTTCTGATTTTTAAGAAGTGCTTCTGACTTAATTTTTGGCACGGCTCATTAAATTACCCACTAATTTTTATATTATAATTTAAAAATTGATTTTTTAAATTGTAAAGATGGAGATTGCGTTAATGATATTCTGCAAATTTATTATTTTTCTATTTATAGACAATTAGTATTATTTACATACTATAAATCTTATATTGATTAATTAATATAGCATTCAAATTTTTTATTACTAATAATTGTCTACAGATATTTAAATAAGAATCTGCAAATTTGTGTGAAACCAATTAAAGAATCTGAATTTTTTTGTATTTATCGTATATAATATTAAATGTTACATTTCATTTTTTGCAAGAAAAAAAAAACAATCAATGTGTGAAACCAATTAAAGAAAACAAACTCCTATGAAGTATTTATGGCAGAATTTACCAAATCAATGTGTGAAACCAATTAATGAAAACAAACTTTATAGTGTATTTATGGAGGAACTTACCAAATTTAGAAAGAAAAAATGGTGAAAAAATGTGTGCGTGAAATTTTCGACGATTATCCTATTATATATATATATATATATAAGATTAGTTCTTCTTTCTCTTTTTTTGTTCTTCTCTACTTAGTTTGATTTATATTATTATTAGAATTTTCACAATCCCAACATATGATCCCAAAATGGTCCGGTGCCAAAGGCCCAAAACCATGTCCCCCTCAACCCTCCCCCTCACCCTCACCCCACCCAATTTACTTTGCAAAGAAAAATGCCAAAATGAGACAATAACATCAAATGGGTTGCTGACATATGTAAATAATTCTACAATTGGACGAGTTCTTGATTGATTCCGGCAACGATTTGTAAGGAATGTGATGAAGAAAATTGTGGGTTATTTTCCATGGAAGGTACAAGTTTATGAGTGTTGGAAGTGAGAAAGGGGTAGTCAAGTGTGTGTAGTGTGTGCGATTTACTAATGAGAAAACAATGGCTTTGAGCCAAGTAGTGCCTGATTTAGGCATTGTGGTTAATATTATGTGTTCATTATCATGGGGTTGGAAGTGTTTTTGGAAGGCTATGACATTATTGATGTTTAAAGATGGGCACCAAAAATAGTGAGGTTGGAAGTGTATTTGGAAGGCTATGACATTATTGGTGTTTAAAGATGGGCACCAAAAATCTTGGTATAGAAAGAGGGTTCAACTTGTCCAACCTTGTGTTTTAGGGAGAGTGGAGAAGAAAATCAACCCCACTATCACATGAAGAGGCTTATCTTGATTTGGTTTGGACCATGATTAACAATGGCCAAGTGAGGGCACATGGTGATTTATCATATTAAAGATCTTTCTTTAATACTGTCTAGTACGTTTATATAAGAAAATGTCTTTTGAAAAGTGAAGACAACTAGGCCAACAAGATTCATACAAGTAATTAAAAACTACGATAAGATTTTAACTTTTTTTTTTCTTTAATCTTATCTAAGCGCATGTTTGAAAATGTTTAAATTATAATTTCAACTAATCAAACTGGTCAAACATATTTTTTATCTATACATTTTATAAGACCCACAACTTACAATTTATTCACATATTTACCACTATCTTATAATATAAGTACTTAAAAAATAATTTCAACACTACTAAATATACGCTAAAACTATCCAATACAACATACAAAACACGTCATTAATGATAAGCTTACCTTGTTTCTAGCCTATTCATTTTAGCAAATTTTGAGTATGTTTGGACGAGTTTTTTTTTAATTTTTTTTTTAAACTCATTTTCAACCACATATTTTATAGGACCCACAACTTGTATCAAAATTTTAATCATATAATTAATCAATTTTTTTTAAAATCTTTTAAAAATCTACTTTTAAACTCTACCAAACAAACAAAAAAATGAATCTGCCTTTTGCAGTAAATATATAAGAAAGTGGCCAGAAGTTCTGTGACAACTCATCGTTGATCGTTCCATAACTCTTTTCCCATTTTTCAAAAAGTCCCTATTTTTAGTGTATTTGTGTAATTGCCTCCTAAGCTAAAGGAGTCTACTTGTTAGTAAACTAAACTTATAATATTCATATATATTACAAAATTTCTATATAACTTCTTAAAAAATAAAAAATGTTACCAGAGCAGCCGCCTCTCCCCCGTCCCACCACTCCTAAACAATAATATTCGATAATCAATCAAATGTCTCAACGCTTCTTATTATATGAAATTACTATTTAACCACCAAAATTATAAAAATTATAAAATAAATCGATCTTAATGGCCAAAATATATAAATTAACTCTGATTTCCTTCCACTTTTTAATTTTTCAATTAATGCAGATTGACAAAAGAATCCTTAGGCTGACAATAAAGTGAAAGGAACCCCAATCAAAAGGACTTATTTGACGCATCTCCATAGTTGTAGTAGTTAATTTATACTTTTCTATATTTTGTAGGCGTCTCGATTAAATTATACTCGTGCTTGATTCAATCATCAAACAAACAAACTAATAATTAGATTCTCAACAAATTAAAAATTAAATATATTGATTTTTTTGTACATTCTACCGACTCATTGCTACACCTACTACGAATGCAATGCAACAAACTAGATTTCTTAAAGGATTTGAACACTCGTTTGATATAGATTATAAACTAGCTTATAAACTAATATTAGTTTATTTAAATTGAAATTGTTAACTTTTCAAATCACTTCAATGTAAATTGACAAAATTGTCATTTCTACTTTAAAATAGCATTTTGTTATTTTAAGTGTTGGAAATTGGTTTAAAATGTTGATAAATTAACTAAGTGACTTCGTGTCATCTTAGCCAAATATACAAGTCCCGGCCCAATCCGTTTAGGCAAATTTGTTTGCCACTTCGACGCATGCTTCGGGGGCAACGCCCCCGGAACGGGGATCGACCTGCCCGGTCAGGTCGCGGGGTTCGACCTGCGCCCCTCGTGGGGGCTCGGGGGCAACGCCCCCGGACAAAAATTCAGATTTATCTGTATGTTTAAAGGGTATATTTGGCATCTCGAAACCAATATCGAATGAATGAGAAATTACGAAAAAGGACAAAATCGGGTCAAATGTTTGACCATGCGATCGCACAGGTATGTACACCTTCGATCGCAAGTTGGCTAATTTTTTAACAGAATGCATTTTGGTCCTTCCATGCGATCGCAGGAGGCAAAGCCTTGCGATCGCATGGTTATTCTGGACGAAGTTCTGTTCCATTTTTTGTACCTTGCGATCGCAGCTTGGTTAAACCATGCGATCGCATGGGTTTGCGTGAACAGATATGTCCTTTTGAAGAGTTGCACGGTTTGGTTCATTCCTTTTCGTTTCCAACCAACTCTCCAACGTTAAAAAGGGCTGTGGACGTCCATTCTGAAGATAAATTAATATACAGAAACGATTGCAAACTTAAAACACTCATACATTTCATCTTTGAACCAATTTTTATTGCATTGAAGTTGCATAAAATCTGGTTTTTCATTTCCATTCATCTTTTGGAGTACAAAACCTATTTCAGGTTCGTTGTGCTTGTGGTTTGAAGTGCTTCAACCACGAGTAGGAAACCGTTGTATCTTGGGAGTCATTTGCCAAAGACCGAAAGCACCGTTGCGGGGCAATTTTGACTTAAGGACAAAGAGTTCAACTCTTGCCTCGGTTAATTCTTCCATTCATTTTCGGTTCTTGTTTTACTGTTTTGAGGTCACTTCCACAGAAATTCCGCCAACATTAAGGGTGATACATTTTGTGTTAAAATTAGTTTGAAAAGTCATAAAATACGACTGAAATAAACCACTTTTGGTTTATGATATCTTTGAAGCACCTTTCAAATAGATCACTATAATAATTATAGAAAAGTGTCGAACAAGTTATTATACTGGGGTTCCTTTCACTCTTCTGTCAGCTAATAAGATTTTTTTCTATCAATTTACTCCACGAGTCAAAAGGTGGAAGAAAAATGAGTCACAAAATTTTAATTTTATATTTTTCTATTAAGTAAAGTAATATTTATTTTATAATAATTATAATTAGAGTTGTTAAATAATAGGGGTCGTAATTGACCAGATCATTTGCTAGCTTGTTAGAGCTCATATCATGGGTGGCTCGGGCACGCATAAACAAGCTCAATTTTCAACTTGGCAAGCTGAGTTGAGCCTGTGGTCCTTGGGCTTCACAGGCCTGTGGGCTTGCACAACGAGTCGATCTCAAGTCTAGAAAAAGAGGATGATTTTTTATGTCTTGTTTAATTTTTTTTTATAGATTTTTGTATATTCTACTTTAAAAAAAAAATGAGAACTTGTGGTCTAGCTTGATCCAGTCCTACTCAGTCAGAACCCATGCGCTAAGTAGGACCGGGTCTCTTGGTCAATGAATCGAACGAAGCTTGGCTCGTTGACCAATGCGCCGAGCTCAACTCGTCCAACGACTCGAACCATGCATGGGTGGTCACGGACTGAGTTAGCTCATTTCTACTCGACCTTTTGTCACTATGATTAAATAATAATTTTATATAATTTAAAGTAGTAAATAATAATGACTTGATATTTGTTCATGATTATCACTCAAGTTTCACGTGAACCACATTGATTTTCCATGTCCTTCTTATTTTACTAGTTTTAGCTTATTTTATACATTGTTTTTCTATCATGATTGTTAACATTATCACGCTATGTATAACTTAACAAGATTGAATATAATCAATAAAAAAAAATGCAAATTTTGTGCCTACTATACTGTTGATGTGACACTTTTACATCAATAGTTTAACAATTGACAATTTTGTAAAATAATATTATTTATCACTATTATTGATTATTATCGGTTTATATAACAGAAAGATGATATAGCACCCATGACGGGTAATAATTATGGTACCCACTTGACACGTGACATCACCACATTGGTCACTTTTTAAAAAAAATTATAATACCCACTTGACACGTGGTATCACCACATTGATAACTTTTTAAAAAACTTTTTAAAAAATGACTAATGTGGTGATGCCACGTGTCAAGTGAGTACTATAATTATTACCGATCATGTATGCTATATTATTACTCTTATATGACAACTGTGTTAGCATTGAATAATAGACTCAATGAATTATAAAACTCGTGGGCGAAAACTCCATTCGAATAATATTTATTTTATGGAACATATCATTTAATGTCACGTAAATGATTGGTTATCACTAGTTATGATTTAATAGCATTATTCAATTTTATGCCTCTGTCCCTCAACATCCCCTATCACCTCTTGGCTCCACAACTCATTTATTACACCCCCGTCCTCCCTTCCCCACTTGATCAAGCATTAATTGGGACCAATTATAAACAAATTCCTCCACCCATCTCCTCTTCCCATTTATTTTGCTTATGTTTATCTATTTATATTAGTGAATTATAATTTTTTTTAACAATTGCAAGTAATTTTTGCTAACAAAATTTGAAATATAGGCTCCACAGTAAAAAATAAAAGAATATGTCCTCAACCTACAACAAGTGCAAAAGATATGGACTATTTGTACAAAAAAACCACAAAATTTCTAATATTCCAAATCAAAAAATTACTTTGGATTGGGGTTGGATGTGGTGATAGCATTGGTTGGGAAGATAATTTTTTTCTTTCAATTTGTTGTTTCTGGTGGTGGTCGTGGTGAATTTTTATTTTATTTTATTCTCGGTGGTGCTTTTGGGTTGGATGGAATTGGGGTAGGGGTAGGAGTAGGGGTAGGAAGGGGGTGAATTTTACTTTTTATTTTTTTACTTTGTTAATATGTTTTTAATTGTTTTAAGTGGGATCTATTTGTACTATTTGAAAATTTTGGAACTTCAACAACAATTTTTCCTTTAATATTTTGTTTTGTTGTGTTCTTTACTTTTTGTTTATTTTAAAAGGAGTGATGATTTTCCATTTTATTCGAATTTTGAATTTTTAATGGTTAAATTAATGGTTTCTATCATTAAAAAAATATCGGTCGCAAATGTTTTATATATTAGGGATTTCGGATGCTAGAAATCAAACGTTCAAGATCCCATCGTTTCAAAGTTTAAAGATTCGGGACTCCCAATATTATTTACCTTAAAATAATTGACTTTAATCCAGTACTTTTAACCTCACTTCATTATGTTGCAACCCAACATCAATATTTTTAAATTTTCTATTACATTTCGTCAATCATACATTGATTTTGTGTATTATCTATTTTTCTAAATAAACTTGGAATTTGTGAATCAGCCTTTCCATATGCCTACTTTAGCCAAATAAAAAAGGGATATTTGTTCACGTGGTTCATTAGAGTAATTAGGGTCTTGTTCAAATTTTCTTGATTTTTAGATTTCAAACTTTAATTTTTAGTGTACGTAGGTTTTTTAGATGGTAATTATTAAAAAATCTATAAGATAGTCACGTGCTTTGTACATGACCTCCTTTTTAAGAGTGTTTAATCATTAAAAAACACTTTTCTAAAAGGTTTGTCTGGATGTGAGGTATGACCTCCATGATTAACCACATTTTAAGCATCGTCCATTGCCTAGGCTTTGATTAGACTCGAAAAACTTGAAACTCGACTTTCACACTTAACTACACTTTACACCTTTTAAAATTCAAAGAAGGGCCAGAAACAAAGAAAGGAGAATAAAAAAGGAAAATGAAAAATAAATATTCAAAAAAATCTTTTGTGACGAAGGATATTCAACCTTTTAAAACATGGCAATTTAATGATACCACGTCATTGTGACTGAATAACAATTTTCACGAAAACTTTTAGAGTAAATTGCAGTTAATGTTTTCAACCTTTGACTTCATTTGTACTTGTATTTTCATTATTAAATCTTGACATCCATCACCCAGTGGCGGATCTAGGATTGAAGTTCAGCTAGGGCAGATATATTGACCGTTGACCAGTCAACGGAGATGCTTGTAAAAAAATAATGTGAAAATATTTTTAATAAATACGTAACTTATAAAGCAACAAAAAAAATCATATAATAATAAAATATAATTCGATACAAGCCGTAATAATTCCTGTTTGATGACCAGTTATAGTGTCTTAGTCAAAATGGAAACGAATAAGAACTACAAATTTGGTAGTTTAAATAACATACCTTCCTCGAAAGAAGCCTCTCATTCTCTTCCTCTTTAAGCTCTGAAAATGCCTGTCAACAAAACGATAATTATTCATTAATATGATAAAATACACGTCATACACGATAGCCAACACAAAGGGCGGACCTAGGATAATGGTTCAGTGGGGACGATAAAGATTTACATAAAAAATAATTTAAAATAAGACAATTAACGATAAAAAAAAAAACTTAAAATAAAGTCAAATCTATGGCAACAAAAAAAAGAGCAAAAATTCTAATAAATACTTTCTATATTCTTCAATTTTGACACCCTTTTTTCAAATTATACAATTATCATATTAAAGAGAAATAATAAATTCTTTACTTGAAGATTTATTTTGAAGATTTATTTATGTAATTATCTTATTTTTTTAATTTCTCAAAGTTCAAGTACACAAAAGAAATTTTGAATTAAAAATAGAAATTCTTTCTTTCCTTTTCTCTCTCACTCTCTCTCTCTCTCTCTCTCTCACACACACACACACACACACGCACACGCACACACCCACGCCGTCTTCTTCAACATTCCAAAATGTTATACATATAACATACACACACACACTACACGCACAATGCACACACTGACGCAAGAAAAAAAAATTGATGAGGCCAACACCATTTTTTCACAAAATTTCAACACAGACGGACGCGGGATCTCGCCATGTGCTAGATCCGTCTCTGCCATCACCTCAACTTTTTATATAATTAGCAGTCAATGTTCTCACACGAGGACATTGACTGCTAATTATATAAGGATATGAGAGCATTGGTTGCTAATCATATAAAAGATTGGAACGATGTATGTCAAGAATTAAATATTAAGAATACAAGTATAAATAAAATCAAAGATTAAAAATACTAACTGCAATTTACCCAAATTTTTAATTATGCATTTACCCAAACTTTTAATTTAAGTGAAGACGTTGACATGTAAAGAGTAATAACTATCTATAGTGTCTTCTATATTTTTGTGATGATTTTATATATACAACACGTATATATGGCATCATGGATGGCATTTAATGCATTACTTACAACAAAACTATCCCAGAAAATTCTACAACACAATTTTTTTTTAAAACGTGTTTAGTAGTGCTGAAATTATTTTTTAAGTGTTAAAATTATAAGTTATTGATAAATATATAGATTAAAAATGAATTATAAGTTATGGGTCGTGTAAAATGTGTGAATAAAAAATATATTTAATCAATTTGATCATCTAAAATTATAATTTAAGCAATTTTAAACATGTGCTTAAAAGGCTCGTATTAACTATGGACCTATATTTAGGTAATTCGTCAAACACTAGTAGTTATAGTTCAAAAATTAGAGGTATGTAGTGTTAAGAACTAGTTCGATTTGAGTTTTTGGCTCAAAAAATAGATTTTTTGAACTTGATTTTTATGATTTTTCAAAATTGTTGAATGTGAAATGACTATATCGCCTTTACTTTTTTAAAATAGAATTGTGTTAATTATCATTTCACATCCAAAAATTTTAAAAAGCCAAAAATCTCAAATCCAAAAAACTCACTTTTTTGAAAAAACTAAATCTAAATAAAATGAAACAATACAATATTGTACTATCTAAAAACTAGCCATATACACGTGTCTTACTAATATTGGTCCATAGAGCTGGGCCCGAAGATTGCAAAACTTGTCTTGCTAGAATAGGCATAGCTTAGAATTTGCCCACTTCCAATGACTTTTTAGTCTATATAATTTAACTATTAATTAAACAAAGTACATGCACATCTTTTCAAACTTAGCACTTTAGCTCCAAACCGTCTATGCCGTCAAATTAATAATATATTGATTTTGAAGAATATGGAAAAATGAAAAAATTGAAAGAGAGATATAAATTTTGATTTGAGAAAATGAAGACGTAGTGATGAACAAATAAATATTTTTTTTGTGCTTCTGACAGAGTAAACCTTTCTACAGTTGGTGATTAGTAGTCTCCGACTCTCTCTTCTAAAAAATTTTGGCTCTGCCCTTGTCTATTGGTACTATGTACTAAATATATGTTAAAATATAAAATTTTAAACTAGATTACTAAGATTATATTAGAGCTAAACAAAATACCTATTTGCGAAAAATATGCATACGTCAGACCTTTGATCAAAAAAAGAATCTGCTGTGTGCGAGAGCGGTTTGTCAAAAATAAAATTTAAATTAATACACGTGGCTCCTTTCTAAAAGTCTAAAGTTTTAAATTAGATGGTTAACAAAATGTTTTGTAAGATTAAATATAAAAAAAATAAACTATATAACGTAAATGAAGGGCTTGTTCGGTGTAAATTTTTTTTCAAAAAATAAGTTTTTTTATCCATTTTTTTTTACTTTTCAAACTTTTTTATTGTGTAAAAAGTTTGAAAAGTCAAAAAAATAGGAAAAAAATAGATTTTTTTGGAAAAAAATAGGAACCGAACATGTCCGAAATATGAGAGACAACTATATTTGTATAATTATAAGTTATTAATATATACCGCTTACCCGTGGTGGATTCGACCGCAGGGTTACAATTCAAATTCAACAGATGGATTTTACAAAAAAGAAGAAGAAGATAGGATTTTAATAAAGATAGACGTATATGTTTTTTTGTACGAGTAAAGGTTAAAAAATTCCTATAGTCGTTGATTTTTTGAATATATATATATATATATATATATATATATATATTTATGTATCCTTAATTGAGCTCGATACAAAACTCAAAAAATTAAATCTATATATAGTTCTTGCTTCTTATTTTAAAAAAAGAAAATAAATAAATAAATGATATATTTTTATTTGGGGTGTGCTAAAAAAAGAATCTTTTTTAGATCAATTTTATGAACTAAAAAAGAAAATTTAATGTTTCATTTTAAAAGGTATCATCATCGTTATCACCCTGATGTATTGTCAATATTATGACATTCTAATGGTATCTTATTATTGTTATTATCATGATAATCAACTATAATCGTTATATAACATCATATTTTCAATCGCGTTGGATTGAATAATTATTTGTTGCAAACCTAGCTCATGGGGCCCGGAGGTTCGATTCCTCCCCGATCCCTTGAAACTCGATCCATATAGGAAGCTATACCATGTTGTCATTGTCATCATACCAAGTTAACACCTTGATCAATATAGAACCTGATCGACTAGATATACGCGACTACGCAAGCCATATATAATAAAAATTGAAAGCTACCTACCAAATTAGGTGAAATATATATATAACTTTATATGTCAACATCTTGATAGGGGTCATTTTAATGTAATTTAGCCAACATGCATGTGATAACATTAAATTGGAGTAATGAGTTTTCATGCAATTTATGGGGGTAAATTCAATTAGTGGTCATCGAACTTTAATCGAGTTTCTACTTAACCAATGAATTTTAAAAAGTATCTCAATGCTCACTCAACTTCCAACAAAGTTTTCCATTCATCACCTGTTACTCATTCGCTTGCAATACCTGACTGAATATTGTACATGGCAAACGATAAGCGTAGTGACAGTGTTAAATCTCTCTTACTCAACAAAAGTGCACTACTCAAACATGTCATTCCTCAAAGAAATTGAAAACATTTGTAGTTTTCCACAACCTGAATTGAAAGTGTTTTCAATTTTTTTAAGAATTACGTGTTTAGGTAATGCGCTTTTGTTGACTATGAGAGATTTAACACCGTTACTACGCCACATCGAAAGATCGTTTGCCACGTAAAATATTTCGTCAGGTATTGCAAGCGAATGAGTAATGAGTGATGGATGGAAAACTTAATTAAAAATTGGGTGGATGTTGAGATACCTTTTAAAGTTCGTTACTTAAATAGAAACCAAGTTAAAATTCGGTGGTCACTACGTTTGTTTTGTTGAGGTGGTCCTTAATAGAGTTTTCTTGTGGGTCCTATTGATCACGTTTTTCATCCTGCATGAATATGAATCAAGAAAAATTACAGATTTTGCCAATGGAACTGTGTATTATATATAGGGTTTTCTTGGGGCCTCAATTTGCACCCAAATTGCAAATTAATCTTGAGAAGTTGAGCCCTAAAAAATGGCCATCCAATCCAATATTGAAGAAGCATCACATGCACAAGAGGAAATAACACCAGAATGCAAAGAAATTCTGAGCTCACTCCCAAAAGGAAAAGGGTGGAGAACACCAAATCTGTACCTATTCCAGGGTTTTTGGTGCCAGCCAAAAGAGATTCAGGCCATAATTTCTGTTCAGCATCACTATAAAGCAGAAGACAGTGATATAATTGTTGCCACAATTCCAAAATCAGGCACAACCTGGTTGAAAGCACTGTGTTTTGCCATAGTGAATAGAGAGAAATTTGATTGCCAAAAGAATCACCCTTTGCTCACTTCAAATCCACATGAACTTGTGCAGTTTCTTGAGTATAAGTTGTATGCAAACAATCAAATTCCTGATCTTTCTACCCTTCCGACGCCTCGACTCTTGGCCACCCACATGCCTCTAAGGGCACTGCCTGAATCTGTTAGGGAATCAGACAGTAAACTTGTGTACTTGTGCAGGAACCCATTTGACACATTTGTTTCAATCTGGCATTACCTTTGCAAAATAAGGCCTGAATCTCTAGGTCCCTTGTCTCTTGAAGAAGCCTTTGACATGTATTGCAAGGGTGTCATAGGATATGGTCCATATTGGGACCATATGTTGGGCTATTGGCATCAGAGTTTCGAAAACCCCCACAAAGTTTTATTTCTGAAATACGAGGAAATGAAAGAGGACACCACCTTCTACATGAAGAAATTGTCCGAGTTCTTGGGATTTCCCTTTTCCTCAGAAGAGGAAAAATGTGGAGTGATTGAAGAAATAGCAAAATTATGCAGCTTTGAGCATTTGAAAGAGTTGGAAGTGAATAAGAAAGGAAAAGGGGCTATTGCCCACTTTGAAAACAAGAACTTGTTTAGGAAAGGTGAGGTGGGTGATTGGGTTAACCATTTTAACCCCCTCATGGTGGAAAGGCTGACTAATATCATGGAAGAGAAATTAGCTGCTTCAGGTTTGTCCTTCAAATTGTACTGAGGAATGGATTAGCTCAATAATAACTCGATTGTACGATAATTCAAAAAGATAGATTCTATAACACCGAACACTATAAAATAAATTATAGAAGATGTCTCTTGTTGTATAATTGAGTTTTGTTAAGTAACCCGTACCAAACATGTGCCTTGTTTGCGGGGTCACCCCACTTTGTGCCTGTCTTAAATGAGTAAAATTAATTATGTGTATTCTTTGTTTTTTCTTTCTTTTTTTTTTTGTTGGGTGGGGTGGGGGGACAATTAAATTAAGTGGTTGAGCATGGTATAGTGGTTGAGAATGATTCCTAAATTCAAGTCTTGTGAGCTTCAACTATTTAATGAAATTGTACACGTATTAGATTTTGATTGAAAAAAATGAATACTGTTACTCGTGTGGGGTTTGTCGAAGACATTATTTAAATGATATACAAGTGTACTATCTTACAATTTAAGTTTTTAGATCAAATGGTTCCACTAGTCCTAATCTTAATCTGATACTCACAATGGGCAAAAATTAAGTTGTCCATTGCCTAGACAACCTGTCACATCACTCAAAAGTTGTCAAATAAGAACTGGGAGATGAGAGAGAGATGAAGTAGCCCAATTTAGTGAATAAGGTGGCCAAGTTTTTTGTCCCATCCACACCATGTTTTTGCTAGTTGGATCGAACCCGGACAGGTCCAATCCATCGAAACTCTCATTTCACCTTTTATATCAAAATACCCAAATTTCATAAGAATTCTTAAAATGTAGTTTATTAAAATTTCACAATTAATTTTTAACATATTTTATTCCAAATGTAATAAATATAAGAAATGTAACACACATTTTTTGAAAGAAATATAACAACAAATGTTACAAAAAGTAAACACAATATTTTTAGAATAAAAAATGTGAAATAATAATATTTTCTAAATACTTTTAATTTTTTGGTTTATAGTGAAACTATCACATATTCCCATTCTAGAAAGCAGTGTGATTTTAAAAGGAACAATGTAATAATACAAAAATATCGAAATGTGATAATTTGTCATCGTTACATTATAATTAGGGCAAAAATAAAGGGTGAATTGAAAAATATTAATATTTGTTAAATATTATAAAATTACAATATAGACGGACCCTTAAAAAAAATACAGCAAATTATAGTGTATATAATTTTTCACAAACGTAACTTACACTTTGTGTTAATCCTTTTATACACTGTATGTAATATTTTGAAATTATTAGTTATACTTTATATTAATCGTGTTATAGTGTATGTAATTTTTTGAAATTTTAACTTGTACTGTGTGTTAATCATAGTTATAGATAATCTAATTTTTTTTTCAAAACTTAAATAATCCTACACTTCGACGAGTTCTTGATCTAGCCTTGTATTCTAGGGAGAGTGGAGAGAGGAGAATCATCCTCACTCTCAGATGATTTTGATTGGTCCATGATTAACTGCAGCCAAGTGAAGGCATAAAATTAGGGGATAATTACACTTATAGTTTCTATTCAATTTTGTTACAATATTATCCACATTTCATTTTATTCGTAAATATCGTTCATATCCTTTCATTTTACTCATATAGATGGTCCTCAAATAATTTTTTTGACAATTTTGCTAATGACTTAAATAAATTTAAATAACATAAAAAATTTACAATTAAGACACTAACCTTTTCAAAATTATAAATAAATCATAAGTCTTTTTATTTATTTTTTTTTACAGATTTTTACTTAAAATAATAAAAAATATGTCATCAAATCCCAAAACATCTAATTATGTTCACCGAAAAGACATTTGGAATCTGTACAGATTTTGTCTAATAGTCTGTTAATTGACAAAAAAATTATACTCGTGACCTAAATTTGATCGATTTTAATAAGGAAGAAATAATTTATTACATTATATTATTCAAAATATTTTTTTTAAAAAACAATCATCTCCCCCACCCTAACCCCAACCGTGCAAGTAAAATAAAAGGATGTGGAAAATTGAATAGGAATGATATTGTTACAAAATTGAAAGAATACTGACTATTAGTGTAATTAACTCTTAAATTAGTCGAGGGGGTGTAATAAATATGAGTCGTGGAGCCCAGTATAATGTGGAATTGCCATGTCAATAGTGGGCACAAAGTATCTTGTCCATGAGAATGGGACGATATATCAGATTGGGTAAATTTAATTTCGTGGCCCCAATTGCATGTTTGACAAAACTTCTTATGTTTGACAAAACTTTTTATGAAATGTTTGGTTAAAAAGTTAATAAAAGTTGTGAGTCACATGAAATATGTGGTTAAAATTAATTGTTGGTTTTGATATCAATATTTTAGCGATGTTCTAAAAAGCGTAAAGCGTGACTAAACGTGAAGGTCGAATTTCAAGCTTTTCGGGCATAAGTGAGTCCTAGGCGAGAGCGAAATAAGGGTAAGGCGAACACGATACGTGATGCGTGGCTATGCGTGGAGGCCGAGTTTCAAACTTAGACAGAACATAGGCGAAGTTTAAAAGAATTTTTTAGAACCGTGTATTTTAGCAATTTTTTAAAACTCCCCCACACAAGCTAAAATTTAGAGCGACTCAAACTAGCAGCCAATTCGTGTTGGCTTGTTATTTGGTAAGATCATCTGTAAAGCACTGTAGAATTATTCAATAATAAAATATCAAAATCAAAAATATTGTTCATTTTATTGTTTAATCATATCAAACACTACATATCAACCATTTCTTTATGACATCAAGAAGGGATTGTTATATAGCACCCATGGTGGATAAGAATTATGGTACTCACTTGACACGTGTCATCACTACATTAGACATTTTTTAAAAAGTTTAAAAAGTTATAAACAACTTTTTAAAAAATAACCAATGTGGTAATACCACGTGTCAAGTCGGTACCATAATTCTTACCCATCAAGAGTGCTATATCATCTTTCTTGTAGTAAATATTTCATCTTGTTTAATATTACATATCAATCATCCAATGTTAAAAAGATATGTTGAACTATATGACGTTCAAACATTGAAACATTCATTTATTCAAATCTAGTTTTCAATTCGTCATTTGTACGTGCACGATCTTCATAAATTGATCATGACAAGAGTTGAATTCAAATCTTTGTTCGATCTAATTGGATGATAACTACTTTATCTGAAAGCTTACGAGGACACAAATCTATTTATTTTAAATTGTGTACATGCATGCAATAAGAATCCCAATAACAATTTTGGTGATAAAGTTGTTAAGATCAATATATATAACTCTAACAAACATTCCCCTCACAAGATCATAATCAATTAATCATAATCAGACATTCAGACTCTAACAAAGAAAATACTGAGTTCAGGCCCACTATTACCATCCGGATTCATCATGTAATACGTCTCTGAATCCTTAGATCCAGTCACTCGTTCAAAATAAGCTCTCATATATGTGAGTTCCCCTTCCGGCGACGAATCTGCGGCATCTCCGGGAAGAACTCCGGCGCCCATTGACATAGCATGCAGCATTTGAATAACTTTCAAATCATCATCTGTTGCATCTCTTTTTACTGCATATCCAGCTTTTCTGCCATTGCAGTACATAGTCCAGATGGGTTCGTCGATCAGTTTGATTTTCTCAGAAGGGTGTTTTTCGCATTCAAGTGCAATTCGAACAAGTCCCAATCCCATGTCTTGAAGGAGTTTTCCAGTTTGAATGGAAAGTTCCAGAATAAGAACTGGAAGGCACCTGGGGTTTTCTTGAATTGCTAGGTTTACTCGAGATTTCCTGTGCCCGAAAAGCGTTCCTGTCAGCTGTTTTCCGCCGTGAATATGTCCGTCGTGGATCGGAACAGGCATCTTGCATGGAGGGTTGATGACGGGAAATGACCGGAAAACTGATCGGACACGCCGAAAAAGTATTGTGGACTTGGAGGGGTTCTTTTTAGGTGATGGTTTCTGGAGGTAGACTTGAGGCCTGGGAGGTGAATGCTCAGGCACAACAACATTTGGGGCCGGTGGAGGAGGAGGCGGCGGCGGACGCCGCTTGGGAGTAGGCAATTTGTGCTTGGGTGTTGGCATTTTGGTAGAGATCAGGAAAAACGTGCAGGCTATTGTGTATGTGGTGATTATTATACATATATGAAGAGGAAATAGTGGAAAGCACGTTTTTTGTTGATCATTTCAGAGTGGTTTACTACTATGCACTGTTTGACTTGTGCTTATAATTAATTAATTATAATCACTTTGCCAAAAAAAAAAAGTAAATAAAATAATTATAATCTGGTTTTTGTTGAAAGTAAAAGGCGTGGATATCGACAGATATCTTGGCAATTCTGTTACCTTAAATTTACTTTGCAAATGAATATCTTCTTTCGATTTCGTCACCATTTAAAAATATATTAACCTTTGTTTGATTTTACTTAAAAAATTAATAAAAATTAACAACTTTTATCAACTTTTCAACTACATATTTCATTAACTTTTAGTATTAATTTCTTTGCTTAGAACATTTGTTCTATTTAAAATGTTTGAAATACATTTGACTATTAACAGACCAGTGGGTTGTCGTCCAGAAATTTGCATGAACAACATTTATTATAGATGTTATGCCTCAGTACCACGTGGCATAGTCAAAATCAAAGTTGTCTAGTGGAGGTGAGGACATCACCACCGAGGCTATTCCCTTAATTTCGAAGAAATTTGGGAAGAGGAGGTTGAAAGGTCGAGGTGGTCAAGACCGACCCACCAATGTGTTGAGCAAGCCTCCTCTGACATGAGATGAAGACATCACCACCAAGGTTATTCTCTTAATTTTGAGGAGGTTTGGAAAGAGAATGTTGAAAAGGTCGAGGTGGTCGAGACCGACCCCAGGAGTGTGTTGAACAAGCCTCCTCTGAAACTCTGCGGATCAGATTTGAAAAGACTGATGGGACAACCTGCCAATGCGGCTTGTCACGGTCATAGCCTCCTAGCATGCAGCTAAAAAGACATCTCCATTAAACCACTGACGTGATACTTAGAATATGATACGAAGATCCTTCAGATTGCGCCACTTATCACGCATCAAAGGGTTTGACCAATTGGTTTTGGCCTATAAATACCAAAGTCATACCTACAAGAGCAGGAAGAAAAATTCCAAATAGCTAAACCATATCAAACAAAGTCATCTCCATTGATTAACTTATGCGCTCTTTAACTCACTTAAGTGATCGGTGATTTAGAGGCCCTCAAACCGGTTCTTCAGCCTTACATGTCTCTCCCATACTCAAATATCTATTTTACTCCCTTTCCAGTATATAGTTGAGATCGGTAGGCTAATATGGCCTTCCAAGTGTGTTGGTAAAACACGCGTAGACAGATGAGGTTTAAGAATTCTGTTAACAGTCATTTTTGGAGGTCACAATAGACGTATTCTTTGTTGTCATCACAATTTATTTGTCAATTTACACATGTTTATTTTTTGTGTGGGTGAGAAACACTTGCACTTGTACTGAATTTGGAAAACCAAATAAACAAACACCACACAATACTAATTATTGAGGAAATGTCTAACAGAATTTATACGAGTAAATTTAATAAATAATCACCCAACTTTATTTAACATTACTACTTGCTCACCCAACTTTAAAGTATTACTCATTGCTCACTGATCTATCTCAAACCATTACCTATCCATCATCCAACTCATTTTCGTCAATAAACCTTAACGAAAAATGCCACGTGGCAGATGACATCTTATATGGCACAAAACTCTGTTAAAATATGCCACGTAGATTAAAAAAAAAAAAGAGGAAATCTGCAAATAGACAAATCACGTTTCTTACCAAATAGACAAATACAAAAGGCCCAAATGAAGAACCCAAATTAATAACATCCAATAAACCCTAATTGCTAAAATTCATCTCCAAATCTACGCATTGAAGAATCTGCCATTGAAGCTTGGGGAAAGCTCAAGAAAATTGAAGAAGCGGAAGCAAGCTTTTGAGAAATTGGTGAAAAAGGTGGAAATTTCCTCTGCAAGTGGCAGAAAGTGGATGTGACGAGGCGTTCCATTACCGCGTGAAGATCACCCAGAAATTATATTTAGAAGTTGCTCAAGTGTTAAATTCATTTTTTTTCTTCTCATTTTGTACCCAATCATAGTGTTAGAGATGTGATCAAAACTGTAAACTTTCATAATTTGTTAAAATAAAAATTACACATTTTTTCTATTAATTAGTGTTTGTGGCTTTACTTGCGAATGTATTATTAATTGGATGCTGTTTTTTTTATTTGCAAATTTACTATTAATTGGTTATGTGAGTCATTGTGGATGGAGCTTTGTAAGGGAAAGTATTTATTTGCAAAATTGATCAGCTAACTGGTGCAAAAGCTGGTGCATTTTGCACAAGTGAACTGGTGCATTTCTGGAGTAAAAATATTGACTAATACTAATTTTAGCCCATTTAACTTGTGCATTTTGAACCAATTTTAGTCAATAATGTGAAACAAATTTGTTGAGTTAATTGCAGCAGCTAACTAGTGCATTTTGTACCTGGTGAAATTTGCACCAGCATCCTCTAGTTGGTGCATTTTACACCAATTTACTGGTTAATTGCACCAGTTTGCTGGTGCAATTTGCACCAGCAGCTAACTAACTGGTGTATTTTGCACCAGATAACTAGTGCAATTTGCACTAGTTTGCTGGTGAAATTTGCACCAGCATCTAGCGGGTGCATTTTGCACCAGTTTGGTGGTTAATTGAACCAGTTTGCTAGTGCAAATACCAGATGCAAAATCAATACAGATGAGCACAATTTTGCCTATAAACACATCAGCAGAGCATTGGTTAATCAGAATGATACTATATAATTAATACAGCTTAATTTTCCTCATCATTCACAGCCTTCTTTATCAAACTAGTCTTCCAACTATGTTCAACTTTAAAAGTCTTCAAATACCTCTTAGCTATATACAATGCAGTACAATGCCTATTTGTTTTGTCCCTAGTGCAAGTGTGTTCCGAATTCTTAAAAGACTTCTTGCTTATCTTCTGCGGTCTTTTGACAACGGGAATAAAGTGAAAAAAACTCTTTATAGCAGACTCGTCAGCAGCTGACTCTTCCTATCTTCTCAACTACCCTTCTCCGGTGGAGTGACTGGTTAAGTTTCGTGATCGATTTTCTTTATTTTGATCGGCTAAATCAGCGAATGGCCAAAGAATCGATTAGTAGTATGCCTGATATTGCCAGAAGACCTCTCGACTTTATTTGGATGCAACCCTTTGCCTTATTCAACGATGCTCAAATCTTGAATTTACAACCTTCCTCCTTGCATCTGGCCTGTGCTCTCTCGTCATCATTCGGCCTAAACCTAAAATTGCACCTAGTTGTAACCCCATGATTCTTAACAGCTTGCCTAAGCTCCTCATTGTTTTTAAACTCCTTCCCAACCTCTAACTGTGGGTCGTACTTCTCCTTTTCGACATCATAAATAGGGAAACGATAATTGTTTTCCTCACTAGAAGAATAATCAGTGAGCAACTCTTCTTCACTTGTACAATAACCATCATCTAATCATAACTCATCTACACCTGCTGCCTCAAGTTTGATTATAGGGTCTGCATTTAATCCCACCGCAACACGTTCAGGTGCATTCGTGTCATGTAGAAAACCATCACCGTCAACCTCGTTATCTGAATCACTCAAGTTGCATTTTAGAAGTATAATTTCCTCTTCATCAAAGGTTGTGGCTGCATTGAAAACACAAGTGTTATGATTTTTCAAACACTTCTCAAATGCAGATACAATATAAATATATAAAAATGCATAAATATTGTCCAAAAGAAATAAAGTTTGGTCCAGAACTTCAAAATTCAGATTCCATAATATTAAAAATTGGTTACAGAACAACTATACATGGGTAAATAAATAATGTCCCAAACAAAGACAACAAGTAAAAGCAAAATACATTAAAATGATTTACCTCTTGCCTGTGCTGGTCCCTCATCTTCTGCCTCCAATAATGTTTCTTCCATATTTACATTATCTTCCATATTGAATGGTGTGGGTCACCTTTGTCACTCAAAATTGAAGCATAATTGTGGTTGAGATGATGGATTGGTTAATATTGGAAATGAATTTTAGCAATTAGGGTTTGTGGGATGTTCTTGATATGGGGTTCTTGATTTGGCCTTTTGTGTTTTGTCTATTTGGTAAGAAACGTGATTTGTCAATTTGCAGATATCCTCTTCTTTTTCTTTTTTTTTAAAATCTACGTAGCATATTTTAACAGAGTTTTGTGCCACATAATGTACCATCCGCCACATGACATTTTCGTTAAAGTTTATTAACGGAAATGAGTCGGGTGATGGATGGATGAGGATTTGAAATATATCACTAGGCAGCGGATAATATTTTAAAGTTTGGTGAGTAAGTGGTAATGTTAAGTAAAATTGGACGATTATTTATTAAATTTACTCGAATTTATACAACATATATTCATGGATTCCCATTCATGATACTAAATGAGTAGCATAAAATACAAAACTCGATATGAAACATCAGAATCTTGAGAAAACTCCTAAGATACAACATAAGGTTCTTGATTCAGATCGTTTCAAATAGATGCAGGATGTGGCACTAGTCACCGTCAACCATTTTGCTCAAATGAGACAGACTATGATCTTTCATGTCCCAATTTTTCTCTCACTTGAAAGCAAATCCATGGCAGTAGGTGAACAAAATGTCGGGACTTCTGCATCACCACCAGGAACAGAGGAGGAAGTAGAGAAACATGGATTGTGATTGTAAAAACTGCATTTCACTTCGTCCTCCCTTTCAATAGGGACAGGGTTGCAAAAAACGTTGTTGTTGAACAGGAGACAAGCAACTGTTCTATCAATTGCATTTGTTGACTCTTCACAAGCTTCAGTGTCACCCAACCTGGATGTAAAGGAATATACTTCGATTAATTGAACTTAGTTATATGAACTGTGAAGAATAATACTCAATCTTCAGGAGGCATGAACTAGTTGATGCACGCGAACCCCCACAAGGACATAAACAAATGTATGTATATGTTCTTCGCAAAAGTACCAGATGGAAAGGTGCTAAAGAGTAATTTTCACTTCTTTCCAGAGGAAGTGGTAGAACTACAACTCTCCAGCTTCACGTAGAAAGATGAATGTATACTGTCATGCCCCAAATTCCCTCAACTAAAATTGAGCCTGAACTAGTATTTTTCTTTTCAAATCACCCAGGGAATTCTTAAGCTTCCATATAAATCAAAGCTCGAGTGGTAGTAAAATTTATTAAACTTATTTAAGTTCCAGTTGAGTGATGTTACTTAACAACGATCTCTACTATCCAAAATGTTAGCAGACACCCTTGTACACCTTTCTCAAAGCAAATTCTTTTCTAGTCTATATGTCCACAATCATCTACAGACTTGCCATCTTGACGGTTCGTGATCTAAAATAAACAGATGGTATCCATTAAATGGATGGGTAAACTGAACTAGGCTTGGAAATGCTACCAGATCATTCACAACGTTGATGTGTGACTGTTGCAATAAAGACACATAATTGTCAACAGGAGGAACTTCAAACACTCGTACACAATCCCTCTTCTATTCTCCTCTTTCCTTTCTCTTCCTCTTTTCAGCCAAAAATGAGGTCTATATAGACAGAGCGAAGCAGATACAAGCTACCACCTCTTCTGCCAAAATATCACACTCAGTCAATTTCTGTCTGAAGTTCTAGCTTAGTCATCATAGCATTTAAACTTTCCCAACATGTCAAGTGCATGTTCTCATTAACATGTAGTAGCTTAGTCATCCAGGAGTATTTGCCTTGATAAATGGCTAATCTCAGTTAGTATATTCATCTCACTGGGAAGAATCATACACTTAGATATACATGCTTGACTATTAAAATCCTAGCTTCATACCTAATCAGTCGTGGATTAAGTACAAACTAATCACAACTAAAATTAGTTAATCATCCGTGTGTCACGTACAGAAGGTGCCATGTTTAGGACGTGTTCATTCACAAAGCAGCACATGTTTGGTGGTGCTTAAATTATAATTTCAGCTGGTCAAACTGGTCAAACATATTTTTATCCACACATTTCATATGACCCACAACTTACAACCCACTTTTTATCCACACATTCACCCACAACTTACAACCCACTTTTTATCTACACATTCACTCACAACTTATAATATAAGTACTTAAAAAATAATTTTAACACTACCAAACATACACGTAGTCATGTCATATGTTCAAGCAGTTGATCTAAAAGCTTAATCTATTAGATAAGGCCACATGTATACTATTTAAATCTTATCTTCAATACGTCCTCTAACATGTAGGCAGAATTTATTTTTTACCCACTAAAGCCTTACATGTACACTATTTTTTAATAAATAGGTGGCAGCGAGACTTGAACTCAGTACCTTTGTCCGCTGTGTTACCATGTTGAATCAATTGATTTAAAAGCTTGAGTTGTTAAATAAAGCCACGTGTATATCATTTAAATATTATATTCAACATGATAATAGCTTAATTCTTCAAATCTTAATGGGAGGCCTAAAAATGTCACCCCAAGGTTATATCACTCAAGCTTCAGTACACGAGCATTACCATCCACCCACTTATCTCCAGCTTGCAAAGCTTTAGTATAAAGCATTTGACGGAGGACATTTTAAATATTTTTAAGCACACTCTCTTCAATCATACTCTAAGGAGTTCGAAATGAGAACTTGGATTCAGGCAGTTACAACAATTCTGAATATTTACATTATATTTTGATGGTCTGTGATGGATGAATCAATAGGTGAATAGAACACTGTCAACTGGATGATTCTAACCATCAACAGAAAATAGGAGCTTGGGGAATCTCATCCTACAACAGTTTTGCATTCTACAAGAACAAAAATATGACGTACACTGTTCTACATTTGAATATTAACCTACCCCATGCTAAAATTAATTAGCAGAATGGAGAAGCATCAATAATGTTGAAGGACCACAGAAAAAATAAAATTTACATTATACAGCCTCGTAAATAAATATCTCCATATGAAATAAGGGAATCTAAAAATATTAATCAAATTTCAGTTCACAAAAGGTCTCAAAACCGTAAAGTGACAATGTTTATAGATGCCACACAAGAGTCCTACTTAGTACATGACTTTCTTAACAAGAAAATCCAAAATTAATAAAATTGTATCCACATACTCCCACCGTGATATATCCTAAACTCTAATTTTTCAATTATCCAATGTCTTTTTATGTATTCTTGTTTATAACCATTCTAATTGAGTAAAACAGGTGAAAATGAGAAAGTTCGACAATATATAGCATTTACCTAGATGCTTCACTGTAGATTGTTGGTGAAGACTCTTCTGGCACTTCATTGCCATCCTGAATATGGTTGGTTTCTTCATGTTTTGAGTTTTCTGCAAGGCGGTACAGGGCATCTCGAAGGCAAGTTCTGGTATTCTCCGTCAACTAGAAAGATAAGATTAAGAAAATAACTTGTGGACATCTCATATTTTATTGACACGGTTTACTGCTTCTAGATATCTAGCTTTCTCACCTGCATAGTCAAGCTTCTAAGCTCCAGATATACGGATTCCTCCAATGATGTTTCCTCCTCTGTGATGTGTTTATCTGCACTGTTGTGCTCCAATGACAAGAGGATGTCAACCTCCATTGCCTTGAACAACAATCATCAAATTAAAAAAAATTGAGCAAATCGGGCCTTGAACAGCCATGCCAATGTTGCAAACAAATGTCGTGAATATGACAAAAGTTTAAAACTACGTGATTATATTGATATCCACCAGAATTAACATCTACCAAAACCAATATCCGCAAACCAGAGTTCTTGTTACCAACTGTGATTCCAAAACCAATACCAGAAACCAGATTACGTAGATATTAATGAAATATGCTCACCTTTTCCAGTGAAAAGGGATCGTCGTTTGCTTCATTCTTGCAGTCTGCTGAGACAGAAAAAGCGTATTTTTTGAGATCCTTTGAGTGTCTCGTATTGTCTATATGGTCTTGAACAGTCTTAGACTCTGATATTAGATCTCTTGAAAGATTAGATGCCATCAGATTGTCATTGCTGGATGTTGGTGAAAAATTAACTGAACCAGCACCATGGATTCCACTTCCATTCTCTTCTAGTAATGAACGCCTGCAAATAGTTAGTAGAAGAGTCAGTTTTAACATCAAAAACATATTTTAATAATCACTGAAATTGATATGCCACGAAATTAAGTGATTAAATTTTGTTTTAGATGTGATTGAAGCCAAAAGAAATATAACTCAACAAGGGCAATGACTTCGTTGCAATGTTTCCATATAAAATGGTTGGTTCAAGCCATCACTGCCATACTTGATCTAACAAGTATAAGAGTGTGGTCTCTAATCACCATTACAATTTCAGTAATAGGTTACAACAGTAGAAGAGCCAGAGCTTCAATCAATCGACAATTAGTCAATCAATTTTAAAATTCCTGTCTACCAACAAACCACTGAGGCTACTGTTCTAAATAACAGCTTACCTTGAGCATGAAACTTTGAAACATTTAATAAAGCACATAGATGCACATGCATGAAATCAAGTATCGTAAGCCCAGAAGGTACGCTTGTACAAGAATATGTCATCAGCCTCATCAAATCTGGCAAAGTCATTGAGTTGAAGATCCAATTGTTCAAGAGGATAAGCGCTCCTTTGACAATAATCATGGCGCAAACCTATACAAACACTTGAACTATAAAGTTGGTCAACTTCGCTGGAAAAAGTGGTCCCACTCAATAGAAGTTCTTCCATTCCTGCAATACTGCATTTCTTAGGGGAGTTGAAGCTTCCAAATGTTGCTTTCTCCCAAGGAGACAAACTATATGGTGATGGAAGCATGTCAGACATCTCCTTATCTTTTGGCACAACAAGATCTTCAATATCACTTCCTGAGTACCAATCCATTGAATAGCCCATCAATATTATCACCTACACGTACAAGAAGGCTCAGAACAGTTTAGTGTATTGAAACAGTTTATTATGCACAACTTTATTAGAGACTGTAAAAAGGGCCTCAAGGAAATATATTACTCAAATCATATTTAATAGATCTTAAAATCTTTAGTATGCTAATCAGTTGACACTCTTATGCTACCCAAGAGACATTTGTTTTGTATTCTTCTATTATTACCATTGTGGAATCTACCATTGCTATTCTCGTATTTTTCTCTCATATTATATTAATTATTAAAGATAGTAATATAGAGTTTCTCTTTTCAGAATCAAAAACAGTATCTAATTCCTTGACTTTCAATTCCTCTCAAAATAAGCACCCTCTTAACTTTTTCTTATCATCACAACGTTACGATTTGTAGAAGTCATATTGATCTATCTCATCTTTCAACTCCAAAAACATTCAAAATTAGCATTCCCCGTCCCCTAAAAAAATGCATCATTTTTTGAAATGGGTAACCATTTGATACACTGACAATTGTAAAATTGACAGGTAGGTTTGTCAATGGCCTAAGTGGTACGTGTTGGCCAAATTTCATTAATTATACAGGTTTTTTTATGTTGACTGTTTTATGCTTCACGAATGGCAGTAGAAAAAATAGATCCAATTTGACCAATGGGAAATTTTGTCAAACATTGGTTTAGGACGAAGGCTTGAATGTTTGCATTCCCAGTGAAACTCAACAGATTCATTTACACACTATACATGGTATCATGATAAGCAATTAAATGCAAAATGAATCTTCTGAAACTATCAATGCAAATTACTTGCAGTATACAGTTCTTTTAAACCGAATTCCAAACACACAGAATGACAGAAACAACTGGAATTCAAAAAGACAAAAACTTGTAAGACAATATTTTTAAACCAAATGCCGAAGATGGTTTAGAGCTCAAAGCAGAGTTGAACTAGGAGATGTTGGTTTTGGGAGCCTGCCGGAGATATCCAGAAAGATGGAAATTTTGATTTTGGATGGTGAGGATTATGGCTGTGGGGGTCAAGGGGTGGCAGGGTGAAGAGGAGAGTTTGATTTTCATGCAAGGAGAAAAGAGAGAGGGTCAAAGTTTGTGTGAGTAGGAGAGTGATGAGAAAATCCATGTGTATCCTTCACCTCAACTATTTATTCAACGGAGTCAGATCAATATGTATCTATTAGGCGCCATTCCCAAAAGATTGTGTACATTGAACAGAATTTCCCATTTTCCACTGCCAAATTCAAAAATTTCTAACATGTGAAACGCTGGGAAAGGATGATACTACGTTTCACTCTTTAACATGTTGCAATTTCATTAGGGGACCAGAAAAATAAAATATTGTGGTAATAATAATGAGTCAAGGGAGTTGTATTTCACTATTTTGTTTCAATCTCACCCTCATGTCAATGTTATCCTCAATTAGATCAAACGAGAAGACATTCATCTTGACATGAAGGAAGTGTATTACAATTAGTAATAACTAGTGCATCATTCCTTTTTCACTTTTAGGGAAAAATATGCGTGTATACCAACTGTATAACATCAAATGAAGCTCAACCAGATGGTAAAATCGTATACAGAGAAATTATAGATGCGACCAAGAGCCTTGCAATCACATGAATTTCGTTAAAAGACTCAAATAAAAATCAGATAAACATCAAAAAATTCAAAATTAGATTACAAGAATACATCCAAATGGGTAAAATTTCATCTTCAAATTGTAAATTGAAAACGAACGAGTTTCTGTTATCCATTAAAATCTAAACTTCAAGCCACAGGAAAATTAAAATTAAAAAAAAAATGAAACGTACCTGAGTAAGATGGAGATTGAAGAACAAAAAAACTGTCTCGAATTGTGAAAAAATTTCAGAATAATATGGCGACTAAAATTAGAAGGCTCAAACCTTTGAATTTATAGAACTGACATCTGTTGCTAATGGATGAAAGCACTATATCTGAATTGACAGAAAAGCCCTTTGTCGTTAGTCTCTACAGTTGCGTTAGTCGATGGTATATTCGGAAGATTAAAAAATGTCAGTCCTTTTAGGTAGGCCAAAGAGAGAAATGGTTTTGTGGCTAAAAAGTGAGGCAGAGAATTTAGTGGCTCACAATTCTTTATCTAAAAATGAAATTAGATTGGCCAACGTGGATTTATGGTCCCACCAACATCAATCCTATTTACTACACGTGTACGTTGCACAATGTGCATACAGATACTCCTTGAAAAGTTATGTTTTTCTCGTATTCATAGATTTGATACCATGTAATGTAATGGGCAAGGGTCCCACTCTGCACCCGGAAAGCCAACAAAGAAAACAAAAGTCCAATGAGTTTGACCAATAGCGGGTTAATTTCGTCTGTTACTAAAATTTGTTAAAAATTTTAAAAAAAATTATAATACTAGTCATTTAAATCTTTAATAATTATATTAATAACCACTTAACTAAAAACGTTAACTTAAATTTTATGTGTTACTGTTATATTTCAACAAAGACACAAATGACGTTAATTAGTACATCACGTTAGATATATCGTGTTAATTGAGCTAAATGTCTAATTGCCAAACACATATTTCCATATTTTTTCGCTTTTAAAAAGTAGTCAATTGGTGAAATTTTGTATTTTTTTTTTTGCGAACTTAGATTAATGTTTCAAATCGAGTGACTAATTATTGTAACTATTAAAAATTTGAGTGACCATTAATATAAGAAAAATTACTTCAATTACTATTTTGAAAATTTTAACAAATTTTAATGACTGTTTGATGAAATTAACCCACTAAGAGAAAAACTATTGTTGAGGAAAAACTCAAGGGTAAAAATCTATGGGAAAAAAACTCAATCTCAAATAAAATAATGTTTAGAGTGGGAAAAAAACTCAATCTCAAATAAAATAATGTTTAGAGGACGAAATTGGCGTGGGCGTGGGCGTGGGCGTGGGCGTGGGCGTGGGGGGTGGCGTGGGGGGATTTTGGGTATATGGTTTTTTAGACTACAAATTAATTGACATAAAGTGTCAAATTATAGCACCATGAATTATTTTTTCTTTTTTGATTTATATATCGACACTTTGGACGGTTTATATTACTTCTAAATAGAGCTGACAAATAGACCGGGTTGGGTCCGGATGGCCCACTAGAGCAGGGCCACACTTGAAACTGGACCAGGTCGGCCGAGCCCATTGGGCCAACACGTCTTAATTTTATTTTTTTATTTTTTTAAATACAATGTAATATATTACATCAAATACAATCTTAAGATAAATTTAGGGGGGTGTCCCCAATTCCGATTTGAATAGATTTTATAAATTCATATAAATTTAGGTGTCCCAACACAGATTTTAATAAATTCTATTGAAATTTAGGTGTCCCCAACACAGATTTTAATAGATTTCATTAAAATTTAGGTGTCATCAACTCAGATTTAAATATATTCTTTAGAAATCTTGGTATCCCTAATAACTAATAAATTTTTAAAGATTTCATTAATTATAAGATTTCAACATATTTTAATAGATTTCGAACCATAAATATAAATACTAAATTGTGTAGCAATTCTTGTTCGGTTGCTTGAAATTTCAATCCCCTACTCTCCATCTCCCTCTCCATCTCGCCTCTTTCCCACTCTAGCATCATTATCTGACCTTCAGGTTGCAGGTATGCACTCAACCTATAGATACACTTGTTATTTATTTGTGTATTCTATGTTTTTGGATTTTCAGTCTTTGTGGTCGTGTTAAATAAAAATCTGTTCAAGTTTGATGATTTGCTGACATTTTTTCTACTCCTATTGGATCGTTTCCAACGCTGTGGTACCCTTACGAAGAACGAGTTGTCGCCATTTGAGAGCGTTGATTCATGGATCTAACTGAAATTGAATACAAAATTGCACGCGAATTTTTGACTTTAGGGTTTCAACTGAAGCAAGTCTCAATTATTCAATGGTTTGTGATGGATGCTTTGAGGGATTTGAATTGTTTTAGGAAAATATTTGGAAGATACTATCAATAAGTGGGTATGAATAATTGAAGGTGATTTTTTGGTGATTTTTTGATGATTTGTTATTATACCTGGTTAAAGAGAACTTCTCCAATTTTGAAGAGAATGTGGCGTATTTACCTGGGCTTTTCATAAAACTGTGTTTTTCAAAGGATTTGTGTATTTCATTTTTGAAGAATATACATAATGCGGGCTGATTTTCATTATAATTTTAAAGATTGTGCCAACTAGTTTAGTCCAAAATGTGGCACTACAAATATATTGTAAGTAGGGATAATTTGGTCCATTACTTATACTTTTCTGCTAAAAATCATTTTCTGCTAGAAAGTAGAAACATCTGAACTCTTCTGTGGTAAAGTGATGGTGTTTGCTGTCATTCATGTGTTGGCAATGAGAGGTCACATCTCTATTCATGTTGGTGATTGGCATGGAGGTAGTGAGAGATAGGGGATGATATGAGATTTATGTGAAACTATTCTGTGGTTCGTGGGAACTGAAAGCTGGACCTCATTAATAATCAGTATTTCCAGTATTTTAGTCTCTTTCAGTAATAGTGCAGAAACTAGAAAGACTTGTGAACATAGCCAAGCAAGCGTGTTTTCATTTAATGTTTTAGAATTTCGAAAATAAAAATCGAAAAACTGAGAATAACTTAGCTACCAAATGGACCCTAGGTTCATTGTCCTTTGATGGGAGAATTAATTGACTTGGATATAGAAAATTTGACAAAGTATTATCTGTGAATACATGATTAGAAAAATTTTCAATCCATATAGTTAACAAACAAGTCCATTCAACAGAAGATGGTCTCCTTTTCTTTTGCAAAGAGACCTGGAAAGTGTATGAATATTTAAAATTATTCAGTAGAAGCTCATGAACAAATCTTGTCCTCTAGGCCGTAGATAGAACTTCCTTCCCAAGTTGATACTAGTTCTTTTTTCTTAATTGAAATCTTTAAAGTTCAGATGTTTCTACTTTCTAAGGATTCATGTCATTGTTATCAGCTAGTTTGTTTTCCAAAGTTTCTCTAAGTTATTACAGTTTCTATGTTGTAGTTGCATTTTCAAGTTTAGCGTTCATACAAATTCTTGGGCAGAAAATTTTCATTAGTTGAGCCAAGTTCTTTTAAAGTTCTAGCTAGGTAACATGTCAAGTGTGAATGATATTTCATACAAAGTTGAGATGTGTCTAACAAGTGTCCATAATGGGTTCCTATATGTTGAATGTGAACTTAGTCGAAGAATATTGGACATGTGTCTATTTGGAGAATCACTCTCCTTCGTGTTAGACATAGACAGTTCACCTGAGTTGTGTTTGGATTCTTCGACGGGAACTTTTCCATTGTTGACAAATTTGTAGGTTCACTGATTGGAGTCTGGATGATGCTAATGTTACTGTTATAGTTTGGATGCTCTTTTAACCCACATGGAAGCATGCAAACTCTGCATTTGAATGCGTGAGCTTTAGCTCTGAATGTATTAGGCTGTGTTTGATTGGAAGCATGGAAAATGGGTGGAAAGAAAATGTTTTCCAGGGAAATGATTTGCCAAGAAAATATTTTCCAGGGAATTGTAAATGTAGTGCGTTTGATTGGATGAAAATTCATCCTAGAAAATGTTGTAATTTTCCAACTTTTGGTGTTTGATTGTCTTTATTTTCCATGGAAAATGTAGTATTTTTCAACTTTTGTTATTTGATAGCAACTATTTTCTAGGGAAATTATCACATTTTCCATGACTAAAATATTGGAGAGAAAAATTGAACTTTTACTATTGACAATTGTTAAATTATAATTTACCATTTTTTATGCATATTTCCACCATACATTTTATATAATCTAATACAAATTTTGAAAAAATTCTATTGTACGTTGAATTACCACAAGCATATGGATTTGTTAAAAAGTAACTAAAAGTGAGTTAAATAGTAGCATTCTCATGAGGCCTACGATTTACACTTACGTAAACTAAAATAAAATGTCCTATATTTTGAATAAACACAATGGACTAACTTAGTTAACTACATTAAATTTACTTAATGATTTAGAGCAACTTAAATTTGCTTAAAAATTAATAATTTTGCCAACTTAAAAATTAATAATTTTGCTTAAAATTATTAATTTTAAGCAAAATTAATAATTTGCTTAAAAATTAGAGTAACTTAATGATTTAGAGCATTTTATATAATTTGCTTAAAAATTAATAATTTTGCCAAGACATTATTTTGCCAACTTAAAAATTATTATTTTAAGCAAAATTATTAATTTGCTTAAAAATTAATAAAGGCTTCTTAATTTAAGGAAATTCTTGCCAATTTTCATTTGCCATGGAAAATTGATTCTACTCATTTGGCAAGAAAATATTTTCATCATTTTCATGGAAAATGGGTCACGTGCATGGAAAATGGAAAAAGTTTGCCATGGAAAATTTTGTGAATCAAACAATCCAAAAGGTGGAAAATGGGTGGAAAATTTGCATTTTCCATGGCAAATTTGGTGTATCAAACAGGGCCTTATTGTCTGGTGATTGAAGTCCTATGTGCCATTCTTCTAAAATGGTAGTTAAACAAATTTGGAAGTCTATTGATACACGTCATGTTTGAACCATCTAATGTGCTTCATCGTGTTTGGCAAAGCTTAAATTATAATGTGATATGTGATATTCATATTAACCTTTCTGGTACCGTTATTTTTTTTTAATTTGTGTATGTGATTTTCATATTAACTGACACATAAATATATATAACTCATTATTTATATCACGGACAATGTAGTGAGATTATAAATGAGAGATTCACTAGGAAAACAAAGAATTGGATATGATACATGGAGCGTGGATGAGAGCTCTATATTGTTAGAGCTTATGGTTGATGCCGTTAATCGTGGATGGTGTAGTACCAATGGGATATTAAGCAGATAGATAGTTGAAAAAAAATACTTTCTATTTTGAACAAAATGCTTGGATGTCAAAAGAACTACGCTATGTACCAAAGTCGATTGACTTGGTTTAAGCAAAAATTGAATAAATACTCTGAGCTTATGCAGTATAGTTCTGGTTTCGGGTGGGACCCAATCACAAAAAAGTTCGCTGCTAGTGATGAAGTGTGGAAAAATTACTTTGAGGTGAGATTTTGATATAATATTTTATTGTGGATTAATGTACAATTTTACATACAATAAACGATGACTTATTAATTATTTTATATACTTGTTCTTTGCTAGTCCCACCCAAAACAGATGCACCTTCGTACCGACACCATTGCTGATTAAGAAGATTTACATTTAGCAATTGGCAATGCAACAGCTACAAAGGAGAAACTCAATTGGCTTGGGTGATAAATCAGATACAAGAATATATAGAGTTGAAGAAAATAAACATGTCACGATAGATGACTACATGTTTGATGAGAGTCAAGAGGCATACATACAAAGTCAACATGACCAATCAAATTATGTTCCATCATATGAAAATTATAATTATTCTCCAGCGACAATGGAAACTAACAAGGAGATTCCTCTAGAAAATAAAGGTCCTAAAAAGTGAATTAGAATGGAATATGAAGATAATTCTAGCTCGTTTGAAACCATGACTCGAGCTGATATTCAAGCAAAGATTTCTCTTCCCCTGGATTCTATTACTGAAATTGCAGCTGATATTCGAAGAATGCTTAAGCTGATGGAGAAAAGGGAAAGGGATAGAGACAACAAGGAAGTAGAGAACAAGAACAGTATATGGAATGCTATCAAAGAAACTCCAAACTTGGATAATCACACTCGCTACAAAGTGCCTGCATTCATTCATAAGTTTGGAATGAAAGATGATTTTCTAAAAATGTCACACAAAGAGCATTGGGAGTGGATAAAATATAATGTGGAATGAGTTTGCTTATTTGAGAAAGTGTTTAACATTTTGAATTCTTCATTACGGTGTGATTTTAGATTACTTTGTTTTAATTTGGTTTGTAACTTTGATGAAACTTTGATATGAGTTATTTTTATAAACATTGATTTGAATATGGACAAATTCTTATATTTATCATAGAGTGATGTTTTATGTTTGTAGCATGAACCTCTCTCTCTCTCTCTCTCTCTCTCTCTCTCTCTCTCTCTCTCTATATATATATATATATATATATATATATATATATATATATATATATCAATCATGTGTATATATTTTAGTGCAAGTTTTTAAGTTGTAAGCAACAATGTCTTTCCAAGTGGGAGAAGATATGGATGAAGGAATAAAACAAGAATTTGAGGAAGAATTCGATGAAACTATCAAAATAGTTTTAATGACACTTCAAGCAATACTTCATATATTACGTGAGTCAATGGTCATCATGTGTGGTGAATATATAGAATGTCCTGTTCGACGATCAATTATTACAGTTGGATATGATTACATTAATAAGGTATTGAAAGAGGATCCTAAACCCTTCAGACAGATGTATAGGATGTATCCTAATATTTTTCTAAAGCTTTGCAATATCATTAGAGAAAAAACACCTCTGCGAGATACACGATATATATGTGTTCAAGAAATGCTTGCAACATTCTTGCTCACCGTTGGTCAAAATTCTCGATATTGTCTTACTCGAAAGACGTTTGGTCGAGCACATTCCACATCTAGCAGAAATTTCAACAAAGTTCTAAAGGCTTTGAACACAATTTCATCTAATATGATGGTCAAGCCTGGTTGTACAGTACCAAGTAAAATAAGAGAAAGTACAAGATTGTATCCTTATTTTAAGGTAAATTATACAACATGTTTATAACAATTACTTATTAGTATTATTAATGTAACAAAATATATTGTTAAAATTATTTTATTCATTTAGGATTGGAGCTATTGACAGCACACATATACCGGCTATGATATCAGTACGTGACGTGAGCAGTTATCGTAATCGCCACGTATCATTATCTCAAAATGTATTGACAGCTTGCAATTTTGATTTGGAATTCATTTATATTCTTAGTGAATGTGAAGGTCCAGCTCACAATTCAAAACTACAAAATGACACTTTGGTAAGAAGAAATTGACTTAAAGTACCACAAGGTTCGTACTTTTATTTCTTGAATTGGGTTATTAGTTACATATTTTTTTTTTCTTCTTCAGAATAACACTATCTATTTCTTGACACGAGATCATTATGACATATGATATATGCATTTACAGGTAAATATTTTCTTGTAGATTGTGGATTTACAAATCGTCGTCAATTCTTAGCTCCATTTCGAGGTGTTCGATATCATCTCCAAGATTTTGGTAGCAAATGTCGTAATCCTGAAAATGCCAATGAAGTGTTTAATTTTCATCATGCTTCCTTGAGAAATGTAATTGAGAGAATATTTGGCATATTCAAATCGCGATTCACAATTTTTAAATCGTCACCTCCATTTCTATTTAGATCGCAAGCAGAGCTAGTGCTAGCTTGTGCAGGATTGCACAATTTTCTTCGCAAAGAGTGTCGTTCAGATGAATTTCCTGTTGAACCAAACAATGAAGCTTCATCTCCATCATCGCCATCATTAGCAGGATTGAAGAGGATGAAGATGTTTTCGAAACCCAAGAGCAACAAAGAGGGCATGCAAATGAATGGAGAACTAATATAGCATCAGAAATGTGGGGTGATCATGAACGATGTGAATGAAGAGTGATAGAAATTGAGTGAAAAATTCGGTTAAATTCATTGAAGTAAAAGTTTTTTTTTTTAATTATGGTAGTAAAGCAAAATTACGTTTGATAAATAATACCTTTATTTTTATAATTGATAAACATACAATACATCTTTAAGAAAAATTGTTGACATATATTCGTATTACATTTAAAATCCCAAGACTTGTTATTTGTGACTGAAATAATTATAGCAATCCCTATGGGCATGTTACATTTGAGGGGCTATTTCTATTTCTATTTTTTTTAATAGTGGGCATGAATTAGTGGTTTGTTTTTATTTTTTTCGAGGGCTATTAGTCTATTCATAATTAAAAAAAAAATGGTACATTTTTGTGGTGAGTTAGATTATCAAAAATTAATTCTATAGCAAGTTACTCGTTCCAACTTAATCTGGTTTGAAAAGAAAATATAGATCTTGAAATGGTACGTGAAATTTTAAAATTTTCTTCATTTCAGGTTGACAAATGTGAGTAATTGTAGAGGTAAAATTATAATTTTTTATAAAAATACCCAAATCCATGAGAATCTATAGAAATTCATGAGAATCTATTAAAATTTATAATATAAAATTCTGCTGAAATCTTATATATTCTATAGAATTCTATTCAAATTCATGAAATTTATAAGATTTCATAAATATTAAGAAATGTTTTAAATCTAAGTTCATGACACCCCCCTTAGACAATATATATTTTGAGATTTTTAAAAAATATAATTTATAAAATTAGAATTCTCATATATTAGTCAATAGAAAAACATCAAATTTTTTTTAAAATAATAATTTTTTTTTTGTTTAATTATATACTGTATCAAAATTGGCATCTCATGTTCAATCAAAATAGACCTCAAAAGTCAAATCAAAAGATATCCGTCTCTTTTTATTTTCTTCAATAGTACTCAAACACCATTTTTATGATAGGTAGTATTAAAATTATTTTTTAAGTTCTTGTAAATTGTGAATCCAAAATATTTGAGTAAAAAATAACTAGTAAGTTGTAGGTCCTACAAAATATATAGATAAAAATTATATTTAATCAGCTTAAATTATAATTTAAATTTAACCAAATAAACTGTTAAGACTATAAGATGTTTGGTAGTACTTAAAAGTAAATGAAACTTAATTTTAAGTCAATTAAAAGTAAATATATATTACATCTAAAAGGGGATTAAATAGATAAACATTTGAATTATTCTACCCTTAAAAATTTTTTAAAATTCCATATTCACTTTTAATATACATTAATGTATAATTATTTTTTAATATTTTATTTATTATTCTTTGCCTTCTCATATCACCAAACTTTCAATCACATCATTTAACATGAATGAAGATCATTTCAACGAGATGATTACTCATATAGTCATCGAAGATGAAGATTAAGATGAAGAAGATAATCTAGAGTTTCAAATGGTGATGGGACAATCAAGCTCAATGATTCTCAACACAAATCGAGAGAGTTCAAGTACTCGTCAATATAAAAATTGTGGTCGAGAAGCAGGTCATCATCAACTCATGAAAGACTACTTCTGTCCACGCCTTATTTTATAATCAAGATGAATTTTGAACTTGATTTTGAATAAGCTGTTTCTTGTTTAAATGCATACTCCGTGATGTAGTAAATGTAGAACCATATTTTACCTTTAAACTAGCAGTTAAAAAACATTTTCAATCATTGGCTTTTAATAATCAGCCAATTGCATCTCTTAGAATATGGTGACAGGGGTCAAATGGGCTTCAAATGCCAAATGTTGAACTCTGTAAATATGGGGCCAAATTTTGCCCCTCTTTTACCTTCCCCCGGCATTGACTCACTACCTCCAGCATATCAACAAAGAGGAACGATATGGGATTTGTCTAGAGGTGTTCAATCCAAAGACTGAAAATGCCGCTTGCCTGCCGATTTCAGAGGCTACAATATTTCCTTATTTGAAGTTTTGGGAGGAGCATTTTCTAATGTAGGAAATTGGAGCCACCAAAGTATGTTTTGGGAGATTGAAGAAGATGCTGACAGTTGTGGAGGCGGTGGCGGTGGCGGTGGCGGTGGCGGTGGCGGTAGCGAAGTCAGACATTTTAAATTGGGGGTGGGGGTTCTATTTAGACGACATGATTCTTGCTGCCGCCTACCATGCATAAATCGTGATTTGAATTTCATAAACCAGAAGACATGAAGTCCAATGGCAGAAGAAGATGAATATAAATCTATTTTTGGACCTTATTTGTTTAAGTTATTTATCTTTGTTTAGGTTATGTGGTCTTTTCACAAATAACCACAATAAATAAAATATTTCTTAAAATACCGTTATACTTTTTTATTATAAAAATAATATTTTTAATTTTTATAACACTTTTTGTTACGTTTGTTACTTTTGTTATTTTAGTTACAATAAATGTGTTACATTTGTTATTAACAAACATAACAAATGTAACAATAAGTGTTACAAAAATAAAAAACAGTATTTTTATAATAAAAAAAGTTAGATAATATTTTTTAAATTATTTATATTTTGTGGTGTATGGTAAAATTATCACTTAGGTTATTTATTTTGGGTCTTCTTCGTTTAGTAAATAAAAAAATTAAAAAAAATCTCAAAGTTGGCGGGTCCTGGTCTCCCCCACGACCCTCATCCCCGAAGACCAGGACCCCCATCCCCTCCGGCCCTAGTTATTGAAGGGGTTTGGACTGAATTTTTGATTTATTGATCTGGTAATGTGTTGAAATAAATATTATTTAAAATAAAAATCAATGTGTCATAATTTCAAAAAACCTAGGATGTTGTTGATCCGCCCCGCAAAAATTTTGGTGCGCCCCGCACCGTCCCGCGACCCACCAATTCGGGGGGCAGGGCATCTCATTGACCTGCCAACTGTCATGGTTAATTTTATTTTTTTTGAACTGAAAAGAAATAATTAAACAAATGCTAGTGAAAACGTTGTTATTATATTTTTAGCAAACAAAAAATTAATACAAAATTGGAGTTGTGGTATAGTGGTTAAGTTCTATAATTTAACATTTTTAACCCAAGTTTGAATCTCATTTAGCCAATTCTTAGAAAAAATTGTGATTTATAGTTGTATTTTATCATTTTTGAACCAAAAAAAAAAAAAAATCCTTATTACCTGAATAATCGGAGCGGGGCAGGTCAAATTGTCATCCCTGAAATAATGTTTAAAAAATTAAATTGTTAAAGTTCACAACCCTTGAAACTTAAATATTCTACTTGTACCATTTCAAATTTTTATAACTCATATAGTTAGACTATTAGTTTGTACTAAATATGATGGAGAATTTTCAAAATAATGAAAATTTAGAATTAGAACCCGTTTGGTGTAGTTTATAAACTCTACGAAACGAACTTTTAAATACAAATAAGATTAGATGGTTAAAATTTATATATCTTTTGAATTTCACCTTGTTTCTAATCTTCTTTTTGCTCCCAACTTTTTACCAAAATATTAAGGATAAATTACTGCAAATGTCTCCAACCTTTAAGCTAATGACACTTTCCTTCTCAATATTTTGTTATGGGCTTAATAGTTGTATTCCATCATTTTTTGGTTAATTAACTTATTTGACCAACATCTCCAAAAATTTAAAAAGAAAAAATTGTCATTCATTTATTCTTAATTAAAATATTAAATAAAATAAAATAAAAAATGCAGAGAAAACAAAAGGCAAAAAGCAAAAGAAAATAATTAAATAATTTAAAAAAAAAAAAAAAAAACGCATCTTCTTTTACTCTAACCCGCTACCTTTTACCTACCTCATTCCCTACCAACCCCCGACTTGCCAAAACAGCCATTGGGACTTCAATTTCTAAATTACCTGGATATTCTGATGATTACCTCAGGACAGCCATTGTTGGTCCTATCTTATCTGCAAATAGTACAAATGAAATAACCAATGTTTTTACAAAAATGTTTCCAGGAATTAATCATTGAAAATCAACATAGAAATGAGTAATCAAATGCCTCGACTATATATAGTATATATAGAGAGTAAGAGAGATACCAAGAACTTGAATCACAAGGTTGCACAAAGAGAAAAAGTTTGATGGGTGATGATACCTATGGAAATGGAGTCATCAAATCTTTGAGGATCGAGTACATATATCCGATTATCCAATCACTTGAAAAAGAGGTGGGGAACTTTTTCATGTTATTCATTCGGTGTGAGAATAGTTCATTTCTAGAGAGAGATGCTTTTTAAGTATATAACTTAGTAAAAGAAGAATAATCACTTAACCCAAATACCTTGGTATCATCACCTTTTATATAGGAGATGATTTAGAGGAGGTGTCGAAGGATCTTTGTACATGTGCCACATTCTCGAACGTTAGATCTAAGGTTAGACTAATTTCTTACTATAGCATTAGGATCTTGAGACACTAGACTTGCTTCCCGGCATTGGATCTAAGCGAGTACTGTGGATTAGGATCTTGAGACACTTATCTTGCCTTCAGACTATAAATCTAGGCTAGTCTGCCTTAGTGTGAAGTTTTAAAGATTCACATATAAATGGCCCAAAAAAACAAAAAGATCGTCCTTAGCCCGCTATTATGAGCAGAGCATTTCTATGGCTGCCGCACAGGCGAGGGTCTTATCTGACTACTTTCGATCAAATAGACGCTTGTTGTATATTTCAAAAAATGGAAGGAGAAATCCTTGGTGGTCGGGTAGGGCACTACCGACTGCTAGGCTACGCGGCCAGGTAGGGTACTAATCGGCCGCTAGGTAGGAAGCTCATGTGGCCTATGTGGCCGGGTAGGATGCTACCGAGCCTTAAGGTTTTCGTGGTTGGGCGAGGATGGGCAATTGGGCATTAATCAGCTCTGCACGGGTGGTGCCCATTGAGACATCTTTTGGTGCAAATTTTGCGATTTTTCATTTTGATATCATAAGCCCCTATGCTTTTTAATGATTTCGTCGTTGAGGAGCATTAAAGACTAAATTTATTTGTAAAAGAAAAAACATCTATATGCACGCTTATCTTTTTTCTATTTTCCTTCTTGAGTACAAAAATAATTTTGGGGAAACTTTTCAAAAAGATCACCTCATTTCTTTCTGAAAATTTTCGTTTTTTAAAGTTTAGGAGAGCAATTTTCTTCATTTTCCCCCTTGAACGTAGTGAAGAAAAGATGGGAAAAAAAAAAAAAAAAAACCTAGGCCTACCATCTATGCTATCCTTATATGTGGCCCTCTCACCATTGCCATCCGAATGACCCTCATCCAGGCAAAGGGCCCGTTAAATATATGATCCAAAAATAGATCAAATTTCTGAAGGGATCTAGTCAGATTGACTACGATGTACTTGCTACGTATACTTGGAATCTTAAGTCCCATCTCTCGCTCCATTTTCTTTTTTCCTACAACTATGCTAGAAAATCCCTTATACTCCAAAAAGACCCCGACATCCTAGTAATGTTACGCACTCGAAGAGATCCACCGTGGCCTCGAGTTTGACGACCAAATATCGAGTAATCGTGCTTGCGATAGACATGAAGAGATTCAAATGAGGTTGAGTATTGCTTGACCTCGGCCGAACAAAAACTAACCTTGTCCAAGCAAGACCTGATTGGGAGTAGGACATAAGAAGATCCAGCTGGATGGGACCTAGCAAGGAAAGGCCCGATTGAGGCTGGGAAAAACCCCCATCGAGGCTGAGTGGAGCTCGGCCTCGACTGGGTAGTACCCACCATCGTCCGACATCCTGCCAAAAGAAAGCGGGTGAAGCTCACTAGACATCGAGATCGAGTAGTCTAAATTCTTGAACCTTTCTCATCATTTGTGGCTGTTGACTGAGAAAGGCGTTCGACACTAAACAACGACTTCTAGGTCAACTATGGTAACTTTTGACATTGCCACTTGAGTCATCATTCAATGTAACGACAGACTTATACATTGAAAAACTAAAAGATATGCATATGCGAAAAAAAGAGAATTAAACTTCAAAAAAAACAAGGAGGGAAGGAGGGGGAGTGTCATCGCAATCCCGATCAACTAACTTCCAATGTTTGGAGGATGGCTACTACTTCTTGTACATTTGCCTTCACCACCGTCTTGAGCCATAGGCACATAGGTGCACTGTTTGTTACATGAATAATTCAATTAGTTTTGACTGATAGAAGTTAATTTATGTATGAATGAAAAATAAATTCGTGAGTTCATGAATGATTTTGAAACATGGTGTAAAGTTTATATATTTTTTGCGTAATTAACCCGCCTATAGTGTAGAGGAAACACTAGAACACCATGGCTCATCCAAAGCCCATATAGTGCATCATATACTAATGTGGTAGAGTAACTTTAATTAGGTCGATAAAGTGCCTAGAACCCCACCCGAGCAGTTAGTGAATATATTTTAAATGGTCGTCTTAATTGATTATTCTCCATACACATAACAACTTGGAAACACCAAGTCATATATCTGCTTTGTGTTTTCAATAACAGTTAGTGAATATATTTTAAATGGTCGTCTTAATTGATTATTCTCCATACACATAACAACACCAAGTCCTATATCTGCTTGGTGTTTTCAATAATTGATCACGTCAACAATGTTTTAGTCTCATATCTTTCTTCTCCAATTTATTTTTTCTCTTTTAAATTTGTTGATTGATTTGTTGATTTTTTTTTTTGGTTCTAGCTCCAACCGCAACATTTGAGGTTAAATGATAGTTGAATCGATTTTAACATGGATGTTGGAAACTGGCACGAGAATTAGCCAAAAAATAAAAATTTTCTTTAATTCAATAAAAACAGGATCTTTGCTAGGTGTTCACGTGTTTATTATAATTAAATATTAATAGATTAGTATTATACCTGAATCGATATACGATTTTAGATCTTGATCTGATTCACAAACTTGCTGCTTTTGATTCACGAACTTGCTGCTTTTGATTCACGAACTTGCTGCTCCCAACGTTCAAGCCTTCTATGGTATTCTCCAAGTATAGATTACACCGGCGTGTGGGCACCTTTTTAATTGAATCAATAACTAATTTCTAGAGTGGTCAGATCTAGAAAACTAAGAGACTAAAATTTAAGTCAAACAAAGATTTCAGAATTTTCTCTCTTCTTTTTCTTAACTGTTCTTATTGATTTATGTCACAAGCAATGTGATATAAATACAGCAAGCGTTCTGACTGCAAACAACGACAAGAGTCCTGATTGCATCCAAGTCCAATTAATTTATGATTGATTTAATTACACATGTAATCCTTAAACTTATATCACAATTACAGTCAAGTCCAAACTTTTATAGTAACTATGATTAAGCCCAAGACTTTATAAAACTACCACAGGACCAGTCCGGACATATATTTTCCAAGCTTCAATAATTAGACTGTCTAGTTGACCCTAGACTACCCGATCTAATTATTAGTCTTTTGCTTTTTTCACTAAAGCCAATAGACTACACTCTCGAAATATATAAGATTACAGAAGTTGTAATACTTTCCTCTAACCTACCGTATATATATTTCATCCGTGCCTGAAATTCGATAATTAGGTATGAGCATAAATGACCGTTTTGCTCTTCTAATTATTCTCACTAACTTTAAGTTATATTTTCTTCAACGGTCCTATGAACTAATTCACAGATGTCGAAGTTTAGCCGTCGCTAAACACTGAGCTCAGATTTATAACCGTTCAACAGAAAATACTTAAGTTGTCACTCGATCCATTTTTCAGGACGACAGTTCTCGACACGAATTCGTGTTCTCTACTTCGCTCATTCTCAAGCTCCCAACTCACCGAGATATTTGATCAACTAAATTGATCTCAACCATTAGTGAATCGAAGAACCATCAAACTAACGAAAAGATATACACAATCTTGTCGAGGGATTTAGATGAAATACCCGGTGATTAAGTAGAATTTAATTATTCGCACGGTCATGCTATATAATTAAATTAGACGCATAGTCTATTCAATACACTCCAAGTGTACTAGTGTCACCATTAATCCATTTATGCGATAAGGACAAATCACAAACTCGAATAATTAAATAGTCAACACTACAACCTTCCGGTACAAGGTGCCAACCCGTATACAATAGTTGTGAACAATTTTATTGATGATCAAAATATAAGTTGTGTTACACTATACTTCTCAACGCAAACATCCAACTTATAGTATCACAAGTGATCATTGGCATTCTATTTACATACTCATTATTAAACAAATGCAATAATAATAAATGAATACAAACCAAAATATTATTCAACATAAATTGTCATTTCATCACAGAAAAAATATACTATTTGGGCATACAACCCAACAATAAAAACCTAACATTATACCGATTTTTTTTTTATCTTTTTGCATATTTGAAAATTAGTTTATAGTTCATGATAAAATTCGTTCATTTATTTATTGAATTAGAAGTTTATTTGTTGAATTTTTGTGACAATTGAAATGTGATTTGAAAGCTTTATTGAATTTTCTGCCATTATATGCGGTCTGTCATTGAATATTTTGTTATTTAAAGTTTATTTTCTACTGATTAACCATTTGAACTTTTTGTCATTTAAAATTTATTTGTTGAATTGAAAATTTATTTTCTGCTATAGAGCTTTATTTGTTTTTTAAAAAACAAAATACTTCATGTTGGTTCATATAATTTTGCCACTGTTTCTTATCTAAACTATATTATAAGAGTGAATGAGGGTACTATTCATAAGCCGTCTAAGCCATCATCCTCAAGCCGTATAAGCCGTATTTCTTTTTCTTCTTATTTCTCTCTCATCTTCTTCACTCTACACTCTTTCGGTCTTTCCTTTCCCCTTTATTCTTGTTCTTCTTTCTTCCTCTTCACCTTGAATCTCCGTTTTCCTCTTCTTCTTTTCTCCAACCGGTGTGTTCTCCGTATTTTCACGCTCAATCGATCTCGGCCGACGGTCCAGGTGCATTCTTTTGGAGGTAGAGGTGGGCGTAGGGGTAGGGGTAGGGGTAGGGGTAGGGTTAGGGGTGGGGTGTATTGCACTGCAGCGGAACTCGCTTGGTCTTCTTTCTCTGTGATAAAAGTTTCAGTCGAGAGTATCGATTGGCCAGGGAAAACTACCTGTAGATTGAGTTTCCTCTTTGTCCCGTTTTCCACTTTCTTCCGACCAGTGGGCTTCTGATTTCAGCCGCAGGGTTTTCTCCTTTCAACTCTTCCTTCCGATTACCGTGCTTGTAGTTTCAGCCACCGTTTTCCTCTTCTTCTTTTCTCCAACCGGTGTGTTATATTTCCCCGTTCAATCGATCTTGACTGGTGGTCCAGGTTCACCCTTTTGGAGGTGGAGGTGGAGGTGGAGGTGGAGGTGGGGTTAGGGGTGGGGTGTATTGCACTGCAGCGAGAGTAGCGATTGGCCAGGAAAAGATTACAGCTTACAGCTTCATCAACTACCTGTAGCTCAAGTTTCCTCTTTGTCCCGTTTTCCTCTTTCTTCCGGCCAGCGGGGTTTTACTTTCAGCCACAGGGTTTTCTCCATTTCACTCTTCCTTCTGATCAGCGTGCTTGTAGTTTCAGCCGCACGTGTTTTCCCTCTGAAAATCTAATAATGGTCGCCGTTGGTGTCTTCAATATCTACAGATTCTGGTGATTTTGTTTGGAGGCAAAGTTCTTTTTCTCCGTCCGCTTGTTATTTGCATTTACAGCACGGTATGTTTATGCATTTCATATATTTAATATAATTGAAATTGATTATTCTGGGGAATCTGATTTTCTCTTCTGACAATGTCATTGTGATGATTCAATATAGGTTTGTTGATGTTAATTTTGTTTAGAATGTCAAATATGTTCATTTGATTATGTTTCTACTACAAGTTAATTGTATGTTAACATACCTGGAGTCTAACATACCTGAATGTAGTGGTTTGTAAATCACTACATTCTAACATACCTGGAGTTTAACATTCAATATTGACAGGTGAATGTAGTGACTTGTAAATCTAAGATGTAAGAAAACTTTTAAATTGATTTTGTATCAACCATAATGATTTGGATGTGTATGTCAAAGAGTGAAGCTGTAGGAGCGCCACCAACAAATTTCCAATATTTTTGTTTTTTTTATTGAAGTTAGGGACATGTGCCGTCGGTTGGATCATGGGGATGGGGAATATCAAAAGGGTATGAACCATTTTTTCACAGCCATTGTTAGGAAGTACGAGTGTTTTTGTGATAACTAAATATTTATATAATAGTTTGTATCATTGGAAAATTGCTATCGGAAGATACTTTGTTCAAATACTCAAATGGTATATTATGAGTATAATTTTGTATCATTACTTACCATTGCAATGATTTTGGTGAACCTGGCTAAGAAGCGGCAGGGATTTGGTGAATTGGCTAAGAAGCATACGAATATTATTCCTATTATTGAAGACCTAGACATCCAGGGAGGAAAGTACATGATACTTGTTGGCATGGTTGATGTGGTATTTTTCGATGTTGCTTAGCCCGATCAAGTTTGCTTTTTATTCTATAGCTTGCGAATTAATATTTTATTTCAGAAAATTATAATACTACATATTTTCACGATTATGCATTAATGCTTTTCATTGTCTCATTATTTCAGTTTATGCAGTATCGGAGCCATTCTTGTGGTCTTGATTATTTCCAGCATCTTTAAATGTCCATATACATATATATGATATATTCCTAAATTGAAACACTAGCTACATGTTGTGGGCTGGTTTGATTAATTTTTAGATTCTCATCATTACTATTATTTTATTTTTTTGGTTTTGTACATGAACAAAATTGCATAAATATGTGATTTTGGTTCCAATTGCTTTATTTTTGACAATTCGTTGGCAAGGGATGTTTGTGGTCTAATGTTATTATATTTTTTTCGATCCATGTAAATTGTGCTATGATGAATTACTCGGGTTTTCCTTTAAGACATCTTGGGTGATGTAAAAACCGAGTTCTAATGCACACAGCTGAATCATAGTTACTTTTCTCAAGCCATTGTTTTTTTTTTTCTTTTGTAACATTTGGATGTTTTGGAAGGTTTAATATCTCTTCATTATTGACTTAATATTTTTTTTTTATTGAAATCATATTAAGCAGCAGATGATGAGTTACTCGGATACTTTTGTGAATATTCTGCACTTTATATTTGCTGACTCAAGTAGCTTGTTGGAATAATATTTTGGAACTCCATATGTAATTACTCAATAATGTGATAATTTGATTGACATGCATTAAGTATCTATTCTCTCTTTGCTTGAGTTCTTTGATTGTTACATGATTTTGGATGAATTGTTTTAGTTACAAATTAGTTAATTTGTAAATAAGTTATAAAGAAAAAAGAGAGAGAAAGAGAGAGAAGAGTTTTAGCATAAAGAAAACAAGAAAAATATTTTGAAGTGTTACTGTTAACAAATTCATTTTTGGTAATTGTAGTGTCTCGTGATTGATGAAGCTAATAGGATATTGGAAACAAAATATGAAGAACAAATGAAGCGGATTATTACAATTTTACCAGAGATATTTGTGGTTATGGTGAAAGCAGATGTTATTCTACATCCACTCTTCTGAAGATATGGGATGGTGTTCACAAAGAAACTCCCTTTAGTGAATTCAAAAGTTCGTGTTACTCACTCTAGAAGTTTTAACTGGGACTTATTGTAGATTGTAAATATAAAGAAATATTTGATTGGTGAATAATTCAATGTTTAGTGGTATGCATTGAGGTTGGTGAGAATTATAATTGATTGTGATTGGCATGTAATTCCCAGGCCCAATACCTATTTTTGGCATGGATCAAAACAATTTTTAACTTTATATTTATGCACTAATAGATGGCTGCTTTGACAATAGATGAATTGGACTTTTCTTTTTGACAATAGATGAGTTAGACTTTTCTTTTTGATAATAGACTGATCTGAATTTACAGAAAAAGATTTTCATAATGTTTATATTTTGCTAGAACTCTTCGTCCATAAACTTTGCATCGAGCAAACTCAAGGTCACTCTCTATTTCACTTAGCTACCAATATAGTTGGAACTGATAATATGATTATTTTGGACTTTCTACTGCCATTTAGAGGTATGCATAATTTTAATTGATGCATGGATAGACTATATAAGACCAAGTTCAATTTTTGCTCATATTGGAATTCGTTTAACTTAGGGGACATATATTGGTGCAAGACAACAAGAAGAATATGACTACAATGTCTTAAGAGAAATTTTGCACACACTGTTACTTCAATCGTCATAAATTACAAAGATATATCTATGTATTCCATAACTAACTAGGAGTCTAGGAGTTAAAATTTGAAATTAGTCATGTCAGAATTATTTGATACGCTACTATTCACGTAAGTACATGACAAGAATAAAATAGTTACACAATTGTTTATACTTAGTATCGAATAACACAAATCTAATTCTAGGCACACCTTCTATGCAAGTTATGATCTTAGGATGGTTTGTAAATCTACATATAATAATCCAAGGAACACCTTCTTTTATTCAAAAAAATTTCAATTATAGATATAATGTCTAATGATAGCCTCGAATCACAGTCCGTGATAAAGGCCTTTCACTACCCAACAACGTGGACAATGGAAATTGAAGCAACGCTGCGCTAACTACTATAGGTGGCTCTTACAAATTTTCACAAAATAATAAATAAAATCAAAAAAATACTATACTTGATTTTAAGTGAGTCAGTGAGTTCTAATTGAGTTCAATACATATATTTTTTTTAACGGGCTTCAAACATAAAACTATAAATAATTCCGACATCATTGAGGAATATTTATGCATAAACTTTTTTAATATAATCTTAAATCAATTTACAGTGATTATACTATAGAAAAAAAATTAGTAAACGTTACATATTACCATAATAGGTTAAATGGTAGTCTTATGTCCTTGAAAATATTACTATTGTCAAATAACTTTATTATTTCTTCACATAACAAGATTTATCTTCTCTCCAATTTTAAATTATTTATGTGTTATTTCTTAGTTACTTCATTTTCTTTCATATTACCATTTTTAAGATCCTACAATACTAATATTTAACTTAAATATTATTAAAATTTGGAAACATAATATTAATGCTTATTCTTCTTTTAAACTCTATTTTATTATCTATTACGTGTTGTATTCATTTATCATGTATTATAGTTGATATCCGTGAGTTTTCTAATTATAATTATTACTACTTCATCTTTATTATATTTAGATTCTTTTATTATATTCTTTGTTACATACACATTCTTATAAATAGTCGCAGTCTTATTGTAATCACAATTTGATGTTTCTACTATTTAATCTCATAATATTCAATTTAGCTACAATTTTTTTTTATTCAATTTACATTTCTCAACGACGCTGATATTTGTTCTACACCACTAAATATTCAATGATGACGCTATCACGTGTAACGCACGTGGACTCACTAGTCCTATAATAAAAATGTTTGACTTCATCATTAAATTTTGTACTCGTATAAATACTTTGATACCATTTGACATTACATTATGTTTTGACATTGTCCGCGTACGGACCACAACAACCTCTATGCCTAAGACTGGTGGGAGCTTCTCTCTCATTGTCAATGCGCTTATTAAGTACTTGTTTAAAAGAGATTTTAATGGGTTTTTAGTTTTTTATTTTTTGACTTTTGGAAGTGAATGACCAAAATGACCTTATTTTCTAGTTAAATATTTAGGCTCATTTGGAAAGCAAAGGGTCATTTTAGTTATTTTTTTCAAAAGTAAAAAATCAAAAATCAAAAATTCATTAAAATCTCTTTCAAACAAGCACTAAGTCGTTAGGAAGAACTCTATATAAATATAAAAAATTTAAAAATAGAGAAAAAAAAAGTACTGCTATGAATAGAGGTGTCTATCTATACTCTATAGGCATCTTATATGGGTGATGTGACACAAATCTATTAGGTACGGATGTCCAACCTGTTTCGAAATTCGCAGAGCAATTTTTTTTTTTTTTTAAATCGAACGCAGAGCAAATATTGGATGCAGGTGTCCTTGACCAAGAGTATTACTATAATTAAATTTTAGGGTAGGTTAAAATTTAAAAAAACTCAATAATGTTACATAATCAAAGATTTTACAAAATATGAGATTACTTTTGAAGTTGTGTATGACTAATATTTATAAAGTAAAATTCATCTATTAAAGTGTGTTTGATTGGCAAGGATGGAAAAAAAAAACAAATTTCATGTAAGTTGGGAAAAAAAAAAACCACTAAAATAGTGAGAAAATATTTTTCAAAAAAATGGCCAAATCCATGCTTTAATTGATTGTACTTTAGAAAACATTTTCTTTGTCCACATTCTATCAAACGGCCAAAGTTAAAAATATTTTCTACTGAAGTGACATTATTTTCCATGAATGTGACATTTTATATGGGTGCAATCAAACACAGCTTTATTATATATAAATTTATTTTCAAACAATATCTCATTAAAATAGTGTGTCAATAAGAAATTAATCCTCTATTATAATTAATTGTCATTTCAACTAGTTTTGTTGCTTGAAATGCCAAGTCACAAATTTTCTCCCTATATTATGACCATGAATTCAAGAAATTTTGAGACTTTCCAAAACTTCGATATTTTGGGTCCAATAGTACCAAATTTGATAAAATTTAATACTAAAGTGTTTATTTGATTTAACTTAAAAAATAGTTAAAAACTGAAGATCAAAGTCAATAATTAATTTTAATTATATATTTCATAGAACCCACAACTTACATACTTTTTAACTACACGTTTCATCAATTTTTATCAAAATCTACTAAATTTATTTATCAAAAACTTTGTCAAATCGACCCTTAATGTAAAAATTTTCCCCGACTTTTGGAAAAAGACAGCTAATCTCCAAATAGAGAGTTCAGAGAAGGTTTTGTACATTAGAATTCCAAAGATAATTGTTGTAACTCAATGCAAAATGGGACCTTGAAGATGTACATGGAAAAAAGGAAATGCACCACCAAATCTTAGAAAACTGATCACCTCAACCATATTTCCAAGAATCCCATATAAATAAACATAACAAGAAAAAATATTAAACCAAATATTATTCTTAAAAAAAATTAGTGCTAGTAACAAATTTTTTTTCCCTCAATTTTGCGTTCAATTTATTAGGTAATTAAAATCTTATTGACTACAACAAATCATATTGTCTCATCAATCACCAAATTAAACATTTAGTGATAGAAAATTTGTTGGTGGATTTCAATGGAAATGACTCCAAAGCAATCAAATCGAATGATGGATGAAAATTAAGCCGAGGCAAGAGTTGAACTCTTTGTCCTTAAGTCAATATTACCTCGCAAATGTGCTTTCAGTCATTGGCAATTGACTCCTAAGATACAACGACTTCGCTTGAGTTTTATAGCACTTCAAAAACTCAAGTACAACGAACCAAAATTGGTTTTGTACTCCAAAAGATGATGAAGGATAAAATGTGGTCATTGATGAAAGCGTGTTTCTGTTTTGGAAGCGTTTTATGAATGGTTCAGCTGATCACCTTACCAATTAGAACGTGACACCTGGACTCCACTGGCTTCTGATATATATAGGCGTGAACAGTTGAGTTCACAGATGAGTTTTTACTTTTCTGATGAGTTCTCTCACTCTCCCGTATTAGCTCTTCGTCTTCTTCCCTTTCTTCTGAGTTAGGGTTCAAGGAAACCTTCTTCTCTTTTTCTATTTTTCACCTCTAAAGTCTTTGGGCTGAAATAGGCCTATTCTCTTGACGAGAAAAATACAGAATCTAATTAATAGATTCGGGTATTTTTCGCTGGGTTAGTGATGAACAGTACTTTGTGTTGGTGGGTTAAAAGAGTTGTTGTTTCGCTTGGTTTATGACAAATCTGATAAGATTTGTCATCTTTGTTGTATTCTGAACTGTTCCGATTCGGTTATAGTGAAATCTTTCGTGCGTGGGCTGCCTCAACTGAGCCTCCCAGATTAGGCCTTTTGGCTGAACTGGGTCACCATATCTTGTGTTAAATCGTTTATATCTGCATGTTTAGATCTATTGCAAGTATTCTTTTGTTACAAAATCGTTACAGTGGTATCAGAGCCTTGTTCTAGGGCTCACTTTAATAAACGATACAAGATCTAAGGTTCTTGGCTCTGTAAAGACCCTAAAGAACATAGATCTTGGGTAACTAAATCTGGTGTTTTCTGTGTTAAAAATACTAATCAAGTTTTTTCTGTTACTTGTAGGAGTTAAAGCAACTTCTTGGAGTTTATGGTAAAAACTGTCCATTTCCATTAAAGATCTTTTAGATCTTTTGCTTATTGAAAGTTATCTTGGTTATATCTGACTTATGTGTTGAATATATGCTATAGTTGAAATTCTTTCTATGTTCTTTGGACTTCTTACCTTGAAACTCTTTATCCGCATGCTGTGATTACTCTGTCTTTTTGAAAGGCTTTCATATCTAGATTGTTGGCTCTTTTTATATATAAATTTTGACTAGAAATTCTAGGGTTTCCAAGAATCCACCCTTTTACAGAATCTGTTATGGGTTCGAAGGTCGAACTTGAAAAGTTCGATGGAAAGGGGGATTTCTCCTTATGGAAACAAAAGATGAAGGCAATTCTGGTACAACAAAGGGTCTCTAAAGCTCTAGAGGACCCTGAAGGGTACCCAGAAACCCTCAAAGCAAAACCAGATACTATACTTGAAATGAATGAAATTGCTTATATTTCAATTTTTCTGCATTTAACTGATAATGTGTTGAGACAAGTCACTGAACAAAAAACAGCTGTGGAACTTTGGAAAAGATTAGATGATCTGTTTATGATTAAAACCTTGCCTAATAAGGTTTATCTTCTTGAAAAGCTCTTTAGTTTCAAAATGGATCCCTCAAAGGATCTGGATATAAATCTTGATGATTTCAATAAACTTGTGCAAAATTTGTCTATTGTTGATAAAAAGTTTGATGATGAAGATTTGTCTGTTATTTTGTTGAATTCTCTGTATGATCACTTTAAAGAAGTAAAAAATGTGATAAAATATGGTAGAGGTGATCTGTCCATTTCCATTATAGTTGATGCCTTAAGATCTAAAGAATTAGAAGTTAAACAAGATAACAGGCACTCAAATAAGGAAGAAAATTTGTTTGTAAGAGGTAGAACTGAAAAAAGAGATTTCAATAATCAGAATCAAAAGGGGAAAAGAAAAGGAAAATCTAGGTCCAAGTCAAAAAGTGGTAAAAAATGTTATCACTGTGGAAAACTTGGACATTTTAAAAGAGATTGCTATGATTTTAAAAGAAAAAATAGAGATACAGATAGTACACACTCTGAAAATCAAGCAAATGTTACTGATGATGTGCAAGTTTATGCTATTTCTGATTATCAATGTGATATTGATTGGATTCTTGATTCTGGTTGTTCATATCATATGTGTCCTGACAAAAATGCCTTTAGTTGTTATGAACAATGTGAAGGTGGGGATGTTTATATGGGAAACAACCAAACCTGTCCTATAGTTGGAATAGGAACCATACAGTTAGAGTTACATGATGGTACTATTAGAACTCTTAAGGATGTAAGACATGTTGTTGGTCTTAGAAGAAATTTAATTTCCTTAGGAGCTCTTGATGATCAGGGTTATGAGTGTAAAATTAAAGATGGGACCATGAAATTAATTCTTGGGTCTTTGGTAATCTTTAAAGGTGTCAAAAGGGGTACACTATACACTCTCCTTGGGAAAACAGCAATAAGAGACTCTGATCTCTTGTGTAATGCTGAAACTGATCATACAGATTTATGGCATAAAAGGTTAGGCCACATCAGTGAGAATGGGCTGTCTCTGTTAAGCAAACAAAGTTTGCTTGGGAAGGATAAAGTGTCAAAAATTGATTTTTGTGAAACTTGTATCCTAGGTAAACAAACGAGGTTAAGTTTTAAGATTGGTACTCACTCCTCCAAAGCTCCTCTTGAGTATATTCATTCTGACCTTTGGGGTCCTGAAAAGAATCCCACATATGGAGAAAATAAATATTTCCTCTCAATTGTAGATGATTATACTAGAAAAACCTGGATCTATTTCCTAAAGGCTAAGAGTGAGGCTTTTCAGAAGTTCAAAGAGTGGGTAAAACTGACAGAAAATCAAACTGATAGGAAAGTTAAAATTCTTAGGACTGACAATGGGTTAGAATTTTGTAATCAAGAGTTTGATAATTTCTGTAAAGACAAAGGGATCTTAAGACATAAATCTGTAAGGTTCACTCCTCAGCAAAATGGAGTTGCTGAAAGAATGAACAGGACCATAATGAACAAAGTCAGATGTTTACTAATCAGTTCTGGAGTCCCTAAAGGTTTTTGGGGTGAGGCAGTGGCTACTGCTGTGTTTTTAATAAATAGATGTCCTTCCAGTGCAATACAGTCTAAAACTCCTGAAGAACTGTGGAAAGGAAAACCCCTTGATCTATCTTACCTAAAAATTTTTGGTTGTACAGCATATGCTCACCAAAAAGAAGGAAAGCTAGATCCTAGAGCAAAAAAGTGTGTCTTCCTAGGTTACCCTGATGGGGTAAAAGGCTTTAGATTGTGGGTAAAAGGGGAGAAAGGGGTTAAGATAATAATCAGTAGGGATGTTATCTTTAATGAATTAGAAATGCCATGTATTGAATCTGAAATTAAGGAGGGAACTACTACTGTTATAAAGGATGGTAATCAGATTAAGGTGAAGCCCTTAGAAGAAATTGAGTCTGATGTCTACATTCTTGATCCTGATCAAGGAGATCAAGGAGATAATACACCTGAAGACTTACCTGACATAAATGATGTAGGTGAAGTAATTTCAGATTCTGAATCTGATGGCATAGAACAAGAAGAAACAACCTTAGATGATTACCAATTAACAAGAGATAGGAATAGGAGGGTTATAAAACCAAATCCTAGGTATACAGCTGCGGGATTAATGAATTTTCTTTTGCTTACTGGAAAAGAAACTGAAAATTCTGAGCCTATTACGTATGAAGAAGCAATAAGTAGTAAAGATTCTACTTCTTGGTTAAAAGCTATGAAAGAGGAAATGTCCTCTCTTCATAAAAATAACACTTGGACTCTTGTTAATAGAGAAAAAACTCAGAAGGTTGTTAGTTGTAAATGGGTGTTTAAAATAAAAGAAGAGTCTAATTCCAGTGAACCAATCAGGTTCAAAGCTAGATTAGTTGCAAAAGGCTTCACTCAAAGAGAGGGAGTGGTTTATAACGAAGTTTTTTCACCTGTGGTGAAGTATAAAACTATGAGACTTATGCTTGCCTTAGTTGCTCAATTTAATTGGGAACTAGAGCAAATGGATGTAAGAACTGCATTCTTACATGGTGATTTAGATGAAATAATTCATATGTCTCAACCCCCTGGTTTTGAAGTTAAAGGTAAAAAGGAATTGGTCTGTCTTTTGAAAAAGTCCCTCTATGAACTTAAACAAGCTCTCAGGCAGTGGTATATCAGGTTTGATACTTTTGTTCTAAAAATTGGCTTCAAAAGAAGTAATTATGATAGTTGTCTTTATAATAAGGTTACAACTAAAGGTTCTGAAGTTTTCTTGATTCTTTATGTGGATGATATGCTTCTAATTGGTCCTAAATTGTTTGAAATCAATAGCATTAAAGAAACTTTGAAATCTGAATTTGATATGAAGGACTTAGGTCCTGCAAAAAGAATGTTAGGCATGATTATCACCAGAAAAAGATCTGAATCCAAACTAATTCTTTCTCAGTCTCATTACTTAGAAAAATTAGTTAGCAAATTTGGTATGAAAGATTCTAAATCTGTAAATGTGCCTCTTGCTTCTCATTTTATGTTGTCTAGCAATCAGTCTCCTAAGACTGAAGAAGAAAGAATTGAAATGAATAAAATACCTTATGCTAATGCAATTGGATCCATTATGTATTCTATGGTTAGTACAAGGCCTGATCTTTCTTATGCTATAAGTTTCCTCAGCAGGTTCATGGCAGATCCTGGTAAGTCACATTGGGCAGCTCTCAAATGGTTGCTTCGATATATAAAAGGTTCCAGTAATACAGGTCTGACTTATGAACATAGAAGTAAAGTTTTAAATTTGATTGGTTTTGTAGATTCTGATTTTGCAGCTAATAAGGATAATCGAAAATCAATAACTGCTTATTACTTTACCTTAGGAGGAAACTGTATAAGCTGGAAATCTCAGCTTCAGTCTATTGTTGCATTATCTAGTACTGAAGCTAAATACATTGCATTATCTGAAGCTGTTAAGGAAGACATTTGGTTACAAAATTTGCTGTTTGAATTGAACTTGTTAAATGAAAAAGTTTGCATCTTTTCTGATAGTCAAAGTGCCTTATATCTGTGTAGAAATCCCATATATCATGAAAGAACCAAACATATAGATGTTAAGTTCCATTTTATTAGAGAAAAACTTATAAATAAAGAAATAAGTTTGGAAAAGATATCTACTGATCACAATCCAGCAGATATGGGAACTAAAACATTAAGTGTAAGTAAATTTGCAAGTTGTTTAAATTTTTTACATATTGATAATGGTTGAACTTTTTGCAGGTACTAGGCTATGATGGTATTGAGGAGTGGTCTTGCATGAAAGAAGATTTACATAACCGAGTTAAGGAGCTTTCAGTCTATGAACCAAGGTGAAGATTGAAGGATAAAATGTGGTCATTGATGAAAGCGCGTTTCTGTTTTGGAAGCGTTTTATGAATGGTTCAGCTGATCACCTTACCAATTAGAACGTGACACTTGGACTCCACTGGCTTCTGATATATATAGGCGTGAACAGTTGAGTTCACAGATGAGTTTTTACTTTTCTGATGAGTTCTCTCACTCTCCCGTATTAGCTCTTCGTCTTCTTCCCTTTCTTCTGAGTTAGGGTTCAAGGAAACCTTTTTCTCTTTTTCTATTTTTCACCTCTAAAGTCTTTGGGCTGAAATAGGCCTATTCTCTTGACGAGAAAAATACAGAATCTAATTAATAGATTCGGGTATTTTTCGCTGGGTTAGTGATGAACAGTACTTTGTGTTGGTGGGTTAAAAGAGTTGTTGTTTCGCTTGGTTTATGACAAATCTGATAAGATTTGTCATCTTTGTTGTATTCTGAACTGTTCTGATTCGGTTATAGTGAAATCTTTCGTGCGTGGGCTGCCTCAACTGAGCCTCCCAGATTAGGCCTTTTGGCTGAACTGGGTCACCATATCTTGTGTTAAATCGTTTATATCTGCATGTTTAGATCTATTGCAAGTATTCTTTTGTTACAAAATCGTTACAGATAAACTGAAATGTAAACCAGAAATTCAAGCAACAAATGCAAGAACTTTTGATTTAAGAAGTAAGGAATTATGAATGGATATTATGCAAATGTTTTCTGTATCAATTCTCTGTTAATGGACGTCCAGAAGGTCCTATTTAACGTTGAAGAACAGTTGAACACGAAATGGTGTGGAGCCAAATCATGCAACACTTCAAAAAAAGATGTCTGTTCGCACGTAAACCTATACGATCGCATGGTGCAATTTTGAAAACAGAACTTTATCCAGATTAACTATGCGATCGCAAGGCTTTATGGAAGGACCAAAATACATTCTGCTTAAAATTTAAGCAAGTTGCGATCGCAGTGTAAATTAACTATGCGATCGCATGGTCAAACTTTGACCCGATTTTGTCATTTTTCGTAATTTCTCATTCATTCGATATTGGTTTCGAGATACCAAATATATCTTTTAAACATGCAGATAAATCTGAATTTTCTTTCCGGGGGCGTTGTCCCCGAGCCCCTACGAGGGGCACTTCCCCCTTGACCCCCGTGACTTGACCGGGCAGGTCGAACCCCGCGACCTGACCGGGCAGGTCGATCCTTGTTTCTCCGAAGCGTCTTAGTGGCAAACTAATTTGCCTAAATGGATTGAGTCGGGTCTTGCATATTTGGTCAAGTTGACACGAAATCACTTTCGTTGTTTTTAACACTTAGTTAATTCCTCGATATATTTAAATCAATTTCCAACAAAATTTAATTGAACAAGATTAATATTAAAAATAAACGAAAAGTCATTCTAACTTAACTAAAGGTACTACTTACTAGACGAAACTCGGTCCATAAAATATATTGAATGCAATTTTTATGAAGGGATTCACACAAATTTTGTTTGGACTGATTTTGTTAGTGAAATGAACTATTTTTAAAACTCACTCGAGCCTTGATTTGAAAATGGGAAAAGAATAAATGGGTCAAAGGTTAAATCGGAGTCAACTTTGGTTCAAACCGAAGGTTAAAAATAATTATAAAATAAACACTATACATATTTAGTTTTCGAAATTCATCAGAAATAGTGAGGTGAAAATAGTAGAAATATGAAATTTGGGATAGAAAATATTGTTGCCTATCTGGAAAGAAATGCCAGAAAGTGAAATTCATCCCATGACCAATCGTTATTTAATTTTAATTAAATAAATATTTATTTTTCTACTATATAAAAATAAAAATAAATTTTATAATCGTACGATTGATAATAATAATAATAATAATACAAAATGACATTATCATAATCAATTTTAGTATATGGGCACATCAATAAATCGATTTTGTCTACTAAATACTAAAATACTAATTTTGAAACATACAAATATTCTAAAACAAAAATTTATTAATTCTTTCCACGTTTATGTTTTTCTCTAGCACATCAAAAATCGATTGTTTTAAAATTACATAAACATCAAACAAAGACAAAGCCTTACAGGGAGAGAGAGTTGGGCTAAATTACATAAATATCAAACAAAGCCTTACACACACACACACACACACACACACACACACACACACACACACACACAGAGAGAGAGAGAGAGAGAGAGAGAGAGAGAGAGAGAGAGAGAGAGAGAGAGAGAGAGAGATGGGCTAGATGTCAACTTTATGGGTGCGTTAAATTTGTTTGGACTAATTTTCTAAAGTATTTTTAAAAAAGTTATAATTGTCACCAAATAAAAATGGTATTTATATCAATTGTTTTTCACAGCACCCAGACTCATTGATTATCATTTCAAGTAAAATGCAAGGATGGCAAAAATACTCTTCTTCCGTCTCGCTTTACCCTGCCCTCTTAGTAATTAGGACGGGGAGTCATGGTACCTATCTCAATTTTTTCGAACTCGCTCTGAATATTATTTTATTTTATTTTTATGTTTTAAAAATTAAATTGTATTTAAAAAATAAATATTAATATTAAAAAATAATTAATTAATTAAACTGAGTGATAAATATAGATTTTTCAATCCTCGCTCCGACCCGATCCCCAGCCCATCTACAAAAATCTCATACGAGACGGGAATGGTAATAACGGCCCCGACCCGACCCGACCCACCCCCCCCACCCATCCACCCAGTAAAATGTATCTTTTTTGTACCACAATGAATCTATAGTTGGTCACATATATAAAAGGGAATCTCAATAGATTAAAACTTGTAAAATGCGCATTTAAGATTTAAAAAGATACAACACACATTCAATTTTTAAAAAAATTAACAAGTACTAATTTATTAATTAATTTCGATTACTTAATTAATTTACATATTTTCAATAACATTTCTTTCTAGAGGTTATATCACGAGAACATCTTTAGTGCTTCTTTAATGAAAAAAAATTAGATTATAAGCAATTGGTTCAACAAAATGTGTATATAAAAATTGTGTTTTGATCAATTTAAAAATATTAATAACCACTCCAAAACATGCTTTTTAATCATTTACCATAATGTATGGTGAATCTACCGCTCTTTGATGGACAAAATTTTCAACTCTAGACAAGCGAGCAAAACTCTAAGTCAACTTATGGGGATTTTAGTACAAGAAAAAGGAATTTAATTTAGTAGGTACGGTAAAAATAAAATGAATCGTAATAAATATATTCGTAACACCTCATTTACTATCATATATAACTTATTCATTTAAAAAATATTTGATTTACTATTTTCTCGAAAACTTTTACATCGACACTTAGATAACAATAGATATTGTTATACAAGTCAATTACCTAATTTAGAACAAGCCGCTATCGTGTGCGGGTTTGCTACGACACTTTTACATTGCAAAATTCGCATTGTCATGTTAGGTGACCGTTTTGAAATGAATTACCTAACTCGTGACAAACTAGTATTTTGCATGTGTATATGCCTCTTTTACCACACAAGCTGGTGAATTGTGATAAGCTTTACAAATTTCTAGCATCATCAATATTATCTAGGAATTGTTCTTAATGCTCAGTTTGGCACGTAAAGAAAGTTCTGTTGGCGGATTTCTGTGAAAAGTGACTCCAAAGCAATCAATCAAATCGAAATGTAAAGGATGAATAAACCGAGACAAGAGTTGAACTCTTTGTCCTTAAGTCTATTTTGCCCCACAAAGATGCCTACGGTATATGGTAAATGACTCCCAAGATACAACGGCTTCCTACTTGTGGTTGAAGCACTACAAACCACAAGCACAACGAACCGAAAATCGGTTTTGTACTCCAAAAGATGAAATGAATATGAAAACCAGAAATTCAAGCAACAAATACAAGAATTTTTGATTCAAGAAGTAAGGAAGTATGAAGGATGTTATGCAAACGTTTTCTGTATCAATTGTCTGTAAAATGGACGTTCAGAGTCCCTTTTTAACATTGAAGATCAGTTGGAAACGAAAAGGTATTGAACCAAATCGTGCAACACTTCAAAAGGACATGTCTGTTCACGCAAACCTATGCGATCGCATGGTTTAACCAAGCTGCGATCGCAAGATACAAAAAATAGAACAGATCTTCATCCAGAATAACCATGCGATCGCAAGGCTTTGCCTCCTGCGATCGCATGGAAGGACCAAAATACACTCTGCTAAAAAATTAAACAACTTGCGATCGCAGTGTAAATCAACTATGCGATTGCATGGGTCAAACTTTGACCCGATTTTGTCCTTTTTCGTAATTTCTCATTCATTCGATATTGGTTTCGAGATGCCAAATATACCCTTTAAACATGCCCCCGAGGCGTCGAAGTGGCAAACAAATTTACCTAAACGGATTGGGTGGGGTCTTGTATATTTGGCTAAGTTGACACGAAGTCACTTAGTTAATTTCTCGACATTTTAAACTAATTTCCAACAAGTTCAGTGGTCTGATTAGGTAAAACTTTCAAAAAAATGGCAATTCTAACAAACTTGCTGGTCCGACCATATATTAGACCATGTTTGGAAGGTTTTTTATTTTTTTAAACTATTTTTTTCTAAACTCATTTTTAACCACGTATTTTATGTGATCCACAATTTTTATCAACTTTTCAACTACACATTCCACCAACTTTTTTAAAAATTTCCTAAAAAGCTAATTTTAAACTCTACTAAATAAATACTTACTAACGGTACAATCAAATTTATGTTTACTTAAGAAATCATAAAAAAATAAAAATAAAAAAAAAAATATATAGAGAATTTATAAAACTAAGTAAATGAAAAAGGTATTTTTGAAAATAACAACTTTTAGAATATGTTTGAAGACATATTTGTGTCTACACATAGTTGTGTGTAGTGTAGACTGATGTGACATTCTTACATCAACTCACATCATCAGTAGATAAATAATTTTCTAAGTTAAGAGATCATTACTTATCAATTAAAATCAATTTTTTTCAAAACTTGATAATTTGAAGTAACATTATAATATTCTGTAGGTGGCCTACAATTGTTGAAGTTGACTAAACAAATTCAGTTTTGTCCTTATGTGGAATTAATTTCACATCAAACTAATGTCTAATAATGGACAAAAGGGCATATATACCATATTCTTTTGATTTACTTGGCACAATCAATCAATTTAATTCAGCATTGGGCCCACTTCAAGCATCCAAAATATCAATTATCTCAAAATATTGATTTCAGACAGATCGTGAATAACGTTAGCAAAATGACGACTTTTAAATGTAAAAAGTTATATATACCTTTTTGAAAAAATGACAAGATTGAATTGATATATGATAGTTCAAACTATTGTTCGAGAGTAGTTCAATCCACTATTTTCTTTTGTTTTTTCCATTTCAACATTTTCTTCTTCAACCAAATATTAATCCATAAATTCAATCTCTTTTAACAATTTTTGAGAAATTATATTTAACATATTTTCATATTTGCAAATAACTCAAACTAATCTAGTAAAAAATCTATTGATTTTTTTTATCTCTTTTATAACTTAAATTAGGGATTTTGGCGCAAATGGTCTTTAATATTTGTCTTTAGTGTGAAATTCGTCTCTAACGTTTATTTTTAGCGTACAAGTCTCTAACTTATGTGTTTTGGTGCAAAATTGGTCTTTATAGAATATAAAAAATTAAATATGCTCTTAGTTTTAATTAGAAAATTTTTTATGTGGTTTCTAATCATTACAAAATGTGCAAATTGGTCGAATACTTTTATTTTTTTTATAAAATATTAAAGAAAACTAATGATTTTTTTTTTAATTAACACTTTAATAATAAACATATCAAATAAAATTATTATTTTTATTATTAAGTAATAATTATATTATTTAAAATCTAAACTTTTATTTTATTTATGTATTAAAAAAAAATAACTCTGTCACAAATTTGATGTTCAAATACTTCTATTTAATTGAGTTATATATTTATTAACTACAAATATTAGAGATCCAACTATATTCGTAAGAATGTTCAAATATTCAAGATGTGATATTTACTTATTAAAATTAATAACGATCGTAGGGAGTTTCATTTCCACTTACCCAAAATAGATTATTACGTCTGTTTTCACCTTTTCTAATTTTTTTTTTCTTTCAATTTTTTCAATTTTCTCCAATCCAATTCAATTTCTTTTTACCATTCTTTTCCAAATCTTTCATTATCAACCTTGTTTGTCTTATTAATCTCTATTTATTTTTTCACAATTGAATTCTACCGATAAGCGGAATATAGTTATTGATCCAATTTTTTTATCAAAAATTTAAGCAAAATAAAAAGTCCTAAGGGTGTGTTTGATTAGGCAAAATTTTCCATGGAAAATGAAGATTTTTCGCCTATTTTCCAACTTGTATGTTTGATTGCTCAAAATTTTCTATGGAAAAAGCATTTTCCCACCTATTTTTCTTGTTTTGTTTGATTGGAATCTTTTTTTTTTCCATGGGAATTTATTTCTCATTTTTCTACTTTTGGCCACATTTTCCTTGTTTTCAAGGAAAATATTTTCTTTGTGGAATAGGAGAATTTATTTTCCATGGAAAATTTGTTAACCTTTTCCAACCCATTTTTTATCCATGGAAAATTTGTTAATCTTTTCTAACTCATAATTTTTTGGTAATTTATTTCTATGGAAAATATTTTCTTTCCACCTAAATTTTTCACTTACAATCAAACACAGTCTAAATGTTGACAGCTACACGGTTTCCCGTGCACGTCAGGTGCACGTGTATATGATAATATACACACACAAAATAGACGATTCTAAATAGCGATGGCAATGTGTCCGCCTTTGCGGCGGGCTCGCCCGTAAAGAGATGGCTTGGCCCGTCCAAAAATGGAACTTGGACAAGCCCGTGGCCCGTGGACCACAGCGGCGGACGTGTTTTTTTTATTTTTATTTATTTAATTTGAGTTTAAAAGATCAAAAAATTAATCCATGATCTAAGGGCATCTCCAACCCTACTCCATTTTGGAGTGAAAACTCCAAAATTTCACTCCAAAATGGAGTGTGAACTCCCTCCAATCCAGCGCCATATCTGTGCGCCATTTTAGTGTTTTGAACAGTGCTGCGCCATATATGGCGCAGCACTGTTCATTTGAAGTTGGAAATGGCGCACATCTGTCCAACTTTTTTTTTTTTTGGCTTTTGATGTTAAATGTTTTGTTTTTTTTTTGTTTTTTTGATGTTAAATGTTTTTTTTTTTTTTAATTTTTCTGTCCAATTTTTTTTTTCTGTTAAATACATTATATAATTAAATAATTTTTGAAATAAATTATTGTTTAAAATTAAAAATATAAATGGATGAGAATATATACATTCATTTGGTGTAAAATTTGAAGTAATGGGTTGGAGATCATATATGGATTTGGTGTGAAAATTGCACTATTTTAGAGTAAAAGTTGCACCAATTTGAAGATATGGGTTGGAGATGGCCTAAAGATGAATCTGCGGGTCGGCTTCCGCCCGAGCGCATAACGGGCCGGGCCCACGGGCCGGGGCGCAGCCTTTTGCCATCCCTAATTTTAAAACATTACCGTCGCAATCAGCAAGGCAAAACAGTGCAGCTAAGAACGAGAAAAATGGTAGAACGAAAAGGAGAGGATATAGGGTTAATACATCTGTGGTCCACACCCAGATCTCTCAGCACCAGCCTTTTGTACTCTTTTGCGCAGGTACCCGTACAATTTTTTTATAGTATCCTATCATTTTTTTATAGTATCCTATCATTTTCCTTACCCGGTTTGTTTATGAATTTTTTGAACAAGTTGCATTGAAGTGGTTTCAAGCCTTCAACAGTGAAAAAATTAACTTTGGTTGCAATTTGTGGTGGGCCATTGAGTTTCTTGCTGTTTTTAAATTCAGAATACTAATGGGGTGCATTTTATTAAAAAATTACCCATAAGTTTGATTTTTGGCAGCTTTTACAAGGAATCACGAGATAAAGTTGCGTAGATTCATTTTTTAATCTGAAACAAGCAGCCATAATGTTACGCAGTTAAAGATTTTAAATTATTCTTCAAAAATTCAATTAGAATCTCTCATAACCTCATCCAGTTAAAATTCAGCACTTGAACATCCTATTATTTTTATCATATCGTGGAATATTCGGTAAATTAGTCACGAATTTCTACTTTTCTTGAGGAAAAGAAATCTCATAAATCTGATAAACCCATAACAGGCATGCACTACGATTCTTCAGTGAGGGGATTTTAAATTACGCCATTATTCTAGCATTGAACAAAGAATCAAGTATTGCCTTGAAATTCTATAATGTTCCAATTTAAAAATAGTATTTGAGGTTGACATATTAATTGCTTGAATTTCAGAGAGTATGCACACATATAAATTGGCTGGCAATGAAATGTTGGTTGATTGCTGCTAGCATTTTGCTTAACATGGCAGTATTGTGCATGCTTCAAGCTTTCCAGGAGCTAACATTAGAAGAATATTTCATCTGAAAATCTTGTAAAAAGAAAGAGGTGCCAAAATAGCTCCGCGGTCAGGGAAAGACTCGTTATTTTGTAGGTTGGTATGACACGGTTTCAGTTTCCTTGTAGCTTGGGCTCTGGGTGGATATTTAAAATGAATGGCATATAAGGGAAACTTGGGGGTGGGGGTGGGGGTTGGTTGGGTTGGGGACTCATGGACTATGGTTGAAGCTCACCTTAGAAGCTTCATATGGTTGTTACTCGTTAACTGGTATAAAATTAAATGAGTTATCTACTATGTTTGAAAGAAATGAATATTGCCGTTTGCTAACATGTTTGGTTCTGCCATTCCACTAAGGAATATAATGTCTTCCACTTGTTATCCTTTTCAAGCTGGGGTACTAGGCCATGTAAGGCTTAACAAGTCTTCATACCACCTAAATTAGTGATAGCATACCACCAACTCACCCTTTAATAGTTTTAATGGGATTGAAAGATAATTGAACGAAATCAAAAGATGGGGGCATGATGTGAAAGTACAAATGTTACATAATTAGACTTATTGATGATGCAACAGATTTTCTCATCTTTTCTTTCCACAGAGAGACGATATGGAAGTTCTTGATGAACCCCTTTATCCAAATTTCCTACGTGTAACTGGAATAGAAAGGCCATACCGAGAAGAGCTCTTATCGAAGATGGTAAGTGGAATGAAATATTACCGTCGTTCAGCTCATATTCTATGCCTTGATTATTTCAGAGCTTAACAGTATTTTCTTCATTCCTGGAAAAATACTGTTTTGTGATTTTGTTTGTAGCCGTCACTCGTGTTATATATGCAAATCCAGGAAAATATTGGGAAAAATAATTCTAGCTTAGTTTAATCTATTGGTACACAGATACTTCAACATTTTCAGCTATTGACTTTTAGCTTTTGCTAAAGTAATTACTTGAGGATTGAACAACGTATCATCTGTACTTCCAATTTTGTTCCGGTGATTTTAGATAGAGAAATGCATTGATTTGTACAAGTGAAACAATACTTACTTGGAAATTTAATTCCTTTTATGTGGAGATAAAGATATAGCTATATATTGGAAAATGGATGTACTGGAATTGGTGCTTGTTTTTTTATTGAGCACCAGTTTTGAAACTACACTTGCTAATTATTTAAAATCCTTTTTCGTGGAGAGAAAGATATAGCTATATATGGAAGTGCCACAATTCATGCCGGTTTCTTGTTTCTTATTCAGCGCCCTTTTGACCTTTTACATTTAAGCAAGAGGGAAGAGCATAAGAGATATCTTCAGGAGGATTTTAGTGTAACTGCATTTGACTTCTATACATAAGTTCTCGTGCCAATTCTTCTTTGCAAAAGATTATTACATGTATATGCACAATCTTTTTTTTGCTCATATGCAAGTTGCTTGCTGGGATTAACAGGAATCAGATGGGAATAAGGTCGTGAAGGAGATCATTTTTTTCCCTGGACAAAAGAAGTATCGATTCTGTAAGGTAAACCGTCATTACCCAAGAATTCTAAATCACAAGGCACATTCTCAATTCTCTGTTAATTTTAAATCCTTATTTTGGTATTTGTGGAATTATTGTCTCAAGTTGAGATCTCTAGAGTTGTTAGCGTGGGAGTCAACCCAGATAATGTGAACTTCCTTCCAACCAGTTTCTGCGATGAGATACCAATTATCATGTCAGTAGGAAACAAGCTATTGGTGTGAATTTATCCTAGTTTTGTACTTGCTTTGCAAGGCATATTGTATAATTTTCAAGGAACCTGAAATGTTGTAGACGTATGCTTGGCAATGTTTATCTTCGTCCATTATTAGTTCCATGATGCATTTACTTGGCATGATATGGATGTGACATAAACATATCCTACTCCATTGTATTATTTTTTTCTTTTTAAATGGGTCAAGTCCGAAATCACCTGTTAAAGTACCTACACCATTATACTATTACAATGGGTAGCTACAGTGTGATTTACACGGCAAAGCACTTCTTTAACCTAGTCTTTCTGGTAGCACTACTTACTGAGAAAACCATTTCAAGCTTTCACGAGATCTTTTCATAAGTGGATATCAAAATATTGAAGGAAGCCAGGCAGTCTTGATTTGTTGTTGTTCCCAATAAATAATTGATCCCTATAAGAATAGTAGCTTTTCCTCTTCAGCAATTCAGTTGTTGTGTAAATGAAAATTCTAATTATTCCACATCAATTAATCTTTTAATTTCCCTATACCTATGCAAACTAAGATAATATGGAATAACAAAAGAAGCTCAGCCACAAGGATTTTCTCCAGAACAGGAGTTGTGTATTTAGCTCAGATGCTTCAATGACAATAAATAGAAACTAGGTAACAGATAAGTTTTTATGTGTTAAATAACAAATTGATTAACTAATAGAAAGAAAGATCCATATGTGAAGAAGCAGCAAAAGGTTGTTACTGCTCACAAGTTTGGGGCAATATTGACTTCTGTACAATTTTTTACTTTTAATTCCTTCCTTACTGTTAAACTTTTTCGGTTTTCATTGATAAAAAACTGTATTTTAATAAAATTAATGATACAAATTATCTATTTCTAGTTGGATTGTTGTCTTTTGTGATCAAATTTCTACAAACTCTGGAGGGTCAAGTTTTAACCATAAAGTCATGGATCAACCATTGGATCTTAATGAGGTTTGGCATTTAATTAGTTTCAATTCGTAAGAATATTCTCACTGGTGTATGATACGGTTTCAATTCCAATTAGTTATTAATAATATGAACTTTTTTCCATTCAAGAAGAGCCCAGAAACTTGCCTGCTTCTTAGTAACGTATAGCAATTGTTCTTTCAGAGAGAGTTAGTTGTTTATATTTACCATTCAGTTATAAATCATATGATAACAGGCTTATGTTTTGCTTCCCCCTTCTCTATCTACAGAATATGGCTAGTCAACGGACGCTTGATCTAACTGATGAGTTAATGAAGAAAGGAAAGCACTGTATATTGATAAGAAATCCCCTTGATGTTTTGGTAAGTTCTCAAGTTATATGCATTCAAATATGTACATACATTATTTTAAATTTTCACACAATCTAGCGTTATATAATGATTTTAACATTTACCACATAGTTTATGCTACTTTTGTAATTCACAGGCGCACTTTAGTGTTTAGCAAGTAAATAAACTTACTGAAAGAAATAGTTCATTGAGGTTGAGAAAATATACGGGGAATTGATGGAACAAGTAGTTCCTTTTTTTCTTTTTCTTGCAATCACTTTCCATCTTTATTACTTATGATTTCACTGATTGTACAATTGATCTGCTGTCATGTCAGCCATCCTTTGACGAGGTTTCGCCCCCATCATTCATGGAGCTGGGGTATGCTAGCTTAGTCTCCATCTACAGCGAACTGTGTGAACTAGGAAAATCTCCTCCCATCATTGACGGAGCCTTACTTCACGAAGATCCTGAGGTTTCACACAATTCGGAAAATTGAATATTCTACTTGTAGTTCTTTCCTTTTCTTTGTTTCTTGATGTACGAAGTTATACATGGTCATTGTTCTTGTCTTAGACCTGACTAGAATTATTTCGACATTTCGATATTCTTTTGCTTCTTTTTGGAGTGAATATCAGTCTTTTCATTCTTAAGTTGCTTTCTCCAGAGTTACATACTGTTTGCTTCTTGTCTGTTGAATTGTTAATCATCGGTCAATGATCGTACAATTGATCTGCAATACCTAACAGCTACTCCTGGAAAAGGATTGTTATTTTCTCAAAACGGTCATACGAATGTTGAAGCATATGCAAATGCAGATTGAGGTGGTTCTATAACAGATATGAGGTCCACTTCTGGGTATTGTACTTTTATTGGAGGCAATTTAGTTACGTGGAGAAGTAAGAAGCAATTTGTGGTAGCTAGATCCAGTGCTCAAGTAGAATACAAGGCCATGGCACTCAGGATATTTGAGTTAGTATGGAATAAAATATTTGCTAAATGAGCTACAAATAGAGCTTAGAAGTCCTATAAAGATTTATTGTGATATCAAAGCAGCCCAAAACATTGCACACAATCCCGTGCAACATGACAGAAAGAAACACATCGAGATAGACATTTCATCATAGAAAAGATTAGCAATGGAATAATATCCTCTCCGTTCATCTCTTATATACTACATTTAACAGATGTCTTCACCAAGGGAGTACCAAATCCAGGTTCACTTCAATGATTAGCAAGCTGGGAATGAAAGAAATTTTCGAACTAGCTTGAGGAAGAGTGTTGGCAATCTACAAAGAATTTTCCCCTTGATACTAGAGATTTGTTGGCTTGAGTCTTGCCCTTGATTCTAGGGTTTAATTAGTTGTCTACGACTATTCTAGGAGGTGTTCGATTTAGTCATACTTGTAAATAGGTTGTCAAATATTCTAAGCCTTAGATTTAGGGATCTATGTTTGTTTCCTTTCTTACGTTATTTCTTGTGCATAAATATGTAAATTCTGCTGTGAATTAAATATACAATTGGATTCAGTACCAATATTTTCATCTTTAGACATTTCACTGACTTGAGTTCGTTGTATCTTGTATTATGTCAAGCACTAGGTTTCTTGGTAGTTCTATTTTTATGTTAAACTGAATGATTATGATACCTCTTCTACATGTGCAGGGTACTTTGCGTGGTCTATGTGAAGATCTTGGTATTCCATTTCAAGCTGCAATGCTCAAGTACGGAAAATTTAGCAGAATGTATTCTAATTATTCAGCCCACCAATAACTCTTCCTTTCTGAGCTGTGCAAGAGAACTTATAAATTTTGGATACTTCTGCCTGTTGTTTATTTTATAGAAGAGTATGGTTCTGAAGAGTCAAAAGGTCATGTTTTTTGAAATAAATAAAGTGTAGAGTTGGGGACAAAGACATGTAAATATAACTGTATAAAAGAAAGACAAGCAAATATGTTTAACCAATGAAAGTGAGGGAGCCAAACAGATCTTCCAAATTGTCATGGAAAAAGCGACAAGAGAGAAATGGGATTCTGCAAAAAGATCATTCAGAAATCTGCTGTACAAGCCGGCAGATTTTCCAACTCTCTCTCTCAAACTGATGATAGATATTTCTCATTCCCCTTAGGATAGTTTGGGTGACCAAGTAGAGACGCCTTTCTTATATTATTACCCAAATTACCTTTTTTAAAATATAAGTGTTAAGGAATAACAAATACAAAATCGTTTATGGTGAAAGATAAAGAAACAAAACACACTAAGTTAAAGAAAAATTAATGGACACAAAGATATGATTTTTCATATCTACCAAGACTAAAAAAATTTACCCTAATCCCACACTAGTATAACACAATCTCAACCAACGCACAAAGGAAAATCTCACAAAGAAATTTTATTAGGAAGAGAGTTCGCCATTATTAATGAAACAATGGCAGGAAAGAAACCATTCAAAAAGGGGACCAACAAAGAAGCTGCAGAAAGAGACCACAAACGAGCAGCCACTGTTTCACGTGGGGTGGGTGGGTAGTGTTTTAGGTTTGGACTCCTTTTCTTCCTTCCACTTACCTTTAGTATATAGGATAAATATATATAACCAAAGAATAGAGTTTTATTTAAGTAAAACTCTTATTAGATAACCACATCCATTAAACATATGGATAAACATGGTTTAAAAATTTGATCACTTGAGCAACTCCAATTAGTTAAGTGACCGTTATTCAAACCAACCTAAAAATCACGATTTTTCAATTTGAACGGGTTAATGATTCGATACACTAGTGTGGGATTAACTTGGGTCGTATATTTCATTTAAGACACAAGCCTAAATAAGTACGATTAATTTTTCATCACTGCCTTGGGGATTGTTTGACACAAAATACCCAACAATTCTCCACCTTTGGTGCCAAAGAATCCATTCTTACGCCCCTCCTGTTACCTAAAACAAGAAAAAATAAAAATTAGTGAGTTAATCAAAAAGGGAATTCGAAAATTGAAAATTCACTAACCTTTATCAATATTCAAGAGACTTGAACAACTCTTGAATTTTACCAAAGGCAACACTTTTGTTCCCATACCAGAGAGATTAAATAGAGAGAGTACTTTTTCAAGGTTAACAATTCATTGTGATACAATATCTTAAATAAAATACATTCGAATATCTATATGTTTAGTGTATTCATAAAAAATAGAATTTTTACATAGATGTATAGCAGATTGACTGTCAGAGAATACATTTACATTACTATCCAAAACACAGTTCATTTAGAAGACCCTTAAGCCACAAAGACTCTTTAATGGCTTCTATTGTAGCAATATACTCAGATTCTGTAGTGGACAAAGCAACTATATGCTGCAATTGAGATTTTCAACTCACACAAGAATCACATAAAATAAACACATACGAAGTAGTAGACTTTCTATTGTCTCTGCCGCCAGCATCAACAAAATCTTTTAACTTAACACCCTTATATTTATTTTTAAATACTAAGCCCGTATCACTAGATCCTGTCAAATATCTTAGTACCCACTTAAGTACTTCCCAATAATCTAGACTTAGATTTGATATGAACCTACTAAATGTGCTCACAACATAGGCAAGGTCAGGCCTAGTGCACACTATCAAATACATAATAGATCCTATAGCATTAGAGTAAGGAATTCTATTCATGTATTCCACATTTTCATCACTTACTGAAGATCGATCTTTAGACAAAATAAAATGATATACTAAAGATAAAGTAACAGGTTTACTCTCATTCATGCCAAATTTTTTCAACACTTTCAACAAATAAGATGTTTAATGCAACCGCAACTACGAATTTGATCTATCCCTTTCAATTTTCATACCTAGGATGCGTTTTGCTTTACCTAGGTCTTTCATATCAAATTCTCCACTTATGGCAGTTTTTATCTTATTAATTAAGATAATAGATGAACCAATCAACAACATATCATCCACGTATAATAAAAGAAATGCAGTCATTTTTATTATGATGATAATATAAGCAATGATCAAATTTTTTTCTATTAAAACCAATAGAAAGAACACACAAATTAAACACTTTGTACCACTTACAACTTACTAAAGATTTGTACTTACGTCTAGGAACTAAATCTCAAGTTTGATTTTTCTTTAGAGAACTCATCTCTTCCTTCATTGCCTCTAACCACTCATTTGATTGTTCACTTTTAAAAGCCTCCTGATATGATCTTGGCTCCCTATCGACTAATTCTTCAAAACTAACATAAGCGAATGCCACCTCCGACTTATACCCAAATCTCTGAGGCTCTCTATGAGGTCTTCTCACTCCATCTCTTGTCAATTGATGGTCTTTTAAAGAATCTCCCTCATCTAAATATTTTTCAACAACATTTTCACCTATATCATCTCTCTTAGGTTGCTAAACCTCCATCTCACTAGAGATACTAGGGATATGTGTACTAACTTTAATAGTCTCCAACTGTCTACTGTCACCCTCTTGTTGATCTTCACCTAATTTCTCTAAATCAGGTCCTAAACATGGCATTTCATATTCATTGAATGTAACATCTCTACTCACTATGACTTTCCCTCCCTTCTGACTTCTATTCCACAACCTATATCTCTTCACTCCTTCGGGATAACTTAATAAAACACATTTCCTAGCTCTAGGTTTAAGCTTTCTCTCATTTTGATAAGAAAAAGTAGCACAGTCAAAAGTACGAAGCATAGAATAGTTAGCACATTTACCATACTATTTTTCATGAGGAGTATTACCATTCAAAGCAGTAGACAGAGTAATATTAATTAAATAACAAGTAGTCATCACAGTTTTACCCCAAAACGATTTAGGAACATTAGAGCTAATCATCATGCATCTAACTTTATCAAACAGTGTTCTATTCATCCTTTTAGCTACTCCATTCTGTTGAAGAGTGTAAGGAACAGTTTTATGTCTTGTTATTCCATTTTCAACACACATCTTATCAAATTCAGCATTGTAAAATTCTAGTCCATTATCAATCTGAAGAAACTTTATCTTTTTATGAGTTATATTTTCTATCCTCTTTCTCTAATTATTAAAGCTATCAAACGTACTTAATTTATCTTTTAAAAGAAAAATCTATACTCTCCTAGAATAGTCATCAATAATAGATAGAAAATATATTTTTCCATCCAAAGTAGGATTACTGGCAGGACCCCACAAATCAGAATGCATATAGTCAAGTATTCCATTTGTTTTATGAACACCCGAAGAGAAAGAAAGTTTATGTTGTTTACTAAGCACACAATGGTCACAGAGAGACATATCAGACACACTGCCTTTACCAAAAACATATTTTTCATTAAGGAGCTTAAGCTCTTTATTGCTCACATGAGCTAATCTATCATGCCACTTGTGTGTGTCATCTGTGTTGGCAGAAGAAACTGAAAAACTTGAATTTTTAATTACTTCTCCTACAGTGACATAAATATAATTTCTTTTCATGCCTTTACAAATTACAAGAGCTCATTTGGTCATTTTTAGCATCTTACTTTCAATTTTACCAATTAAACATATTTCTTCTAATTCACCTACTACAATTAAATTCATCGTCATTTCAGGAATATATCTGACTCTCTTTAAAGTAAACACACAACCATTATTAAATTTAACAAAAATATCACCAATTCCAACAACTTTGCATGTTAAATTATTACACATAATAACATTATCTAAATTACTTTCATGCAAATTTCAAACCACTCTCTATGTGATGTAACATGAAAAGATGCACCAGAGTCAAGTATCCATTCATGCAGATGAGATTTCTCAGATAAATTTAATTCAACAGAGTTTCTTAAAACATAAACTTCACTGGATTCCAAATCAGAATTAGAAGACACCAAATTCACTTCATCTCTCTTGTTTTCTTTCTGTTTGTTTTTCTCTTTATAATAAATCTTTTATAAAATGACCTGTCTTACCACAGCCATAGCATTTTCTTACTTTTAACATAGACTTTGATCTAGATTTGCCTTTACCTTTGTTTTTACAAATTTCACTACTGTTTTGATTCTCGTGATTCCCACTTTGTCTGTATTGAGATCTACCCCTAACTAAATGGACGTCTCCAACTCTTTTTTCTAGTATTTCAGTTTTTAATTCTAACCTTTTACTTTTCAAAGAATCAACGACAATTTTAGGTGTTAACGTGTCTCTACCATACTTAATAGCACTTTTAACCTCTCTATAGGTTTCAGATATAACATTTAACAAAATAATTGCTTTATATTCCTCAGACACAGTTTCACCACAATTAACAATATCTTGAACCAATTTGTTAAAAATATCCAAATTATCATCCAGATCTTTTGAAGAGTCAATTTTTAAACTAAAGAATCGTTCAAGTAAAAAAAGTTTGTTAGGTGTAGATTTTGACAAATACAGTTTTTCTAACTTTAATCAAAGTTTTTGTGTGAAATCAAGTTTACCAACTTTTTTCAAAACAGCATCAGACAAAAGTAAAATTATTGAAGTGTAAGCTAGCTCGTCAAATTCTATTTTTTGTTCATCAGTAACAGTTATTGCAAAAGAATCATCTATAGCTTTAGAAACTTTTTGTTGAACCAAAATTTTCTTCATTTTTTGTTGCCAGATTGAAAAATCTCTTTTTCCATTAAACACACCCAAGTCAAAACTATGAGTTGTCATTTTTTAACAAAACAAATAAATTCACACATACAAGACTTAACACAAATTGTAATATACAGCTACAATAAAAATAAGTAACCAGCGCAAAAATAGAAATTTGCAATTAATGGCCACAAATATACATTATCCTATATTCTACAGAATTTCGTGAGAATCAGGTTCTCAGGTCAAGGGAAAATATAGAACAGGCAAGTCTTGGAGTTTTGTTAAAATAATAGTTTAAGCAACACGAAACAGAATAATCTAATTAACAAATAATTAAACTAACAAAAAATTTCAGTCAGATAAACAAACCACAGAAAAACAGCAAAGCAATTTGTTACCGGCAAGGTAGTTATTCTCAACACGTAATTCCAAACAATTAATAGAAGTTTGCTACCGATAAAGTAGCTATTCTTGACTGAAATATTAAAAGTGAATTAGATGTTACCGAAGAGATGCGAATTTTTAATTTTAATTGGAGGTCTACTAAGAATTCGCAGAAACAGTAATCATCAACGAACCATCAAGGGTAAAAGTGTCCAGATTTCAGCACACTGGACACGGGAACAAACCAACACCACCAGCAGGTCCGAAATTCCAAGAGGAACAATCTGCCTTTTTGCTCGGAGTTTAACCGCCGCTGCACGCGCCGTCAACGGCCTCTAGCGTGACCTCCATGCGCCGTCGCTACAGTAGTCCACGCACCACACCCGTCGGCCAGGTAGTTTCGCCTTGACGTTAGGAGTCCAACGGTACCACCCACGCATCTTAACTCCGACCGGTTAGCCTCCCACGAAGGTTTTTCAGACTCGGTTATTTGAAAAAACACCCAAAAAAATTTCTCTCTTTTGATTTCTAATCTTACCACCTAACCCAAGCTCTGATACCAATTTGTAAAGGAATAACAAATACAAAATCGTTTATGGTGAAAGATAAAAAAACAAAACACACTAAGTTAAAGAAAGATTAATGGACACGAAGATATGATTTTTCATATCTACCAAGGCTCAGAAAATTTACCCTAATCCCATACTAGTATAACATAATCTCAACCAACGCACAAAGGAAAATCTCACAAAGAAATTTTATTAGGAAGAGAGGTCGCCATTATTAATGAAACAATGGCAGGAAAGAAACTATTCAAAAAGGGGACCAACAAAGAAGCTGCAGAAAGAGACCACAAAGGAGCACTGTTTCACGTGGGGAGGGTGGGTAGTGTTTTAGGTTTGGACTCCTTTTCTTCCTTCCACTTACCTTTAGTATATAGGATAAATATATATAACCAAAGAATAGAATTTTATTTAAGTAAACATTAAACACATAGATAAACATGGTTCAAAAATTCGATCACTTGAGCAACTCCAATTGGTTACACCTCAAAAGTGACCGTTATTCATACCAATCCAACAACCACGATTCTCCAATTTGAACGGATCAATGACTCGATACACTAGTGTGAGATTAACTTGGGTCGTACATTTCATTTAAGACATAAGCCTAAATAAGTACGATTAATTTTTCATCACTGCCTTGGGGATTGTTTGGCACAAAATACCCAACAATAAGTAATACAAATTTGTAACTCCAGTTTTTCTTTATACAATGGCTGTCCAGTTCCATGTGCTTAGTTCGATTATGTTGCACAGGATTGTGTGCAATATTGATTGCTGTCTTGTTGTCACACTAAAGTTTCGTAGGTTCTTCCCGCTTGATTCCAGGGTTACTCAATATTATCTTGATCCAAAGAAGCTTACGAATGCAACATGCCATAGCCTGAATTCCGCTTTTGTGCTAGACCTTGCCACCATAAATTGCTTCCTCCATGCTATTAAGTTTCTTCTCTGCTGATTTTGACCTTTGGTTTATTATTGACCCAGTCCAATCAGGCTTCTAGGTTTAAACTTCCTCTCGTTTTGAAATGAATGCCTCGGCTTGGGGAAGACTATAGGTATTCAAGTACTCTAAACACTGCTTCCATGTGCACTTCTCTAGGATCATTCACGAATTCACTTACCATCCCAAGGCAGATTTTGGGACAGGAAAAACCATCCCTGAGGCAGATTTACTGGAATTTTCCTGTTCACTTGTAATTCTTTTCATTAGGTGTTTGCCTCGTGCTCCTTTTCTTTCAGAGGAGAGGGAGTGTGTACATAGGGGGATTGGGCAGTGCGAAATGTTGCATATTAGAAAGGGAAATATTTGTTGCATTTTGCATCATTCAAACAAAAGAATACATAAATAGAACTAAGATCATTTAGAATCTGCATTTCAAAAGGTATTCATAAAGCGTCACATTCTTAAAGAATTTTTGCTAGGAAGAGGGAGAGCTAGATTAGTACTAGAGCGATTTTCCTAAATAAAATGTTTTTCATACTTTTTAACATGCAGTTATAGAAGTGTATGATTGTTTGAACTTTCTATTTACAGATGGGAAGCAGGGCCAAAACCATTTGATGGCATTTGGGCCCCCTACTGGTATAAAACTACACACAAGTCGACAGGTTTTGAATCTCCAAGAAAGTATCCTTTGGTAAGGAGAAGAACAACTTCATATCCTCTTGGAGTCAGTAGTTGAACCCGGTTTAATTACCACATACTGCCTAGAATTGCACGTGCACACTAATGCTGGAATTCAACATGTGGTTTTTCTTATATTATCCTTCCTACTTCATAAAGGATTTTATGTATTTAAACACCATAGCTGGAACCATTACAGTGCCACTTTGAGCAATCTTTTGATCAGCAGGTTGGTCTTGTGGAATTACTTTCTAAAAGCCATATCCTGTTGTTTTATACAACTTTATTCCTCCATTATGCTACCTAAATATTTTTTATGTTTTACATTCTTCTTTTGTTAATTATCAATTTAGGTTCTTTCTAAATTACATTTTCTGAAGCCTTTATATGATTCAGCATATGCGGTCAAGTTTCACATGTCATGCTTGATAAATTTATAAACAAGATAATCTGCAAAGCCTGACATAGCCCTTGCTACACCCTTATGATGGAATATGATAATTGAACATTGACAAGATCCTTGGTATCCTTGTATGAGACCTGCCTGATGTCTTTCCCCTGTTTAACTTGTCAGCCATTTCCACCCACTTTGTACAACTTGCTGGAGCAATGTTTACCTTTCTATAACGTGCTTAGGAGCCATGTGAAGCGGAGGGGTGTAATATCCCTCCAGCCCAACCTTCCAGTTCCTGCCAATGAGAAGTTGCTTGTTTGGGTTGGTGATGAGATTGTGCCCCGTGAAAGTGCAAAGGTACTTTTCTAAAAATGTAGAAGAATAAGATTCTAGAGAATCACATAGGTAGAAGCTCTCAATTATGTGCTTTAATGTGCCAGAAAGGTTTAAATGTTTTTGATTTTTATTATTGAACATTTTAGGTTTCAGTTCTTGATTCTGTTGTCCAAGGTGGCGATGCAGTTTGGGAAGGGCTTCGAGTTTATAATGGGAAGATATTTAAACTGGAGGAGCATTTAGATAGGTAAGTGAAAGGGAATAAAGAAAAGTCCAAATACTTCGTTCTTGGATTACATGACATTATTGAACTTTTTTCAATATATCAGTAGTATTATGATGACATTGTATACTCTTACAATAGGAAAACATTGTCAAATTATCTTCTCCGTTGTCTGCTAATAGTTAGTCATATGCCATTTTAAAAGATAATTTTATCGTGTTTCTACATTGTCAGTAAATTCAATGGATGTTTCTTGATGAGCATAATAATGTTTAATTTTGTGATGATATTTGAAAAGTTACTTAAATGATTACGCCATTAGTTACTAGAATGATTGAGCTTGCAAGTCATGCTGCTGGAATGGGATAAATTATTTGCTTGATTTTCCTTTTACAACATCTTGCTCTCTGACTCTTTTGCAATGAAAAGAAAAAGAAAGAAAATAAGAAGAAATGGGAGAACGGCTATCAGAAGTGATGGGGAACCAATAAGATAAATTTCAAGTTTTCTTGTAAACGAACTAGTAACCTGGCATCGACTTTATGGACATCAATTCTTACATGCAGCGAATGTACCTTCTAGTCAAAATGATGGATGCATTATTATAAAGAAAGACAAAAATTTCCAGAACCCTTCTTTCACTCATGGTGATAATAGATAATTTATTGTTTCCAAAATTAATTTTATTTGGAGAATCATTGACTGTAAGTATATTAACGAGTGTGACTATGTTCTATTTTCCAAGTAAAACTGAAGAGGCTCCAAAAAGAGGTGGAGGTTTCTTGGGTACATTTTTGTTATATTAGAAGATTCAGCTTGAAATAGCAACTTGTTGATCTAATTTATTTCTGCACCATAGTTTAAATAGACGTGTTTATTAATGCACAAAAGTCACATCCTCCTACACACTCTGAGCGTTCAAGGGTGGGAGAGGGGATTGGCAGAAGTCAAGTGAGGCAAGAGCCTAAATATGTTATTTATGTTATTACTTGGCTGGGATCTGATATTAGTTGTTGAGAATCAAGTGATCATAGAAATACAGACATTATGTGCATGGATTTGTGTCAGGTTAAAAATCTACACACTTACCTTGAAATCTCATATTCTAATGGATGCCAGGAACAGAATTCCTATATGGTTTGAATATAAGTGACTGTTGTGTTAATGAGGGTGCAAAGGCATAGGCCGACTGAAGTTGAAATGTTGGAGGCTTTAAAATAAACATAGAACTGGACAAGGAATGGGTGGGTTGTATGGTTGATCTATGAAGGGATAAGGAGAAGATAGGACCTGGTTTCTTTTTTTTCTTTTCTATGATATTGAAGCCAATGATGGAGTGATACGCTGTTAGTGTCTTCAGTTCATTGGTGTTTATAGAGGGAAACTACAGAATAGACTTGATTCCATCACTAATATTTCCTGAAGATTTTCTCAGTACTGAAGGTTTAGCTTGTCTTTTGAAAACTTTAGAATTAGATACCCACATCTCTTTTTGAAAAGCATTATAAGCTAATAAAAACCTAAATAAGAGCATCTCCAATGCATTCCATCTATTACTTTTTAGACGTGCCACATAAGCATATATAGACGGAGTTATAAAAAATCATCTCCAATGCATGCTGACAAGGACTCCATCTATCTGATGTGGCACATTAAAATATAGAATTCGTCTATATTTAGACGGAGTGAGTCAGCAAATTTAATTTTAGACGGAGTGCATTGGAGATGGATTTTAATTTGACCGTATATTCTATAGACGTAGTGCCACATGGATTGGAAGTTCATCTATTTTACTTGTCACATAGACTGCAATAGACAGAGTGCATTGGAGATGCTCTAAACTACTTCTCTAGCAATCTCCTCCTAATCTGATTTTTTCAGCCTGATTTGAAATTGTTAACAAAATTGGGGGTGGTGAGGGTCTTCAAAAATCAGACTTAGGAACCCGATTTATGTTGTCTGATGAGTGACGATGCTCACATTTTGAAATGACTATGGAGAAGAACATGATGTTTTCAAACTCTTATTACGACATTTTAGTTGACCAATTGACATCAGAATATGTTCCTACTTTTTCTTTCTTCACTTCTCTCCTCAATGGAGCAGAATATCAATCAAAATGTTCCTAAAGTCATGATGTCTGTGTAACAACCTTCTCTTTCGACTTAAAGAAAAAATACACAAACACACATACATATAGTTTTGAAACTACGTATGCATAATTGAACTTTATTCCATATTATTCAACTATATTTATACACGTACAATCCTATTTAGAATAGGAAAACTATATAAATTCCTAGCTAACTAAGGAATACAAATCCTTTACACATTCTAACTATATTTAATCAACTGTGTTCTTAATTCCAGGTTATTTGACTCAGCAAAAGCTCTAGCCTTTAGCAATGTACCAACTCGCGAACAGGTGATTGTGGTTCTATATTTCTATAAAATAGTAACTTGTTGATGCAGACCAGTTTATTTCATTATTATAGTGTTCTTTGTGTGCCTATTGTTGTAGTCTGGTAGTCTTTGTTTTTACCCATCACTACCACATTCAACATGTTGCAGGTGAAGGATGCCATATTTAAAACTCTAATAAGGAATGGGATGTTTAATGATTCACACATTAGACTGACTCTGACACGTGGAAAGAAGGTAGGCAGATGTTATTCTTATTTTGGTTTCTTCCTTGTTGATTAGGGAAACTTTGAAATTGATGTAATTGGGGTTTCTGTTACACAAGTGCAACATGACATGCATGAAGAAAAAGGTTAGCTGATTGGTAAATTCTGAAGAAGCGTAAGCCATATTTGGATCCAGATGAAAGTGTAGAATACAGTAGAACTTTCCGAATAAATTGTTAGGCTTTCTGTTCCTCTGAAAATGCCCCAACGAAGCCTTTTGCTGATAATTATATGCTTATTGCAATTCCTCCCCAATTTTCCTTATGGTTATGGTGCAAGTGCTAATTTGGGAGGGCCAAGCAAACATTTTCCTCTGCTCCGAGTAGGACCTAAATCATAAGCAACATGGAAGGAATCCTTCCACTTGCTATCCCTCGATCATAAAAGAAAGTTTGGTATAGTAGCCCCAAGTTAACTGGACTGTGAAGAATGGATAACATTGATATGCTAATGAAGTATACATAGCTTAACAATTAAGCCCTTGGATGGGTGATATGCGAAAGGAGACAACTGATCACGTTCTGTTTGGTTTTTACTCCCCTTCCCACAAAGAAACAAATTAAATGAGGGAAGAACAACAGGTACTTGTATGTTTAAATTAATCAATTGGCGATCTTGTGGTGGGACTGATAGGAAAATAAAAAGAGACATGTTGTGGCCAGATACACACACACTATATCACCGAAAATTCAGTGTTCAGTGATATGAGCTGGTCACAACAAAATAACAATAAACTAGGCCTTATTCCCGTACTTAAATATAGGCAAAGCAAGGAATAATATATCACAATATTGAACTACTAATACTTCATTTTAATAACATCCACCTTCGAACACATTAGGAAAAATATTAAGGTTAGTGATGATTGACTTCTAATTATGGGCCATACTGCGTAAGATAGGGTCATTATATAATGATAACATAGTGAAATGGGCTGAAAGTTTTGAAAATTAAGGAATACTGTGGTAAGGAGATTACGGGTTTCCTGATGTTTTTTATAGCCAAAGGATTGCGTTCTTGGATATTTTTGCATTTTTTATGTTCAAGGGTATATATGCCCAAACTTTCCCTGCTTCTACATCAGGGACCTTCTGTTCCCCTGATGAAAGTTTCAAAAAATATGACACGGGCCCCTACTTGGGTGTTCCACATTTATAATATATAGTCTAGAATTATTACACTGGTTTATGCTTTTAGTCATCCTATTGTCTGGTTTTCCAGGTAACTTCCGGAATGAGCCCAGAATTCAACCTTTATGGATGTACTTTAATCGGTAAGATACACGTGTAGTCTTTATTCCCTTGCATAAGTAGCATTGGCTGTGGCATATTCTATGTCACAGTTTGAGGCTATATGGAACTTCAGCCACAATGACCAGCTTTTTGAATCTTGGGTGGGCATCTGCGCTTCAATTCCCCTTCTCATTTCCGAAGGATCATGTATAAAGTCTCTGATGAACATTTTACATAGAACAACAGTGTAAACAACCAATTGATATTAAAAATCATGCTCCACATTTTATATCAATGGAAAAATGTAAGCTCTATTTAATATGTAATTTTTTTATTAATTCCTTTTCTTCCTCCTTAACCAATTCTCAATGAGAAAATGATGTCGCAAAATAAATTTATAAGCTAAAAAGACCCCAATGACACTGTCAAAAGAATTAACAAAGGCTGCACAATATTTTCAGTGGGAGACGAGAAATAACTTCTTGGACCTTTCTGAAAAGCACCAATTCATTAAGTCCTCGTTTTTCAAATAAGATGGAAAAAAGAGTTTATTGATCTATTTGAGCCTGTCTCAAGTTAAGGATGCATTGATGAGAACTCTGTCCCCTGGAAATGCCAATGCTACTGAGACTTTTAAGCATTAGTTTTTTATTTTGCACAATCATAGAAGAGTTCAGCTCATATATGAGACACAATAACTTAAACACCGTCAAATTTACTTCAAGTATTATTATGTTTTTGGGATTTATAGAATGTGCATCTTTCTTTGTTAAAGCAAATTTCAGTCAATGAAGGCAGCAAATTGCCCGTATGGACTTGGAAAATATCTGGCACTGAATGTTTGCTGTTTCAGTACATTTTTAGTTGTGCAAATATGAGAAGTTATACGACAATTCACATATCAAAACATTTGTTTTTCACTGTTTCTGGTGCTGCACGTCTTTGAACCTCTGGCTTTGGGTTATGAAATAAAAACAAACAAATTTTGTACTATTAGAAAATTTTACATTTCTAATTTGGTAAATATAGGCTAGTTTTTATTTGTACCTTTGTAGTGCTTGCTGAATGGAAGCGCCCAATCTATGAGAATGAGAAGGGTATAACATTGGTTACAGCAACCACACGCCGTAATTCACCAAATGTAAGGCTCTTCATTTATATTCTTTAAACTCTTCCTTTTGATTTGCACGAACAGCTAGAATTGATTTTGCGAATCCCCATGTTTCTTTTCTTTTATCTATTGTTTTAGATCTTATCTGTTCAACATAAGATGCAAGATCTGACTGGTATGATACATTTAAATTGATCTGCTACTGCTCAGATAGTTTATTACACGTTATAACTAAAATATGTCATGACCCATCTGCCCTTATTGTGATTCAGTGCTTAAGTTATTTGAATCTCATGTTTCATGCTCATAAAAGTCACAAAAATGAAGGTTTAAGGACTGAGCTAGGTTCTGTTAATTGGCTATACAAACTAAGCGTGTTTTCTAATCAGTTTATCAAACAAGAAAATAATTTACTCGCTTGGATTGAGGTCATGAATATAAGCATTGTATAAATTTCACATGTCATTTTCAGTCTTCAATGTTTTTGCAATCTTACCGTGTCAATGGTGGCGTTTCTTCCCCGTTTTAATTTGACAGTTTCACTGTTTCTGTGCACACTTCATTGAAACTCATTCTTTATTCTATTATATTTCATAAACCTCCCTGGCAAACTTTATGCAATGTGAGTTATATAACCATGGAATCTAAATTTTTTTCTTGTTTTGCAGAATTTGGATTCAAAAATTCACCACAACAACCTTCTTAACAATATTCTTGCCAAGGTATACATTGGTCAATGTACTTGTTTAAATAGAATCTTATAGTAATATTTTTATATGTTTAATCTCTTGTCATAGTTAGGGAGTTCTGTTTAGTTTGACTCAAAAAACTTTCGGAGTTGGTGCAGATAGAAGGGAATAATGTGAATGCTGATGATGCTATCATGCTTGATAAAGATGGCTATGTGTCAGAAACAAATGCGACCAACATAGTAAGATCATTTATTACAACAAATATACAATCTCCTTGGTTTGCACTTGGTTATACCTAGGAAAGAGCTAGTAATGTGGTGAGGTGTCATTGGTGACGTCCTAAGGAAGAATGTTGATGTGGTTTTCAGTCACTATATCCTACGAAACATTGTTAATCAGACAATATTTATTCACATTTGTGTTCTTACTTGAGGTGTCGTAGAAAGAGGTGGGAGATTCATCTGGCACTGCGAGTCCAGAACTTTTTCTTTTGAAATTTTCATTTGATGTTTTTTCTTCTTCTTTTGCTATTAACTTGCATTTGACAAAATAGAATTATCCCACTATTTGTGGACCATTAGGTATTGATAATCGGGCTCTAAATTATTGGCATTCCGTATCTTGTCATGAATACCATCTGTTGAGTGTTAATTATTATTATCTCCTTGTGCTACAGTTTCTAGTGAAAAAGGGCCGTGTAGCAACACCTCATGCTGATTACTGTCTTCCTGGCATAACACGGGCAACAGTAAGCTTCATAATCCAAAATTTTGAATATGTATGAGTGCAGTACGTAATCTTTTGACCTCTTTTATCACACCTTTTTTATGAACAAAATAAGATTTCTGTGCACTTATAATTATTGATAAAAGACGAGTCTGGATGATTTCTAATTCTCCATCTGTAATCTCCGTACGATCTTTTATCCTCGTCGAATATTTTTGTTGTTTATCACTTTTCAGAATGTCAACTATTTCTGGTTTCTCTCTCTATAGCCTCATGCATGGAGGCGAAATATCCTGGAATGTTAGTTGTGTGAATGGATCTTCTAATTCTACTACAGCAATTTGATTGGTTATGGGAAATATAAGAATTAGTTTTCTTTTTTTGGGATACCTGAAGACAACCATGTCAAATGATCAACTTTATCTGAATATTTTAGCAAACTCAAGTTTTGCAAATCATTTTTTTAGTTTTCTTATGCGTATGTGGGCATGTTAGTGCTAGATTAATTTAACATTGTGCTTATTTGAAGATTATTTTCACAATTTATCGGCTCTTGTATGCTTTATAAGCAAGACATATCTGTATTTGCAGGTCATGGGACTTGTAATAAAGGAAGGGCTGGTTTTACAAGAGCGGCGTATCAGTTTATCAGAGTTCCATACAGCAGATGAGGTCTCTTTTGTTATTTGCCAAGATTTTTTCTGATGTAGGATAAAAATATTTCACACGTCCGCGAAATATGTGCTCATTCCTGGCCACGGGTCAGACACTCTAAGATACACCAGGAATCAATCATTTATACTTGATCTGGATGCTAACGTTGTTGAGGAGTTTGTCGAAGTGTTCAATGTTTTTGTGCCAGTTTATTCTTGAACATTATGAGTGATAATGCATGTGCTTTTGTCTCTGTATGTGAATCGGTCTACCTGCTTTCTTTTCGATGATTATTTTAAGAGATATCTTGCTTTTTGTACCCAATAACTGTTTTGCCTTCTAGGGTTCATGTCACTATCTTTGGCATCTTAAAGACATGAACTCATTTTTTATGTTTTCATGCTGCAGAAGAATCATTTTACTCTGGTATCGTTACTTAACTAGTTCAAGACATTGCTTTACTCATTAACTAGTTCAAGAAATTGCTTTACTCATTTATCCTTTCGTTGCATATCCAAGAGAGAGGGATCCTAGTTTATTGGATGCTATTCAAAGTGGATACTTTGGTCATTATAGCATTTTTTACCTGATTTTTCGTTCAACGACAAAATAATGGATAGTTTTTGTTACTGTTTTCCCCCCTCATTCACTGTAGGTAATTGCGACATATGTGTAATTCATCCATTTAGTTACTGATGATGCTTCTGGTTAATACCCCTTTATTTACCTATTTGATAAAGTTGACTGTTTTCCTGCAGGTATGGACTGTAGGAACTATTGGAGAGCTCAGCCCAGTAAGTCATTTATATTGAAATATTATGGTCTGACACTGGTAATACGTAGTTTTTGTCTCAACAATTTGAGCCAAGATAATTGACTAACATGGTTCGTTCCCTTTATTTCTTCTTTGATTTTTTTCTCCTTTTATTTATTTCACACAATTTCATGACAAAATTGCTAAGACTAGAGATCTTCTTTGACGTGTATTTGTTAAGATTTTATACAGTTTCCCAGCTTCTTTAGACACAACTCCAACCATAACAAATTGTTTCCTACTAGCAGAGAACACGAAGGAAAGCAAACTTTTTAGGTTCTTTAGAAGGTGCTTCTTTAGACACAATTTTCCAAATAATGCTGTTTGGTTGAACGTGAGCATGTATGGTCCACTTGATCCTTAAAAATACATTTCTTGTCACTGATGTTTAAATGATTTTTCTGCTAATCTCTTTTATTCCTTGTAGTTGTGTAAAATGATCAAAAACTTTATTTAAAAATGTTTTTGATATTAACGTCATGCGTGGTGATGTTAGTTTGTTGTCCTAAACTGAACCAGGTCATTAAGATTGATGGCCGCACAGTTGGTGATGGCGGTGTGGGACCTGTGACTCGAAGATTGCAAAGTGCTTTCAAAAAGCTAGTAGCGGAGTCAGGGGTGCCTATCCCCATTTATCAACAAAGTTGAAAACAAAGTAAGGTGCGATTTTTTTCCCTTCACACTGCCGTATCTTCACAGGGTTTTAGTTTAAAGGATATATGTATTTGTTGCATCGTTTTAGGTGTACTGTCAAAGAACCATTGGCCATTCTTTGTGGAAACCATTATTCTGGGGAAGTCTCGATAGAGGTTGAGGGCGACTGAAAAAGAATACAGCGGTATCTATTCTGGAGCTCGTTATAGCTTGTTATAAAGCTAAGTCGAAGGCTCAAGTATGCAATAATATACATTTGACGTTTATGAATAAGGAATGAAGAAAAACTGTTAAAAGACTCTTTTCCCTGGACTAATGAAGTCCCCCCACAGCCCTTCAAATAAATAAATATTTTTTGTTTTTTGAGAAAAAATGTTACTGAATGTTCTGGGATTATAATAAGTATGAATGCCAGTTATAGATTTGTTTCAACTTCTTGAAATTCCTTAGGGTCCTCATCCTTTGTAGTTTGTTGTAATTTTGTCTCTATTTAATTTTAGTCACGCGGTCAAGTAGTACCATTTGCTTGAATTAATTAAAAGGTCATGGATGATGCGTGCAATTAAAATTAAACGGAGATTTAATTGTAACAAATTGGAAAAAGGATGAAGAGATTGAGTGTAATTTACTTCTTTATATAACCTTTACCTTTTGCATATTTGAGAGCTTAACAAAATAGTTTAGTCCTTTCATGTTGGCTTGAAGGCTGTTAATGGCCAAAGGAGATCAATATCTGATTTTTTGTTATAGAAGTGTTATAAATCAAAGAAGCTGGCGTTTAGAGTGTATTTTTTTGTACTTGTACTTGAATTTATCGATACGATATCTTGATTCTGTACTAGCCACCTAGGTATTGGAGTGCTTTTTCGAAATAGAGGTTGAATGTTCTTCGTTCACATAAGCTTAAGTGAAGTATTAACCGAATATTGGCTAAATAAAGAAAATAGGCATGGTCACCTAAGTAATGTCAATTGAGACTTGAAATTGAAACCTTAATGCCACGTTTAAACTGGACAACGTCCTAAATAGTTTTTAGCGGTTGAATTGAACAAATGTATAAATACTAAATAGTATTGATTAATAACTGGAGGGTCTAAATGCAAAATTTATAGTTCGAAGTAGATGTTAACACGATTTGGTTTGAGTATTTTTGATTTATTATTAAATTAAACTATTTAAAACGATTTGAAAAAAATTCCAAAGCAAACTAAAACATTTTTTAGCGATTCGGTTCAGTTTGAAATTATGATTTACTCATCGACATAATAGTAATAAGTTAAAATATAAGTAAATTGGTCTAAAATTCTTAATACAAGTTTAAACGAAAATTTTTTAAACATATATTTTGCATTACAGTAATATTTATTTTAATTGTTACATTACATTAATATTTATTATACAAAGAAATGGGAATGGGGATAAAATTGACGTAAGTAAGTAAATAACTGCGCCCAATAATGAACTTGTGGGTTATAGGTCAATTGTTGTTTGGCAAAATTTAAATAAGTCATTCCAATAAATTTAGTATTGTACTTTGCTCATTTTGTAAATATGTAAGTAGAATTATTTTATTTTTAATGAATAATTATATATTTGGTTCCCCAACCTTTTAAAAAAGTTAAAGATATATCCTTAACTTTTAAAAATAGCATCAGACATTCCAACGTTCTCTTTTATAACAAAATTGTCATTCTCTTTAAATAAAGAAAAAAATGATTGATAAATAACCAAATGTACCCAAAAAAAATAAAAAGTAATAAAAAGTTCATATTATTTATTAAACCTCAAAAAAATCCAAATTTTTGCACATAAAGAAAACAATCACAACCCCAAATCTCCGCCACTCGCCGCCCGTATACAATGGATCTGCCGCCGTTCCATCATCACCACAATTCTAGGTACATGTCCTCCATCTCCTGAATTTCATGCTCCTGTCTTTTCACCAACACCACCTTCCACCATTCACGCCCCTGCCTGCTCGTTCTCCACCTCATCCGCCACATCATCTTCTCCCTCCGCTACCACCACATCACATCCCACACACACACCCCTCTCTCTCCACCCCATCCTTTTCCTTCACACTGAAGAGAAGAAGTCAAGTTTCTGTTGGTATCTTTCCTAAAGTTTAGTTTTCTGTTAAAATAAGTCCTAGTCTTTAGGATACTCTTGTTGGTTGGTGCTTCCATGTTGCTGTTATGGCAAAAGTGAACTAGTATTTCTCTTTTCTGTTATGATGTAAAGGCTATATAAAGCCTAAGTTTATTCAATAAGAATCATGAATTATTTCACAATTGTTGGGTTTCTTGTTACCTTAGCTTCTGTTGCTTAACATTGTGATATCAGAGCGAGGTTCAGGCCTGAGAAAAAAAAAAAAAGTTGCAGTTTTGAGTGATTTGCAAACACAGTGAGAAAGAAAGATGACTAGCGAAGGGAGTTTCATTCAGCCAGCCATTCCTCGCTTTGATGGTCACTATGACCATTGGAGCATACTAATGGAGAATTTCCTGCGTTCGAAAGAATTTTGGGGGCTGGTGGAGATTGGCTATGTTGAGCCAACAAGTGGATCAGTGCTAACAGAAGCACAGCAAAGAAAGATTGATGAGTTGAAGCTGAAGGACTTGAAAGTGAAGAACTATCTCTTCCAGGCCATTGATCGAACAGTCCTTGACACTATTCTCAAGAAGGATACTGCTAAAGAAATTTGGGATGCCATGAAGAAAAAATTTGAAGGAAATGCAAGAGTCAAGAAGTCTCATCTTCAAGCTCTCCGACGAGAATTTGAAACTCTGGAAATGAAGTCTGGTGAAGGAGTGACAGAGTACTTCTCTAGAGTCATGAATATGGCTAACAAGATGCGAGTGTATGGAGAGGATATGCAGGATGTGAAGATCGTGGAGAAAATTCTGCGTACTCTCACAGAGAAATTCAACTACATTGTCTGTTCAATAGAAGAGTCAAAAGACATTGATAGTCTCTCTGTGGATGAACTTCAAAGCTCTTTAATTGTACATGAACAGAAGTTTCGAAGAATTAGTGGTGAAGAACAGGTCTTGAAGGTTGCATTTGAAGAAGGAAGAGGCAGAGGTGAAAGAGGACGGGGTCGAGGTGCTTACAGGGGTAGAGGAAGAGGTAGGCAGATATACAACAAGGCTACTGTGGAGTGCTTTAAATGTCACAAGTTTGGACATTTTCAATTTAAGTGTCCAAGCTGGGATAAGGAAGCAAATTATGCTGAATTAGACAAGGAGGAAGAGATGTTACTCATGGCTTATGTAGAAGAAAGTGAAGTTCAAAGAGAAGATGTTTGGTTTTTAGACTCGGGATGCATCAATCACATGAGTGGTGACAAAAGCTTGTTCTGTGATCTCGATGAGAGTTTCAAGCATAGAGTGAAGCTAGGAAATAATACAAGAATGGAGGTGGCAGGCAAAGGCAATGTGAGACTAAAAATAAGAGGTTCTACTCATGTTGTTAGTGAAGTTTACTTTGTACCAGAATTAAAAAATAATCTGCTGAGCATTGGTCAACTACAAGAAAGGGGTCTAGCAATTGTCATTCAACATGGAAAACTTAAGATGTATCATCCAGAGAGAGGGCTGATTGTAACAACTGAAATGACAATAAATCGGATGTTTGTGATGATTGCAAGCTCTCTATCTCAAATGGCTATCACTCAGAACCCATCTTGTCTCTATACTTCTACACATGATGTGGCGCATATGTGGCATCGTCGCTATGGACACTTGAGTTACAAAGGACTAAGGACGTTGCAGTACAAAAATATGGTAGAAGGTATGCCACACTTTGAGGCTCCATCAAGAGTGTGCGAAGGTTGTCTGAGTGGGAAGCAACACAGGGATCCAATTCCAAGGAAAAGTAATTGGAGAGCTACAGAGAAGCTTCAACTTATTCATGCCGATCTTTGTGGTCCAATCTCTCCTATTTCTAATAGCAAGAAGATGTACTTCATATGTTTTATTGACGATTTTACTAGAAAAGCATGGACTTATTTTTTGGCAGAAAAGTCAGAAGCATTGAGCATGTTCAAAATTTTTAAGAATCATGTTAAGAAAGAAGTTGGAGGATATATTAAATGTTTCAGAACAGATAGAGGAGGAGAGTTCACATCTTCTGAATTCAATGAGTTTTGCACCCAGCATGGTATCAAAAGGCAATTGACGGCAGCCTACACTCCTCAACAAAATGGAGTAGCTGAGCGAAAGAATCGAACAGTGATGAACATGGTTCGATGTATGTTATCTGAAAAGGAACTTCCCAAAACCTTTTGGCCAGAAGCAGTGAATTGGGCGTTCTATGTTTTAAATCGATGTCCAACTTTTGCTGTGATGAATCAAACTCCCGAAGAAGCTTGGAGCGGAAGAAAACCCTCAGTAGAACACTTTAGGGTTTTCGAATGTATGGCTCATGTGCACGTCCCTGAGGCGAGAAGAAAGAAACTGGATGCAAGGAGTGTCACTTGTGTACTATTGGGAGTAAGTGAAGAGTCTAAAGCATATAGACTCTATGATCCTATTGCTAAGAAGATTGTAATCAGTAGGGATGTGGTCTTTGAAGAAAACAAGTATTGGGATTGGGATAAAAGTTATGAAGAGCAAGTGGAAGCTGACTTGGACTGGAGAAATGATGAGAATAGTGATGAAGTGGATGAAGAAAATAATGAGGCTGTGAGTGCAGAGAATGAGGAAGCAGTAAGTGAAGAAGAAGTTGCTGAGGAAGCAGTAAGTGAAGAAGAAGTTGCTGAACTGACTGGGAGTCCTCAAAATGGTGAAAATGAAGGAAGAAACAGAGGGCCTCCAGTGTGGATGAAAGATTATGTAATTGGAGAAGGATTTTCGGAGGAGTCAGAAGAAGATGATGCAAATATCAACTTGGCTCTGTTTGCCTCAGCAGATCCAATGCATTTTGAGGAGGCAATAAAACATGAAAAATGGAGGATGGCTATGAACATGGAGATCAAGGCAATAGAGAAAAACAATACTTGGGAGCTCACCGATTTGCCTACTGGTGCAAAGAAGATAGGTTTGAAATGGGTATATAAGACTAAGCTCAAGGAGAATGGAGAGTTGGACAAGTTCAAAGCTAGGTTGGTAGCTAAAGGATACGTGCAAAAACAAGGGATTGACTACACAGAAGTCTTTGCACCGGTTGCGAGGATGGATACCGTAAGGATGATTGTGGCCCTAGCAGCTCAAAGAGAATGGAGTCTTTATCAACTTGATGTTAAATCTGCATTCCTGCATGGAGAACTCAAAGAAGAGGTGTACGTAGAGCAGCCAAGGGGTTTTGAGTTGGAAAGATGTCCTCATAAGGTGTACAGGTTGAAGAAGGCCTTATATGGACTGAAACAAGCTCCACGAGCTTGGTTCAGTCGTATTGAAGCACACTTTGTGAGTCAGGGGTTTGAAAAGTGTTACAACGAGCACACTCTATTCACTAAGACGAAAGAAGGAGATAAAATTCTCATTGTCAGTTTATATGTAGATGATTTAATATTTACTGGCAATGATGAATTGATGTTTGCTGATTTTAAGAGTTCTATGTTAAAAGAATTTGACATGACTGATTTGGGAAGAATGAGATTCTTTCTTGGTATTGAAGTGGTGCAAAGGTCAGATGGAATTTTCATATGTCAAAGGAAGTACGCACTGGAGGTATTGAGGAAGTTTAGAATGGAGAACTGTAACTTGGCTCACAACCCTATTGTTCCAGGTTGCAAGCTATTTAAAGATGAAAATGGAGTTCAAGTTGACGAGACTTTGTACAAACAGATGGTGGGATGTCTCATGTATCTCACAGCTACAAGGCCAGATTTAATGCATGTTGTGAGCTTGGTGAGCAGGTATATGTCGAAACCAACTGAATTACATATGTTGGCAGTCAAAAGGATCATGAGGTACTTGAAAGGAACAATAGAGCTCGGAGTTTTTTTACAAAAAAGGAGGAGATGAGGGTCTGATTGGATATGCAGACAGTAATTATGCAGGGGATTTTGATGATCGCAAAAGCACATCAGGTTATGTGTTTATGCTAGGTTCAGGAGCTGTGGCTTGGTCCTCTAAGAAACAACCAATTGTCACTCTATCCACCACAGAGGCAGAGTTCGTAGCTGGAGCTGCATGTGCTAGTCAAGCCATATGGATGAGGAGGATATTTGAAAAGCTGAGTTTGAAGGAAAGTAAGTGTACTACAATTTTTTGTGATAACAATTCCACCATTCAATTAGCTAAAAATCCAGTACTTCATGGTAGAAGCAAGCACATTGATGTGCGCTTCCATTTCCTTCGTGATTTAACTCGAGATGGAGTTGTTGAATTAGTATACTGTGGGAGTAAAGATCAGTTGGCAGATGTGATGACGAAACCTCTTACTGTGGACGCTTTCCAGAAGTTCAGAAGTCAGCTAGAAGTCAGCTAGGAGTCTGCCAGGTTCCAAGTTAAACTAGTTGGGGAACTAGTTTAAGGGAGGGAATGAAGAGAAGAAGTCAAGTTTCTGTTGGTATCTTTTCTAAAGTTTAGTTTTCTGTTAAAATAAGTCCTAGTCTTTAGGATACTCTTGTTGGTTGGTGCTTCCATGTTGCTGTTATGACAAAAGTGAACTAGTATTTCTCTTTTCTGTTATGATGTAAAGGCTATATAAAGCCTAAGTTTATTCAATAAGAATCATGAATTATTTCACAATTGTTGGGTTTCTTGTTACCTTAGCTTCTGTTGCTTAACACACACTACCCCACCATCATCCCCGTAGACCCCGTTACACTGAAGAAAATCCCAACTTTACAAATTCGATCACCCTTGCTCTCCCTCACCCCCTCCTCCACTCCCCCACACCTATCCCTTAAGCGGTGGACTGAGCTACAACCCCCAATTGCCCATGACAACTTTCACTTTCGGTCCATTCATAATTGTCAAGATTGAAACCCTATGTTCAGATATGAGCTCTTTGTTGATAATATCAGGAACGGGTATAGAGATACAAATAATGATATGAGCGAAATTTGGGACGAGGTTTTCCGCGAGATGGGAGAAAAATTAATGATTTAGATTTTGTGAGGGAAGATATCGAGATATTTCACAATCGATTTGGATCACGATCAGAGAGAGATTTTAATGCAGACCCATTAAGGGGTCATGAGTCCTACAGTGAGAGGGATGGAGATGGTAGAAGATGACATTTTTGTTACTTTTTTTTTTTGTACATTTCTTATTTTTTATTTTTTTAGAGTATATTTGATTATTTTTTAATCATTTTTTTCTTTTTTCTTTTTTTAAAAGAAAATGATAATTTCGTCATAAAAGACATACAATGTCTATTTTTTCAAACGTTGGAGATGTCTAGTGCTATTTTTAAAGATTATAGTTATATCCCCAATTTTTTTAAAAGATTGTGGACCAAATATGCAATTATTTCTATTTTTAATTATAAAAAATTAAAAACAATTCGATTCAATCTCTCAATGTTTTAAACATTAAAACTTATATCAAACCATTTTCAAATAATTCGATTTGATTAAAAATCAAAACATTGATAAGTTCAAGTAGAAACAAACCAATAGTTTCAAACTAGCGAATTTGATTCAGTTGGCCATTTGGCAGTCTTTTTGTCCAGACCTAGTTCGAAGGCCAAGACAAAATAATATTAAATAAATTATGTGGCCGATTTGCAATTAACAAAAATTGAACGCGGTGACATACATTTTTTCGTCCCAGTTCTTTCACTCTCTCTTGCTCACAACATTGCCCGTGCCCGCTACCTCCATTGTTTCCCGAGGTAAATCTCTCTCTCTCTCTCTCTCTCTCTCTCTCTCTCTCTCTCTGTGTGTGTGTGTGTGTGTGTGTGTGTGTGTGTCGTGTGTTTATATATTTTGTGCGAGTGCGTATGGTCGTCCGTCTAATCTTCGAGAATATATGGAGTAAGGGATTCATATTGACCAAAAGAGTAAAGTTTATATATCAAAAAATATAATCAGACAGAAAAAAGGGTTTTGATTGGCAACAATTTTTGTGCCCAATAATCAGTATCGTATATTTAGATTGAATATAACTGATGTGAAAAAAAAAAAAAAAATTTAATGTTTTGCAGTCGACTAGTTTTAAAGTAGCTGAAGAGATGTTTAAGAACACTTTCCAGTCTGGTTTCCTCTCAATTCTCTACAGCCTTGGGTATGCTACTTTAATTTTTTTGTTTGCCTTTTTAATCAAATTAATCCTATAGTTTAATTTCCAAACTTATTAGTTTTCTTATCAAGAGAAACTTAATCGTTTAATTTTTTTTGTTATTTATCTTCGTTATCTGTTTAATTATTCGACAGGAGCAAGCCTTTACAGATATGGGATAAAGAAGGTAATTCTTTCTGTTCGTTTCTTTTTCTGTTTGGAGTCTGGTTCTAATACTTGTGTTGCTTATTATACACTTGAGTGAAAAGGGCCGGGGGTGACGATTGCTTACATCAAAAGTGATTTGCAAGCAATGGAAAAGGGTCGAAAAAAAGAACTAAAAAAAAGAACAAAAAAAAAAAGTCTATGCGTAATATAGTAATACCATCTAGTTATTGAGTTTCTACAAGATTCATGAAATAAGCAAGGCATTCAGTATCAATGTCTAAATGATCTTAACCATTCTCCTTACATTAAATTTATCAGTTATTTGGTTTCTTATGATCCCTAGCAGAAATTATGAGCCTTAGGAATATTATTACAAGTGAAACAATAAAAAGGAGAACTTGAAGAGCTTATCGTTAATCATACAATAAAATAGAAAGTAATCGCTATATAATACAATAAAATAGAAAGTAATCGCTATATAATGAAATCCAGCAGAAGTGCCTAGTCTTTGATTTAACCAACAGGAAAACTGGTGTTCTATATAGCACAGTCCCCAAGCACCGGTAGTCTGTGTTATTCCCTGATCCTAGACACGTGGCAATTTCTATAATTGTATTTTTTTACCAATTTTGCATCGAGTTTTTAAAGAGACGCTGGGGTGCAAGTCCACATAATTGGCTATTGGCTGTGCCATCCCTGTATTTTGCCCCAAAGGATACAGGCCTAGTTTCCTTTAAATGGTTACTATGGTGCGAGATCAGCAAATTATATATTTTCCTAAACTTGTCCTTGAATTGAGAAATTCGAAAGAGATAGTTGTTAACAACCAAAAGAGGCAGTTATTACTGATGTGTGGTGCAAATGAGCATCCAGTCTGAGAATTAATTCACTCTTTTTACACATTGCTTGCAAGAAATGGTTATACTTTCAACTCCTACCTTTACCAGACAAATGGTTTATAATAATAAAACACACAACTGCCAAGTGGGGCGGCACACACTATCATCGGCCTGCTTACCATTCTCAACGAATAGACTTTTATTTTCACAGATATGGAAGAAAGTACATCAGTTTGTCTCTTTACTTACAAAAGTTCTCTTAAGCAACATGTTTTTGTAAAATATATGTGCATATCCGCATGTCTGTGTGACTGACTTCTTTACACGATTGTGTCCTCGAAAAATCTCTTGCAGTTGTCAATGGCCAGATCAAACGATTGCAAGATGAAGACATACAATCTAATGTTCTCGAAATAGTTGGGTCAAATGTTCAGTCTGCATTTATTACATGTCCAGCAGATCCAAATGCAACACTTGGTATAAAGCTACCATTCTTAGTCATGATTGTGAAAAATTTGAAGAAGTACTTCACGTTTGAAATTCAGGTGCTGGATGATAAGAATGTCCGCCGAAGATTTCGAGCTTCTAATTTTCAAGTCTGTAAGTCTCCCTAGTGTCTATTTAAGCTTAATTATTTACAGAGCTTATTCTTATTTACCCGTCAACAATACTCGAGCTCTCTCTTTACATGTCTCTATTATTGATGTAATGTCTTCCTTGTAGTGTTCAATAAACTTTCTTATCCCAATTTACATGTTTTGGTGAATTTAAGTTTGCATTTTTCCATTCATCTTCCACTGCTAATCAAAACCCAAGAACAAATTGTTTAACAGGGCCAATATGATGACACAATCATTATTCTTTTTAGTTGATTTCTCCAAACATGGCTTAACATTTTTATGCAGAAAACTTCTGGACATAAAATTGGGACAGGTGCTATATGAATTATGCTTTTTCAGTAGTGCCATAAACTTGTTGAAATTTAAAACAGAAACATAACGAAGTGCCCAAAATCAGGGAGGGTATAACTGACACTTAGGACTGCTGTTGAAAGTGATGAATTTTTTTGAAAATGTAAATACTTGAGAGCAATTGTGATTGTGCCTTATATATTTGCATTATTTTCTTTCAAGTGGGCATTTTTATGTGTTGTTTGAGCCCTTGTTTTTGCATCATTTGTTTGTCATCATGTAATATGATTTAATAGTATCGTGTTTTCTTTTTATTTACATGAATGGATACATACTGTGTGAAGTTGGCGTCTAAAACATTCAATTGTATGTTTGAGTATGATGAATGTCTATAAATCTTAATTATCAAAATATGAAATATGCAAATTGTATGTTTGGTCATGCTAAAATGTTCACAGGCAAAAAAAGGAAAAAATGAAATTAAGGAAAATAAAAATGTTCAGGGACCACATTCTAGATAAGTGTTGTGATCTAGATGCCTTTTTTCACATAGCGATGTTGTTTGAACTGGAATTCTTTCTTTTTGGTGTTAGAGAAGATTGTAGAATGATGTAAAAAATTTCACATAGGGAAAAGAAGTATACTATGATGCTACAGTTTTATAACTCTACAAGATTAACAAAGCTGATTTGTGGCACTGAAGATAGTCTCACAGTATATCTATTTTTGTGACTCTTTGAAATTTATTTCATGGGTGCAAATTTCAGACTTTGAAAGCTATAGATGTCTCCCTTGTTTTATTGATGTGCAAACTAAAATTCTTATTCCTGTTGAAGGCTGTCACAAGGGTCAAGCCTTTTATCTGCACCATGCCCTTGAAACTGGATGAGGGATGGAATCAAATCCAGCTGAATCTTACTGATTTGACTAGACGCGCATATGGAACCAACTATGTTGAAACACTGAGAGTTCAGGTTCATCCAAATTGCCGCCTTAGGAGGATATATTTCTCCGACCGCCTTTATTCAGAGGAGGAACTCCCACCAGAATTCAAGCTATACCTTCCTATGCAGCAGGTAATGCTATCACAGGCTCAGCAATTACCGTGCAATTTTGCATTCCATATCATAGGTATTTGAACTCACACTTTTGATTGTGTGTCGATTATTGCAGAAGATATGAGGGGTCGTGGAGAGCCAATGGATCGTGAGAACCAAAATAATTGACAAGTTCATTAAATATCTGTAATCGTTGTACTTGGCTTAATGCATAATATCTTAGAGAACTTAAATATGTAGTTATAGACCAGTTAAATTAAAGTGGTTGTATGCTGCTAGCACCAGTTATCGTTATTTATTATTTTCTGAGTAATTCTTGTTCATTGGGTGCAAATTCTGGTTATATCGTAATTGATCATTATCCTAATTTTATGAGGTTAACGCACCTCTATTAATCTTTTTATTATTATTATGAACTACAATTAAACATGATTAAAAAAGAAAAAGAAGTTAAAATTTACGCGTATTTGAGATGCCTTTAATGATTTTACCAGTTCATAGATAGCTGCATTTCCTATACACAATGAAGGGATAAGATATATTGTCAATTTCCCTATACATGAACAAAATATTGATTTGAATCTTAACCATGCTCATACTTGTAAGATTACCAACAATCACCCTCTATTAATTCGATCGGGCAACTAGTGGTTCAAACTTAGGAAATAAATCAAAACCACAAACTGTTAAAGGCAACTAAATAAGCACTCAAACCCAATTAAAGAGTTCGTTCATCAATACATACCCTATTTCACACATTATTAACGATAATTAAGCATGCGACAACACACTACTGATACCTTGCATAAAATATTGTTTGATCTTTTGTCAACATGAAGTCATCTAGACTGGCTGGATCGCCTTCGTCTCTAACATCAGAGCCATCTATCTACAAGCACCTCAAAGAGAAGCAACAACCTAACCAAGGCAACGGCATATATGCCTCCTCAACAAGAAAACCCAAACTCCTCCAATTCTTTCTTCTTTTTTTTTTTATACAAATGGTGGTAATGCTCGTTTTTATGGTGAGCAATATCCCGTCAGGCAGAAGCCCATTCAAAGTAATGGCATCGAGCACCTCTAGAAGCAGTCCAGTTTCCACACCCAAAGAACAGGCTCCCTTGCTTAGGGCCAGGTTTACGAACAATCCCTTTGCTGCTTTTCACCCCACAATAACAAGAAGGATGGTACTGCACTACTGGAGCTTGCAATTCCCTCATTTTCTGAGGTTGAGGTGATGCCAAAAAAGGCTGTTGTTCCTGGGTTGGCTTCCAAGAATAGGAATCATCAATAGACTGGCAAGTAAGAGAGTTAGTAATTGAAAATTTAAAGCCTTTGTGCATGAGCAACGCAAGTAAGCGGGCAGTGTTTTTGGCATCATCCAGGCCACAGTGTGCACGACCTTGCCAGGCCAGGCCAGCCATCTGGACTGCCTCTTTGAGATTGCACCTCACCCCACCAAAAACCTCACAAAAAGGAACCTTCAAGTTGATCCATCTGTACAAAGAGAGGCAAATACATGTTAATGGCTACACACACAAGGGATTTTGTCCGAAATTAAGAGATTTCAGATGGCAGAGAATATTTTTAAGCTTGATGGCAAGCTTCTAAGTATGAGAACCAGAAATTTACCGATTGAAATACGGAGGCTTTCTAATTTTTTTGTAACGACACTCTGACTCTAGCATTACCCGACAATCCCAGTTGGACCACGTAACCACAGCGAAGTTCGTGTTCTTAATCCCCTTCTTCTCAAGCCATTTGTCATGCCTAAGAAGAGCTTCACTTAGAGTAACACCCCTGTCCACCTAGGAAAGCCAACAGTTTCATAAGAACAAGTTCATTGGTTACCATAACATTTACAGTAGAAATTTAACAACTCAGACTCGGGATAAAGGATAGCATCAGACAGTCTGAAGAACATAATTGGTAAGTTCACAACCGACATCTTGAACTATTTGGCAAACTTTTCACCAATCAACATGGTATTTAGGTTATCAATTTGACATCTTTCAAACTATTTTCTCTAAGTTTCCATCGAAACACATTTTCTTGCATCATTCTCACAATCCTCAGTCCTAGAGTAACTAAGTCGTAGCATGTTTTTACCCTATTAGCTGAAAAATCTATTAAGATCTGACTCCAAGTGTTGTTCTGTAGTTTTTTCAACTACTTCACCAGTAAGAGGAAAATTTCTTTGATGTTCTGCACTGCAGACAAAACATATATTGTACTTCCACATTTATGGCAATCACCCACCACTTTATTTATCTAGGAAAAAGTTCCTTTTCAATGAGGAATCATAGAATAAGTTACTCTAAAACCGTCGTCTTTTAATAACCAATGAACTGAAACTGACTACAACATAGCATGTTTTTACCCAATTAGATGAAAATATCTATTAAGATCTGATTCGAAGTAGTGTTGTGTAGTTTTTTCAACTACTTAACCTGCAAGAGGAAGATAATGATGTTCTGCACTGCGGACAAGACATAATGTACTTTCACATTTATAGCAATCACCCATTGCTTTATTTATCTAGGAAAAAGTTCCTTTTAAAGAGGAATCAGAGAATAAGTTACACTAGAACTGTTGTCTTTTAATAACCAATTAACTGAAATTGACTGTCAAAGAAACAGCTTCCTTGTGACATAATAAAATTTTTCCAAGAACAGCTAGAATCTAAAAAAAATTATATACTTAAAACAGATTATATCTAGAATATGCTGTGTTAAGTGACTGTCAAGAGTGAATTGCATGGTTAACAAACTACAGGTAGTCTTCATCAAATTGTATGCGGGTGTGTTTTCCTTTCTATGTTTCTTTAGGAGTGTCACCATGTGTTTTACAATTTAAAAAGCTAAAGAACCAATTCAATAGGAAGTGCTCAGTCAGGCTTTCTAAATTGGACGGAATAATCCAAAAGAGAGGCTTTATTATTGGATAATGGAATGAGTCTCCTGATAGGGTGTCCCCAATAGATTTAAGAGGTATTTAACTTTAATGAAAGGAATAAAAGAAAAAGGCGAACAATCATGGGGACAGCTATTCAAGTCAAGTAGCACACAGCTGCACACTGTCGTGGTTTTATGGCTGGAATATGGCCTTGTGAATTTTCATTTCACAACGAATTTCAAACATAACAGTGAAAATATTGGACTGAAGAAACCCCATCCCAATATGTGCTATCGCTCTTTCATTGGTCATCTAATATACTAATATGGGTATCACCTTGACTAACTAATTTTTTTTTTCCTTTAACAACAAGGAAGAACACAAACAAAAGAATTGAAATACGTTCAAAACAAACCTGAATTTGTTGGATGCCTGTCAGATCCTTGCAGAAATCACTCAGAAGTTGGTTGCAAGTTGGCCGCACATATGTTTGAAAACATGCTTCCAACTGTCCAGTAACGCTGCTCACTATTACTGATGGGAACTCAATTATCTCTTGTGGATGAGGATTCTTTCCTTTGTCACATGTCGCCTCAAAATCAATAACGATAAAATATTGAAAATCTTGGAAGCGGTAATCATGTGGATAATTTGGAGGAAGTGTGTTTGATGGGGTATACTGAAATCGGTAATTTATTGCAAATGGGTAGAACTGTCCCTCAAAGGCATTCAGTTGGTGCCTCGGTGCATTACTAGAGTCGGGATAGAAGGCCGACCACAAGCCAAAGTCATGATGGCAGACAGCTCTTTGTTTGGATTTGTCAGAAGATTCAGGGGGCTTGCTGCTTAATGAGCCACCTGGTTCTATAACTGTTCCACCTGGGTGAGCATAGATGCTCTCTTGGGGCCCTGGAAAGCCTTCAACGGCGTTACCATTAAAATACAGGTTGCAAGGGTAACCCTTGTTCTGGAGGCTTTTTATGGATGCCTCACAGTTTCTTTCCATGGTATCTGCATTTCAAAAACAATTCATGAACAATATTAAAATCAGCCTTTCAAACATGTTAGGGTTTGGACATTATAAGCAATCATATGATCCCCTCTGAGGAACTCTGAGGCAAGTGCTATCAAAAGCCAAATTTAGAGCACATTTCAGTGGGCTTATTTCTAAAAAAATAAGCCCACCCAAATATGCTATTATATCTGTATGCATAATTTTACCCAGTTAGTTCTGCCTCGCGATGGCAATGGGGCAGGTCCGCCCCGCCCCGCCCCGCCCCGCCCCGCCTCGCGACCCGCGAATTCGCGGGGTGGCCCTTTGACCCGCCAACCGCCTCGGTTAAATTTTTTTTTTTTGAAAAAATAATTAAAAAAAAAAAAAACTACAAATTTTTTAAATATTTGTACCAAACAAAACAAAAAAAATTATAAGATTTGGGTTGTAGTGTAGTGGTTAACGTTGGTAGTTTATAAGTTTCGACCCGAGTTCGTTTCTTCTTTAGTCCATTTTTAGTAAAAATTATAATTTCTACTATATTTTATGATTTTTCAATAAAAAAAAAAAAAAAAAAAACTTTGAGGGGGCAGGCTACGGGGCAGGTCCGCCAGATGAAAATTCTGCTCCAAACCCGTCCTTATTACTCGGCGAGGCTGGACGGCTCCGGAGTGGCGAATTTTTTTGCCATCCCTAGTTCTGCCAACAAAGTTAATTCTTCTTGCTAGAGTTTTCCTTCATGCTTTATTTGGATACAATCTAAGTTACTAGGATATGGAGCATATCTTTTCATCAATCTATTAAGTATTTGTTAGAAGTCGTTCTAATAACGAAAAGTCATCTCAGTGAGAGAATTTTGAACTCGGACCCAAAATAAAGTGTAAATAGCATAGATCCCACAAGTATATTTGATACACAGTATTGGACAACATTGAATACTATAATGTATAAGTTTTGACTTATTCTACTTCTCCAATTCTATTCAGTATAGTCCAATACAACATACCAAACATGCCAATGAATTCCCACTCCCCCTATGTTTGTCACTTGGGGTTCATGAAATATAATCACTATTCACTACCACTTGTTTCACATTCTACATTTCTACTGATCCGTGGAGGAGAGATTGTTTGCCATTTATGGGGACTCTTTTTGGTTTTACAGCAAAGTTTGTCAGAGTCTGCACTTAAGTATTGGGGTTTGGAAGGAAATCAAGATGATTATATTTTTAATCCCTCTCCATCCCACCTCTAATTAGCCCTCTCAACGAAGGTCCTCAAAGAAAATCCCCAGGGCTCTGTCCTATAAGTGTACCCAAATTAAATCGTAGTATGGATAGCACATCTTACTATCATGGTCTGTTCAGTATTACGTAAAAAGACAAAAACACAACGAAAGTACTATTTTCTTTTGTTTCTGATCACAAGTACTAGAGAAACTATAAATGCTTAGGGTAATATTATTTGGCTCAATCCATCTATAGAATCTGCAATTCATTTTATCCATGCATATTTGCCCTATGTTATGTACACGAGTGAATATGAATCTTCCTCATTTTTGCCTACAACCAGTATATGTGTTAAACTAGACGTTTTTCTTTTCCTCCGATATCATATTGCTGAATTATTTTAGTTGCACATGCATGGAGTGTAGTATGGAAGCTAATATACAGAAACAATAAAGGAATTATTTTTTCAATTAGCATCAGTATTTTGGTCTTTCAAGTTAAATTCACCCTCTTAACTCCTCAAGATGAGACAGATCAGAAATAAGGTACCTTCTCTTACCCATATTTTCTTCCTTCTAAGCAAGAGAATAAGGTACCAATACTATTGTCCTCCTACATTCCCCTCCCCCTCAATTTTGCACCCACTCTCTCTAGGACACAGAACCTTAATGCCAACCTCAAAATTGATTCCCAACAATAATGCCGCAAACTGTTGTTATCTGTATATACTTTCAAGTCAGGTAACATCTCAAAATCCACGAAAGCACCAAACTGGAGGTGTAGAGTGGCTCTTCCCGGTCTGCCTTTGGGACGGACCTAGTTCCGATGCTTTTAAATTTTTTTTAAGTTTTTAGACAGGAAAAATGATAGTCACACTACTGTGCCCCTGTGGGCCTTGTGGTAGACTGAATCTCTGGAAAATGCAGAGTGCCCAAAGACTTTTTTATTAAGGCCCACGGGGATCAAAGAAGTGCCGGGCCTGGACTGGTCGGCACGTCTTACACCTCTACTTGCTATTTGTATAACCATTTGGCTCACAAGGAGTGGTGTGCTTTACAACCCAGAATGTGAGCCATTCTAACATTCCCCTTTCCTGTTTAATGAAGGTACGCTACCATTACTGGTATAATAGTGTATTGTTTTTCAACTTTTAATGAAATTTGTGTTGTTTCATTATCCAAAAAAATAAATAAAACCATTCTATTTCCAGTTTCACACCCCTTAAGAATTTGTAGTAGGCTTCTATTCTTCAGTAACTTTGGATGCATAAAGGTGTACTGGTCAAAGAAATTAAGGTAGAGAAAATTAGTCGCAGTTTTGGGTTTTGGATAATAGATTTTAACTTGAAAAACAAAATAATAGAAGGAGAGGAGAGGAGAAGAGAGAAAGGGCTTTGCCCTTGCAAGGATAAAAGCAAATCCACGCAAACTCAATACTAAATGCTCAATAAGTTCTCATGATAAGAGGTATAGACTCCAAAACCTAGCAAGATTCAAATTCTAATTTGAAAACTCATTAATGTACTTACACAGTAACTCTGATGACTTTAAAGCAAGATCTAAATGAGTAGACCCCAAAGTAAGGACAATGGTTTCCAGAGTTTGTGTATTACATATATTTTATATTTACAAAAAGTCCTTGACATGAAAACGCTTGAATTTAAATTTAAAGGTAACTTAGTAATACTATGGAAATTCTAATGGTGATTCAAGTTGCAAAATTTCGCCAAACAACATCTGCATTCATCCAAAGATTCTTTATACTTTCTTTTTCTTGATTTTGTATAGCCTGCATTGCAAATCACAATAATCTCATCTGGCAAGCATTCCACTCAAAATGTCAACTAGTGTAAACAAAAAGGGAAAGCCACATCAATTGTTTAAAACTCCTGGAAGCTCTAAACCATGACAGGGTGTGCAGTGTCACTTCAAATATTTGATATGCTTCCCATCTCGCACAAAAATAGGTGCACGGGACTAAGACATCAATCTAAAAACCACTATCCCTCTCTAGATGCCCGTGCAGTATATCATCATGAATGATCTCGTATACAGAGTCACTGATTACTAGCTCCAAACTCCTTGTTCTAGTACTTTTGATATAAATGATATAATACGAGGGGCAGCTGAAAAAGCTTTCTTCTTGTCAACTATAATTTTTTTTCCCAGTTTTTCAGTTGCCTTTTTCCTGCAAGCTTATACCTGATGTATAGGTCTTTCCTTTATAATCAATACAGGCTTTACTTCCAACCCTCTAAGGTAAATGTGAAGCCCTCACTATGACTTGCAATCATAATAAATCACATCTATGATTTGAATGGACACAGGAACTAGGACACAAAGAAGTAAAAACCAACACAATTCATAAAATCATGATCGCAGTGAATCATAGACCTCAGCTGGAGTTCTGTGAGTACTGAGTACATACATTTTTCTTGGTCAATCTGATTGGCATATGCATTAGCCCCTATCCTAGTACTATAAGTATACCCATACATACAAAAACAAAAAGTTCTAATCTTGCTGCCCACAAATTATGAACAAAATCATCCATTTTTATTCTTTTCCAGAAAGAAAGAGATGGAAAAACTCTTTACAACCACAGATTCAATCCATGTGACAAACAAAACGCCTAAAAAAGAAGAATCAAAAGTAAAAGCAAATTGTCCTTACTAAACAAATTTAGCACATTGTTTAATTTTAACCAGTGCTGGGGAGGCGTGGAGAGCGAGCTTCAATCTTTTCGAGCCTAAGCAAGGCGTAGACGAGAACGAGACAAGGGTGAGGCGAGGATGAGCCGTGGCTAAGTGTAGAAGCCGCGCATAAAGCTTAGACGGAGCGTGGCCGCTTTTTACAACAGTGATTTTAACAAACTCTTACTCCAGTCTCAAATCAATAGTAAAAGTAAGAAAAAGGTTCAATCAATTCAAACCAATACTTAGTCTTATACATACCCACGCACTCAAACACACATATACACACAACACAGAGAGAGAAAGACGGAAGATACCTTTATGCTCTACGGCAACCTTCATGATGCAGTACGTAGTTAAGATCCGCGAGCAAGTACATCAGATCTCCCCCCTTCAATTTCCTCGCCTGCAACACCAAATTTCACAATTCACATACATAATCAAAATACCTACTCAACGAATTCACATTTATCTACATGTATCTACACATATAGATACAGCATTTACGGGGGAGGAGAGGAACCTGTGTGCTGTTGTGATCCGGGGATGGAGTTAAAAGGAAGCGTTGTTGTTGAGTAGGTTTCTGCCATTAATATATACTTTAATTACCTTGATTTATTTTGTGTTTATTATTTGGTAAATTATTTGCCGAAATTAATTACTCCACTTTTTGTATTAATTATTAAAATTTCAAAATAAGTTTTTCGTAACTGATATTTCTCGTGTAGCGTACGTTAACATTGGGCCACCTGCTCCGGCGGACATTTGGGATACAAGTGATATCCATGGAATCTGGAATATCTTATTCCTGATATGAATAATAATTATCCCATTCAATTAGTAATAACTATGCTATTATGTTTTTTTGCCAGTTAAATAATTCATCATGATTGAATTTGGTTCATGTATTGAGGTGTTGTACCAAGTAGTACGAGTATATAATGCTTTCCACGGTGGATTAGACTGTAGGTTACGATTCAAATTCAATGACAATTCAAATATGTAGCAAATGAATTTGAAGAACATATGAGATATGATGGAAAAAATCATTTTTAAAAATGATGTAGCATACGAAGAAGAATGTGAATTTTAGAATTTGATTTGAGGAGATTGAATTTGAAGAATATAATAGATATAATGAAGAAAAATCAATTTTGAGAATGAAAATGAAGACTAACGTATAGGTGAATTTTTAGGCCAGTAGAAGAGAAATTTCATACGGTCGTGATTATACTGCTTATTTGCTCTGGAATTCGACCGTATGATTTATGAGAATGGGTCATTGAAATTTGAATATCTTTGTTTTTTATGGACTCTTGATGGGTGAGGATGATGATCTGAGTTGCGGTGTTTATGGTTTTAAAATTGAGGCAGTGAATAGAGCAAAGAGAAGATAATTTGATTTAGGAGAGAGATTGAAGACGTAGATACACACGGACGTATATATTCTTTGTTCTTTCAGTATCGGAGAAAACTCCTACGGTCGTGATTAAACATCGAGATTTTGGATATTTTAGTACATGTTTGATAGTGCTAAAATTATTTTTTAAATACTTATAAATTTTATATCAATACTACAAATTGTATAGATGAAAAATATGTTTAACTAATTTGATCAACTGAAATTATAATATAAGTTATGTTAAATAATATGTTACTACATATTGTTATCGAGTCCACTACAATCCGTATTTCTATATTAGCCTAGTTAATATAGCGACGAACCTGACTTGATAATTCATGCATTTTACACTATTTTCAATTATATTTATGTATAATTATGAGAAATTTTATGTGATTTTAAACTATTTTTACCTTAGTAATCGTGTTAATACAGTATATAAACTTCTTCGACTGGAATACAAATACATTAATGTAATAATGTGATCGCGACGACTTGATATATAATTAAAACGCTATGATAATTATGACGATACTAATGAATGTTGTGAAATTATTATTATGATGTCAAAAAATTATGATTTTATGGTATAATAAATAATTTATAATCTATGCATATTTGCTTAGTCATTATTGATGAATTAAAAGTTGTTCAAACTTTCTTAACTTTTTGTTAATGTTTTTATAGGACATTAAACACCGTTTTAAAAAATAAAAAATAAAAAATAAAAAATAAAAAAAAATAAAAAAAAAGAAAGAAGAAAGTAATACTCAATACGTGAAACTGTATTATTTTTGTGTACATACGAGGGCTCAAGCATGATTAATATAAAGCATGTCTAATAGACACTTTATTAACTTAATTTTCTTTATTTTAAAGAGTTAATTCGTTTTATTTAGAGTCAAACAAACTTTTTGATTTTAAAATTTAAATAAATATTTCAAAAAAATAAAAATAAAGAAAATGATTTAACTTTTCAAATGTAAAGACTCACATTCATTTTCTATATAATTATTTTAGTGCTTTCATTTACTATTTCACATCTTTCCATACATTTCTTTTAAAATAAAAATAAAAAGAGAGAAGTTCATTAAAAAAAATAAGAGAATATGTTGAGTAATAATTGCTTATAAAAAATCAAAATAAAGATGAAATATACATAACATTGTTGAACTTGTACAAAAAGATCAACTCTTTATTTTTAAATATATTATTTATTTTAAAGATCCAATCAAAATAGCATTATTAGAGATGCTCTAAGGATCCGTGTAAATTAAAGTGGGAAAGACTGTAAGAGCATCTCTAATACAATTATGGATTGTTTTAAAAATTGTACCACATAAGTGAAATAGAAGGTTTTTTAAAAAATTTATCTTCAATGAAAACTGTTCGGGATTCCGTCAAGTTTATGTGAAAAAGATTGCCTAGAATCCCGTTTAAAAAATTTGTGTGAATTTAAATTTTCTATGCAAATTTAATACGATTTTTTTCTTATATAAATAAAAATAAAATACACAGATATCATTCTATAGAATATATTGAAGACCAAATATGAAATTGAATGTCTATTCATTAGACATTAATACCATATAAATTAGAAATTTTTCAACATTCGTACTACCTAAATAGCAATACATATAATGCATTGAAAATGCTCAACTATGGATTGCACTAAAAATGTGACATATCATCATAAAATGTATACATGGCAAGAAGAAAAAGGGAGGATGTCTAGCACACCGTCCACCGTCCAATGTAAACAGTGTGCTAGACGTCCCCCATTTATTTCTTTATCATTTATCTCTATCAAACATTTATTTCTTGATAATCTTATGTTCAAAATATAATTTGTTAGTGCCATCGGTCCTTACTGACATTTATGCCAAAAAATTCTATTAAGTGAATATTTAGAAGACGAATCTACCATTAAGTTCGTATAAAAAAATATATATTAATAAAAGAAGAACAACTAAAAAATATAATGAAAATGAAATTATTTCACCTTAAGTTGGTGGTCTCGCTGTCGGGGTGAGGCTAAAATATTATGTTCTCAAAACTGTTTTTTTGACTACCTTGTCGTGAAAATACTTTAGGAAAAGGGGGGTCGCAGTGACTAGGCCGGGGGCTACTGTATGCCAAAAATACAGGTCTCCACCAAATCTTGCTTACTTCGCTATCCAAGTGGGATGAGACTTTTCGAGAATTTTCAGTCAAAATACACTATTTTCTATACAATAGATATGCTGACCTTTGTTGTTTTCTATAGAGCTAAAATGTAGAACCAGAAACAAATTAACCATGCAACCTCATGGTTAAGTTAAGCCGCGATCATAAGAAGCTGATTTCATCTGCAGAACTTTATAAAGCACAACTATGCGATTGCAAGGTATTGCACGATGCGATTGCGTGGGTATATTGTGGGTAGAAAATTATGTTTCCTTATAGAAATTGAACTCTATTCAGTAGAGGAAAAAAAACTTAACGTTAAACACGTTTCTGGAGAAATTTGAAAGGATATAAAAGGCAGAGAATAGGAAAATAGCAGAAGAGGCGAATTGAGGGATAATACATCACAAGAAACAAAGATCAAGGCAGCGAATTGAAGATTTTTCGACAAGGAATCACGAGTTGTGTTTCTCTTTTCTTCTTTTTCCTCCAGATGATAATTAGTTCAACTTTTGTAATATTTTACAAAATCATGTCTAGCTAAATTACTTATTGCTATGATGAACAATGAAACCTCACATTTTGATTATTAAAAGTTTTCCATTTTTCGTAACTTATTGCTTCTGGGTTGATTATTCTTTATTCCATTTTTACGTTTATATACTTGATCACCATTGGAATGTTTTGTGATCTTTAGTGTCTTCGATATATTCAATCTATAAATAAGATAAGGTTCATTAATAAATAGAGATTACTGTAATGCCTTATGAAATCCTTTTAGGGTGTTCACTGTGATTTAATTGCATATTTTTATGTTCGAAAAATAACTAGAGATAGTTAAGTTCACGTATCAATATAGAATTAATAGACCGTCGAGAAAAGTTTTTGATTATTGTAGGATCATCGATTTTCAACATAAGGTAATTATTAGCAAAACGATTAGTGAATAATTGATTAATGAAAGTGGAGGTGGATTCGCGAATCGGGTAATTAACACAAAACGTTCCTATCTTTGAAATTTTGACATTTTCACCATCAACTACACATTTTCTTGTACAAAAGGTCCTTTCTGTCTATTGTCATCCAAAAATTGCCATTAACTTTCTTCCACAACACGACTCGCACTACAAAGGAAGGGTAATTTCGTCCATTTCGTCTATACACTTTCTTCTCTAGCATCAATCTGAAACTAAATACCAAATAATCAAACAAAAAGAACTCTAGGTGATCTACACGCAAATGGGTTTCCGAGATTCGCGAGCTGAAAAAGACTACACACATATGGCTAGGGACATACGCTACACCGGAGATGGCCGCAACCGCTTATGACGTGGCGGCGCTTGCCCTAAAAGGTAGTGATCATGATGTATTGAACTCTCCTTATCATGTCAGTACATATCCACTTCCAGCTTCACCTTCACCACCAGATATTTGTCAAGCAACCGCGTTGAAGCCAGTAAGCAGTAAGGAGGCGGTGGTTGAACCGCTAGGAGATGGTGGCTATGCGAATGCACAAGTGGACATAGCTAGTGAGAATGGATTTATGAATGAAGAGACACTTTTTGATATGCCTAATTTGTTGGTGGGCATGGCTGAGGGAATGCTTGTTAGCCCACCAAGAATGACATCTCACTGGGAAATTCTGATGCCGAAAGCCTATGGAGCCATTTACTTCATCAAGAGCATCAGACCCAAATAAATTTATATTATTATTCTCTATAGGTCTCTGGTGGTGCTGCCGAATAGGTGAATCAGCAAAAACATTTTGTTGCGAGAGAAGAAAGTGTATGGACGAAATAGACGAAATTACCTTTCATTTGTAGCGAATCGTGTTGTGGAAGAGGGTCAACGGCAATTTTTGGATGACAATAGACGGAAATGACCTTTTGCGCAAGAAAATGTATAGGTAATGGTGAAAATGCCCAAATTTCAAAGATAGAGACGATTTGTACAATGACTTCAAAAGGTATGGACGTTTTGTACTAATTACCCTTCGCGAATCCTAGTGTTAATAAAACTTAAATTTGCTCTTAAACTACTTTTGATTGCGTGATAATTTAGATTTAGTTAAACTCGAATAGAACAACTTTAGAATTACAATTCTCAACAAATCTATGTTTTTAATTTTTTTAAAACTCAAATTATATATTAATTAGTTAATTAATTACTAGTCTTTGTGGGTTCGACATTTTGCTCATCACTTTATTACTTGTAACCGATCTGTCCACTTGCGAGATTAAAATGACAACAGCGAACAGGAAGTTTTTGGATTGCATTAGCTTTGTATTCAGGAAGGGTGTCGAGAAGCTTTGCAGTATTACATTTTAGATTAAACAATGACACTGCATAGAAGATGCAGAAAAAATTAACGCGACAACAAAAGACTACCTTCACATGCCACAGAAGCAATGTACACAATAAGCAAGTCAGGAAAATAATTTTCCAAGGGAAAATGAGTAAAAAAAAAAAAAAAAAAACTTACACATCCTCGTAATATTGCATCTCCAAATCATTAAAACAATCGGCAAGACATCCTTATGATGACTACTTATAATTGATATCATGAGGATCTAAATAAGATTAATCAGTTCCATAGTTGTAATGACATAAGCTGTTTACAAAGAAGGTGCCTGGTTACAAATCCTAAATTGAGATAGGATTCTAGTAGCGTTAGCCAAGTTGAGAACAGCAACTGACGCGAAGACATTTTCGTCGCTTATAAAGCCGACGGTGATGGACAGATCCTCAAAAAGCATTAGTATTAGCATCTCCCCAAGGTCCAAACATCAAAGCCATGATAACATCGCTTTTAGTATAATGGCGGAAGTGGAAGGCGCAAAGGACCTCATAGAAACCTGGTTATGAAAGGAAGTGGTGACAAGTTGTGAAAAAGGATCCAAGTGAACCGCGGTAAGGTTCCAAGTGGAATGTTAGCAGCCTTAAGAGCTTGAATGCCTCTAACGACAACGGTGGAGTTAACAGTAGTGGTGTTAGCACGGCCATAGTTATCTCGACGGTTTTGGGAGCATAGATGACAATTGTTTCTCGTTAAATGTGGATCGCATGGTCAAACCCTTTCTACTTAAATGTGGATCTTCTAGCATTGTGCTACTTGATGGTTGTTCTTCATTTGTCTCATTCCTCCTATACTTCTTTGGTCTTCCAACCTTCTTGGTGTAACAAGGGGGAGTAAGTGGATTTAGACCTTTGTTAAGCCATGAATCTGACCTGTGATTGGGGAAATAAATGGTGTATATGTCCGAAGATATGCATCATTCTTGTATATGTCATCTACGTAGTGCATAATAGATTGAATGTCCCGCGAGAGAAGTGAAGCAATGACATGGCAACATGGGATCCCAATCAACTGCCAAGCAAGACATGAACATGTCTTCGCATTGATATCCACATTGTGATGCATAGTTCCCTGAATAATCAGCATACTCTGCCCTTGCAAGTGTGCTTTTCTTCTCCAAAATCTTCACTATTCTATGTCCAGCTACTGCACTCCATTTGTTGCAAGCTTCTATTCGAGCCACTATTCTCTTCATCAAGCATTTTGAGAAAGGACTTCTCCTTTACACTCAAATTAGTGATGTTGAATGACTCACACAAGTTATTAATGAGCATATCACTCCGCTTCCACTCCATAAAATGTGATTTGCTCCATTGCGAAGCAAGCTTCAATTCCAGCCAACCATGTGCTGCTGGATCAATGTCACACATCCTTCGCATTTCCGTCAGCCAACCATGCACAGTTGTAGATATATTTGGTTCAGCTTTCCATGCAAACAAATACTTATTTGCCAAATAGGTTGAGCTCACCATCTTGTTATTATACACCATAGGGCATGTGTGCTCTCCTCTAAATTTCTTGATGATGAAACTCGATTGTCCTTGTGTTTAGTTGCATACAATAGCCAAGAACATGTGCCTTCTTTGCAGACTGTCATTAGCCTATGCGCATCATCCTCCTTATATTTAATCGCTCTATTTTGTTTTCACTGAATATTCAATGATTGTTGAAGTATGTTCTTCGACTCAAATGTAAGCCCTGACAAAATAAAACAAAAGGCAATTAGAATTGAAAACATGTAAACATATAAGAACTTCATTGGTAAACGACTTATCCGTTTTTGAACCTCGGCTCATCCATGTCAGTCTTCCACTCTAGTTCTCTTTCTGGATGTTGTTCCTTCCTTATCTTCGCTGTCCATACTTCGTAATTCTTCGAAGTCACCGTAGTGTGTGTCAGATTCCCTGATCTCTTGGCCATCTAGTACACCAAAACCAAAATCAAAGTTTACATTTTTAATTGTCAGCTTCACTAGCAACAACATGCTTATCCTCCATCTCGTAGTCTGACTCCACCAACCCCTCATCTGGTTCCTTTCGAAAATCCTCTTCAACCTGTTCGTTATTCCCCAAGTCCTCTTCTACCATTCTATATTCATCCCTATCATCATGTGGTTCACCTAATCTTGCATATGTGAGGTTTAATCGATCTATGACTACGTCTCTTTTACATTTTCATATATACGATCACCCCAATCAAATTCTCTGTCTCTGTCATCACCGCATTCAACCACTGGTACGTAGCATTCCTTTCACCCCACGCCAAACTTGCATTCCTTAGTCCATGTATTACTTTGGTTCTCTCCAAAATGCATTAATACGCAGCACTTAAATGAACATTTAACACTAAAATACTGTTTAGATGGGCCATGAGAGCAGTACCACGGAGGAGGACCTCTCTAGTATGAGAAGATTGAAAAGGATGCACGTCTAGTATAACCATTTTTCATAAATATATCATGAAATTGAGCACAATTTACAAAGAAGTAACCTACTTGTTTCTCGAGAAAATATGGAAACATAATATCATTCGATTCAACAGTAAACTCAACCCCCAGTTTGAAAAAACCCTCTACTTCAATTAGTTTTTATTACGAAAAGCAAACTGAGGTAGAAACCCAAATTATTTTCGTATTAAATTATGTCTTTCCATTGGGGAAACGTTCCACTGGAGTCGAACAAACTTGCAGATATGTTTCATGATAGTTACCTAAATTCAATTTCATTTCGTTTTAATTATCCAACTTAGATTTTTGTTAGTTTGACTGCTATGTTGTAACCGTGACCAAAATTATCGCCAATCCCATATAGTTAACCCTATGCCTGCTGACGTTATAAAAAAGGCTAGGTAATAAAACATTATGCGTGTCATCAGACTTGGAATCAGAGGTCTATTTTGGAACCCATTCCAACTGGTTCACAACTCTGATCAGCATAGCAAATCAATATTTCATTATATACATGTTCATATACCGTACCCTTGTCAAATGCATTTATATTCTCAGAAGCACAGCTCAACACATTTTCTGCACCATTCTGTATTACATCAAACAATCAAAGCTGACCAATTCACCGGACATTATAAATAAAAAGAAAAACATAGAGAACAAGAACCAATAGAAAATAAATAAAACCCCAACTGATCAAAAACAAGGTTTATCAAAAAGGAAATGAAAAACATTAGAATTATGCAAACAAAAATCAACATGAAAAGTCATAAAGCACGGGGCATCATGTTCTCTGATAACTGAGGAACAGTCTTCTACTCTCTGCAAACTAAAAATTCATCCTGAATTACTCCTAAAAACAAAATATGAAGTACATTCATATTCCCCTCTGTCAAGCAAAACTTGCTGACATAACAAGACACAACAGAAAAAAATTTAGGAGGCATCCATTCAGGCACCAACCAATTCAGTTGCCTCAGCCATTGGCTCCTCAGCAGGCCTGTCCAACTTCACACCAACATCTTCACTGTAATCACCATGAACCTACATAACCAAGCAAATTTTGGGTTAAAACTACAATTTGGCATTAGGTCTCCATGATACTGCAGCCAAAAAACATTACAATGAAGCACTTAATCATGCTAAGTAGAGTTGAGGCCCAAAACTTCATGATAGTAAACATGGGTGAATCAAGTTAAATGATGGGTCAATGAGGCATCCAATGAAGTTCATGATATAATTAAATAGATTATCTTCTAAAGCACAAAATAGAGATGAGAACCGAAAAGCAACAGTAGAAACTTGCCTCCATCAACTTGCCAATATCAAATTTGGGAGCTTTCAATATCTTAACCTTCCGGATATAAACATTTTGCAGAGGATAAATGCTTGAAGTTGCTTTCTCAATCTCTTTCCCAATTGATTCAGGAATGAACTTCTGAACCAAATCCTTGAGATCACAGGATTGTGCCTGGTTGATCATGATCTCCCGCATCTTACGACGAATCTAAGAAAAACAGAACACACAGATTAAAAACCAATGGAGAAAATATAATATAGAATTTAATTGATAAGAACACGACTACAGTATGTGTGTGTATACACAATAAAACTATAACTTAAAACATTGGGGGTTGCAGAATACGGCAATTTACTTGGCGAATCTGACTGGATTGAGCATAGCATGTCCTCTTTTGCTGGTTTGCACGTTTTTTAGTGAAACCAATGCAGAACATCCTCAAAGTATAGTTGTCTGTAGTCTTGACGTCAACGTGAGCCTCAATCAGGGACTGCCATTTCCTCACAAGTGACCTCAATTTATCTGTAGTGAAATTCATACCCTGCAATTCCAGAAGAAAACAGCTGGGATTAGAAGCTTATGCATATAACACCAAATGGGAACAGCCAAATGCTTCAGCAATAATCATACCCAGAAGTTGGTGAGAACATTCTTTCCCTGAACATCCTCAGCTCTCAATCGGATCTTCCTGAAGGCATGGTCCTCATCACCTTGAAGGTCAGCCAAAGACACCTCAAATACACGATGCTTAAGTCCTTCTGAAGCAATCTGATAGAGGAAAAAATGTTGGCTATCAATTTAAATTCTTACTGGTAGAGGACTTGGATGCACACCAAAGACAGTATCCAAAACAAAGATGTTACAACAATTTTATGGCAAAAATGAAGTTCAATGGCATAAGCTTTCAAATGTGTATCTTAGTATTTTTAGATGGATAGGAACTTAGGATCAATATGAAGAAATGATTGTATTAAAAAATGGACAAAAACATAGAAGGGACACTTCACATCATTTCCTTATTTCTTTTTCACAGTAGTTGCTTCATCATGATTTTCACTTGTTCAGGATTCAAAATTCTCAAGCTCTTTAAAGATAAAAACTGACAACGCCTGGCATTGCAATACATGCACAAACGTACCTCAGAAGCATTGAATAACTCAGTATGAGCAGGAACTCAAAGTTGGATAACTCAGAAATTAGAAATATCTTAAGCTAAGCAATAAAGCTAACATCTTGATGCCAAATCCAGTCTCAGGATCTTTAATCATTGAGGAGAAACTAAAAAATAGTCGAAATTGCAGCAAAAGCCAAAGGAAACAGTGTACCGGTGTCAAAATACAACAGATGAAACCTAAAATAAAATAAAACTCACTAGACCTTCTGGATAACAGAGAATACTAGATCCATTGTTTTGGGGGGGGGGGGGGGGGGGGGGGGGGGGGTTTTGCAACTTGCCAAATATCAATATCAAACGTGAGACATAACAGAGGATGTACATGCGTTTCAATGGCTAAATCAATTCATCAATCAATTTTATCAGCACATTAACAAGAGTCAAATATAGTTTTCCAGTAAAACAGATTATTTACCTTAGTACCCTGAGTACGAGTAACTAGGGTTTTGCCAACGTTTCTGGTATTGAAAATTGACGGCGCTTTGATATCATACCAATCCTTCTTTGCAAACGGATCGGTTCTATTCATATACAAACACAGTACATATTGGCATAAAAATTCCAGGAAAAACAAAAATCCCAATAAGACCCTGTGTGACAAAAATGTAAATACTAAAATAATTGAAAGTGCTCACGCTTTCTTCTTCCCTCCCTTCTTCCCCTTCGAGATCCTCTTGTTCTTCCTGTATCAAATCAGAATTCATGCAACCACGTCAACGTAAAATCAAAAACAAAAATTGCATATACAAACAGTATTTCAGTGATGAATCCGTATGAGGGGCAATACCCGACGGCCATGGTTGCTGGGAATCGGCGGCGCGGGGAGATTCAAATGTGCTCAACAAAACCCTAGTTTATCCAGATGGTTTATATAGAGCGTGGAAATTTTATAATTCTTCTATGTACATATTTATACGACGACGTCGTCTTGTTAATGGGCCTGCCGGTTCAGCAAGAAGTACCATGGGGGCATCCTGTATTGGTTAGTTGGGCTGAATATTTGTGCAGGGAAATTGTCGTAAATAACATGGTAATTAGTACAAAACGTCTATACCTGTTGTAGTCAGTGCAATATGTATAGAGAGAGAGAGAGAGAGAGAGAGATCAGTTTGGATCAACTTGTATAAATTGTCCATATTTTTCATTTCTTAATATGCATAACAGTTCTACCTATTTTAAAATTTATGGTGAACATCCTCACCTAATTGTATTATCGATTATCCACATCCTAACTCACTACAACAAATCAGGAAATTAAAAACAACATTATTCTTCTTTCATATGCCACATTGTTTGGCTTATCATAAGATTTCCTCCATGATGGACTTCAATTGTGAAATAGGTTGTATTGTCGTCTGTAGACACACAAAATTGGCCAATGAAAAACCCAATCAGTTTTTGTCAACTTCAATTTCCTTCATTTTTGTCAAAACTATTGAAGAAATCTCCTCCGCCGCAAAGAGATTGAAGTTTTTCATCATTTCAGAACAGATATTGTTCTATTAACAGCACCGAAAAAGCAGAAAAATATTTGGCATTAAAATGATTATTTTTGTTCAAAAGATTTCACTTTCTTTTTTTTCTTCTTTTTCAACTTCTCTCCGTTTTTCTTCTTCTTCATAGTAAAGAGCATCAAACAAAGAAGAATTTGAATCCAGATTTTACTCTATATCCATCTTCTTCTATAATTTTCTCTTTTCATTCTACAAAAAAAAAAAAACAAAAACAAATCCCAAACCCCATTTTCTCTCTCTCTCTCTCTCTCTCTCTCTCTCTCTATGTGTGTGTGTGAGAGAGAAAGAGAAAAAAAAAAATGAATGGACTAATTTACCCTTAAAATATATTACGAGTCTTGCTGGTATGGTGAATTAACGGCTGCTTTATAGACGGAATGACGTTTTGCACAAGAAATACAGTAGATGATGGTGAAAATGTCAAAATTTAGAAGGTATAGACATTTTGCACAATGATTACAATAGGTAAGAACGTTTTGTGCTAATTACTCTAAATAACATTACAATTGATAATAAAGCAACTTTTAGTATTTTGTTTGCTAAATAATTAGACAATATTATTTTGTTAAATTTAATTAAAATTGGTTAAACCAAAAACTTCACTCTTTGCATTCTCAACTTTCCTCCCACTACATAGGATGACAAAATACTGCCATCCCGCCCTACATTATCTTGCTCCGCCGATAATTAGGGGCGAATTCATACCAAAATCTTAATTTTATTTAAAGTAAACAATTAATATTAAAAAATAAATAAATATTGCGGTAGATAGAGATATTTTGATTTTCTCTCTAATCCGCCTCATAAAAGTTTTCGACAAATCGTCTTCAAATGGTCAGTCACCCCTCTCCAAACTCTACAAAATAAAGTTTGTCTGAGCGTTATAGATTAAGGATTGAGAGAATTGAAATTTTTCTAACAAAACTATTGATAAAAGTTTTAACAGTTTTAATTAAAGCTGATAAAATATATAGTTAAAAATTTAATAAAAATTGTGAATTTTATAAAATATATAATTAAAATTAATTATTAATTTGACGTCAACTTTTAGCTTTTTTTCAAGTTCTATGAAACATAACTTTGTCTTTTCGAGAAGGTCGCTGTCATGGAGTTTTTTGCATTAGCAGATTTTGTTTTACGATAAATTGCACTTGCGATCCTCAATTTTTATTCTCCTATACGCTTTTAGCCTCGACATTTTTTCTGGCATTAAAACGGTCTCGTGATTTCCATCCAAAATGAGGGAATAACAGTGAACCAAAACCCAGTAGCAAAATCTCGTAGAAACCCTAAAAAAGCGAAGAGGCCATATCATCGTAAGAACTAAAAAATAAGAGTAAAATTTGAAAAACAATCACACGATAAAGCAGTAGAAATATCGCTGAAAAGATCAAGGCAATGAGTTCTTCAAATCTGGGAATTATCTGAAATCTGCAGCTCTTTATACTCAAGCCATTAAACAAGACCCCAATCCCCTCCTATGCGAATAAGTGCTTTCGAATGTTTCGTGTTAATATGAGTTTGGTGCTTGCACAGAGATTATTACTTTGTTCTAATAAAGTCGTAGGTTCAACTACTCTACCAACTGGGATACGCAATTTGTCTTGATTGTAACAAGTGGATCTCGGAAATAGATATACTAGTATACCTAGAAGTGTATCGAAGAGGACCAATTTGTGTAGAGATTAATTTTATAGCATGATAATGTGAAAAATTAAATTTCACGTGATTGCTTTATAGATTACCTTAATACGTAACAAAGTAGTGGTTGCCCGGTTGCTATTCGTGAACTTGATAATATTTTAAGCGCCAATGAGTGAGCTCAAATACATCCGTACGTTAAGAACTGAGAGCAAGCAAAATAGTAAGCACATATTCATATTTGGGATCTGCCACCATATGATATGGTGCTTCAAAAGTTTTGAAGTAAAGCCTGTCTTTGATTATCGCATTTGTGAATGAATTATATCTAATGAACGCTATTAGATTCTTAATTAGAGATACATCATTTGCAATTGGACTAATTTGAAATGTTTTTCAAAGTTAAGTGACTAATCATTCCAAGTTCACTGCGATCACCTGAAATGTGACTAATTGTAATTGAGAATTATGTATTTGTATTCAATTTTTTGGTGAAAATAACGATGAATTCATCGAATTAAACAAAGAATTATGTGATATATATAATTAGATATTTGATTTTGTATCAACTAATCAAGTTGATATTGTTGTGGTTTTAAGAGAATCGTTTTTTTATTGTAGTACTAGAGAAATGAATCAAGTGTGGGAAAATTTAATTAAGTATTTGTAAACTTGTATTTCGAAATTGTTATATACTTCAAAATTAATATTTTAACATTTCGTAAACAAAAGTGATTTATTGTTGTGCTTGTATATTATTACTAAAATGTGCATGGATTCTAATGATGTAATTTTATCAATGTTCTAAAAAGCGTAAAGCGTGGTTAGACGTAGAGGCCAAGCTTCAAGTTTTTTGAGCATAGACGAGGCTTATCCGAGGGTAAGACGTGAGCGAAGCGTGAAAAAGCGTTTTCTTATTTTTAATATTATTTTAATTATTAAAAAAAAAGATTAAAAAAATATTTTTAAATAAAAAGCGCGCGTCTAAGCGATTCTAGGGATAACTAAGCGCGCCACGCCTAGACGCACGTTTTTTAGCTAAAAATATAGTTGACCAAAAAAGCGCGCGCCTAGGACCTAAGCGAGGAGTAAAGGTCACGCTTCGCGCCTGAGCGCGCTTTTTATAACATTGAATTTTGTATTATTATTGATGTTGATAGTATTGTAAAATTTATTTTTTACTTTTATAACGTATGTAATATTATCAAATATTTTTCTAACTGAATGTATTTACTATAGTTATTTTAAAATGAAAAAAAAATTAATATCTATTAAATCTCAAAATTTATAAAATTAAGAAATAAAAGTATAGTACATGTGGTATAGCTTAATTTAATTAATAAGGGGTTAAAATTGATATTATGATTAAAGATAATTGAATAAACTAAAAACAGAATTTGGGAAGTTATTTGTTTATTGTTTTTTAAAATCTTATGTCAGGTAGTATGGATTTTTCTATAATTAGTTTTTTTTTTAAATTTATCGAATACTTTGGGGATTTAAAATCAACTCCAAACGGAGCCTAAGTCATATTCTTCAGACGAATTCTTCTCAAGTTTTTCTTTTTTCAATTATCATATATATTCTGTTATTTTTGTTTGCCGACGTGGCACGGACTCCATGTGTGAAGTTAAAAGCTTCACGGGAGGTGAAAGCATAATAATAGTCCCCTAAATTCGAGATTAATATTTATATTAGGTTCATGATTCAATATTAAGAGTCATGCAAATGTGTCCACTTAGCATGGCACTTTTCCAAGTGCTGGCATAGAGTGAAGTCTAACGGATAGAGGGAACAGAATGGACGTAGTAATGATTTGAGTGTTTATTGTGTCAACAAACACGCTGCCCACGAGCGCATGAGGCGATTTGTGAATCATGGACACGTCATTGAAGTTAGTGATAATTTTTCGCCTCTTCGCATTCTGCAGCTAGGACCACCTTTGATCTGAATTTGTCTACCATATTCGACGAATGGAAGAAATTTGGTATGCTTATAGATTGAGCCTTTTACCATTCGAAGTAAAAGATCCATTGGTTCTTCTCTAGGTAAGCTTCCACAATTGCTATATATAAGTTTTGTATGTATATTGATTAGAGAAGAGAAGGAAGGAAAAAAAAAACCACGCACACACACAAATATATATATCCCTACAATAATATAAGAGTTTTAATTTTTTTACTGTAGTTTTTTCGTCTAATACGACACCGTTTTGACATAGAAGACAGCTGCGACTTTTGACTTTTTTTAAAAAATTAGTCTCAAACTTTCGACAAAGTAACTCGACAAACCAAAACCACTATCTCTTTAACCTTGATAAAAAAAATTCAGCACAAATTCAACAATAGAAGGAACCTTCTTGTCAAACAAACCAGCATTTCCAATTTATCCAGCAATACCAACAGCACAATCAAACCACTAGAACTTGAAATTTAACACTTCAACTCTCCATCTTCCTACTATACTACCTCAACCGCAATCTCCTTCCCCACATTCATTTTATCTTGATTCCCTCCTTCAACACCTACTACACAATTCTACTCCTGTCAAATCATCATTCACTTCTTCTTCACAAAATCAAGATTTTTTACCACCCCAATTTAAGAAAAGTAATGGGTCACTTGATTTTCTTCCTTTGAAGTGTAAGTTCATGCTTAGCTCAATTTTAGAGTAGCCGTTTTGTAATTTGAAAGCATTTTTTGATTTTGTCAAATTTGAGTTGCTTCAAGAAGTTGATTTGATTACATTGTTGAAGAGTTTGGACCTGGGAAAATTCCTATTTTTGTGACTTGGGTTTCTGACAATTTTCATCTGAGATTTGATGTGATTACAAATATAACTTGGGTTTCTGATTTGTATTTGAAACTCTTTTTGGTGTTCAATTTTGAATTTTTCTATTTTGGGTATAAGAGATTTCTTCTATTAAACATTGTGTAGTGATTGAAAAATATTTTGCTGAATTTTGGAATGACTGGTCATTTGCTTCAGCATGAGATATATTGTCGTACATAGTAATGGTGGACAACTTGAGAGCCAGGAAAAGAAAAGTATTGTATATTGTGGTTGTCGAGTAATGTCGAATTATTTGATAACCAACAAATTTTAACTATTATGCTTGAACTTAATTAAAAATAAAGTAATTTGATAGGTTCTTACAAATAATTAAAGGTTTATGTAAAATAATCTATAAACAATCTATACACTATAAGAGGAAAAAAAAATTCTAAATAGTTATCGAGTAAAATATATATGTAAAATAAAAAAGAAATTAATTCATGTCGAGTAACTCGACAAAGAATCTTTGTCGAGTTATTCGACAAAAATAACTCGTTAGATTCTATAATTAGCATTGATCCTAATTAAATTTAAATTTATCATATGGTGATTGTGGATTAACTACATTTTTTTTATGTAACGAAGTTTCAACTACCATGCTTTGCTGAAACAAGAGAAATTTAAACTTAATTAAAAATGAAGCGATTTGATAATTTCAGACAAAGATAACTTGTTCGATTTTTTATTTTTATTTTTTCTTGTCGAGTTACTTGACGAGAAGATTTTTTTCTTGTCGAATAACTCGACAAATTTTTATTTTTTATTTTTTTGGGTTGTTCTTGTCAAGTAATTCAACAAGAAAAACTTTTTTTTTTGTTTTGTTCTTATCGAGTAACTCGACAAGAACAACTTTTTTCTTCTTCTTCTTGTCGAGTTATTCGACAAGAAGAATGAGCCAAATTTTTTCTTTCTTTTTTAATCAATTGTGGTAGTAAGCTCATTTCAAACTCTTTTTTTCCCCCTTCTTCTTGTTGAGTAACTCAAGAAGGAGAAGGAATGAGCCAATTTTTTTTTTTTATAATCAATTGTGATACGTGAGCTTTAGCCCATTTCAAACTCTCTTTTTTATTATTATTAATTGTGGTATGTCGGCTTTAGCCCATTTTCCTTTTTTTCTTCTTTTGTTTTTTTTCCTTATTTGTTTTTTTTTTTTTTAACACATTTTCATTCAATTTTTTACTAATACTTTTTTTATTTTATCTTATAAGCAAATTATACATATTACAAATTATTATTTTTCTTAATTTTTTTCTTTTACTATTCACATATTCGTCTAGATTTTCATTCATTTTTTCACCAATCTTTTTTTTTTATGTTATAAGCAAATTGTACACAATTTTTTGATATTTGGCTTTTGGATCATTAGTAAAAAAGTTGAAAAAGTTGACCTGAGTTTGAAGAATGAGGATTTGGTCCAATTCAAATTTTCGAAGTGTTACAATTCAATAAAAATATAAAAATTGTCACTTTACCACATCATTTTACTAACATCCAAAGGTCGTTTACAAATCTTAGTTATTTAATTTTTTTTTTTACGAATTATGTATTTATTTGGTTGAAAGAATTTCAACATTTTACTTAATTACTTGTATTAAATATTAAATAATATATTCAAAAATATATTTTTCATATTTATTATTTACATATTATACATTTAATATTTTTTGTTTTATACGTATATATTCATGTAATGTGTTGCACGTATCAAAAACTAGTATATATACATGAATTCTTCTACTTGTCCAATTCGATTGGTCATTAAAGTGCCTTGGTGAATGTTTTCCCAATGACAATTACAATGTTTTTTTAATATTCTTCTTTTTGAGTGTTTCGAAGGATGCCCGGGGGTGCAATTACTTTAATTATAGCTAGGACTTCATGTTTTATGTGTTTCATTTGTGGTCTTAATTTATTGTTATTAGTACATTAAGTTCACATGGCATCAATTTTTACCAAATGACGACTGATTATGTGTCATGTGGACACATAATGATGACAAATCATCAATTCATGCTGGAAATTAAATAGAGTGACCGTCGGTGAAAATGCTAGTATACTTCAGTGACCGATGCTGAAATTTTGTAACTTCAATGACCATTCTGTAATTTTACTGAACCTCATCGTCATTAAAATTAACCCATTTGTTAAAAGTAAGACATGAGGTAGGATCTTAACAAAGTTTTACTTAAATTTCGTCTCCTACAACGACTCATTATTTAGATATTGCATAAGTATGACAAATAAATATCAAATATTGCATGACTAAGACAAATAAATATCGTCAATATTTTTTCATGTAACATAAAATCTTATATAAAAGGTAAATATATAAAGGGACAACATAGATGTAGAATCCAATTTGTAGAAAGTTATGGGTAATTAGGACATTTCGTCTCCATCATTTGAGTCAATTGTGCAAATCGTTCTTATCGTTTGAATTTTGATATTTTGATACTTAAATCTACAATTCTTTGCGCAAAAGGTCCCTACGGTCCAAATCTGTCAATTTTTACCGCTAAAATAACGTGTAAAGTGCACTCTCTTAATTTTTGAAAGACAATTTCATCAAATCATTAATAATACTTAAAGCAGTGACTGCTATCGTTCCAGAAAGTTCTAGCGGTGACTGCTGTCATTCCTCACTAAAGTGGCGGGGGTCATCTTCAAGATGGACCACAAACTTGTCCAGAAATGGCCACAATATTGTCAAGCTCATCATCATCTTCACAATTAATCAACCCCAGAAGCGACTACTGTCCATAAACCAAAACATTTAGAAGCCTCCACCCTCCGGTCTCTCTTCCGTCGGAAACCGTCCATCTCTCTGCCGCTTCACTTGCTCTTTCTCTCCAATCTGCTTCACCATGGCGCGACGCCGCCGTACTTATCAATTCCGCCACAGAACACTCTAAATTTCATCATTTCACCAAACCTAGCTTCGTCTCTACGTACAACTATGGGGCTCTGCCAAAACGACGTCACTTTTGTCATCGCTCCGAATTTAATCAGTGTTCCGGTATTCTATTTCATTGTTCCCCTCACTGGGAATTATCACTCTGTACACGTGTGTTGAGGGAACAATAAAATTTATGATTTAACGGAATTGCCTTTAAAAATGAGATAGTATATTGTACGCATTAATTTAACGGGCAAATTGACATATTTGGACGGTAGAGACCTTTTGGGCAAAGAATTGTGGATTTAAGGACTCAAATGCTAAACTTCAAACGATATGGACGATTTGTGCAATAGTCTCAAAACATAGAGACGAAATGTACTAATTACTCGAAAGTTATCTTTATTCATCTATAACATGTATAGGACATGTTTAATATGTATTAATATTATGAGTAATGTTATTTATAGTCGCTCACTACATGTTACATAACATTACTCAATTGGATGAATTGTTCAATATTAAATAATCAATATTGAATTTTAACTTTTTTTTTTTTTTGAATTGTGTTTAGTACTTTTTAATAACATACTAATAAGTAAATATGGTATAGATATTAGAGGGGTGATCTCCTATTCCAATGAACAAGTGTTATCTTATCCACATTCAATAAGCAAGTACCATATTAAATATAAGTAAAATAATACTTATTTACTCAGAATAAGAGATCACTCATCGTATATATTAATATTCACTATCCCATTTATATACAATAAAATTGACATCTCTTTTTCCGTGCAAAGAATAGAAACATCACGAGTATGAAAATCTTTGCCCAATTTATTGTCAACATAACTTTAAGACTGGTCAAATTCCTTATAAGGCAAACGTGAGATTTTGACATTTAAGTACCGTCGTTAACTTATGAAAATAATTAAGAACAAATATTGTGATAAGAAATTTCGGTTTCATATCTTATTACAAGTATTTATGGATCTAACAATCTAAGTCTAGATTAGTTTGACTGTTTGATTTAAAATATGTTTGTGTATATTTATATGTACTTATAAGTTGATTAAATATTATTTTTATCTACACATTTTATAAAATATACAATTTCTATTTATACATTTTATAGAACCTACTGCTTATAATCTATAAAAATCTTTACCAAACATATTCTTAACCCGTTTAGAGAGACGAGTTCTTTAGTCTTGCAATTTGTGACTGGCCCACTTTAATTGTCTTATGTAAGTTTTAAACCTAGGTAGCAAACAATTTAGAATGGGGGTTGAAGTGTTTTTTTTTTTTTTAAAAAACACAGTTAAAATGTTGATGAAAGTTTGTTGAACGTAAGAACATTACAATGAACGTTTCGCAGTTCGAGATAGATAATTTATAAGATAATTAAAGCATTAATTAACACTGGATACAACGTGGTAAACTCCTAAGGAAAACATCCACAACCCCCATGCCACGAGTAAATAAATCTACTATTTTAGAACATGTTATATATGTCTCAGCCTTTTTGAAATTACAATTTTAAATATAATCTAAAACTTTATCAGCAATTTACAAAATGTAAAATTTAGTTAACAAGAACAATAAAATTTCCATATTTTAGATTTTCTTTAACTAGCCAAGAAATGTAGTCAAGTTCTCCAGTCTTGATATTGGTCTATCCACGAGTGTACTCGAATTGACTCCACAAATCGGAATAAGGACCCAGTCCTTATCTTCCCGTCGAAATGTCGTTCTCTCTCACATTGAATTTCTATAATGCTCAATTTCTTAGAGCCGTTCACAAAAATAGAATTTTTATCAGAAATATTCGTTTATAACGCACAACTTACAAATGATTTCCTCTTAAATGCTTGAGTATCTTTGGCTTCAAAGTCCGTAAAAATCTTGGAACACCAGCTGTCTTATTTATAGCAAAAAAGTTTTTTTAAATCTAATGACTCAATATTTATCTTATACAGAGATAAGACAAAATAAGTTTTTAAGTTTAAATAAGCATTATAAAAAGATAAGGTGAGATATATTACAAGAATTAAATATGAAAATAATTTCAATTAGATATTTTCATTTGAGTAGATAAGAATAAAGATAATATTTCAATATGTTACATACTTAGAAACCTAGTTTATATAGAATGCTTAACATGCAATTAACCTAATCACTTATTTATCTGATAATGACAAGAGTTTTAGAATAAGTAAAACTGATAAATAGATTGGGATAAGTATAACATTAATGTTTCCATTTAATTACTAGATAATGATTGACTCAAGATTTCCATTCAAGTACTATATAATGATTGATTCTTGGTTGGCTCACTTTAATACAAAATAAAAATATAATTAAGAATGCCAACAAAAATTTGATTCTCCAACAACAACAAAATTGGTTCTCTAACATCTTATAACTCCGTTTGTATGTGTTCAAAAGTTTTATTAATAAAAAAATAATTTTGAAAAGTAGATGAATAACTTAAAATTATGGGACCATTGTATATTGTAATGTTTTAAAAATCGTAGAGCGTAGTTAGGTGTGGAGGCCGAACTTCAAATTTTTTTAATATGGACGAGACCTAGGCGAGAGCGAGGCGAGGCGAGGCGAGGCGAGAGCGTGGTTAGGCGTGGAGATCAGGTCGCGTCTTACGCCTTTAATCTAGGCGAATTTTTTAGTACAATGATATATTGAATGTTTGGATGAAATTAATTAACTTATACATTTTTAGAATATGTTTGGTAGTGTTTTTAGCATTTATATGTTGGTCAAACATTATTTTTACTCATGTATTTCGTAAAACCACACAGTTTTTATCAATTTTTTAACCACATATTTTATAAGATCAACACTTTATAAGTACTTATAGGCAAAGTTAAGCATGTACTTAAGCACATGTTTGATAGTACTGAAAAATTATTTTTCAAGTGCTGAAATTATAAGTTGTTGGTGAATGTGCGAATAAAAAGTAAATTGTAAATTGTAGTTCCTACTAAATGTATAAATAAAAAATATATTTGACCAATTTAACTAGCTAAAATTATAATTTAAGCAATTCCAATCAAGTCCTAAGTCACTTTTAAGTGCTACCACAAATGATCCCATCAGAGATACAAAGAGAGTGGTGAAGTACATCTACCACCTTTATTCCCCTGTAGCATGCACATGCACAAATATAGAAATACATCACTTTCTTTTAGTCCTTTTTCTGTAAATTTTTATGGGTATTTTGAATTTTTGATGAAGAAATGATCTTAAACAACCACCAGTCATTTAAGTGTATTTAAGACATTTTTCATGCTAATAAAAATTTAATAGACACTTTTTATACAAAAAATATAATGTTCGGATTAATCACTTTCGTCTATTTGACTAAGCTTGTTAAACGAATTCCCCGTTTAAAATTTCCACGAGTGTAGTCTAAAAACTATTGATAAAACTAAAATTATTTATGTTTGAAGATAAATATTTTTTTCATACTTTATTTTTATTTCCCATATTTTTTTTAAACAATATTTATCATACATAGTAGTAAGAAGTGAAATTCGAGAAAGAGAATTGGCGAATTTAAGAAATAACTTTTTGGTAATATACGTATAAGTTTTTGTATATATATAAAATAGAGAATAATATTATGATATTTTATAATATTAATTAATGCTAATGTTTTAAAAATCTTGATCTGGTAGAGGTAAAGGGTTTATGGTCAAATGATCGAATTGAGAGTAAAAATATTTAGAAAAACAACCTAAAATTTGACGTGAACCAATCGGTTCTTGCCTTCTTGGCATGAACCAGCCGATTCTTACATTGTTTTTTAATATTTCAGTCTTTTACTTAAAATCGAACGTCTGATTGCTAATTCTTAGTTGAACCGATTGGTCTGGTCTATTTTTAACAATAACTAGACCAAACGAGCTTTTAAGTTAATTTAACGGTCTAAATTTATTACAGTCTTTAAAATTCTTATATCCACATCTAAACACATTTGAATAATTTTTTTAAAAATATATTTAGACTGTTAAATTAACTTAAATTAAAGGTCGTCATTATTTCTCAAATATATACATTTATCAACTCATCCAACTCGTTGAGTTGGACTAGCTGGTTTCTATTTATGAAATAAATTTATGATATTTTTGGAATAGCTGGCCACTCTAATACAGTAAAATGTTTCTGAAAAAAGATAAAAATTTTTTTAAAAAAAAATACTGTTTCAATAATTAATTATTTAATAATTCAATTAAAAATATATTTTAAAAAAATCAAATTTACTTATATTAAAATTAGTGGATTTCAATTTCTTTTCCCCTTTTATGTTCTCATGTAACAGTGCCCATCACTTTGCAGCCATTCCTATTCCATGTTAAAGCATAACTCTCTTTCTCTCTCTTCACTCTTCAGGTTCTCTCTAAATTCTACTCCAAGGAACTACAACTCTCTGTCTCTGCAATACACACATAAACCACTTTTTGGGTGATAATTGTTTTCGATTTTCACGCAGAAGACCCAGAGAATAAAGGTTTTAAACTGCCATTTTGTAAGCCATGCTCTTTTTACGTATGTAGATACATTATTTATTTGTATGTGTAGTTAAACCATACTTCTTCGAATAATGATGCGAGGATGGGCGTGAGTGTGCGTGGGTTTAGAAAAAAAGAGATCATATTCACATTGTAATTTTCAATATGTATATGTGGAGGGTGCTCTCTCTTCTTTGTAATATACTAATATATGTGATATGGAATGGTAAAAATGGGTATTTATTGATTTATTGTGCAGGATGGCAGGAGAGATGCATGCCGGTAGTCCGTCTTCGAGTTCTGTAGCCAGGCGAACCAGAAGACAGTGGGAAATTTTTTATAGAAATTGGCACAATGAGGTGAAGAAGAACAAGGCTCGAGAAAATGTTGGTAATGGCGGTAGATATAAGGGGGTGACCTCTGGAGAGAATACAGGTGGTGTGGGTGATAATGAAGGTTCATACTCGGTGAATACTGAAAGTGATGAGATTTCTAGGGAAAAGGGTGTTAGGACGGGAGAGAGAGCTGATGAAGGTTCGGATTCGGGGATTATTGGGAAAAATGCCGATAAAATGGGTTCAGTGAGTGGTGGTTCGAGTGGGAAGAGAAAATTGGATAAAGGGGTTAAGAATGAAGAGGTCGATGATGAGACTATTGTTCGTGGAGTTAAATGTATGGGTGAAAATGTTGGCTCAACTGGCTCATGTTCGAAATCCGGGTTCGGATTGATTCCAAGTGAAGGGTATGTTGCTTGTAAGAATTGTGGGTTTCATAATGTTGCTGAGGTTGTAGTGGCGAATAAGAAAACCAGTGGAGTACGAGGTCGAGGAAGACCCCGAGAGGAACCTTTGAACAAGGTCAAGGATGTGCCTTTTGATGCTTCAGTTGATTTAGGGAAGTCAGCGTTGTCTGTTGACTCAGAGGACTCAGAGGAATCAACAGATTCGGAAGGATCATATGATGATTATTCTGATGAGGACTATGAAGCCAGCAGTGAAGAGGATGAAGATGATTCTGATGAGGTCTATGAAGCCAATTCGGACGTTTCAAAATACTGCAGTGAAGAAACAGATGATGATACATATTTTGATAACTATGTGTGCGGTCCAATTAAAACAAAGGTCCATTCGGATTCATTGAGCTCCGATGTTAACCAACAAACAGAGGATGATACATTTTTTGGTAATTATGGGGACAGTCCAATTAAAACGAAGGTCGATCAGCAAGAAAAGAAGCAAGCAGTTGTTGATCCATTGAGCTCTGGTGATTCTGACGTTTCAATATATTGTAGTGATGTTGAACAAGAAAAAGATGATGATCAAAATTGTGATAACCATGGGGGAAGCCCAATTAAAATGAAGGTTGATCAGGAAGAAAAGGAGCAAACTGTTGTTGTGGATCACGAGCGGGAAGGCGTCGCTGCTGAAAATGAGATAATTAACGAGGACAGTGAACTGGCAGGTTCGAAAAGAAAATATGAACCATATTCAAATGATGATTATGTGGATGATTCTCAGGAAGGTGGAGATGGCACTCATACTGTAAAATCGAGCAAGGAAGAGAATGATGAGTTCATCGAAGGTGGTTTAAAGAAGAGAAAATTTTCTGGCTTACAAATTTTGGGTGATTGCAACAAGAAGCGCGTAAAAGAGCAAAAAAGTATGGCAAAACATCTACGATCCCGCTCGATTTTTATTTCTCAAAAGAAACATCTTGAACTTGGAAAATATAGAAGCCCACTTGCTATCTCCGAGGGTGAGGAGTCCAACTCTTCTCCGGATAAGGAGTCTAAATCATCCACAAGGAAGGATAGCTGCAACCGTAAATGCGTGCAAAGAACAGGTGAGAAAGGTACAAGGGAGGTAGGGACATCTGGTAAGGAAAAGACTAGTGCAGCAAGAAATCCTAACTCGATTAAGATGTCGCTTGATTCCATAGAGAAGGAAGCAGATGAACACAACCCTCGTGAGAAGAAAACTGGTGCACCCACACCTGGTAAGAAGAAGACTGGTGCAGCAAGAAATCTTGACTCGAATAAGATTTCGGTTGATCCCATAGAGAAGGAAGCTGATGAACCCACACCTATTAAGAAAAAGACTAATGCAGCAATCAAGATGTTGGTTGATTTCATAGAGAAGGAAGCAGATGGACCCAGGGAAAGTTTAGCTCCTGTGGCTAGCAAACCAAACTCCTTGCCGTTGAAGTTCAGATTTGAGGATGAGGAGCCATCTCCACCCAAGAAATCAGAATGGGAAAAAGAAATTGATTCTCTTTTTGGTGATTTGGTTATGGGTCTCAGGGAAAGTGAACCTGGCTGCACGAATCCTTCCACAGTAATTTCAACTCTTTCTTAATTTGATTTTATGCAACTTTTATCTCTTTATATCATTAGTTTCTGTTTAAATCGTAATGGTATTAGTATTGTGCTTTAATGTGTTTCTTTCTGAATTTATACTGTGGTGGTTATCAAAATTTTGTTAATCACTTGAGTGTATGTATTTCTATGTACAGTTGGACTACTACTTTGGTGGGTATTCTAAATATATAATCGATGAATAGGTACATTTTTCAGAAACTGGAGGAGATATATAGATTATATTTGGAAATTATTTGTTTTCTTCATATCTGTGGTGATCATTTGCATATTATCTGAATTGCTGCATATATAAGCAATTTTCTTTCTCCTCGCAGCCCAATCAACATGCAGTTAGAATTTTTTTTTTCAAAGAAGTGTTTTTCCTTTTACGAACCTCGTAGGAATCCATTTCATTGTTAGGAAAACCAAATGCGAATTATTACAAAAGATACAAGCAACTCTAAATTTTAAAAAACCAATCCTTAATTTCTAGTTAAAATATATAGATGGTGATTTCAATGCAGAAACCGACCACTAGTATGACCCATGCCATGTTTCCTATGCACCTTTAGGTGCATAAGGTTTGTGCATTGATTCTTTTGAATTTACAAATCTTCTTAGTTTATCTTTGATCATCCAACATGAGGTATTTGTTTTCTATCTCTTTTTCATTTTGCCATTTATTAACAAGACACGGATGGCTGGAGATGCGAGTTGCCCCTTTGGATAATTGCTTGTCAAGATTATGTTCAGAGGTTTTTTCATTACATGATAAATTCACAATCAATCTTGTATTCAGACACCCTCCAGATTATTTTTCGAAGAATTTTCTCTCCAACACTTGTTAATGCCTGAGAAATTGTAAAGTTCGAAGTCAGTTATTGTTGTGTTCTATAATGAAGAATGCTTTTTTTTGTATTATGGTTGTGATATTGCTTGCGGGCTTTTTTTTTGTTCCTGGTTTCTTTTATTCTCCTTTATTCTGTTCTGAAATACCTGGGAGAACAGATGGATAATGAAGAAATCGATTTTTCTGACACTCTGTTTACCTTAGGTGCAATTTATCTAATATCCTAATAGGTGTATAATATTAGCTTGCTGATCTGCAGGTTGGTGATGACGACGACGACTTCGTTCCCCAAGATATTGACAACACGCCAGCAGCCTGTTGTCGTCGTGGGGAACACGATCCTATTCTCGATGAACAGATAGGAATTAAATGCAAATATTGTTCCGCTGTGCTTCTGGAAATTGAAGATATCTTACCACCTTTTGTAAGTAATGAACTTGTCCTTTTAGCTTAAAAAAAGTCCATTCTCACCATTTATGTCAATGAGTACTTACTCCGTTCTTTGTAGGTACTTTCAGGCCCCTTAGGCTACATGATATTGGGATTTTTAAGTAAGAATACTATGATATGAAATACTTTACTTCAATGAAAGGGTTGTCAAGGGATCATGATAAACTATTCAGTAAATGCACTTAGTAGTTGTTAAGGGATCATGATAAACTATTCAGTAAATGCACTTAGTATTGAGTTTGGCCTCATGACATTGCAGTTACAATATTTGGATGTTATGATTGTATAAATCTGCTAGTTTCTCAAGTAATTTAATTGTTGAATGGTCAAATCCACATTTAGTTTAAACGAAGAGTGTTTGAAAACTTACTTATTTACTTATATATTAATTATTTATACTTTAGCCAGGCATGCACTCGTCCTCTCTAATTTTACAATCTTCTTTTCCAGTTGTCAGCTTAAGTAGACTAGTATACCGCTTTTTTCACCGTGGGATCTGATATATGAGAATTGACACCGAGAATGGGTTAGTGAGTTACGGTGATTATGATTTGAGAATTGACACAGTGAGTAGAGCTATGAGAATATCGTATGAGGGAGGAGATTGGAGATATAGAGACACACAGACATGTATATATTTATATATATTTTTCTTCCAGTAGCGGAGAAAACTGTCTAAGGTCGTGATTATTTGTTTGTTGTATCTTGTGCAGTATACGCCACCTTCCGGGAGACGGGACAAGAAAGACTTTGGTGAATCACATAGCCGTATCTTTGATCAGATTCAGTTTCAGGATGCTACTGGAAATCCCAGTTCCTTGTCCATTCATGCCGGAGAGACGGTGTGGGATTTGATTCATGACACTAAAAGTAAATTGTATCCTCATCAACGTGAAGGGTTTGAATTTATGTGGAAAAACATAGCTGGAGACATCTTTATTGAGAAACTGAAAAGGCCACTTTCTGATGATGGTAATGGATGCATTATTTCACATGCCCCTGGTACAGGAAAAACCCGACTAACCATAGTGTTTCTCCAAGCATTCATGAACCAGTATCCGATGTGCCGGCCAGTAATTATAGCTCCCCGTGGCATGCTCCTTACCTGGGAAGATGAATTTCGAAAATGGAATGTTGACATACCTTTTCACAATTTGAATAAACTAGAGTTATCTGCGGAGGAAAATGCTATTTCTGCGAAAATTATTGGCCAAGTAGGTTGTCGTGGGAGGAGTCGGGATTACATTCGTTTTGTTAAGGTGACTTCTTGGTTGACGAGTAGCAGCATTCTAGGAGTCAGCTACCCGCTGTTTGAGAAGCTTGCTGGAGATCGTCAGCAAAAAGGAAAACATGATCAAATCAGGAAATACCTGCTGAATTCGCCTGGTCTTTTAGTGCTTGATGAAGGGCACACCCCTCGCAGTGACCAAAGTCTTACGTGGAAGGCTTTGACGAGTGTTGCAACAAGCCGGCGCATAATGTTATCCGGTACTCCTTTCCAGAACAATATTGAGGAGCTTTATAATACACTCTGCCTAGTTCATCCAAAGTTTGCTGATCAAATCGATGAAATTCATCCAAGTTGCAAAAGGGGTAGGCCAAAGATAAATAAAGCTCGTGAAAAATGGGAAACTTTGACCAAGTTCATTGGTGAAACTACGGATGATAGATTGATGAAGCTTAGAACCATGATTGACCCTTTTGTCCATGTACATAAAGGAACTATACTTCAAGAAAGTCTTCCTGGACTGAGGGATTCTCTGGTTTTTTTGCGGCCGTCTGAATTGCAAAAGGCCCTATTGGAAATCGCTTCAAAAGCAAAGTCATTTTTTCAGGAGGTTTGCTGGGTGTCCTTGATCTCTATTCACCCTTCATTAGTGGCTGAAGAAGAAATGTTCTCTGCTTATAAGAGTGAAATAGAAAGGACTAAATCAACAATTGATGCAGGGGTAAAAACAAAGTTTGTCACTAAACTAATATGGCTAGCTGATGCACTTGGTGAGAGGGTTTTGGTCTTCAGTGAGTTCCTTGATCCTTTAGTCTTTATCAAGCAGCAACTTCAGTCTCAGTTTTCTTGGAATGAAGGAAGGGAAGTACTTTATATGGACGGGAAGCTTGACCAGAATCAACGTCAATATTCTATCCGTTCCTTCAACGATGAATCTAGTGAAGCTAAGGTGCTTCTTGCATCACAAAAAGCTTGTTCCGAAGGTATAAACTTGGTTGGGGCTTCAAGAGTTGTATTGTTGGATACTGCCTGGAACCCTTCTGTTGAAAGGCAAGCCATAAGCCGGGCATACAGACTTGGTCAGAAAAAGGTTGTGCACGTGTATCGACTCATCACATCTGGGACTGTAGAGGTCCAAAAATATGCATCACAAGCTCAAAAAGATCGCATATCGCAACTGATATTTTCTCCTACAGATGGACCAACTTGCCATAGTGAGGCATCAAAGATTGTCTCTGAAGATAAAGTCTTTGAAGCATTGGTTGATGATAAAAGTCTAAGCCCCATTTTTGAAAAGATAATTCACCAACCAAAAGCATATGATCTGATTGATACTTTTGATTTTACCGATCTTAAGCGGTAAATGATATTCCTGTTCTCATTCAACAATTTTTGCTGTCCAACCTGTGCACCATGGTACGTCGTCACGCACAACTTAACTCTATAGAAAATGGAAGATTATGTCATTCGTTCTTCATTTGTATCTCCACCGGTTGTACTGAATATGTGAAGGTTAGTATTGTGTATACTGTGTAGTTCCACCAGTAGTACTGGATCTTTATACACTGTTGAAGTTCTTAGAATTATATCTGCAGGGGATACAATGACCTGTTTCTTAAATTTGCTTGTGTTTATATACTACTAAACTGTATTATTTGTACTAGACGATATAACTGTTAGTAATTTGATTGACTTGTTCTAATTCCGTACATATCTATATTCTCAAAATATTCAAATTTCATGATTTTCACATATTGAATTTTTAACAAAGAAAACGAATCTTTGTTGTCCATTGAAATTTCGAGAACTAGTAATTGTGAATCAAGAATGTAAGATAATGTTTCTCTCCCTTTTCCGTTCTTTGTTTTGTACTATATAATGGGATAATTTTGTACAAACTTTGATGGGTAGAGACAAGACCAGTTGTTCTCTTTTTAAATTTTAAACATTTTCAATGCATATCCATCAATAATAAGATACCTTATTATCGATGTAAACCTTATTTAAAACTTCATTTAATTGTAACCTAGCATAAGATACCAATAATAAAGAATTAGTTTTACTTCATTAAACTACGTCAATATTTATAACTTCCTTTAACATTCCCTTAATAAATCACATGAGCCACATAATATTTTTATATTATCAAACACTACTTTAGACTATCTCTAATGCAATCGTGGACTCTCACATAAGCAAAATGAATAACGTTTTAAAAAGTTCCTCTCTACATGTACTCTAATAGGGTACATGTCAAAAGGGGGAAAAATGATGTTGTCTAGAGTTTCGTCTAAATTTAGAAGTTCTATAAAATTTATATTTCGTATGTAGATTTAGAAGTAATTTTGTTTCTATTTTAAGAAAATAAAAGACACTTAGACAATATAATTGAGTTATAGATAGAACTAATTGGGGGCTAGTTTTAAATTTGAATGTTTATTCATTATCGATAGTGCATTGAAGATGCTCTTAGCTTTCGTTTTGTCATTAATTTTGTTTAGTACTATTTAATACTTCATCCGTCTTACAAAAATAGACATACTCTTCTTTTATTTAGTAAACTTATCTTTATGGAATGGAGGTTACATATACACATAAATAATGTATCTACATACGCAAAAGGAGCATGGCTTACAAAAAGATTGAGAATATCAAGTTCTTTCAAGCTCCTCGAAGAACATTACAAAAACCTTAGAGAAATAGATTTTTGGAGACAAAAGAGAGGGAAAATCTTTGGATTAGAATTTAGAGAGATGAGTGAAGAATAGAGAAAGAGAATTCCATGTTATAACAAACGAGTAAGGGTGAGAGATGACTGAATAGAGATAGAGAGAATTATGTGTTATAACGGACGAGAAACGGTGCTTAAATATCAACATTTACCGTTTTCCATAAAAAGAATTTGACGACTGTCTATAGTTATGTTGACAGGTAAATTGCGTATGCTACAAGAAAATTAAAGATAGTAGGTGCACCTCATCACTCTTTTTGTAGGGTTTATGTGGTTTCACTTAAAAGTAACTTAATTGAAATGTAAACTTAATTTTTAGTTCTTTTAAGATAAACAATATCATCCAAAACATTCAAAACACAATAGTCTCGTCTTTTAAGTTATTTATTTTGCCAATAGTAATTTTTTAGCGTTGTCTATTTACTAACAAAATTTTAGAAAAATAACTTTTAAACATAGCGTAGACTTCATTGGGCACAAAGTTGTAAGACAACTATCGGGTGGATTTTTCTACATCCACCTGTCCAACATTATTTCTAAATTTCTAGTTAGTTAACAAGAAAAATGAAAAAGCAGGACGCATGAGCTACAAAAATAGAGACCAAATAAGGGTCAACATGAGTTAGACTTGTAGTGCTCGATCATCTTTATAGCGGTCATAACATATGATAATCAAAATTTAAAAAACATGCACTTGCCATGCACAGAATGTACATAAACTACTGAGTCGTGACCTCTTCGGAAGGAGAATGGTTTTGAGGTCAAAATTCTTTGACGCATAAGATATGACTGTCAAAGAGAAATTTTGAAAAATGTACCAAAAAACGTAAAAGTTGTTGTCTATTAAAACATATTTGAATTCAATTTAAAATAGATTTTAATTCAAATCAAGTTAATAGAAATTATTTAGTTCATTAAACAAATATTCCAAATCGAATAAATCTAATTTTCATTGTCAAACATTGCCTAAAATTTCAATATTTGGTGTTCACTAATCAACTTTCACAACTCATTCTAAAGAATGCTGACAGAATTTTGGGACGAAAAATCGTTAATGAGGACAAGAAGTGATAATTAATAGAAATTTAATGATAAGATTGCGATGAAAAAAATAATTATAGGTAAATGTGACAATGAATAAAGATGACAAAATGTGCTTATTAAGAGAATTTGGTGCAAATGGTCCCTAACCTTTTTAGTCAAATGGTCATTAATGTTTTTTTTTTTGCCACAGATGTTCCTATTTTATGTGTTTTGGTATGCAATTAGTTCTTTATTTGACAAAAATACTAATATGCCCTTAATTTGAATAAGAGAAAATAGCAATTGGGTTTCTAGTCTTTGCAAAAAGTACAAATGAGTTCGATACCTTTATTTTTTTTTATAGAAATATTAAAAAAACTAGCGAGTTCCTTTATTTATTTTTTTGAATTAAGACTTTATTGACCAAATTAATAATCTATGAAAATTGTTTCTTATATATTTACGAACTATTGTGAAATAACTAAAATTTAAGCTCAAAATTATTAGTTTTATTATTAAGGACATGTGTCATAGCTTTTCATAAAAAAATTATTAGTAGACTTTGACAAATTTGTGTGGTTGAAAAGTTTTTAGTCACATTTGTTGTATGATTAAAATTAATTGTTAACTTTGACCTCAACTTTCCCAAACAAGGGCTAAATAATAACATTATTTAAAATTTATCATTTATTTTATGGTTACAACAAAAAAAGAAAAAATAATTTTGTCACGAACTTGATCATTAAATACTTTTATTTAATGGAGTTATTTGTTTATTAATTACAAAGATTAGAGCTCCCTCACTATTCTTCATATTTTAATTTATCGTTATATTATTACTCAAAAATAAAAAACACGTAATTCATAAATTATTTTTATTAGTATTTTATATTAAATAAAAATTTAATAAGATTGATTCAATGTCATAAAATTATATACGTCATTTTATTATTTATTTATATTAATTTTTATACAAGTTTTTTTTTCATTACATAGCAATTACATATACTTAAAGCGCAACAATTTAATATTTTTCTCTTATAAAAATATAATTGACACGACTATAATGATATATTTATTACGTTAAAATAAATATTATTAAATAAATATATCAGACTCATTTGCACATTTTGCAAAATTTAAAAATTCAACTGTAATTTTTTCTAATTAAATTAAAGACATGTGATTTTTCATCAAATAAAGACTAATTCTGCACCAAAACACATAAATTAAGAATGTATGTGCCAAAAATAAACATTCATGACTATTTCTCCACTAATTGCAAAGGTTAGAACTTTTTGCGCCAAATTCCCGCATATTAAGAATGATTTAGAGTTAGTAGTATGTTTGCATGTTTGATGAGCACATATTTGATTGCAATTAAAATTAACTTAAACTCACTTATTCTATAAATAACTTTCATATCTATTTTTTTACTAATAAAACTTACTTTTTTAAGTTTAATTTTTCAAAAAGTAACTTCTTAAATACAACAAAACATACTCTAGACACAAATGGTGCTTATTAATTTTTTGAAGCACTAGTTTTTGTTTTCAAAACCAATTTAATGTAATTTAGAGCGTGTTTTTCAACCCCAAAATCGGTGGTTTTTTACCATTTTTCCAAAAAAATTCAATTTCATCATCTCCAAAACAATTATATGAGCATATATATAATTTTATTTTTTTAAAATACTTTCAAAACCGTTAGATAATAAACTCTCAAGCATTGGTTGGATTACTTTAAAAGCCACTACTAAAAATAACTCAAAACTGGATTCCTCATAAACGCTTAAAATCGATACTTTAAAAAACCATCATAATAGCCAGGGGCGGAGCCAAGAATTTTATCCAGTGCGGGCAAAATTTAATAAAGCTAATAATGTAAAACAATGTAATAACACAATAATACAAAAAATGACATACATTACAATTATTCTTTGTGAGTTTTCATATTTTGATATCATTGTACAATGATTTCATTATCAATCTTCAAAAAGCAATTATAAGTAGATAAGCTTTAAAGATTCAACTCATTGCTATGTAATGGCTTTCCAAAGTCCAAACTTTTTGCTCATCAATCTGTAACTCCTTTTGCACTCCACCTAATGTATAAATTCAGAATCTTTTAAAGTGAATTAGCAAACTTTTTGTCAGATAAGCCACACAACATTTTCAATTTCTCTTAGGCAGTCAACTGTGGTAAGCTGCAAGCACTCTTAGGCAATCAAATTTGGAGCTGAATATCAAGGAAATTTTAAACTCCAAACAAGTAATGGGACAATTTTTCCTATTTTTTAGTCAAGGATCAGGTAACATAAATGTCCTTCTACAGGGGAGCCCTAAACAAGGTCTCTATCACTTAAATTTGCTACAATCAAAGCTCACCAACAACACACTTTGCAGCTCTTCATCAACTTCTCAATGTGTCTCTTTAGCAACTGAGTCACATCATATCTCAAATAAAGCTAGTTTAGGTTCTATTATTCCCAGCACATATGTTTGTACTTTCTCTAAGGCTAGCTTGTTGGATTCATGGCATCAATGGCTAAGCAATCCTACGTATAAAAAAGTGTTAGAAAAGTGTTACAATCATGTAATACAAAAATATCAAGAAATGAGAATTTCACCTTTGGTCACTCTTGTCAACTTGGTAAAAGTCACAAAATCCCATTTACCCCTTCTATGACACAGTATTCAATACATTTCTAATTGATTCACTCTGATGTATGGTCCTCTTGACACATTCATTAAGTTCAAAACACATGTTGAATCTCAATTCCAAAATTGATGCCTTGGTGTTGTAAATTTTTAACATTAAATTTGAACGACTGAAAATTCAAGAAATTATTGTGTAATTTCACCAAATTATCCACCTAATTCTACTAAATACACGTATTATATAACATAGAAATAGTTCAATATGAAAACCACAATATGAAACTCATCAAAGTTAACTGTGCTTTTTAAAATTTAAATAGTCCATTCAGTTAATTTTACAAACAAGTTGCAGGCATATCACATATGCATAATCTCCATGTATGCTTTTCAAATTTTCTATACAAGACAGTCAATAAGCAGAACATAAAGATTGAAAAATTAGTTTTGGTACCAAAAACAATTGCAGAGGCAGCGAAAGATAGTCCTAGTTCAATAAACTATAACCCCCATGATTATGAAATGTATAAATTAATAAAATGTTTAATACCTTACTTCAATGCGTGAGTCTTTTTTTTTTTCTTTTCGAAATGGAGATCAATTCGTTTGGTAGAATTATTTCTTGGACGTTGAGGAGATCATGCCATGCACGTGAATTTCACTAGTATTTAAAAAAGCAACTTATAAACTCGGACAAATATATTTTAGACATCATTGGACACAAAGTTGTAAGACAACTCATGTGGGTTGTTCCACGTCCACCTGGTCCAACATTATTTCTAAATTTTTAGTTATTTTTTTAGTAAAAACAAGAAAAATGAAAAAAGTGGAATGCACGATGCAACACAAGGGTCAACCTGACTTGGACTTGTATCGCTCGATCATCTTTATGCCGATCATAACATATGATAGGCGAAATTTAAAAAAACATGCACGTACCATGCAAGACTGTTGAGTCATGACCTCTTCGGAAGGAGGAAAGAGTAGAAATTCTTAGACGTATAAGATATGACTGTTAAAGAGAAACTTTGAAGAAGGTACGAAAAATGAGCAAGTTGTCCTCTATTAAAACATATTTGAATCCAATTTAAAATAAATTTTAATTCATTAAACTAAAAATATTTCAAATATAACATTGCCTAAAATTTCAAATATTTGGTGTCCACTAATCAACTTTTACAACACATTAGGGATAAAATTAATTTTTACTGTAATTTCTAATCAATAAATGTACTGAAGACCAAAACTCGCTCACCAAGTGCATCAGCTAGTCAGATTAGTCACTAAGTTGGTCCTTAAAGAATTTATACTCATGTAGTTATTAAAGTTATATGACGTTACACTATTAGTCATTAAAGTACTTTTATTCCACTTAAGTGCGAAAATTGAACTCTTAAATTATATGAAATGAAATTATTAAAGCAACGATATTCACAATATTTGATTAACTAAGTCCAATAACCGATTGACTTTGTATCTTACTCTTATCTAACATTCGTAAATTAGAGTTGACCACAAAAAAGCAAGACTTCCAACCTTCAACAAAGGCCTGTTGTGCAACTTAGCCCCCAACCAAGTTCCATACATTTTCTTTCTCGCCTAAACAAGGGCGCAAAAAGTAGAGGCACTCCCGCCATGTCAACATCCCCCAAGAAGAGAAGAGCAGCCAATCCAACAAGAGGAATTTTTGCGCTCTTTAAGAAAAAAAAGGAGATTCGTCCTATGAAGAAAAAGCGAAAGTTTATGTTATTATCGGAGATTTATGCGCGAACAAAGGAAATAAAACAACATTCCATTAGTTCGCCTGTTTGTTCCGAAAAAGTGGAATCACCTATTTTGAGCATCTTTTTTTTATGAAAATCCTACCATATTTCCCCCCTCCCCACCCCCACCCCCACCCCCACCCCCCACCAATTGAACCTTTTGTTAATCAGATACCTCATACACCGGATTGCCCTTCTGCTTCTTGGGATCGTTTGCCACTATAAGTAACCTTTATTTATTTTTATCACACCACAATACGATTTTTAATGAAGTATTTACTTAAATATCGAGCACAAATTAATCTCTACCAAAAAATGCTCAAAGAAATGTTCGTCCCTTTATTAAAATAGAAAGGTGTTGATTATATATTAATATCATTCTTTGGTACTTCAAAGTGTACAAGTTCATATACTGAGTTCATTATTTGCTGAGAATTAAGGTAATTCATTTTATTGAGAGATAATATTTTACATTTAATTAAATTTTATCTCGTATGATATTGTCCAGTGCATTCTGAATGCACCCATATATTTTGTTAAGAAATCTCAGTTGGGTATTACAGGTAACAAATTTACTTGATCGAAAATGCAGAAATTAAAATTACAGAAGTAATAAATAGTAGATCGATGCAAGAGTTCGACTATTTGTTTTTAAGATGAATTTGTCATGCATTGGTGCTCACAGTTGAACGACAATCGTCTTCCAATATACAATGATCTCTTCTTGCAGTAGAAGCACTTCACACATCAATAAATAGTGAAATAGATTGTGTTTTGTACTTTCTTAAATGAAGATGACTAAATGCGGAATATATGTATGAGTTCGTGACATAAACTAAAATGAATAAAAGTTTATGTTAAATGAATGAATTCTTTAGAAGTGTAGTTGCCTATTTTATAAGAAGTCAAATGTTGTGTCTGAAAAGACACAACTGCAAGGAAAAGCTATGTACAAATATTGTGTTTGAAAAGTCACAACTATAGAAAAATACATGCCGATTTGTATTTGGACAAAATATGTCCAGAAAGACACCGAATCCTCCAACAGACAGATTCTAGAGTTTGTATTATGTGCCATGTGTTGGAATTTGGTTTGAATTCATGATTGACATTTGTCATAATTTGAGAAATGCCACGGGTTTATTGAAGGTTTTAAAATAATTTAATTATTTATTTGTCTAAAAAAAATATAAATAGACCAAGTCCAATTTTAAATCCACGACCAGGGTGCGTCGTGGATGTGCGCACCCAATAGTATCTAGGTCTCTCATTCCAAATACTGTTGGTACACTCTTTGGGATCTAAACCCAAGATCCAAACTTCGGCTATATTAATAGATTAGGAATCGATTCATTTTTCAATGTGGAATAAGATTCTCACTTTCCCATCAATACCCAATTCTAAATTTTTCATTTACTCAAGATATCAACTTTTGAATATAATTTTTCTTTCATTCAAAAAGGATTTTGTGAGTTTTTATCTTTTTTAACTAGTCGATATTAATGTGCACTGCACATGAATTTTAAATTTTCAAGTGTAGAAATGTTATTTATAGATGTTGGATCATTATTATGTATAACACAAAAATATAACAAAAAATAAAATAATACAATTTTACATATTGAGTATCGTATCGCTTCCTTTTTGTACGACGTCTAATGCGCTATAAAAACATCAACACAGAGTTAGGGAATTTCAAACGATTTTTAATTCATCAATAGTCACTCAACAAATATGAGAAAAGAAAAAACATGGTCGATGCATAAAGTCTAGCGGCAACAATATTAATAATTCATTTATCTTTAAATTGTAGAATTGGAAATGCATTGATATTTCTCGTATGGATAGAAACCAAATCACGTTGTCTACATCGTAAACGTCAATTTTGATAGCATACGCGTAAAAATACGGGCATATGTATGTGTGTATATATACACATTCTATTTACACGGAATACTGAATTGAACGTGAAGCATAACGTTTGAGATTATCAAGAAGAAAATCGGGGGAAAAAAAAAAGATTAAAGAGCACGAGCTTGAAGAAATTGTGAAGTGAGTTTTGGAGGAAAAAGATTTTGAGAGAGAATTTGGGGAAAGAGACGAAATAAAGTGAAAGATTTAAGGTTTATATCTTTTTATATCATTTGCAAGTATTGACACTTTTATAGGTCACCATGGACACTTTATTAATAAATATTTAAAACTTTTGAATTTCTGGGTCATAGTATTGATACTTACTGATAGCTCAATTTTGAGATTGAATTTCTGAGTCAAATTATCGACAATTTTATTGTCTTTCTTAAGTTTTACAACAAATGGCTCGATTTTAAGAACGAAATTCATTTCAAATGTTGTTTTATTTAATCGAATGCAATAAATTGCTAGTTTGATATGTGTTTCAATTTAAATTTACATTTCAAAGTTTACAACCAAAAATATTTTCCTTTCAAAATAGGGACCAAGTAAGTGTATTTAATTAAATGGTATTCATTGAATAAGTTGCATGTGTAATATAAAGAATAAAGACTAAAGATATACTCATTTCACTCTTCGTCCCTATCAATCGATCATTTAAGAGTCTTAACCGGTGATCTAGACATCCACACTCTTCTCTTTTCAATAATAAAATTTATTTATCATTATTTTGTCTTTTCGAGGCTCAAAATTGAAAATTTTTTTAATTTTTTTTAAAAAAGTTGGTCCATAAAAATAAAATTTTTATTTATATATTTGTTATTTTGTATTGAGATAAACTTAATATATTGTTCTTTTGTAAATAGATTAATATTTGTAAATAATAATTTTTTAGATGATCACCGACCGTAGTGAGATTTTCTTCATCAGGGGGCAAAAAAAAAAAAATAGTATGTATATCACTACGTCTTCATCACTCTCAAAACAAAACTCATCTCTCTCAATTTCTCCATATTCTTTAAAATTAAACTTTCTCAAACAAAACTCTCTCTCTCTCAATCTTAACAAATTCTTCTCAACTCTTCAATTCATTAAAATTTTCTACAGTCAGATCCCATCGCAAAAAAAACGGTATACTAGTAGTATTATTTCAAATAAAAAAATAAAAATACTTGTTAAAATATAAAAACTTTAATTATAGAACTGAATCGGTTCTTTTCAAAATCGAATCGAACCGGATTGCTCCCACATCTAGTACCAGGCTACCAGCTACAATCTTTTTGGGGTCCAATCACTGGAATCACTCATTACACAATGCAGATCGACCCAAATTTGGTAAAAAGTAAAGAAAATCATTACTCTTTTTAGGTAATACAAATTCAGTACTATAAATTATTAGCATCAAACAGTGCTCTCTCTCTCTCTCTCTCTCTCTATATATATATATGTATATATGTTCTCCAGCGAAACTCTCTCTCTCTCTTGACGTACAAGGAAGGAAGAGCGTCTGTGTAAGGACTCTTTGCGCTCTGCAAAACCTGCAAACACACATAAAACACTTATTCGGTGATTGGAACGCCGAACAAACTAAGAATAAGGTAATGTTACTATATATAAGTTCAAGTAATTGATCTTCTCAATCTTTTTATAAGTTTTACGTAATTTATATGCATATCATGGTTTCTTGTGTGTGCGGCTTAACCCTACTCCTTCCAACTTCACGGTGCGAGGAATGAGGATGGGGTGCGTGTGAATATTGCATGTGAGTGCGCGTAAGGATATGTAATATATGTCTATTTAATATTTACGCTTGTGATTTTTATTGATATATACTACGTAGGACAGGAGAGATGCATGCTGCTACTCCTCCTTTGGGTTCTGTATACCAGAGAACCAGAGGCCAGTTGGCCAATTTTTTCAGAAATTGGAACAATGAGGTGAAGAAGAAAAGGTCTCGAGAATGTGTTGGTAATGGTGTTAGAGATGATGGGGTGACCATTAGTGAGAATACAGGTGGTGTGGGTGATATTGAGGATTCATACTCGTTGAATCCCAATAATTATGAGATTTCTGGGAAAAGGGCTTTAAGAAAGGGAAAGAGAAAATTGGATAAAGATTTTGAGCCTATTGTTAGTGAAAAGATTGTCTCAGATGTCTCTTGTTCGGAATCCGGGTCCGGGTCGATTCCTAATGAAGGGAGCATTGCTCGTAAGAGATGCAAGTTCCCCAATGTTGATGAGGTTGCAGTAAGGGTCAATGATGGGAGGAATAGTGGAGTACGAGGTAGAGGAAGACCCCCAATTGAACCTTTGAACAAGGGCAATAACGTGTCTTCAGATGATTCAGTTGATTTACGGAAACCAGTTGTGTTTGACGATTCAGAAGATTCATACAAGTCGATGAATTCGGAAGGATCATATGTAAAGGATGATTCTGATGATTTGGGAACGTTAGAATCAAAATCCAGCAGTGTAAATGATGATGACTATAGTTTTGAACATTTATCGAGCTCTGGAGATGACTCTCCGGAAGTTGGAGATGGCACTGATACTGTGAAATCGAGAAAGGAAGAGAATCATGAGTTCATCTTGGGTGGTTTAAAGAAGAAGAAATTTTCTGGCTTACAAATTTTGGTCAATTGCAAGAACAACTGTGATAAAGAGCAAGATAGTATTGCAAAACGTCTACGACCTCGTTTGATTTCTAGGTCTCGAAAGGAAAAGCTTGGACGTGGAAAATTTAGTCAGCCACTTCCTATCTCCGATGGTGAGGAATCCAACTCTTCACTGGATGTGGAGTCTAAATCATCAACAAAGAAGGATAGCTGCAATACTAAACGTCTGCAAAGAACTGGTCAGAAAGGTACAAGGAAGGTTGGGACATTCAGTAAGAAAAAGACTAGAGCAGCAAGAAACGCTGACTCAATAAAGACATTCATTGTTTTGATAGAGAAGGAGGCAGATGGGGCCAGAGAAAATTTAGCTCATGTTGATAACAATCTGAAATCCTTGCCATTGAAGTTTAGATTTGTGGATGAGGAGCCATCTCCACCGGAGAAATCAGAATGGGAGAAAGAAATTGATTCTCTTTTCTGTGATTTGAATATGGGTCTCAGGGAAAGTGAGCCTGCCTGTACGAATCCTTCCATGGTAATTCAACTCTTTCTTGATTTGATTTTAGGTGACTTTAATCTTGTGACATCATTTAGTATTTCTTTCTGAATTTATTCTGTGGTGGTGATTATCACCCGAGTGTATACATTTCTACACTGTAATGGACTACTACTTTGGTAGGTATTCTAAATATAATCAGTTATTTTGTCCATTATGCAGAAACTGGAAGAGATAGAGATTATCTTTGGAAATTATTTGTTTTCTTGATCTATATGGTAAATCTTGTGCAAATTATTCACTTTTTTGGATGTTGAAATTATTTTGCTCCATAAAAACTAAAATTTCATCTTAGTACATTAGCTTTCTGTGAAGTGCTGCATGTGTAAGCAAATTTATTCCTTCATTACTATGTCTCCCCAGCCTAATCAACATCCAATCACGACTTTTTCCGTGAAGTGTTTTTCGTTTTATGAATCTAAAAGGAATGTTCAATTTCCTAACACAAGGCTGGAATTCATTACATTCTTAGGCAAACCAAATGCAGATTATTTTCAATAAGATATGAGCAACTCTAAATTTTAAAAAACCAATCCTTAATTTTTTGCCAAAATATATAGTTGATGATTTCAGTGCTGAAATATTTTTTTGAATTTCCAAATCTTCTTTGTTTATCTTTGATCTATTGTTCTCTCTCTTTTTCATTTTGCCGATTATTAATAAGATACAGATGGCTGGAGATGCAAGTTGCACCTTTGGAAATTTCCTCAATATTATGATCAGAGGTTCTCTCATTACCTGAAATATTTAAATGCAATCAAATATTCAGACACCCTTCAGCTCAATTTTTGTAGAATTTTCTCTACAACACTTGTTAATGTCTGAGAAGACTGTAAAGTTCAATGTCTGTTATTGTTGTGTTAAGCATGCATTTTTGTATTATGGGTTGCTGGCCTTTCTTTTTTCTGTTCTGAGATGTCTGGGAGAACAGATGGATAATGTAGAAATTAATTTTTTTGATATTGCATTTACCTTATGTGCTATTTATTTAGTGCCTGTTTGATAGAATTTAAAAGTAGTTTTTTTATGAGATGTTAAAAAAAGTTGGTGAAATGTGTGGTTGAAAAGTTGATAACAATTGTGGGTCCCAAGAAATACGTGGTTGAAAATGAGTTTAGGAAAAAAAAAGTTTTTTTAAACCAAACCAAACAAGCACTTAATAGCCTAATAGGTACTAATTTTGGCTTGCTGATCTGCAGATTGGTGATGATGACGACATCGTCCCCCAAGATATTGACAGCACTCTGGCAACCTGTTGTTGTCGAGGGGAGCATGAACCTATTCTCGACGAACAGATAGGAATTAAATGCAAATATTGTTCCATTGTGATTCTGGAAATTGAAGATATCTTACCACCTTTCGTAAGTAATCAACTTGGCCCTTTTAGCTTAAAAAAAGCCCCGTCTCACCATTTATATGTGTGAATTCTATTTTCTTAGTTCTCAGTTCTAGTTCTCAGTTCTCTGGCCTTTTAGGTGATAGGTACTTCAGGTCCTTATGCAACACAATAATGTAATTTTTAAGTAAGAATATTATGATACGCAACATTTTTACTTCAATGGAAGGGTTGTTAATGGTACATGCTAAATTATTCAGTCAATGCACTTTGTATTGAGTTTGGCCGCATGACATTGTAGAGTACAATATTAGGATTTTATGGTTGTATAAATCTGCTGTTACTCAAGTAAGATTTTTTATTGGTCAAATCCACATTTAAATGAAGAGTCTTGGAGTATGTTTGAGCATAGCCTGATATTTAGTTTTAGACGTGTTGATACTATTAAACTGTAGTGTTATGTTGAAGAATCATTCTTCCCATGAAATTATGGAGATTCTAGCTTATTGACTGTTGTAATAACTGCAGAGCTGCGCATATAAAGCATTATCTCCTGTAACTAAGATTAAATGCATAATATAATAGCTGCTGAGGTAAACACAGGCTTGAAAGGATCTTACAAGGCCTTGAAAAGTTTTAGGTGTTTTTCATTACGAATTCATAAAGAGCAAATTTTGCTAAGCTTAAAAGTAAGCAACTTTTTTAACATACTTTTTGCAGGTAATGTAGGGGATACTTTCATAATAAGTAACTTATTAATTTTGAACTTTAACTTTCAAAAATTATTATTTATTTGAAAACTTACTTATTTAATTACAAGCAAATTATCACGACCGTAGGGAGTTTTTCCTCTCCTAGCCCAAAAACACACATATACGTCTGTTTTATCTTCATTCTCAAAATTGATTTTTCTCCACCATATCTCATATGTTGTTTAAATTCAATCTCTTCAAATCAAATTCTCAAATCCACTTTCTTCTTCTGCTACATCATTTTCAAAATTGATTTTTCTCCATCATATCTCATATGTTATTTAAATTCTCTTCAAATCAAATTCTCAAATCCACATTCTTCTTCATCTGTTACATATTTGAATTGCCATTGAATTTGAATAGTAACCTACGATCGAATCCACGGAAAAGCGGTATATACTAGTTTGTGCTTTAGACAAACATGCACATGGTCCTCTCTAATTTTACCATCTTTTTTGGCGAGTTGACAGCTTAATTTTATTTACATTATTTGATTGTAACTTGTGCAGCATACGCCACCTTCCGGGAGACATGACAGGAAATACTTTGGCGAATCACATACATGTATCTTCAATCAGATTCAATTTCAGGACTCTGCTTGTGGAAATCCCGGTTTCTCGTCCATTCATGCTGGAGATACGGTGTGGGATTTGATTCGTGACACTAAAAGTAAATTGTATCCTCATCAACGGGAAGGGTTTGAATTTATGTGGAAAAACATAGCTGGAGACATCTTCATCGAGAAACTGAGAAGGCCGCTTTCTGAGGATGGTAAAGGATGCATTATTTCACATGCTCCTGGTACAGGCAAAACCCGACTCACCATAGTGTTCCTCCAGGCTTTCATGAAACTCTATCCGATATGCCGGCCAGTAATTATAGCTCCCCGTGGCATGCTCCTCACCTGGGAAGATGAATTCCGAAAGTGGGATGTTAAGATACCTTTTCACAATTTGAATACAACAGATTTATCTGCGGATGAAAATGCTATTTCTGCGAAAATTATTGGCCAAGCAGGTTGTCATGGGAGGAGCCGGGATTACATTCGTTTACTTAAGTTGTATTCTTGGGTGAAGGGTAGAAGTATTCTAGGAGTCAGCTACACGCTGTTTGAGAAGCTTGCTGGAGAGCATAGAGAAAAAGGACAACGTGATCAAATCAGGAATATACTGCTAAAATCTCCTGGCCTTTTAGTGCTTGATGAAGGACACACCCCTCGCAATGACCAAAGTCTTATGTGGAAGGCTTTGATGAAGGTTGCAACAAACCGGCGCATAATCTTATCTGGCACTCCTTTCCAGAACAATTTTGAAGAGCTTTACAATACTCTCTACCTAGTTAATCCAAAGTTTGCTGATCAGATCACTGGAATTCATCAAAGTTGCAAGAGGGGTAGGCCAAAAAAAAATGTTGCTCGGGGAAAATGGACAACTTTGACAAAGTCTATCCGTAAAACTACGGATGATGGATTGATGAAACTTAGAGCAATGATTGACCCATTTGTGCACGTACATGAAGGAACTATTCTTCGAGAAAGTCTTCCTGGAATAAGGGATTCTCTGATTTTCTTGCGGCCGACTGAATTGCAAAAATCTCTACTGGAAATCGCTTCAGAAGAACAGAAGTTTCTTCATAAGGTTCGTGTGGTGTCCTTGATCTCAGTCCACCCTTCGTTGGTGGCTGAAGAAAAAATGTTCTCTGCTCATAGGAGCAAGCTAAAAGGGATTGATTCAAAAATTGATGCAGGAGTAAAAACAAAGTTCGTTGCTAAACTAATCTGGCTAGCTGATGCACTTGGTGAGAGGGTTTTGATCTTCAGTCAGTTTATTGATAATTTAGTGTTTATCAAGCATCAGCTTCAGTCACATTTTTCTTGGAAGGAAGGAAGAGAAGTGCTTTACATGGATGGGAAACTTGACCAGAATCAGCGTCAATCTTCTATCAATTCTTTCAATGATGATTCAAGTGAAGCTAAGGTGCTTCTTGCATCAGAAAGAGCTTGTTCCGAAGGAATAAACTTGGTCGGGGCTTCAAGAGTTATATTGCTTGATAGTGTCTGGAACCCTTCGGTTGAAAGGCAAGCCATAAGCCGGGCATACAGGCTTGGTCAGAAAAAGGCTGTGTATGTATATCACCTCATCACATCTGAGACCATGGAGCTCAGAAAATATGCATCACAGGCTCAAAAGGATCACATATCGCAACTGATTTTTTCTGCTACAGATGGACTGACTTGCCATAGTGAGACATCAAAGATTGTCACTGAAGATAAACTCTTTGACACACTGGTTGACGATAAAAGTTTCAATCACATTTTTGAAAAGATAATTCACCAACCAAAAGCGTCTGATCTGATTGATATTTTTGGTTTGCGGATCTAAAGTGGTAACTCCATAGCGATATACCTGTTCACATTCAACAATTTTTGTTGTCCTACCTGGTGCAGAATGGTACATTGTGTACTTCAACTTCATTCTTAACAGAATGGAAGATTTTGTCATTTGTTCTTCATTTGTAGCTCTACCAGTTGTACTGGATATGTGAAGGTTAGTTATCCATACATCTCTCTCTCATCACTTGATTCTAGACATATTACATCACTTGCATGCATGAGAAAGTCATTGTGAGGATTAAGGTTATTAACGGTCATCCTGCGTTTCCATAGAGACTTCTGTGTCCCTTCGTTTCTTCTTCTTTTTTTATGCTCTAGTGGAATTTTTGTTCGTTGTACATTTATATGCACTCACATGAGAGTTGTATACACTATTGAAGCGCTAGGAATTATGTTTGTTAAGTTTGCCTGTTATATTCTGAAACACTTCATTCATGGCAATTGTCAAGTATAGATTTAATATCTCAAGTTCTTTCCAGTGAATGGAACAACTGAGAATATATAATCGGTGCGACTTTCGAGTATTACCCTATGCTAAAGCTACATGAACGGGTTGCTGATTTTTACCTTTTGATCAATTAGGGAAATGGACATCTTAAATCCTTGGTATGAAGTTTCAGTAAAACATTGTGGTATCAGAGTAGTGATATAGCACCCACAATGGGCACCAATTACGGTGCCCACTATCCAAGTGGCATTACCACATTTTTAAAAAGTTTAAAAAGTTGTCAACAACTTTTTATATAACATCCTATGTGGTGATGCCACGTGGACAGTGGACACTATAATTGGTGCCCACTATGGGTGTTATATCACTACTTTTTGGTATCAACACTTATTTGGTTTTTGGAAGTTTCTTGTGTGTGAACTTTAGAGTTCTTTTTGCTTTTAGTAGCTTTCTCTACATCTAAGTTTGTATTTCTGTACAAAGGGAATAATGGAAACTTTTGAATGGTGCGTATTTAGTTTGTTTACAAAGGGATCAATGGTCATTCATTCAACTTTTGAATGGTGCGTATTTAGTTTGTTATCGTGATCACCCTTAGATTTTCAGACAATAGTTCTTTATGCAAATTAGAAACTTTGTGAATTCAAACGTTTGTTTTTGTTGTACAAGTTTATTTGGACGCTTATTTCAATGTTTTGATGCTAAAAATACCTTATGCTTTTGCAGAATACAAAATCTAAGCAAGCCTGCAAGGCTTCAAGGTGAGAAAAGACTTAAAAACATTTACGAAGGGATTCACTGATTTTGGTAGCAGAGTCTTTGTGCAACATATAACATTAATTGATTTTGACCAACATTATTTTTGGATGGAATTTTTTTTGCAGTTCCTCAATATTGAGGAAGGAAAAAAGTAAATTCTTTTTTCTTGTACTGTCCAATAGAATTTGTATTGTTGTACGTTATCAAGATTGTTACACTCATTATTAAAAGAGAATTTGCATGTAATATAATTAAGCCTACACAAACTTTAATATTTTAGAAGTTTTATTTATTTCATAGTCGCAGTTTGTATATTGTTTTGAGTCTGAGCTCACTGGTGAATGTCAATTTCTAATATAGAAATCATTTTTCCTACAGAGAGTTAGCAATCCTTTCAAAGGAAGACTGTGACTAGAATCTTACATTCACATTAAGGAAAATAAATTTGATGGTTTGTACTTTGAACATCCACTCAAAGACAGCATGTTAATAGACAAGAAATTCTATTATATTCAGATTGAACTCATAATTTAAAGCCAAGTCTCTTTCTCAATAATCATATTCAATTCAATACTTTTTATTCTTACTTTAATAACAAACTGAATAAACTTGGAAGCATTTTCACACTTAATGTGAAATTTTAGACGCGAACAAAATAGCATGTCTTGAAATACCTTTTCAAAGAACCAACAAAAACTGTCTTCACGTGAAATTTCTCTTCGAAATTCATTTGTTGAATACTGAAAGTTTAAGGAGAGTTTATTGGATCAGGCTGTAAAGCTTTTTGGATTAACTCGGTCTGCTCTTTGAAATGAACTTTGAGGAAACCAGTAGCCGTGGCAGCAGATGGAGCACGACCCGCATACTTGATGTCGTCCATAGTACCCCTTCCCAGAGCTTTCATTGCTGTACATAGACGAGGTGCAATGTAATTGTATGCTCCCATATTCATTGGCTCTTCCTGACACCAAACGATCTCTGCATCTGAAAGGATCACACAAAAAAATAAAACCAAAATGAGTTTCCTAGATGAGTCTATTTAGTCCTGGTGCCCAAAAAAAAATTCTTTGAATGTGCAATTTCATTCATCTTGAATCCATTTTTCTTGTGCCTAAATAAGAATTTAGTAGTTGAAATATCTTCGTAGCTTTCCCTAACCCAACAAGCATGGCTTGGCTTATACGTTACAAGTATTAAAAAAAAAAAAAAAAAAAAATGGAGAAAAAGAAAAGGATTGATATACTTCAAACACGACAATATAATTGTCAATTTAAAAGACGTACTTGGATATCTCTTAAGTTCCCGCTGGATGAGGTCATAAGGGAAGGGGCAAAGCTGCTCCACCCTACAAATTGCAATGTCCTTTCCATTGGCCTTCTTCCTCTCCTCATCAAGCTCGTAATAAATCTGCAGAACAAACAAAAATGCTTATGTACATAAAAATTTGTACGATAATGTACCCTGAAAGGGGAAAAAGAAATAGTAAAAGATTAATGAGAAAAATGAAAGGGATAGACACGGAAAAAGCAAGAAGAATAGTTTTTCATACCTTTCCTGAGCAAAGAACCAGACGTCTAATGCCCTCTTCAAGATCTGAGTGATTATTTTGGTCCTTTATCAGGCGTTTAAATCTGGTCCCTTGTTTGTCAAATCCTGGATGGCCTTGAACGTCATCAAACTCGGATAAATTTGACTTGCAATCCTTGTGACGAAGCAACTTTTTTGGTGACATCACAATGAGAGGTTTGCGGAATTCTCTATGTATCTGGAGCATAAAGATGTGAAACATGAGAAAATCAAGACGACCAATATAAGAGCACAAATATTTGTCCAGTTAGTTCTACTTACTTGGCGCCGCAAAACATGGAAATAATTTGCAGGAGTCGTGACATTCACCACCTGCCAATTGCACTCCTGTATTTGTTTCCTAAGGGTAGGATCCATCTCAGGGATAATATAAGGATTATCGTCACTCATCTGAAATTAAAATTTATAATGTGACAGGTTAATTACAATTTCTTGAACAAGCAACCGGTCAAAGTGAACTAAAGTCAGAAACAATAAACTTGAGATGTGGCTGAAAATATGATGATCCAGATGGCATAATTCTAATAAATGTATCAGAAGTTCAAAAGTAAACAATTGAAACCCAGAAGGAAAAAGAAAAAGATAAACATGATTTTCTTCATTTAACCCTCCTTTTGAATATGTAGAAAGGTCCGTTCAAAGCTGCTTGATCATGTGGTGAAGCACATATATAAAACACGTGGAACGATGAGTGTTAAGTGTGAGCACAAGGCAAAAAGGGTAACACCTGAAGGAAACGTTCTAAACGTGCACTCGAGTGTTCAGGGCCTTGGCCATCATAACCATGAGGTAGAAGAACAACTAATCCAGTCTGCCGCAACCATTTTGACTCCCCACTGCTGATAAATTGATCAAATATCACCTGAGCCCCATTGGCAAAATCACCAAATTGGGCTTCCCACAATACCAGAGAGTTGGGGCTTTCCATGGAATAACCTAACTCAAATCCCAAAACTCCAAACTCTGATAGAGAGCTGGCAGGCAAAAAGGTAAACATTAAACAAATTATTCAGAATCTACATAAAATTTGCCAAGAAGATTTTTAAATACATATGGAGCAACTGAAACGCTAGGCTTATGGTCAAAGCGCATATATCAGGGCAGCATTAGCTTTTATTCAGATAATTAATGAGCAAAAAGATCTGTTTAATTGCAGAAGGTAAAAAATATATGTCATGCATGGGTAAAGAGCATTCAATCAATCCTTCTGCCAAACGTGAGAAACAAATTCAACCGCTCGTCCAGAACATAAGGCAAACAGTTCTACAAGAATGAAAGCAAACAAAAAGCTAGTAATGGTATAAAGAAAAAATACAATCAAATCATTTGGCAAAAATAGGCAGCGCGTATCGTCTCGGTAGGTTAGCAATCTTGACAACCATCCTAATATAGCAATGTAGTTGAAATTTAAAATGTTATGTAGCATCCTTTCCAATTTATTTTGAAGAAAAAAAATTTAAAAATACCATAATCAATCACATCCTTCATTGAATAATAGGATTTCTAAAAAATGTAAAAAGCAGCCAACAAAATACTGAATCAAAATAATGCGGCTTTCAATTTTTTCTTCAATTCTCTAATGAACAGTGGGAAAAATAAAAACAAAATACTCAACAAGATACCATGTGTAATACATACAAAGACTTCTCACATGATGCAATGAGATGTTACCTTAAAAACTTCAGGAGTAAAAAGAATAATGTAAATCATTTCTTTAACATGGAAGGATTTCTAGTGTCTAATTTGGAAATTTGTTTCTTAAAGTTCATAATTGGTTTTTCTTTCAATTCAGTGAGTTGAGCTAACATATCGATCCATCTCATGATCATGAGGTTCTAAAATTTGTAGATATCTATATATATATTATAATAAGATAACCGTCGAAAATTTCACGCACACATTTTTCCGCCATTTTTTCTTTCCAAATTTGGTAAGTTCCGCCATAAATGCTGCATAGAAGTTTGTTTTCATTAATTGGTTTCACACATTGATTTGGTAAATTCCGCCATAAATGTTGTATAGGAGTTTGTTTTCTTTAATTGATTTCACACAAATTTGCAGATTCTTATTTAAATATCTGTAATCAATTATTAGTAATAACAAATTTGAATGCTATATTAATTAATCAATATAAAATTTAGAGTATGTAAATATTACTAATTGTCTACAAATAAAATAATAATAAATTTGCAAAATATCATTAACGTAATCTCTATTTTTACAATTTAGAAAATCAATTTTCAAATTATAAAATTAGTAGGTAATTTAATGAGCCGTGCCAAAAATTAAGCCGGAAGCACTTCTTTAAAATCAAAAAATGATAATCAAGTATTCCCTTAAATTCTGTTTATTTTATTTTTTTCCCACGTTAACTAAGAAACAGTTAAAATTAGTTGCAATTTACAAAATATATATAAATACAAAATCTGACTCTTAAATAGAGATAGGAAAACACATTCATTTGATTTAAACAAATAATAATATTTAAACTATTATTGTAACTGAAAAATCAATTCATGTAATAATGTGTCGATCATTAAAAAAAACTTATCTATGCATACCCAAAAATTATTTTTCAAATTATAATAGAAAATTACTCAATAATTATAATATTAAATTATTTAATTATATATTACATAATATTAAAGTATTTATATTATATTTTATAATAATATTATTATTATTTATATTTACATAGAGTGAGCAAAAAAAAATATTTAAATCAAATGACAAAATTTTAATATTTTATAATATTGAAATTTAATTAATTTAATTAATTAATTGCTCAACTTCAGATAATTAATAAAAAGTATTCTGATATAAATAATTAGTATTCCAATATAATTTAATTAAGATGAGCTTTCCAATGTTTTAATTTTGTATGATACTTGGTTAAAATGAATAATATTAAGAATTAACATTTTCAAAAAAAAAAATGTCCATCTTCTATAACAAGATAAATTCACTTGAAAACACAAAACAAATGATGTTATGTGTTCCAAAGTCTTAATTTATACCGATTGAGGAATTTAAATAAGTTATGTTTTCAAAAATATTTAACATCAATGCACGAGAACTATTGGCAATAATGTAATAGTTTTCCAAAATTTGATTTATTTTTCCCACAATTTTTTTATGCTTCACATAGTAGGTTTAAATATGTTGCAGTTTAAAAAAAAACATCAATACAAGAAAAACATATTGTATTATATTATCAAAGGATATGATTTATTGATAAAAAATAATAAGTCGATTAAACTAATAAACTAAATATGATAATTTCAAAATTAAATTCTTACGATTCAAAGCACGTCTCAGTTCGACCACAAACGTGGTTTTCAAATATGTGTTGTTTCAAAATCTAGATTAGTTATATTATTTTTTTTCCAATATAAATGAGTAATCAAATGTTATTTATATGATACTATTTTTTATTTGAATGTAATAAATAAACAATATACTCTTAGAATATTTTAAAATTACTATCATGAAAATTAAGTGTCATGTATCGCACGGGTGATATACAAGTTAATATTATAATGCAAAATCCTAGATGCGTCAGCATATAAATCAGGTAAAAATGTGTGTGTGTGTGTGTGCGTGTGCGCGCGCGCGCGCGCGTGCGTCCATCCATCCATCCATTCATTCCCACAATATACTCCTTTAGAAGTCTGATTAATGTAGGTATCCCATGAATTAACAGCTCCTCATTCTCGGACATGAGTTAAAATTTGAGAAAAGAATTTTAAGTGCAAACATAGTTCCTTCCACAAAGTGTTGAAATGGTGAACAGAAAGGAGAATAATATGAAATTTGCATCAATACGGGAAAATGTTGACCAGTTGTCTCCACCACGAAACTTGTTATATTGTAGAGGGGCACATCCAAATTTAAAAAAAAAAAATGCAAAACTAAATTAAAATTTCCTCTATTTCAAAAAGAATGTCCTGTTTGACTTTTCTTATGGCGAGTGGAAAAATTTTCAGTATAACTTATTAACGTGTGGATTTAGAAAGGTTTTCCAACTTGCCAAGCTTATATTACCAATGTAAAACCTATTCCGAAAACTTGTCAAGTTGACACGAAAAGGTCTGCCAGGACATCAAAGGAAAGCAATATGGCCAAATTATATATAAAGAAAGCTTATGTGGTACCACAACATACCTGTTGCTTACAGTAAACATCTCTTCATTTTGGTTCATCATAACATGATCCAAGGGACAAAACTGGTCCCCTGTTTCCTGATCATGAACAACAGCATGCCTGTGACTGAAAGTGCCTCGCTCCACATCCTGCCCGCTCAACCTCACATGATTTCCCTCTACGAGCAACGTTGCAAAAGCAAGTGCTTCTCCCACTGCCCAGTCAATACCTTCCCCTGTCTCTATCATCTTTGCACGTTCGTCAAAAATCCTCTTTACTGCTCTATGAGGTTTAAAATTTTCAGGAAAGGTTGTAATAGCCTTGCCAACATTCTTCAAGATCTCTGGTTTGACACTGCAGGATAGAAGAAGTTTACAGCCCCTAAACTCCTTGAGTTCAAAAGGAACAATATAAACAAATTGACGAATATAATATTACCCAGTGTTACGAATGCGTGAAAGCTGCTCAGGAGACTTGAAACCAGACCAGTAAGCTGAAAGCCAGTCCCTTCTTTTAGGGACATAATCTTTGCTGGCCTGAAATTCTTCCTTAAGAATTGAAAGGACCTTGCTGTTTATCTTTTCAACATCTTCTTTTGTAGCCTGACCAGATTCTAAAAGTTTCTTTTGGTAAATCGCAAGTGCTGATGGATGATTTTGAATAACCTACAAAATACAACCAAAGGCAAAGTGAGACTTTTAAAGACATGTAAAGCCAGTATCTAGCATCCGTGCAAAAGAAAGTTGATTTTGGGAGGAAACAGTTCTAACTAAACTAACAATAGAGTGTCAATGTCCCTCAAAGATAAGATACAACTGATGATTCTATCATCTATAAAGTCGAAAAGCTAATAAAGATCACTAACCTTGTACATTTTAGGCTGGGTGAAGGATGGCTCGTCACCTTCATTGTGCCCAAATCGACGATAGCATACAATATCTACAACAACATCAGTATGGAATGTCTGACGCCATTCTCCTGCAAGTTCACAGACGTGAACAACTGCCTCTACATCATCACCATTGACATGGAAAATTGGAGCACTCAGAGCTTTGGCAACATCTGTACAATACTGTGAAGATCTTCCTGCTCTAGGGTCAGTAGTGAATGCCACTTGATTGTTTACCACAATGTGAATGGTCCCACCAGTGGTGTAATTTGGAAGAGCACTAAGATGCAAGGTCTCATAGACAACACCTTGTCCAGCAAAACTACCATCTCCATGAATTAAAACACCCATATTCTTCTTTCTATCCACATCATTGGAGTAGTATTGTTTGGCTCTAGTTTTCCCAACCACGACAGGGTCCACAGCTTCCAAGTGACTTGGATTTGCAACCAAAGACAAGTGAATTCTCTTCCCACCCCTTGTTGGCCGGTCATAAGATGTTCCCAAATGATATTTAACATCTCCAGTTCCAGTGTAAAGGCCAACCTCATCCACAGGTCTTGTACCGTCGCTAAATTCACTAAAGATCTGTCGCAGTGGTTTCCGAACAACGTTACCCAGAACATTCAGTCTGCCCCTATGTGACATTCCAATAACAATGCTCTCCACCCCAAGATCTGCTGATCTATCAAACATCTCCTTCATGCCAGGAATCAACGTCTCACAACCTTCTAAGCCAAACCTCTTTGCATTAGTCCATTTTGTAGCCAAGAAGTTCTCAAACTGGGTGCTCCATATAAGCCTGTCGAGGATAACTTCACGGCGCTGACGATTGTATTGTGTTGGTGTCGGAGTCTCAATCTTGTCTCTTAGCCAATTACACTTTTCGCGATCAGCAATATGCATGTACTCATAACCAATATTTCCACAATAAGCCTGTTCTAACCTAGTCAGTATCGCTCTCAAGGTTTGCACAGGACGATTCTCAGACAAGAACCCAGATATTCTCCAAATGCCAATGAAAAATTCCCTATCGAGATCAGCTTCTGTAAACCCATAAAGGGCCGGGTCTAGATCATCAGGAATATCCCTCTGTTCCAAACCTAATGGGTCCAACCTGGCTTTCATGTGACCATATACTTGGTAAGCTCTCACGAGCAACAACAGCCGCATACTCTCCTGGATCGTTTGGCCAGAAATTCCAGGCGAGGTTGTAGCCTGGCCAACGAAGTTCCTAAAGAAATTGTCCCATGACTCATCCACGCTATTCGGATCTTTCTCCCAGGCCCTCTGGAGCTCCTCAAGATAAACGCTGCTTGTCCCATCTAAAAAGCTATCAGTCAACCTGGAGAGCGGAACAGCACGCGGAACAGGTGCAGATTGTGCCTTTGACTTAAAAACTGTAGTATGGAACTGTTGGTTTTGAGCACGAGTGACCCTTGTTCTTGTCACATATGAACTACTTTGCGAAAGAGTTCGCCTAATAGCCAACTTTGCCACATTAGTCCCAGCTCTAAACCATGCCATTGGCACTCACCAAACCGGATAAATTAGCCCAAATATCTGAAACTGCAGTTGTCCAACCAAATTTAAGCTCTATCAACTGCTGTTCTATCTACAAATCAACCCTAGCCAAACAAAAGTAGACCAATAAATATACCGAACTGATAAATAAAATCATGCCAGATATTTAATGTATAGTTGTATACCATATTATTAACTTATTACAGAAATATGAAAAAAGCAATCAACAAAATCTGGCCAATCTGAATAAAATGGCCGGTTCCAAAGGCAAGGAGAAAAGTGAAAACCATAAACAACCAAATCAAAAATTCAAGAGAGATATTTTCGAGAAAATCTCTGTAGCTGCTGCATAAGTAGGATTGCTAACGAGAAACAATAAATTTAGAAAGAAAGAAAAAAATTGTGAGGAGCTAGAAGAAGAGAATGGCAACCAGGCTGGATGGAACCTTAGATCGAGGTAGTGTTGAAATAAAATCATTTATAACAATCAAATCCAGTGCGAATTAAATCATTCACAAAAATCAAATCTGAGTGCAAAATCAACAATAATAGGTACAATTCTCACAAAGTAAATGTAATCAGATACCCATATCTATGTAAACATAGATGTAGAAAGATAAAGAGAAGAAACCCTAGATGGAAATGAAGAGAATATTATTGCAGAGGGAGGCTGCTTTTTTTCTTCCCCTCTTCTGGAAACTGGGATTTTAAGATGATACATTGGCCTTTGACCAGATAATTTCGGGAATAGAATAAAACTACACATTTGGACAGTAATGTAATTAGATCGTTAATCTACAAGACTAAAATTTAAATTATGAAATTGAAAATGGTGGTTATACACTACGTTTTATTTTAAATGCATCACATTTTAATTTAATAAATATTTATTTATTATATGTCATAATTATATTTTTAACTTTTTTTCGTCAAATTCTTATATTTAGTATTATTCTAAAAAGTTCATGTAAGTTTTGCCTAAACATCACATCATCTTGTCCTTATTTCACTTTCGCCTAGAACATTTAAATAGGGAATAAGTCTACTTTTAGTTTTAGTCTTGTTTCTTCGTTTTTGTCGTCTCCTATTTTGGATGAGGATAGAAGAGATTGGTCAGCCCATGTCAATATACCATTTGGACTTTGGAGAACTTCGAACCAAAGCTTTTGTAGGCGACACCCTTGCCGATGTCTTTTCCAAATTCTGTTTGCTTCGCTTAAACTCAAAAAGTTTGAAGCTCGATATCCACGCGTAGCCATGCTTTACGCTTTTTAAAACATTGATATTTAGCATTTTATTTACTAACGATTTTCCTCTAAAAATTCTATTAGTTTGCTTTTTAAAATAAGGGACAAATATTTAATTGAAATTATTTATTTGCTTATTTAAAAATACGAGGGAAAAATAAATTTTTTTTATTCATTCTAAATGAATTTTTTGGACGAAACCCGTTATCGAAGACAATATGTGCTAATTAATTGAGGGTTGATGATAAGAATGTGATGGAAAATATTAGTAACATAAAATAATAATATCTTTAATACAATTTAAATATGGTACACTTCTAAAAAAATATGATATGAATATATTTAGCTTTATAAAAATTTGATGAAATAAATAATTGTCTATAGAAAATAAAAAATTCTTTATATTAATTGAGTTGGTCCAAATTATGTATTTGGCTACCATAGTTCTCCAAAAAAGAATAATGTCGTGACTATAGATTATATCAAATATTTAAGTACAGAATGAGTAATTTTAAATAATAATATTTCGTGATTTTATACGACGTCGAAAATAAATACATTTCTTAATAAATGAATTGATAATAAAATATATTTTATCTTCTTTTGTCTTCTCAATACAAGTGTGATATTCCTCATCATATTCTATTTTATAGGTATTGGTGGCATGTATTAAGAATACTTACTTGAGTCCGAACTCAAAGCTAAAAAAGTAAGCAAAAAGTTCTAAATCCAGTGGACAAAAGGAAGCAAAAACAATCCAAGAACAAAATTAGGGTAAATTGCACTAAAGTTTCGAATTTTTGAACCTTGTAATGAGATAGTCTCAAACCTTCAATTTGTGGCACTTGGATCACTAACTTCTAAAAAACGTGCAAGCATATGTTACAAAAATTATTAATTTAACTATTAAATAATCAAAATTTTCTCAAAATAATCAATCTATTAAATGTTCAACTAAAGGCATAATTGATCAAGTAACGAAATTTTTTTGACAGTTTCATCCTAAGTCTTTACACTTCATATTCTTGCGGACATTTAGTAAAGGGATGCACAAAATTAAAGGTTTGAAACCCCCCCACTGCACTTTTTTGAAAGGTTTGAGACCTCTAGTGCAATTTTTCCTACAATTTATTCATGCAATCTTTTAGACTAATAAAATGACTTGGATACCGTTGTTGATTCAAAGCACAATAAAGGAATCAAAAAATTCAGAATACTTCCATCCGATTTCAACGCACAAATAGGAAGTAAAAAATTCCAAATCCGATGGACAAAAATGAAGCAAAATGAATCCGCCAATAAAATTAAAGATATGGAAATCCTCAAATCAGACTTGAATCAATACTTATTTCAGACCACTATGCCCTAAAAAGAGTAGCAAAAGTGAATAAAACCGGCACAAGTTTATTACCATTAATTGAGGGTGAACAATTGTACCGGCCAATTACGTTTTCGACCATCGGATCCTATCCCCAATAGTTCCATTGAAATGTCAATGCTGCGATGCTGAACAGCCCGAACAATACTGATGCGAGACTGCACACTCACAGCAGGGCAAGCATCCGTACCAACTACGGCCGGTTTTTCACTAGTAACCTTTGCCAATGCCATTGCAATTGGTTCTCGAAATGTGAGGATAGTTTGGGACCAGTGAGTTTTGGGATTGTAAGGCGATGTGGATAAAATGGTCGGCATGTCGCTACAAAACCTTTCAGTAAATCCAGTCTCAAACCACAAGACTAATCCATGACACCAAGTAATTTCAGATTCTGACCCAGTGGAGTTGTTCGTGGGAGTGACCAACTTCGGTTCCAGATCGACTTTTGCTGTAAAGTCCATCTGATCAGATCGCATCGTCACCAGGTCAAAGGTCTAAAGACAGAGAAATTAGTTAGACTGGAACTTCGATAGAACAGGCAGTTGATCAACCATGTAATAAATTTGTAGTGGAATGATCTTAAAGCATGCATCATAGTACAAGTTTATGTAGCAGACATCAGGTAAACCTCTTGCTGTCCCAGAAGTCATAAAAACCCATTGATTTTTTCAACATCCCGAATTCACCATCTCAAATAGGAAACATGCTGGAGATTATGATTGATGAAACTTCACTGCTGTCATATTAAAAAGTTACAGGCTTGTTCCTCAAAATGATTAAAGTAAATCAACTACGTACCTGGAGAACTTGAGTAGTGGTGATGATATCACAACTGTCAATGACATCAACAATAGGATTCCGAGCAGCATCCTCAACTTCTTCCAAGCCAATACATGACATATTGATACCATAGACATTTTCCCAAAATGGGATACTGGTACCTCCTTTCCCAAACCCTGCAACAAACTGTAAATTGAAATGTAGGTAAAATTATTAGCTCTGTCAGGAAGAAAACATGTCAAGTACAACAGCTAGAAAGTAAAAATTCAATTCACCATAGTAGCTGTGTCTGGGAGAATGGCACCTCCAGGCTTCAACCATCGATCTCGAGCAAGCAGCACAGAACTGAGCATTGACTCATAGAGAAGGCAATAGCCCATCCATTCACTCAGTAACACATCAACACTGTGAGGTTGGATGTGTGTTGCATTGTCAAGATCTTCAACCATGCCTTGAACAACTTCAATTACTCCATCATGTTGCCCGCTACTTCTAGGGAATCCACTCCGCAGAAGGCTGTTATCTTTTGCAATCTGCACTAGCCCAAACAATGATATTAAACAGTAACCCACTTAAAAGAACCAGATAAAGCAGACAACTTAACTGAGGAAAAAAGAGTGCACAGATTAAAATCAGTGAACCTGGGTTGCCACTGCAGCCATCTTCTCGCTGGCTTCAACTGCAATCACTCTCGATGCTCCTCCTTGTGCTGCAAAAAGACTAGTAAAAGAAAAACTCAAGATACGACCTACAAACAGCATGCGTATTAGCATTAAACCCGCTATGAATTTCAATAAATGATAGATAGCTTTTTATGCATGAATAACTCGTGTGGTTAACTTGATCGTAGGCAATATGTTTAGCATACTAATTAGAGGCATGAAGCCAAGCATTGTTTACTTCTCTTAATAAAAGATGTCGATAACAATCTTCAGTCATTACTGGATGGAAAATGGTAGGACGGAAGTTGCTCGAGGGTGGCCGCTTTGCCAACAATTCAGTATGACATATCCTCTATTCTTCATTTAAGCCAGTCTGAGTTCAAGTGGAACCAAACAGAGACATAGACCATCAGAACTAAGGGAAAGTTGGTTCAAATTTCAGTACAAGCTTTGGTAGACAAGTCTGTGGATAACTTGGCTCTTCTCACCCAGTATACAATTAAATGAAGAAGGAATCCCAATAGTAATTGATTGCTTCATATGGAACGCAAAAATAAAATCAAAATTTATTTCGCACCTTAGGATGCCAGTCCCACAACCTACATCCATAACAACTGCATCTCTTAGCAAAGAAGGATTCTCCAAAATAGCTTGCCGGTAAGCATCAGTTCTCACCTGCATAACCAGAATAGCTTGCCTGTAAGTCTATTTTATATATTACAAATTGCAATAAGCAACTGAGCACACTCTTTATTATATAGAAACATATCCATGGTTCCCTTCAATTTCTTGGAGATAAATTATGATTCACTTCCAATTAGAACACCAAGTTCGATACCTTGTCACTGATCATTTCTCTGTGGATTCCAAAAGAACTGTATGAGCCAAAATAACTCTTATTTATGTCCCTGATCTGATTTGCTACAATTTTTGCAGAAGAAACATTAAACTGCTCATCTTTTTCATTTCTGAAGGAAGAAACAGCATCTTCCACACCAGCCTTTATACCTCTGTCAGAAGCGGATGCAACCTCCTTTCCCACATTTTCACAAGGAGTCATAAGTTGAGATACATATCTATCTGAACAATTCTCATCCTCAATACTTATCTGTTCAAACTGATTCCAATTTACCAGTTCCTTTGGGTCAAATGACATGTTATCTCCATCCTCATCTTCTTCATCTTCGGCAAAACTATACAAGAGTGCATCATCTTGCAAAATAGGATTGAGATACCTATCGTTATCCCACTGAAGCATGCTACCCTCAAAATTGACAACCCCGTGTAAGTGGTTCTGTAAATCTCTCAAGGACTGACAGGTCATCCCACAACTCCAACATCTATTCTCTGCCACCTAATAAATATAAAAGAAAGCGAGAAAATGAACAATAATAAGCCACTAACTTCTACTGCAACCTACACAGTATATTGCTTTTAGTAAAACTGCGAAATAACTAATAAAGCCACAAGCACAACCCTCAAAGCACTACTCGAACAAATCAATAACTGCAAACCTTACAACATAAAATTACGAATTTATAACAAAAACAAAAAGAATTCAAACAATAAAAGGATTGCATACGCATACCTGATACCTAACATAATTAATGAGCTTTAAGCATTTGTAGAAATCCAAGCCATGGGTTTTCTTAATCGCGTTGAAATCAAAGTGGTGAGCTGAAGCGCAATGCTTAAAGAGAGGACTGCACGAACTGTAGACGGAGTCACAGAACAGACAGAGCAACTGTGCCTTTGAGCCTTCTAGCTCTTCTTCTTCTCCGTCTGTTTTCCAGTCGTCCCAATTCTGGTCTTCTTCTTCTTCTTCTTCTTCTTCTTCGCCATCCTCGTCCTCAATGTCGTGTAGTTTATGTTTCATTTTTAAGTCGTTCAATTCTTCTTCTTCGTCGTGGTGATTCGCCATTGATAAACCAAAAAGTGTGGCGTGGCGCGGCGCGGCGCGGCGCGGTGCGGTGCGGAGGGGCTTTGCTTAAACCCTAAACCCCAAAATACTTGAAGTCTAGGAACGTTTGAATGAAACTATTATTACCATTAACGGGTTAATTTCGAGCAGAAGTAAGGTGTTAAAATTTCAAAATGATTGTTGAAGTAATTTTTTTTTTTTTTTTTTTAAATTTTCAATAATTACACCATCCATTGTTCGATTGACAATGTTAATCCAAAATCCTAAAATTCTAAAGTATATAAACAACGTGAAATAGTATACCACGTTAGATAGAGTCATTTTAATTGCAATTAAATGCATATTTGTGTCCATATTTATTCAATTTTACGAGCAATCATTTGGTGAAAATCTCAAACTATTTAGTGTTGTTAATGGATCGTTTTTGAATTGGAGGCTATTGAAATTAAAATTAATGATAATGATATAGCATTAAGATTCATATGATCTCTTCCATCCTCTGGTGAACGCATCAAATTTATTTTGATGTATGAGAAATATACTGTGAGTTTTGAAAAAGTTACAAGTAAATTAATTTCTAAAAAAAAAATGTTAAGTAATAGAAGTAATATTTCATTTGAAAACTCATTACTTGTTGCTAAAAAAATGGAAGAAATAACTCTATTAAAATGAAAGCATCTTGTTGGAATTGTGGACAACTTGGTCACGTGAGGAAAATTTGTCCAAATAGACTAACTGCTCGAAATCAGATACAGATAATATGTCTCTCTTTATGAGAGAAATTGATGTACATTTTCGTGGCATGCGCTAGTTGTCATAATAAATGATGTATTATACTAGCGAGTCCACGTGTTTGCAAATGGGTATTAGTTTGACATTAATACAAGGTGTGTCGTGAAATTGATGTCGATGGTTGATGAACTTTCAGGTACGTCAAGCAAGGGAGTTGCATCATAAATTTCCATCAAATTTATGCGACATGAGCGGGTGAAATTATTAGAATTCGTTATTTCTAAGTAATTATAATTATAAGGTGGAGTATGCTAATTCTCTATTTTAATAATTGAAATTGTCAAAGTTTATGAATTTTTTTTAATTATCGAGATGAAGAGTTGCATAAGAGATGATTGAGTTTTGACTCGTTTTTCATCAAGGTGAAAATTGTTGGGACATTTTCTTAAAACTTGCTAAAATCAAAAGATGCAGCAATTGTTAAAAAAATGGATAATTTGCACATTTAGTCCTCAACCTTTTAAATTTGTAACAAATCTACCCCCAAATCAATTTTTTTAGCACCAGACATCCTCAACATTTGAATTAATTGCAAATCAGGTCTCCAATCATAATTTTCGTTAAAATCTGCCGTTAAGTCACTAGCGTGGACCTCACGCGTCTAAATTTTTCAACCAGTACGTCTGAGCAACAATATCCTTCAATATATTCACAGATGAAGCCATGCGTCTGTTGCTGCTGCTGCTGCCGACGACGACGATAAGGACACGATAGCAGTGGAGGCCGTGGAGGAGGGCACTGGGCATTTGGGGTTGTTATTGGAAGAAGAGGTTGAGGAGGTGTGCCTAGTGTTCTTTCAGGAGCCGCTGCTGACTGGGATGTTTCTGAAAATGCCGCCTTTAGTCCAGTACCTCCAGCACTTCTTGCAGAAGTGGTGCAGCTGAGAGAGGTTTGGGGATTCACACCTTGGGCACTTCAATTGTTCTTGTTATGGGAATTGTTGCTGTATATGTTGCTGTGCTTGTGCTTTGATCTGTGATATATTGAAGGGTGATAAAAAATAATTTTCTCCTCCTCCGTGCACGGCGGCGACTGTGGTGAAGACCTGCAAAAGGTGGCGAGGCTTTTTTCTCCGTGACCACTCCGGTGTGATAATCAGTATATGATTAAAACATATATGCAGAATAACAATATGGAGTGTATAAGAATGTGTCTTCTGTCTTTTCCTGGGGGGTTGGCCTCTATTTATAGGGATGACCTGCAGTTATTGATGATGGGTGTCCCTTCATCTCCTTCATTTAATAACGGGTGTCCTTTCATCTCCCTCATTATTAGGAGTTAATGTGTGATGTTTCATCTTTCCAATTGTTGAGAAATGTTTCGTCTTCCAGATAACTAGTGGTAACTGTCATTCCATGGGTCGTCTGCCTAGCTAACCTGACGACAGTTGAGTTGTTGCAGTCTATCTGTCAGAAGCGTGCTCATGAGACCAACGAGGCGGACGAATCGTTGAGGTGAGCGTGTCACCATAGCTAAATAACATACAGCAACTATCATTATTTATATCATCATAAGCCCCTCTACTTCCCATAGACCACTTTTCATAGACTGTTGTTAATAGGAAGTATAAATAATCTATTGCACCTGCTATTTTCTAACTTTTTCAGACATAAGCTCATCGCCTTGATTTTTAAACATAGGCTCATCGTCTTGATTTTTAAACATAGGCTCATCGCCTTGTTTTTCTGACAGAGGCTCATCGCCTTAATTTTTAAACAGATGCTCATTAGCCTTGTTTTTCAAACAGAGGATTATCGCCTTGATTTTTAAACAAATGCTCATTGCCTTGTTTTTCAAACATAGGCTCATCGCCTTATTTTTCAATGGTGGCTGTCACCTTGATTTTTAGTTAGTGGCTATCGCCTTGATTTTTAAACAAAGGCTCATCGGCTTATTTTTCAATGGTGGCTATCACTTTGATTTTTAAATATAGGCTCATCGCCTTAATTTTTAAACAAAGGCTCATCGCCTTATTTTTCAATGGTGGCTATCGCCTTGATTTTTAAATATAGGCTCATCGTCTTATTTTTCAATGGTGGCTATCGCCTTGATTTTTAAATATAGGCTCATCGCCTTATTTTTCAATGGTGGCTATCACCTTGATTTTTAAATAGTGGTTATCGCCTTGATTTTTTAATAGTTGCTATTACCTTGATTTTTAAATAGTGACTATCGCCTTGATTTTTAAACAAAAGCTCATCGCCTTATTTTTCAATGGTGGCTATCACCTTGATTTTTAAATATAGGCTCATTGCCTTATTTTTTGATGGTGACTATCACCTTGATTTTTAAACAGTGGCTATCACCTTGATTTTTAAATAGTGGCTATCGCCTTGATTCTGGCCTTATAAGCCTTTATACTTTTCATAGACTATCGTTAATGAAAAGTATAAGTAATCTAACGCACTTGCTCATCTCAATTTTTTTTTGGCGAGGTTGCCTTGCCTAGAGTGAGCTCGCCTTGATTTTTTTTTTTTTTTTGTCAAGGTCGCCTCGCCTGGAGTGAGGTCGCCTTGAAATTTTTTTTTTTTTTGGCAAGGTCGCCATGCCTGGAGTGAGGTCGCCCACCTAGAGTAAGCTCGTCTTGAATTTTTTTTTTTTGACTTAGGAGAGCTCCCCTTGGCAAAAAAAAATTTTCAGCCAAGGCTTTGTCTCCTCGCCTAACCTTTGCAGTAGTTGAGGATTTTTTTGTCACAGGTTGGATCCAGTAGGTGCACTAGAACTTCCCAGCTAGTCAGATCATTCAATGGTACATTCATCATTTATCCCCCGTATATGGTTTATTTTCTGCTTGTCTTTATTGTTTCGAGGTTCGGGCTCATCCCGAATCTTTCTTTTGTTAGACTCAGATTCATTTCGATCTTTCATACTTTTGGTAATGAGATATGCTTCTTCAGCGTCCACATACTTATCTCCCTCCCCTCTTCAGTAACTCATGCATCGTATCCGACGGATTTTTGAAGAGTGACATCTTGAAAGGACGACTTCGAGTTCCACTAATCATGGCAGTGACTACAGCAGACATCTGTAGATCTTTGATTCCCAACGTGGTTCTATTGAACCGAGCAATAAAATCTTTCAACAATTAGTCCTTGTCTTGCGTTAATTGTATCAGACTAATAGCAGTTTTCTTAACACGTTTGCTACTGACAAAGTGTGCAGCAAAACTCTTAGAAAAATCGTCAAATGTACATATCGATTTTGGGGGAAAGATGGCTACCCAGTCCCTGGCCTCCTGCCTAAGTGTTGGTGGGAAAGCCCTGCACATAATTGCATCAGGAGTGGTTTGTAACCTCATCAAGTCAACAAAAGACCTGAGGTGATCGACAAGATCAGAGGATCCATCGTACTTCTCCATCTTTGGCTGTTTGAAGTCTCGTGGCAATCCCCTTGATTGTTGCCTACTACTTTTATTGGACATAGCCTTAGCTATTTTGCGACCCATCATTTCATCTAGTCGTTGTTCCAGTCTTAACACGAGTGTCTCAACCATCTTAGGCGTGCGCACCTATGATGGTTGCTCCCAGTGTGGATTTGGGGCAAATGCCAATGAATTGAAGTGTGGTATGGAAGGTGGAGCTAAAGAAAATGGAGTCTGCAGTGGAGCTACTGTTGGCGGTGTTTCCATTGTTGGAAAGTTAGAAGTCTGGGGAAGAGCCCCTTGCGGTGAGGGCCCTATTGGTGGATGGCTAGGACCTTGGGGCAGAGCTCCTGGTAGTGAAGATTCTACCGGCAGAGGGCTAGGACCCTGTGGTAGCTGAGAAACTGCAACATTTCGATCTTGGAGTAGAGCCGTTAAGGCCGCCACCTGAGCTTGCAGTGCCACAAGTTGAGCAGCAGAGGTAAATTCTTGTTGTGGGTGATTAGTGGCGGTGTTGAACTCGATGCCTACATCCCTGACGGGGGCTGGTGGATCAGTTACATTCCTAGCTCTTCTGGTTCGAGCCATAACTTCTTGTGCGTTTCCCACAGACGGCGCCAATTGATAATAAATAACTTTCTCTTCCTCTGAGCACGGCGGCGACAGTGGTGGAGACCTGCAAAAGGTGGCGGAGCTTTTTTCTCCCGTGGCCACTCCGGTGTGATAATCAGTATATGATTAAAACATATATGCAGAATAACAATATGGAGTGTATGAGAATTGTGTCTTCTGTCTTTACCTAGGGGGTTGGCCTCTATTTATAGGGATGACCTGCAGTTATTGATGATGGGTGTCCCTTTATCTCCTTCATTTGATAACGGGTTTCCTTTCATCTCCCTCATTATTAGGAGTTAATGAGGGATGTTTCATCTTTCCAATTGTTGAGAGATGTTTCGTCTTCCAGATAACTGGTGGTAACTGTCATTCTATGGGTCGCCTACCTAGCTAACCTGACGACAGTTGGGTTGTTACAGTCTATCTGTCAGAAGCATGCTTATGAAACCAACAATGAGTGCAAGCCGGTGATGCAGACGTGCTACCGTAGCTAAATAACATACATCAACTGTCATTATTTATATCATCAAAGAGTATTGCTTTTTATTGAAAACATACTTAAATTCTCTGATCAAATTTTGATTCCCAAGTAATTTTTTGATGAACATATATTGAAGGTTATTGCTCTTAATGGTCATACGCACTGGACAGCTCACTACATTTCCCAGTTCAAAAATGACAGATTCAGCTTCCATTTTCTAAAACCTAAATCCCATCTGATCGAGAAGATGAACACAGACATTATGGCATTGGCGAAGCCAGAATATCCCGTTATAGATCGAAATCCTCCATTTACGAAGACAGTGGCCAATTTCAACACCCTAGATTATCTCTGTCTCACCACCATCTCCGGCGTCTCTGTTATCGTCGACTATCTATCCAAAATTAAGTCGGGGATAAGTGGTCCATCAATGGTGACAGGTGGTTTGATTGGGGTGATGGGAGGATTCGTGTATGTATACCAGAATTCAGCCGAAAGACTCGTGGGATTTTCCCCCAATTAATGCGGTTGCCAAATACAAGAAACATTCATTCTAGGGATTATCTGATGCTTTCTCTTTACATAATTTGAAGGAGAAGCTTAGAAAACTTGGGCATGGTTCTTTATTTTTACGCTCTTTTGTATGAGGATTTGCAAAAAAAAATGATTAGACGCGTTGGTAGAGAAAATTTAAATGCGTGAGATCCACGCTGGTAATTAATGGCAGATTTTAACGGAAACTGTGATTGGGGACCTGATTTTCAATTAATTCAAATGTTGAGGATGTCTGGTGCTAAAAAAAATTGGTTGGAGATAGTTTTGTTACAAATTTGAAAGTTTGGGAACCAAAGTGCAAATTACCCCCAAAAAAGAAAATATGTGATATTATTATATTATTACAATTAACGTATAACCTAATTTTTTTTTTAAGTTTCGACTATCAAAGTGTTCAAAATTTGAAAATTTATTCAATTTTAGTTACCAAATATAATATAATACAATATCACATCTTTTCATTTTTCAACGAAAATTTAGCGCATATGATCTCTAATCTTTGCCCACAATACGAAAATGGTCCATAACCTTTATTTTTTGGCATATAAGTCCTTAATCTATGTGTTTTGGTACGTACTTTGTCCTTATTTGATGAGAAAAACAAATATACCCTTATTTTTAATTAGAAAAATTTTCAATTGGATTTCTAACATTTGTAAATAGTGCAAATGAGTCCGATACTATTTTATTTTTTTTATAAAAAATTAAAAAAACTAACAAATTGATAATATACTAAATTATTTTGTATATTTTACAAACTGTTATAAAATAATTAAAATTTAAGCTCATAATTAATAACAAATGTATTAATTAAAATTATTTTATTATTATTAAGTAATCATATTATTTAAAATTTAAACTTTAATTTTATCTTTACAACATAAAAAAAAATGTATCACAAACTTGATGCTCAAATATTTTTATTTAATTGAGCTATTTGTTTATTAACTACAAATATTATAGCTCAAAATTTATTATTCATATTTTAATCTTTCTAAAATAAAGAACACATAATGTGTAAATTAATTTTTGTTAATATTTTTATGTTAAAAAAATATAATGAGATTGGTTCAATGTCATAAAATTATATATGCTATTTTGTTATTTATTTAACTTAATTTTTATTCAAATTTTTCACATCACGTAGCAATTACCTATACATAAAGCGCAATAATTTTATATTTTTTATGAAAAATTTAATTGGCACGACTGTAGTGATATATATAATACGCTAAATTAAATATTATTTAATAAATATATCCGACCTATTTACACATTTTACAAAGGTTATAAATCTAATTACCGTTTTTTTTTAATTAAAACTAAATGTATTTTTGTCCTTTTTATTAAATAAAGACTAATTGTGCACCAAAATATATATATTTGAGATTATTATGTCTAAAAACAATGGTTATAGGCTATTTTCGCACTTAAGACAAAAGTTAGAGACAATTTGCGCTGATTTCCATTTTTCAACAATTAATACCTCTTTTAAATTTTTTTTTAAGTTTTTAAAAAATATTCCAACACTTTATTTGTTGACTAATTTTAATTGATCTCATAATTCAACGCTGACCAGAGCTTGGACCACCATGTTTCACCATAAATCCTTAGGATATTACCCACCATAAATAGCAATATTCTCTAAAATACTAAATTTTACTCAAAATAAATTGCAAGTATTGATTTATCGAGTTCTTCACTTGTATAATAATCACATGTGTATGTGTGACTGTGGGCTTTGAGCAAAAGGTGAAACAATGATAAAAAAGAGAGGAGGGATAGTGAAGAAAAATGACGTTTGTGTTCAATTTTATTTCGTTATTTTATCAATATGAGGACCTTTTTAATTACATAGATCTATAGCATCGGTTTTTTAGTTTTTACATAATGTCTCAAATTGAAAAAGTTACAACTAAATTGATGAAGTTTATATTGATAATGACAATGCTATTCAAATCAAAGTTTGACTTAACAATAAAACAAAATTTTCTATCGATCAAACTAACGTGTGAAGAATGTAAATTATGACTCCATTTCATTAAGATCATTTTTATTCAAGCCCTAAAGCATATTTTAAAATTCCAGCCACAAAGATCATTTTTTGTTAAAACAAGTATTGGCTTGTTGAGTTCACGCGCACGTCTGCACTCAGCCACAAATTAACTCCCGCCAGACAATTTCTTCATTTTCAAAATTATCTCACCTTTTATCTGTCTTTTGTGCTGTCTTGAAAACTCGTTCACCCATTAAAAATAGAGTAATACTATTCATAGTCGCTCACTATCGGTAGTGAGCCTACGTGTCATTACTCAATTGGAGTAATTATTTATAATTGTTGACTATATATATCATTACTCTTTTGAATTTATTTCCTCATATTCGAAAATATTGTGCACTTGACGATCTTAGAACCAATATATATCACTTTAAATTACAAATTAAGACCTGGTTTGGTGTTGTTTTAATTTTAAGAGAATTAATTTTAGTTGCACCAAAGAAATAATTTATTGCAAAAAGAATCAATTAAGTATTTGGTAAACTATTGTTTTAAACTGTTGTATGTTTTAAAATCAATATTTTATTATTTAATAAACAAAATTATTTTATTATTGTATAAGGATAAAATTACTAAAATCAACATTAATTATAGTAATTATTTTATTTCGTATTATTATTATCCTTGGTAATATTGTAATTTTATTTCTACATTTATAACAATATGTAATATTGTTAGATGTATATCTAATACGATATATTCACAAATCAAAAATTTAATTATATTCACGAGGGTTAAATTGGTACTTTATTGATGAATAATCTGAGAAGTTAAAAATAGAATTCGAGAAGTTATTATTTTACCGATTTTCTTTTGCTGCTGAGTTTACAAAATACCTAAAATAGTTGTGGTATTTTGAAAATCAAAAGTTTGGGGTCTCAAATGTGCTGTTTCAAATGTGTGTCTGTCCCAAGATCCCATCAATAGTAAATATTCACATCATCAAATAAATACAATTATTTAATGTGTTCACACTTATTGTTAAAATTAACATTTATTTGATGATGTGTACATTTTCTATTGGTGTAACAGACAATAGAACACACATTTGAAATTAGGGGTGGCAAAAAAGGCTCGCGAGTTCGGCCCAGCCCGGGCTCGGGCTAGGGGTCGTTGAGGGACGAGCACGAGCTAAGGCCGAGCTCGCTCGCCTAAGCCAAAATGAGCCGGCTCGTTGGGCTGGTGTAATGGTCACGATTTTGTGATCGTTGGCCAACGGTCACAGCCATTTTTTTTTAATTTCATTTTTCTCTTATAAATACCCATATTCTAAACTCATTATTTCACACTTCAATCTTTTCTCTCTCATTCAATTATATACTCAATCCATTGACAATTCTAAGATTTCATTCTTTCAATATTATTGTTATAATTAATATCTAATATCTCATTATCTAGTTATTACTCTATAATTTTAAGTTGTAATTTTATATTTCTACTAATTCTCTACATTTCTATTTTTTAGTTTCGACTTTCTACTATATCTTCATCTTCTCCTATTCTCTTTATTCTATTATTCTAAATGACATACAATAGAAGTGATGATGATTTCAGTAGTCTTAATGACATTCCAATTCCAAATGATATTATCGATCAATTTGGTGGTAGTATTGATCCAATTGATTTGGAAAACTTTAAAGAAAATGTCGATACACAAACTACTATCGACTCTAGCACTAAACAAAAAGCTACCAAACAAAAGGCTAAGTACTGTCAATATTTTGAGTTGGATCCTAGACTTAACTTAGAGGGTACGAAAGTAACAATAATGGCAGTTTCAGATAAATTAACTTACAGAAATTCAGTAACGTGTGCTAATTTAGAACAAACTTTATGTTCTATGTATGAGGTCTATGCTGAAAAGGCTGGTACGAACGTTGTACGACCCCCTAATTCAACATATACTTCATCATCAACTGACGACATTGACTTATGGAGTTACGGGTCAACAATCAGTTGGTTCTTCCTCTAGTTATTTCCTTTCCCGTCTAATGATACACCTGTTGAGTTAGTTAGGTATTTTGCGCATGATGTGCTTAGTATGTTAGATGACGAAGAGATAAAAAAATTTGATGTACTACGATGGTAGAGACAACATCAACGTAGTTACCCAATTATTTCAAAAATGGCATGTGATCTACTAACAGCTCCGGTCTCAACTGTAGCATCGGAGGCTGCATTTAGTACAAGTGGTGGGGTTTTGTCTGATATCATATCAAGACTCGAAGCCGACATTTTAGAAAGCTTACTGTGTCTAAAGAATTGGGATGACGCCGAAGTTCACATCCAATACAAAGTGAACAGAATAATGTCCGAAAAACTTGAAGCACGAGGTCTCTCCTGGTTACTGGGAGTTCGTCTGTTGAGGATTGGCGAATCATCTTAATACCGACGGCTTTTGATCGAGCTGGACCTCGAAGGGCTTCACCGGGCACGGCTATGCTTGGTTCCATGTTGAAGAGGGATTGATTTTCCAAGAGTTTAAGCGCTGCCTTCATCCGGGCATTGTCCAGCTTCAGGTCCTGGTTTTCTTGTTCAACCGTCCGTTGCTGTCTTTGTCTTCTCCTCTTGCGGAGGGTCACCATCTGGAGATCTTGAACGCTTTCCTGTCGCAAGTCAGTGTGGTGGGATTCAACTTCTTCTTCTATGGAGTGTTCGGTTGCCATGCTTTTCTTGGTAGAAAACACGTTTTTACCACAAGTTTTAGGTTGTGTAATGTTTTTTTTTTGTTTCCTACATACTGTGCCAATCTGTTGACGTCGGAACCTGCACCGTCCACGTTTCAACAGATCTCCAGTCATTCCTCTGCCAACCTGTGTGTTACCTGCACACTCGAACAATCATTAGGCACCAAGATCTCTGCGGAAAAAGGGCCCGGCAATCGTTGGTACTCCGACGATTAAGTCAACTATCGGTATATAGAGTAATATACGGGGGATGAAAGCAATGGGGTGTAGGAGGGACAAGCAGGCAGAGATTTGTACAGAGTTTAGAAGTGAAATTAAAGCGTAAAAAGAGCGTACCATAAAAAGAATGCGTCCCTTAGAATAACTAGAGTCCTTGTATTTATAGGTATAGAGTCTTAATTATTTTGTGTAAGCAATCAATTAGAACTCTGATTAGATTATCCTTCCTTATAGGATAAAAGGTAATTGGATATGGACACAATATCCCAGATTTCGATCCTTATTTGATTGAATTTTCTTGTGAGAATTCTTATGATAATCAAATACAATATTTCTTTAATTACTTCTCTGATTGTCCCAAAACATCAGACTACGCGAATGCGAAGACCAGCGAAGCACTCTAGACTGGCCAAGGGTGTCGAGGCCCTTCATGGGCTTCGCTGTGAGAGATTCAAGAGTGCTATACCAAAATCGGGTGGTAACACCAAGCCCGAAAAAAGGAGGAGTGTTTTCAATATTTAATTTTTAACATAAATGATTCTCGATATTGTATTTCTTTTTTATTTTCAAATTTAAAAAAAAATAATAATTTTTTTTGATAGCTCGGCTCGGCCCGTTCGGCCCACGAGCTCGTAGGCCGAACCAAGCAGCATTTTTGGAGACGAGACGAGCCGAGCTTGGTTTTTATGGGTCATGCCTATTTGAACAATAGAACTGGACTTCTAAAAGTGGAATTATTTTGGTCGAATCAATTCTTAGTTTTGCAAATTTTAGGATTTTTATTATTGAGTTTGATAAACCACGTCGTCCCTATTGATTTGACTTGTTGTAGGAGTCCTAAAGCACAAACTGGGGCAAATGGCCCTAACTTTTGTCCTCATTATAGAAATGGTCTTTAACCTTTGTTATTTTAGCACAACAATCTCTAATCTATGTGTTTTGGTGTGCAACTGATTATTATTTAATAGAAAAAAATAAAAATATCTTTAGTTTTAATTAAAGAAAATTATAATTGAATTTATAACATTTGTAAAATGTGTAAATAGGTCTGATAATTAAATAATATTTAATTTAGTATATTAAATATATCACTATAGTCGTATCAATTAAATTTTTCATAAAAAAAATGTAAAATTATTGTACTTTAGGTATATGTAATTGCTATGTGATGTAAAAAATTAGAATAAAAATTAAGTTAAATAAATAACAAAATGACATATATAATTTTATAATATTGAACTAATCTTATTATGTTTTTTTAACATAAAAATACTAAGAAAAATTGATTCACATATTTTGTGTTCTTTATTTCTGAACGATAATAAAACGATAAATTAAAATATAAAGAGTACAATTTGAGCTCCAATATTAGTAGTTAATAAATGAATAGCTCAATTAAATAAAAATATTTGAGTATCAAGTTTGTGACAAAATTATTTTTTCGTTTTATGTTGTAATGATAAAATTAAAGTTTAAATATTAAATAATATAAATACTTATTAATAATAAAATAATTTTAATTAAAACTTTTGTTAATAATTATGAGCTTAAAATTTATTTATTTTATAATAGTTAGTAAAATATACAAAATAATTTAAGTACATTATCAGTTTATTAATTTCTTTTAATTTTTTATAAAAAAATAAAAGTATCGGACCCATTTGCACTTTTTGCAAAAGTTAGGAATCTAAGAAATATTTTTCTAATTAAAAATAAGGGTATATTTGTCTTTTTCATCAAATAAGGACAAATTGTACACCAAAATACATAATTTAGAAACTTTAATGTAAAAAAATAAAGGTTATGGACCATTTGCGTCTATTTTCTTTCTTTTCTTTTTTTTATTACTACAGATGGAATCCAAAATAAAAATGGCAGATTGGTATAAAATAAGACGAAGTATTTATTTTGATTTGTGGACGTGCTATTCGGATACTTTCAATTTTCAATTTTCCAATCCACCATCTTATAGTCAATAAATTTGCCAACAATAAATTTATTTGTACCAGCGTCCTCTGTTTTGTATTTCTTCTCCAATGATTCCCAAAATTCTTTTGCCGATTTCATGGTACTATATGTGAAGAACAGAGAAGAAAGAAAGAAGAACCAACTTTATTAAGCAAACGACATAATAAAACTACAACTGCAAGAGAGTTTATATAATAATGAAAACTCTAATCTATATTAGGTAACTAATCATAATATATTGGGACAATCTTCTACTATATATAAGAATCATCTAATATATATTCTAACATCCCCCTCAAACTCACGATGCTACAACAGTAAGCAGCGAGAGTTTGTCAAGCAAAAAATAAAAACGGTGGATCTGGCGTAACTTTGTGAAAAAGTCAGCAAGCTGCAACAATGAAGAAGCAAATGGTAAGGAAATAGTGTCATGCTGAAGATGGCGGCGGATAACATAACAGTCAATCTCAATGTGCTTCCCATATCGGCAAGTAACCAAGACAACCACACAATCTTAGTAGTAGCACGATACTTTGCTTCAGTAGAAGAACGGAAAGCAACAGTCAGCTTCTTACTCTTCCAAGAGATAAGAGAATAACCCAAAACTGGACAAAAAACCAGTATTATAGAAAGAAGAGAAAAGGGGAAAGAAGAAGAAGAGAAAAGAAAGGAGAAGAATAGCAAGGGGAAATAGATTGTCTAGATTAATTGGAAACAAAACCAACCAAATTCCAGTTTACTGGACCAGATTCAAAATCCAAATTAATGGATGCAAATGCCAAATTGCAGAGAATAAAAGAAGGGGATAGGAAATGAGAGACAGATTATCCAGGTTAACCGGAACCAACCAATTTCTAGATTACTGGACCAGATTCTACATCCAAATTAATGGATGCAAATACCAAATTGCAGAGAAGAGAAGAAGGGGATAAGAAGGGAGAGACATATTGTCTAACCAAATTCCAGGACAAATTCCAAACTGATTTGGACATATTGGATGCAAAATCAACCAAATTTCAGAACTGAACAACTGAACAAACTTCAATCATCCCTTTTAGTTGCCATGATTAGCTCGAAAAGATGCACAATGCAGAAGCAGACCTTGCTTAAGCCGTGGGCACGCCTTACTGACTCGAGCAGCCAAAGTATTTTTCTTAATGCAGAATCAAACCTTGCGTAAGCCGTGGGCACACCTTACTTACTTGGATTTTCAGATTTGGTTTAAAGGAATAATGTTTTTTTTAATGTGCGGAACTTTGAGTAGGAGAGGAAAAAGAAGGAACTTAATATTCAATACATAACCGAGGCTTTGGACAAATTTTAAATTCCAAACTTAGCTAGGTGACAGTAATTAAAAGAAACGAAAAAAAGACTTGGCCGGACGAGTGGCATAAGGCCACTCGTCGGAGAACGGAAGCGATTTCAAGTTTAAACTAAGTTGGATCAAACTTGCTCTGATACCATGTGAAGAACAGAGAAGAAAGAAAGAAGAACCAACTTTATTAAGCAAACGACATAAGAAGAACCAACTTTATTAAGCAAACGACATAATAAAAATACAACTACAAGAGAGTTTATATAATAATGAAAACTCTAATCTATATTAGGTAAACAATCAACTCATATTCTAATATATTTGGACAATTTTTTAATATATATAAGAATCCTCTAATATATATTCTAACACTATATACACCGTATAGTGTATTGTCCAGTTCGTTTAGGATGTAGTTTTTGCACAAGAAGTCGGAGTGTTTCCACGCATCCAAAGCAATAAGTGATTTTGTTCCCTTTTGCACTGCCAGTGGATCCTCGCTAAGAAACCTTACCAAATTCAAAGTGGTCAAGTAGAATAACATCTTTTGTTGCCATTTTTTGAAATCCACACCACTGAATTTTTTCGATTTCTCTCCATATGGGACCGAAGTGGTTTGAATAGCCATAGGTGGTACCACATTGGTTGCACCAGTAGTAGGAGAAACAATGTTACTCCTATTTGTATTCATTTCTGTTTCATAAACAGAAGATAAGCTTTCAATATACTAAGGATAAATCTGACTTTAGATGTTAAAAACTAAAATAACATTAACCAACTTTAATCTTGTTGCAATAATTGGATCAAACAATTAATAAACATATAAAATAAACAAATGATTGGAAACAACAGTAACCAAATATGAACTACTCACATGCAGAGCTACGGTTCCAGTTCGAATTTTAATATTGTTAAGAGTAAATTAAGAATGCCAATTATTAATAATGCAATCACATATTACAGATTTCAAATTAAGAATGCCAATTATTAATAATTACAGATTACAGTCACAGATTTGAAAACTAGAATAATATAAAATGCACGTATAAAATTCAAATTTGTCTTAAACTGATTCAACTTAACACCGGATGAATACCACTCAATCAGATTTGCATTCAATTAATTGTAATTAGATTTCATTTGCATGCATTAAATGTTAACAGGGACTTTACTTTGCATGCATTTAAATGCAAACATAAATTTTAAGCAACAGAATAATGAATCAGTGTATAATCCGATAGGCATTATATAACAGAATACTAATCAGTGTTAAATACAATTTAAAAGCAACAGATTATGAACTTAAGTAAAAGTATTTCTGAATTTATATTGCTCAGATTTTAAATTACAGTGATATATAAAGTGCATGTAATACACAAATTTCGTCTTAAAATATTGTAGAAATAAAAATAGTGTAGATTATAAACTACACTTACTTGTTGAAGATAAATAAATTCAGAAAATGTATTTGAAATGGAGGATCGAGGCTAGATTTCGATTCTATGCCTTTAAGACGAATTTGTCCAGCTATGGTGTTCACGGATTGATGATAATCGTCCCTCAAAGTACAACGATCCTTTCTTGTGATGGCAACACTTCAAATCACAAGAAACAGCGAACCAAAAGTATTTTCAAACTCTCTTTTGGAAATGCAGGTAAGGAAAAGAATATTTCGAGAAGTATGGGAACGTGAATGAATGTTATGCAAACCGGGGATGACTTATTTATAGCATGCCAAAAGGTTCAAATTGGATGGACACAACTGTTGGGTTATGTCAGTTTAACCCAAATAGTTATCATTTGAACAGTCAAGTCCGAAAAGACATGTCTTCTGTTCAAATATGTACCTTTTGGATTAATTAATTAAAATTAATTGTTTGGAAGTTTAAATTTTTATTTGTCCAAAAAGATTATAATGGGTTAAGTCCAATCTTTTGACCCACGACCCTAAGCCCAGCCCAGCCGGCGACGCGTGCACGTAGGCCTTTGGACCGAACCCAATAGAATCTAAGTCTCTCCCCTTTTAAAGACTATTGGTACCCTTTGGAGTCCAAACCCAATAGTCAAACTAGGGATATAAAAAATGATCACAAATCTTTTGTTCTTCCAATGTGGGATACAAGTTTTCCATTTCTTTTTACAATTCAAGTTTCAAAGTATCAACATTTGATAATAAATTTCTCATTCACCCAGAAATAGTTTTATACGACCAAATATATCATAACCATCTACTCGTGGAGTAGAACATATTCAAATTAGAATTAACTAATATAAGTGATCCGAACCCACCCTAATATTTGGTCAAATATTGATTAAATCAATTATTTAGTCAACTATTTCCATCAACACGGAATTTAAATTTGCTTCAATTGTTTGGTGAACATGCTTGGAATATCTCGATGCCATCTTTTTATCACGAGCAATTCAATATCTATAAAATTCATCAATTTACTTTAGGAAAAAGAAGCAAAGCAAAATGAACGACCAACACATGAGAAATTCTACCCTTGCATGTTTTTCAGTTTTTGGTGCCTATTTTTGGTGCTTCTACGTTTCACCATCCTATTTTTGTGTCCCATAAACAAGTAATGATATGATCCCAACAAGTAACATTGCAAACTAAGTACTAAACATAATGGCCATTCTCAAAATTAAAGGGATATGAAATACTAAATCAACTTGGAGATATATGATTCATTGAAAAGTCAAAGAACTACAACTCAACTCAATGTTTTCAAAACTTAAATCAATAGAATTTGAACACAATACAGGGATAGCAAAAGTTCATTTGCCTTCAATGTTATATTCTAATTGTGTCTTGCCTACCCACTTTCTTTTCCATTCTCTTCTGCATTTTTTTCCTGTTGCGAATAGTTATGTTGAGTGATATCTCCACGTCTTCTTCTTTAGATATTCGAGCAAATTTTTTTAATATACATGACAAATCTTCAATTTCATCTATTGCCGCAGATTTAGCCGAAGAAACGTCACTCGATTCACTTTCATCATAAGCACAACTGGATTGACCTTCATATGTGAGGGTTGTTGTTTTTTTTTTAATTTTTTAATTTTTTAATTTTATTATTATTTTTTATGCAATACATCACTCAATTTGAAATATCCACAATCGCTTATCTACTTTTATCTATTTCACAAAGCCATCTCCACATATTGGGCATCGTTGATTTTTTGTGCACTTGCCATCCAACTATGACAATTTCTTTTTCTTTCCAGATATTTGTAAAGGTATGTTGCATTCACATTTGTACACTAATTAACAACAATCTTTATAACCATATGACATATAACCATTTCACGCTGCTGATGACAATCAATTTAAACATCCTACTACTAAACATGACTCAAGTTGAATTCAATTGCAACTTCATTGCCCATTTCACTTAAATTAAACCATATACGAATTGTCAACTTCACAAACAACATTACTCTAAAAAGTATATATACCATAATATGCAAATCTCCGAACATATTGCGAATTGCCAATTTTATTGAAGACCCAATTTTTTTTTGAAGACTATAAACAAGTTAATTATGAAGTGCCAATTTCTTATATGTTGACGTCAATTACTATCAAATCCCATGAATAATAAAACTGACTTGTGCCAATCGTTGGTCGATTTCGCTGGAGATGATGATTGAAGAACTGTAGATAAAAAGCCCCTGGAGATTAATCATTTTTGTTCTCTTCTCTACAGCTTTGCTTTTGAACAAAGACAAGGAAGAAATGTGTGTGCTAGTTGAATCGTTGACGGATTTGCTGTTTCCGGTGTTTTGGTTCACACCATCGGTGACCACCAGATCTCGTATTGAAATCGGATCCGTATAACATATAGAGGACTTCAAATGATTTTTTTTCCTTTCACCAGAATAAAATAAAATAAATTAAGTTGATGGGTTTTTTCTCACTCAATCAAAATAAAATAATTTGAGTTACTTTTTTACTCTGGCCATGCATATGTAATATATCTATAATCATTGCTGTAAGAAAAACATTACTCTTATATGTATTTGAAATTTGGAAAGAGAGTTCACATTTTTCAAACAATTCTTAGGATTTAAATAAAAAATTTTAAATTTTTTGGTTGGTCTCTTTTGATCCTGATATTTCAAGAGGTACTTTTTTGAATACAAAAATACAAATTAAAAACCTCAAATTTATTCACTATACCCTCTTCCATTTTTTGGCTCATAATATATAATAGAAGAATTATTACAAGAAGCATGTCATTTTAAGAAGACACGTTTCTTTGTTTTCTTTTCCAAGTAGTTAAATAAATTATTTATCGTATTTTTTTTTGGGTAAATAGCACCGAAAGTTTTGAATCTTTGAACCTTGTGACGATAGAGTCCAAAACTTTTAATTTCTAGCATCTAGGTCCCTAATATATGAAATATTAGCGCCTAAAGTATTTTTTGACAGAAACTGTTAATTTGACCGTTAAATGGTCAAAATTTTGTTAAAAAGACCATTTTGCCATTAAAATTGAATAATATATATATATATATATATATATATATATAAAATAAAATAAAAATTACAATTAAACCTCAACCAACAAAATTGCAACTAAACCCCAACTAGCAAAATTCCAACTAAACCCCATCCCTTTGAACAAATTGACGTTGTGGAGCGGCAGGTGAGGGTGATGAGTCTCTGAAAATTTGCCTTAACTTGTATGACAGCTCATGCGAGTTAAATGTTTCATTGGTTACTGAATTATTACTGTCGTCTTCATTCACTCACTCAACTTCAAAATATTTCTGAGTACTCACTGAACTTTCAAAAATACCTCACCGTTACTCACTGAAGATGGTTCTGTTACGAACAAGTGACGAAAAATCTACGTGGTAGATAGAATATACATGTGGCAGACATAATCATCCACCAAACATCTAAAATCGTCCATGTCATCCAAAATCGGTGCCATGTCATCATTTAAAAAATGTTTTCACTCAATTTATTCATCTGAAAACGTTTTTTAAATGGTGATGTGGAGCGCGATTTTGAATGACATGGACGATTTCAGATGATTGGTGGATGATTCCGTCTGCCACATGTATATTCCATCTAGCATGTGGATTTTTTGGCACTTGGTTGTAATAGAATAGTCTTCAATGAATAACGGTGAGGTATTTTTGAAAGTTCAGTGAGTACTCAGAAACATTTTGAAGTTGAGTGAGTGAATGAAGACGGAAGTAATAGTTCAGTGACGAATGAAACATTTAACTCAGCTCATGCCAACAGCCGCAAGTCTCTGAAAATTTTCCGGTGAGTCTTTGAAAATTTGCCATCGTGATGAGTTTCTGAAAATTCATTCCTTTGCTTAATAGCATAAATACCCAGATGCTGCGAATTGGTTTCATTTTCCTTTTAGTTTTTTTATAAAATCAAACCAAGAAGTTGAGCTTGGAAAAAGAAGTTTAGTTTTCATTTCTGTCCAAGAAGTCTATAAAATAAAGCCAAGAAGTCTCTGAAGTTTAGTTTTCATTTCTGTCGGCCATCCTCAAGCATAAGCATTTGACTGGAAAAAGAAAGAAATCAAGTAATTGAAAGAGGAAAGGAGTTGAGTTTTTTAGCAGCCATGGCGGATGAGTATCAGCTAAGCAATAGTGGAAACTGATAGGATACATCAAGAAACAGATTTGACACTACTGCATCTGTTGGATAAAATTCAACATGTAGGGCCAAACATATATATATTAAAATGTGTGGTGCTATCTTAAAGTTTTAGTCAATAAAGTGATCCACTAAAGACTATTTTGGACTAATGGGTATTAAGTGTCATGAGATTCAAGTGTAGAGACAGATACAATGTTTTAAATTGATGAGGGGCCAATTTAACAACATTGAAACTTAATAACTGCCCTGCAGTTATATATACAGGTCATGGTCCCCAATTGAGCGTGACTTTTCATAACTCTTTGTATCCCCATTAACAAGAGACACTAAGGAGAAAACCACGGATCAATTGGAAGACCATAACCCAGTTCGATCAAATAGAATCATGGATTCAGGTACGCTTCCGCTTCAGTATTAATCTTGGTAATTACAGCATGATAGTTTTAAGTCATAGATATGTAATCATCCATATTTATGAATTCGGCAAATTAAATCTAACAAGTGGTATCAGAGACACCTTCATGTTGAATTATCAGATTTATATTTATATGGACATGTATTTTTGAAATTCTCGTAATTTTGAAATATGCATGGTGTTTGCCTTTGGAAAAATTGGATTTAGGTTTTAACTCAAAATTAGGATTCAGCCAATTTTTTTTTCGGATTCTATATGTATGTATTTTTTCTTCAAGAAGAATTGCTCACAAGAATCTGAATAACAGTGTTCATGTATATATAATTCAATTTCAGTATGCGTGTGTATATGTATTGTTCAAGAAATATGGGTTTTTTGAATATGGAATTTCACATGCACCTGTGGTGATAAACGCGTGACGATTATTTGGTTTAACGTGTGATCAATAAATCGGTCCAAATAAAAGTTTATTGATTGACATGTCTTATTGTCAGTGTTTGATTGCTACATCGAGGTACCACTTACGAGTCAATGTTTCTGTCCAAAGACTAAATATTGATGTTGTGCTAGGTATCTTGTGATGGGCCTTACCAATATATTTGAAATTATTATTTGCATAATAAAGTACTAATGTAAGCTATTTCTATCTTTTTCTCTATACAGCTCATTTATCTACTTCCACAATATCTGCAAATATCAATTCAATCCCCATGCTTAATGGGTCAAACTTCAAGGATTGGAAAGAGAACGTTTTAATTGTTCTTGGCTGCATGGATCTCGACCTTGCTCTCAGGATTGAGAAACCTGCTTCTCTTACGGATGCAAGTTCACCTGATGACAGGAGGAACTTTGAGAAGTGGGAACGCTCAAATCGCATGAGTCTTATGATCATTAAGCGCGGCATTCCAGAAGCCTTTAGGGGCGCAGTATCTGAAGAGGTAACTGATGCCAAAGAGTTCCTTGCTGAAATTGAAAAGCGTTTTGCGAAAAACGATAAGGCTGAAACCAGCACGCTTATGCAAAGCTTGATTTCAATGAAGTATAAAAGCAAGGGGAACATAAGGGAGTACATCATGCAGATGTCTCATACTGCTTCAAAACTTAAGGCACTAAAGCTCGACTTGTCTGATGACTTGCTCGTGCATTTAGTATTAATATCGCTTCCTGCACATTTCAATCAATTTAAGGTCAGTTACAACTGTCAAAAAGAGAAATGGACTCTAAATGAGTTCATTTCCTATTGTGTGCAAGAGGAAGAAAGGTTGAAGCAGGACAGAACTGAAACTGCTAACTTGGCAAGTACTTCCAAAGATAAGGGCAAGAAAAGAAAAATAGAATATGAAGCCGCTAAGGGTCCAGAACAAAAGAAACCACATAAAGACAAAGAGGGTTGTTTCTTTTGCCAGAAACCTGGACATTTAAAGAAGGATTGTACCAAATACATCGCCTGGCGTGCAAAGAAAGGTACATTTCTTAATTTGGTCTGTTCTGAGGTTAATTTAGCTTCAGTACCTAGAAACACTTGGTGGTTAGATTCTGGTGCTACTACTCACATAAGTGTTTCTATGCAGGGTTGCCTGTTCTGCCGAAAGCCAAATGATGCTGAAAGATTCATCTTTGTGGGCGACAGAAAATCAGTGGAAGTTGAAGCAATAGGCACTTTTAGGTTATTGTTAGGAACTGGTTTTTATTTGGATTTGAAAGACACTTTTGTTGTACCGTCGTTTAGACGGAATTTGGTTTCTATTTCCATATTGGACAAATTTAGATATCATTGTTCTTTTGGAAATTGTCAGTTTAGTCTTTCATTAAATTCAAATATTGTTGGTACTGGTTCATTATGTTCATACGATAACTTATATTTGCTTGATACTATTGCGTCATATAATGAAACCTTGCATGTGGAATCACGTGGTACTAAGCGAAAATTAAATAAAGAAAATTCGGCAAAACTATGGCACAAGCGCTTAGGTCACATCTCAAAAACAAGAGTTGAACGACTTGTGTCAGATGGCATTTTGGATTCCCTGGACTTTACGGACTTTGATGTTTGTATTGATTGTATCAAGGGAAAACAGACCAAAATAAAAAGGTTAGGTGCCAATAGAACTTCAGACGTCTTAGAATTGATACACACAGATATTTGTGGACCGTTCCCTACGGCTTCTTGGAATGGTCAACAATATTTTATATCATTCATAGACGATTACTCACGTTATGGGCATCTATATCTTATTCATGAAAAATCTGAGTCACTGGACATGTTCAAGGCTTTCAAAGCTGAAGTTGAGAATCAACTCAACAAAAAGATTAAAAGCATTAGGTCTGATCGTGGTGGTGAGTACTACGGCAGATATGACGGTTCAGGTGAACAACGTCCAGGACCATTTGCTAAATTCCTAGAGGAATGTGGAATCGTCCCACAGTACACCATGCCAGGATCACCTAGCATGAATGGTGTAGCTGAAAGACGAAACAGAACTCTTAAGGACATGGTAAGGAGTATGATTAGTCATTATACTTTGCCAAAATCACTCTGGGGAGAAGCATTAAATACTGCAGCTTATATTCTGAATAGAGTACCAACTAAATTTGCTGCTAAAACACCTTATGAGCTTTGGACAGGCAGAAAACCTATTCTAAAGCACTTCCACATTTGGGGATGTCCAGCTGAGGCTAGGCCTTATAGGCCACATGAAAATAAACTGGACTCCAAAACTGTAAGCAGTTATTTTATTGGTTATTCTGAGCGATCAAGGGGCTACAAATTTTATAATCCCACACTTAAGTCAATTTTTGAAACGGGAACTGCAACATTTTTTGAGGATGTTGAGTTTGGGGGGAGAAATAAGGTTAGAGACATTGTCTTTGAGGAAGGATCGATTTCGATTCCTACTATTACTTTTGACAATGTGCAGGTCTCTGTACCTGTCATTGATCAAGAAGTATATCCGGAACCTCAGCAAGATAATGTTGAAGAACCTCCCACCATTCCAGAAGTACAAACTCAACAACCTTAAGAACCAATACTATTAAGGAGATTCACTCGAGAAAGGAAAAATGCTATTTCGGATGATTTTATAGTATTTCTCCAATAACATGAGGAAAATAATGGAATGATGGAAGATGATCCAATCAATTTTCATCAGGCCATGAAGGGTTCTGATTCTCAAAAGTGGATTGATGCCATGAATGAGGAGTATAAGTCTATGCAAGACAATAAAGTTTGGGATCTTGTCCTATTACCAGAAGGTGCGAAGCCCATTGATTGTAAATGGATTTTTAAAACCAAAAGGGATTCGAAAGGTAATGTGGAAAGATATAAGGCTCGTCTTGTAGCTAAAGGCTTTACACAAAAGGAAGGCATTGATTTCAAAGAGACTTTCTCTCCAGTTTCAACGAAAGACTCTTTTAGGACAGTCATGGCACTTGTTGCACATTTTGATCTTGAGTTAGATCAGATGGATGTTAAGATAGCGTTTCTCAATGGAGACATTGATGAGACGATTTATATGGTGCAACCAGAAAACTTCATTTCAGGAGACTCGAAGAATATGGTTTGCAAATTAAAGAAATCTATCTATGGACTCAAGTAAGCTTCCCGTCAGTGGTACTACAAATTTCATCAAGTGATTATCTCGTTTGGTTTTGAGATAAATATTGTTGATGATTGTGTATATCACAAGTTCAGTGGGAGTAAGCATATTTTCCTGGTTTTGTATGTTGACGACATACTGCTTGCCACTAATGATATAGGCATGTTGCACGAAACCAAGACTTTTCTGTCAAGGAATTTTGAGATGAAAGATCTTGAAGACGCCTATTTTGTATTAGGGATTCAAATATACCGAGATCGCTCTCGAGGTATTCTTGGATTGTCACAAAAGAGCTATATCGATAAAGTTCTTAAAAGGTTTGGCATGCAGGATAGTAAACCAGGGGACACCCCTGTTGCTAAGGGAGACAAATTCAGTCTAAATTAGTGCCCGAAAAATAATCTTGAAGTTAAGGAAATGCAGAAGATTCCCTATGCATCAGCTGTTGGGAGTCTGATGTATGCTCAGGTTTGTACACGTCCAGATATAGCATTCATTGTTGGAATGCTGGGCAGATATTTAAGTAACCTTGGGATGAATCATTGGATAGCAGTAAAAAGGGTTATGAGGTACTTGAAGATAACAAGAGATTTCATGCTTACATACAGCAGATCGGATCAGTTAGAGATCGTAGGGTACTCCGATTCTGATTTTGCGGGATGCCAAGACAGTAGAAAATCCACATCAGGCTGCATATATCTGCTAGCTGGAGGAGCTATATCCTGGAGGAGTGCTAAGCAGACACTTGTAGCTTCTTCCACTATGGCAGCAGAGTTTGTAGCATGTTATGAGGCATCTAATAATGAGATATGGCTGCGAAATTTTGTCACTGGGCTGCGCATTCTGAATGGTATTGATAGACCATTAAAGTTATATTGTGACAATAACTCTGCAGTGCTATATTCTAATAACAACAGTAGTTCAACTAAGTCAAAATACATTGACATTAAATTCCTTGTTGTGAAAGAAAGGGTACAGAATAGACAGATTTCCATAGAGCATATTGTGACAAACTCCATGATTGCGGATCCGCTTACTAAGGGATTACCACCCAAGGTTTTTAATGAGCACACTGCTCGTATGGGTGTTGTATTTCTTGAGGATATCATGTTTTAGTGGGAGTTTGAAAATTTTGGTTGCTTTATGTTTGTTTTTGGACACATTTGTGTATTTGGATTATTTTCTGTACAGAAATAAAGTATTCAGTTTATTCCACTCTGTTACATTATGTTTGGTATTGATCTCACTTAAAGAATAAAGTCGGACCAATTGAAAATAGACATGTTTGGATCACATAACATGTAATTTTCATACTACACTCTCATGATTGATCTATGTCATTTGGTTGTATTGGTGTACGTGACCATTGATGGATTTAGTTACGATTAATGTAACGAAAGTCGCTTTGATCCTACATTGATATGGTTAATGGACGAGATTGTTTGGAAATACCCTTAACAGTGATAGCAAAATTTTGAGCTCATAAGGTTGTACACATTTGTAAGGATACATGTATGGCCCAGTGGGAGATTGTTGGATAAAATTCAACATGTGGGGCCAAACATATATATATTAAAATGTGTGGTGCTATTTTAAAGTTTTAGTCAATAAAGTGATCCACTAAAGACTATTTTGGACTAATGGGTATTAAGTGTCATGAGATTCAAGTGTAGAGACAGATACAATGTTTTAAATTGATGAGGAGCCAATTTAACAACATTGAAACTTAATAACTGCCCTGCAGTTATATATACAGGTCATGGTCCCCAATTGAGCGTAGCGTTTCACAACTCTTTGTATCCCCATCAACAAGAGACACTAAGGAGAAAACCACGGATCAATTGGAAGACCATAACCTAGTTCGATCAAACAGAATCATAGATTCAGGTACGCTTCCGCTTCAGTATTAATCTTGGTAATTACAGCATGATAGTTTTAAGTCATAGATATGTAATCATCCATATTTATGAATTCGGCAAATTAAATCTAACAAGAACACAAACTTCGATTTCTACTACATTAAATAACACATCAACTTTTGGATGGCCGACAGAAATGACCGAGATCAGGCCGTGATGAGACTCACCGGAAAAATTTGCCGGTGAGATTTTGCCGGTGAGTCTCTAAAACAGAGTCTGAATCGGAGAAAGAGAAATAAGAGGAAGAATAGAAATCAGAGGTTGAGGAAGAGAAATCAGAGATTTTTCTGAATTTCAAGTTTCCAACTTTCAAGAATCTAATAGAAGCAAGAAAGAAATAAGGGTGTGTTTGATTCCTTTCATTTTCCATGGAAAATGAAAATTTTCCACCCATTTTCCAGTTTTGGTCTGTTTGATTGGCAAAATTTTCCATGGAAAATGCATTTTCTCACCTATTTTCCATCTTTCGTTTGATTGGAACTTTTGTTTTTCCATGGAAAATATTTTCCATGTTTTCCACTTTTGGCCATATTTTCCTTGTTTTCAAAGAAAATATTTTCTTTGTGGGATAGGAGAATTTATTTTCCATGGAAAATTTGTTAAACTTTTCCAACCCATTTATTCTCTATGGAAAATTTGTTAACATTTTCCAATCCAAATTTTCTTGGTAATTCATTTCCATGGAAAATATTTTCTTTCCACCCAAATTTTCCACTTGCAATCAAACACAACCTAAGTAATTTTTGGGTTTGGTTTGAAGCAAGATCTGGATATATTCTTAGTTCATCTCATCCTCGGATGTTCACTTTTCTAGGTCCGAATGATTCCATAAAATTGAAATTGTTGATGATGGACAGGGCAAATTTGGAGAAGAAGAAGTGGTTAAGTTAAGATTTAGTTGTAATTTTTTTATCGATCAATTTTAAGGGTAAAATAGTATTTTTAACAAAATTTTGATCATTTAACGGTCAAACTACTTGTTTATGTCAAAAAAAAAAAAAACTTCAGGTGCTAACGTTTTATAAATTAAGGACTTGGGTATTATAAATTAAAGGTTTGAGAATCAATCGTTACAAAGTTCATCTACACTGAATAATTATATCACCAAAAATATTTGAAGTTATATTTTTAATTTGAGCGTATGAACTAGTAATTTAACAAATTAAATACAAATCATTTCAGCAATCCTTTCTGCAAAAAGGTTTCAAAATCAATTTAGAGAGAGATGCAACAAATTAAAGTCTGATCACGACTATAGAGAATTTTATCCTCGTCCATGTATAACTACGTATTCACCTCACAAAATCATCTATTCCAAAATTTTCTTATTACTTCAATCAATATTTCTAATTCGTTCATCTATTTCAAACAATCATCTCTAAAATCTGCTATCTTCTTGATCTATCTCTCTCATTTGACTATCTTCCCCACCGTTTATCTCCAAAACTTATTCACCACTTCAATATGTTATCATAATAGACATATGGACGAATCTCATTGCAAAAAAATGGTATACTAATTATATTCACACTAATTTTTATTTGTTGTACCACAATTTAACTATTTTTAAAGTCCATTGTAACCCCCCCCCCCCCCCCCCCCCCCCCCAAATTACTATATTCCCAAATAGACTGAATTGCAAAAATCATCTCCTATTTATTGCTTAAATTCAATAATTAAAGACTGGGGGCAGTACAGATCTCATCCACTTGGATACTTCAGTTTCTCAAATTTTACACGCATCAATTCATCGTCCCCAGTTTCACACTCTTGAACTGCGATTTTATCTGATTTCGACATTTTCGAGTCAAAATCCCTCTACCTGCCAATATAAATCGAGCTAACAGTTCAACTCTGAAGTTCCATTCAATCCATTTTCACTTCCATTGGCATTCTCTTCAAGATCCCATCTTTTTCACCACCCCAATTCGCCATTCCGTCTTCGTATTTTGACTTGTTGAAGCGTATTCTTTTTTACTCATAAACCCAAGAAACCCACAAATCTTGAAGTAAATCCTTCGAATTTACTGATAAGTGGATCATTCATTATAAAGATTCATTTTTGTTTTGCGAAATCTTATTTAGGTGCTGAAGCAAATCTAGTTACTGAATTTTTCAAGCCACATTCAAGTCACGATGGACGAGTACGTACCTTTCTTAACTTCTAAATTTAGTCTTTCATGTCTTATGCATTCTTCATCCAATTAGGCATTGTTTTCTACTGTTAGATAGAAAAGTACCCAGATAATGGAATTCCTGAAACGCTGCATTTTCCTGTCCCATTTAATTTTCATTTTAATTTTTCAATCTCAATATACCAGTGGCGGTAGCTTCTCTGGTTTATTACTGAGATTATTGATAGGAACGCTTGTAACGAGTGATATACGTTTGAATAGTTATTTTCTTCCAATGAGTTCTAATTTATATTTGAATCCTTATTTTTAGGGAGAATGAAGTCGAACTTTTACAGAGATATCGTCGGGACAGGCGGGTACTTCTAGATTTTATACTTGCTGGTAGCTTAATAAAGAAGGTGATAATGCCACCCGGAGCAGTGACATTGGATGATGTGGATCTGGACCAAGTCAGTGTGGATTATGTTCTTAATTGTGCGAAGAAAGGTTAAGTATTTGAAACTATGTTTTGTTCGCTTTTCTTTTTTCTTCCTTGTTCTTACTTGGCAAGAGATGGACTTATAAGCATAACTAGTGGTTTTTCTTTTCTTCTCTTGGTTAATTAATGTAGGTGGCATGCTTGAACTCTCGGATGCTATAAGAGATTACCATGATAGCACTTTATTCCCGAACATGGTAATTGACGTCCCATGGAGCTATTAATTTTGACATTGAAGAGCTTCTTTTTATGCATGCTTCAGTTGTCATCATTGAATATTATGTTGCTCTATGCATGCCTCATTTTTAACTATATTTACTCTATAATATTTCTTAGGGCAAAAATTATTACCTTGCATTTCCTTTATTCTTTCAATTTTATTCTTCCAATTATTTACTTAACAACATATATGAGTATATCTGAATATTTTTGTCCTCATTACTATTTGTTATTGCTTTCGAAAAGAATAATGCAGGTTCAGCCGATGAATTCTATCTGGTTACCAATCCGGAATCTTCAGGTTCTCCTCCCAGAAGAGCACCCCCGCATGTCCCAATTGTGGTTCCATCACCTATTTTGCCCAGCCTTTCAATTTTGGAGCCTCTCGACACTGAAGAAGTTGAAGAAGTATCGAGCTTGTCAAAATCCCAGTCACTTAACTCCTCACAAGTTCAAGAATTAACAGTGGATGACATTGATGATTTTGAGGATGACGATCTGGACGAGGTTGACAGTCAGAGGTACTCCAGAAGAGTTCTCAATGACGCCTCTGATGTGGTCCTGGGATTGCCTTCCTTTGCTACTGGTAAATTTGGTTAATGACGGTCTGCATGGATTCTTAACGTCTCCCTCTTATTTCATGTATCGTTCCTGCAGTCCAGATGTCGCATAGTTTCACCAGAGAAATGCAATTCATGTTTTTCTTTTAGCTTATTTTAACCTAATTAACTAAAAAGATGGAGAGGATGTTAATGGAAACTCCCCACGTATATTTTCCTTGTTTAGTTCTTTCAGTTTCTAAGTCAAGAAGAATTGTTAGCAGAGCTAAAATCTGTTAGGACTCAGAAACATTAGTAGACTTTTAACAGCAATCAGGCATATAATCTCATTTGTGTGGCCTTGTTTTGACATAGATCTAAAACAACACCTTCTGCCAAGTTTATTATGTTCGGGTTCTAGGATCTCATAAATGTAAATACTAGATTGAGCAATTCGGGATACAGACTTTCAAGGATGTGCTTCTGGTAATTGGCATCATAACCAGAGTCAATTCTCTCGCTTTTAGTTTATTTTGAACAGTGGTCTCACATTGTGCCAAAAATATTTGCTTTTAGTACTAACGTGGCAATGCCTTTTCTATTTACCGAGGCTACATCCAGTAACATCCATGCATATCAAAAACTGATGTAAATTATGGTTGTTCCAAATAAATAAAATAATAAAATAATAAAATAATAAAATCCCTGCTGACAACTGGTAAAACCTCATTCCTGGACCACCTTTTGTTTCCTTTCTCAATCGTGCAAGTTCGCCAAACTCATATGAGTTACATCACTGTAGCATCAATGGAGGTGGTATGGAATTGGGAGCGGACTCGAAGTTCTATTTCTAGTAGTGTATTGGGACAGGGGGACCTTCTCTCAACCTGGACGTTCATCTCATAAATGGATAAGCCGAGTGTAGTTGTCCTCATACTCCATGTTGCCGTTTTAAGTACTTCTAAACTTTTGACTAATGCCGTTTAATCTATGTGAGATTTTCCAATTGATCACTGTTACATGAGTAACAGAGATTTTATTTTTGAACTTGCTATGATAAATTCAAACTTTGATTCTTGTTGGTTTGCTTCAACACAGGTCTTATAGACGACGACCTCCGTGAAACTGCATATGAGATCCTCCTTGCTGTTGCTGGAGCTTCAGGGTATTTATCTTTTTGCATCTTGGCTTGCATATTTGCTGCCATCTGAATAATTCCATTTCATATGTTTGTGTGCACAAACAGGGGCCTTATTGTTCCATCCAAGGAGAAAAAGAAAGAAAAGAAGTCTAGATTGATGAGGAAGCTAGGGCGAAGTAAGAGTGAACATGTGACACAATCCCAGAATTCTCCTGGTTTGGTTGGTCTATTGGAGACGATGCGTGTTCAGATGGAGGTAAATTATACTTACTCTCTCAAACATCTTCTAATAGTTTTGGGTTCTTATTTCTTCTACTTACACGAAATACGTTTCAAAACCTTTATCTTGTTGAAGTTTAAGCCTTTAATATGCCACCGAAATTTAATTGTGTTATGCTCTATGAAAAATTCAGACCAACAAAAAACTACTTTGTTTTCTCTTTGCAGAAATACCAGTGAATTTATCAAGATAAAACTAGTATTATCCTTTTAGAATTCTGAATATATTGCATTTAGAATTTAATTGTCACTTTTTTGTTTTTATAAATTAAGGGGTGGGGTGGGGGTGAAAGAACATTTTGTCTGCAATGGAGTGGAAGTAGAAAGTAAGAAAAATGATATTTTCAGTCCTTTTGGTAGAAAAGAGAGGACGTTTCAGCTTTCAGATAACATATCTTAAGCTTTTGTAGCGAACAAATTGTATAAATATGAAGTCTACTTTTATGGGTGAAGTATATTTGCCCTATATATATGCTTCTTGTGGTGCAAAGAAGGAGAAAATTTCTGGTGCTCCCAGAGTATGGAACTCAGCACTCCCTATCACTATTTAATTGACATGTGTGGGTTCCAATTAAACAGTAGGTCCCAATTATTCAATACACTTATCAATTAATTATTGATAGGGAGTATTGAGTACTCTGTACTCCGGGTGTACTAGAAATAAAATCGCAAAGAAGAGACATAAAAGTTAAGTACTAATTATTAATTTATTACGCTCTTTTCCCATCTCTGGGTCATGAACCTTTTTACGTGGGTGTACCTCCATGTTGCCTTATCAATGAGATTACTTACACATAGAAAAAGAAGAAAGATCAAAAGAAGCAACATATTGTTGAGAGGTGTTGAGACAAGATTTGAATAATATACATGTGACCTTCTCTAACAAATCAAGTGGTTCAACATGGTATCATAGCAGACAAATGTCTTGGATTCGAGTCTTGTCGCCGTTCATTTTATGAAATTGTGCATGTTTTAGGAAAAAATGAATCCACCCACACGTGAGGGGACGTGTTGAAGACCAAATTTAAATAATACAGCCTTCTCTAAGAGCAAGCAATAGCTTAGTTTCTTGATAGGGCCTTGGCGCATGCGTAAGCCAAGGAGAAATCACATGTTAAATATGTCTGAAATTGAAAAATACGAAGGATGATAATACAAAGTGGCTTGGGACCTGCAAAATAAGTTGCTGTCATTGTTGGACTTGGACACCCATGTTGAAAACCTTAAACATTTCATCTTGTATTCATGCAAAATAGTTGTGACAATAGATACTACACATAAAAATGATTAATGAAAAGGACTTGGACACCCATGTTGAAAACCTTAAACATTTCATCTTGTATTCATGCAAAATAGTTGTGACAATAGATACTACACATAAAAATGATTAATGAAAAGTACTCCTAAAGCACAATAGTGGTACGTAATATTACAATATCTGTAAAACTCACTTAAATCATGCCACTTCATTACCCCAACGTGAGCACCACATCATTTCTACCGTTAAACATTTTGTCTCCAAGTTTTCTTTTTTAAGAAAAAACTATAAAGTCTCTGCTTCTTTCCTTGGATGATAGTGGTAGATATTTTCTAAAGAATAGTCCAAATTCAGAGGATTTGTAAGCTGAGTAATATGTTTTACTTTGTTTATTTGTAACCTGGGTAATATGTTTTACTTTGTTTTATCTACTTATGTGTTCTTGTTCAATGTTACGGACTGGCTGTTTCGACTTTCGACCGGCCTGGAACTGGTCCGGTTACAAGGTAAAAACTGTATTGATAAAAACTGGTAGAAAATCTGGTACACCGGAAACCAGTGACCTGGTTATGGTTTAAGCGGGATTACTGGTTAGCTTGAAAAAAATAAAATTAAGACTTGAGGAATAACAGAACTGAGAACAACGCCGTTCCTCCCGCTACACCCATTTCCCAAGGATCACCTAAGCTTCACTGTCTCACTCTCAAAGCCCCACCCATCGTTTCGCTACAAAATACTCAAAATTGAAAATAATATGACCAAAATATGAAAATTTATAGATCAATGTATATGCATACATATACATATACAAATATAGGCGTATGTCTGTGTATGACCTGATAAACTAACCGTGGAAGCCTAAGCAAGAAATGTTTTTGTATTTCTCCTACATTGCTGTGCAAGTGTAAATTAGGTTTGACATGTGGATTTCATAGAAGAAGCAAAGCTATATTGACTAAACTGGTTATCTATTTAAGAAGGGTCTCGGAACAACTCAACAGGTTACTATGTTTGAGAGAACTGGAGCAAGCGTGTTATTATCAAGTATCAGTGGGCCATTTTTAGAGTGAGGAGAAGGGCTATTAGCGGATTGAGAGAAAATGAGTATTGCAGAAATTCTAGAAGCAAAGTGAACACGAAATGGTTGTGAGGATAACCGTTACGGTACCAAATTGGGTGACCTCTGATACCTTTTCGAAGCATCCAACCTAAAACCTAAAACCAAATTAGGCTGAGTGGCCCCATGTCCTTGTATGTTTTTTGGTAAGCCTATATTTTATTGATGTGGAACACTTTTTTACATTTTTCTAACAATTATCCATTAGTATTATGATTTGGATCTTTGCCTTCCATTCAATGTGAATAACCTATCTTGTGTAAAAATTTCAATATGGCTATCTATTTATTATGTGGTTTCAGCATGCTTCAGCCTGGCAAGATGATGTCCTGCTATTTTTTCTTGTTCTCATTCTTTGTGGAGCGAGCATTATGTTTCTGTTAAGAATCTTATAATTTGATATCATTTCTCGATAACCCATCCTCAATCGTTATAACTCCTATTTGAAGGGATCAAAATAGCTATTGAAGTTTTGATGCCTAGTTATCTGTGTTATAGCTATTGCTGTTGCACCTTTGTTTTGTTTGAGTAGCAAACTCTTAGTGTAACAAAATGGCGTATAGCTTTTAATCATCTTTTTAAAATTTTTCATTGGAATAGAAGTAAGCATTAGAAAATTGCATACCTAATTGTTGTTCATCGAAAATGTCCATATCTCATGTTCAGAGACACTCCAGGCTTACTTTCGTGTAACCATTTTGCATTTTCTATTGCTTGTGAATCGATCCTTCTAGCTGCTAATTTTCTAGTATTCATTGAGATTCATTATGTGTTTACAATCAATCTCGTGAACTTGCTAGTATGCCGTGAAGCAGATTTTATGTTAGTTACTGGAAAGACAGTAGCCAAAGTCAGACAAGTTTAATTCAAACACTCCTGCTCTCTAACGCCAACAAGAAAGGGAGAAAGTCCTTTACTTCCAATTTGATTTTGACCAGAACACATTTAAGGCCTGTTTGTCATGGCTTTTGAAAAGCCGAAAGTGGCTTTTGAGATTAAGAAGCTGCTTTTGGGTCTGCTTGGATAATTTTCTGAAAGTGCTTTGTCTGATTAGAAGAGCTTTTAGAGGAAGTTGGCCCAAGGTGGCTTCCTTAGGAAGCTCTTCTACAAAAAGCAGAAGCAGAACCTATCCCAAACAGGCCTTTAATATATTGGCTAACTTCGACTAATTTAATCTGATTTTCTTATTTGTTTTGTATATGATTTTGTGTTTGGTAGAATCTCATCTTGGTCATCATAAAACCTTTGACTTAAGGTATTTATTTGTCTCCACTGTTTTACATTTCTACTCTTATCTGAAAAATCATCACTGCACAGTCCATAAAAAAGATATTAAGAAGTTGTCCTGTAGCAAAAGACTTTCCATAGTTTCTGAAGTCTCTTGGTTTTGTTTGCTGTTTATGTATATTTTCACCAATTCTTATGAGTTCATATAGATTTCTGAGGATATGGACATCAGAACAAGACGAGGGCTCCTCAATGCCATGGTGGGAAAAGTGGGAAAAAGAATGGATACTCTCTTGATCCCATTGGAATTGTTGTGTTGTATTTCACGTACAGAGTTTTCTGACAAGAAGTCATATATAAGGTGGCAAAAGAGACAAGTGAGAACTCTATCTCTCCCCTTTTCGTTTTGTCATTCGTTATCCACCCTCTCTCCCTATAGTTTCTTTTGGGGGTTGAGAAGCTTTCTTTTACCCCTCCTTTCCCATTAGTTGAGGTTGATGGCCTCTGTTACTGGCTAATTCTGCTTTTGGGGAATTTATTTGTAATTCTTTCACTTCGTTGAAGTAGTGGTGGTGTGTGCGTGTGCGTTTCTCACTCTATAAGCTTAAAATCAATAGCACATGCCACTTATGTGCCTGTTCAGTTGCACATTTACAAAATGTGTTCACTTTTGTGTCAGTTCAGTTAAACATGTTGGAGGAAGGGCTTGTAAATCAACCTGTCGTCGGATTTGGAGAATCTGGGAGAAAATTGAATGATTTAAGGGTCCTTCTGGCAAAGATTGAAGAGTCTGAGGTATTACACATTCATTTTCATTGGTCTGCTATTGATATTTATTTACCATTTTTGTAAGAATTTGTTTCACTTGGCATTTCTGTTGCCATGCACAAGAGATTGTATCTGTTCTCTCTTTGTAAACTAAAGTGTGCATGCTGTGTAGTCACCTTTAAGCACATTTTATTTGCGTAATGATTAGTTGCTGAATCCTTTATCCTACCCTCTTGATGTTTCATCCAATGAGTTTGCTTATAATCTCCAGGAAGTAACACGACCTCTTTGCTCTAGAGTGTCCTATTATTTGTTGAAAGCTATATAATTAGCATAATTGAACTTGTCAGTATAGAATTTGAATTTTGTTTCCCATTTATCTTTCTTTCCCTCTATTACCATCTCTTTTCTCTCCCTTCTACTATTTCTCTAAAGCTATCAGTTTTCTGTGATGATCCATTAGGGGCTAACCTGTGATTTGATCAGTTGTTTATACACTCATGATACTCTACGGTTCAGTTTTCAGATGTCTTCTCAGTTCTCACGATTTGTGTATATATAGGCACAGTATAAAACATTAGAAGGATTCCTCCTGGTGCTGCAAGAGCCAGTGACAGCCTCTTATTTTATTGTGCTCTGATTGTATTCATATTTGTTGTGTCAGTCTCTTCCACCCTCTACTGGTGAGCTTCAGCGAACAGAATGTTTAAGATCTCTCAGAGATATTGCCATTCCACTTGCAGAGAGGCCAGCGAGAGGAGACTTAACTGGTGAAATATGCCACTGGGCAGACGGTTATCACTTAAATGTCAGATTATATGAGAAACTACTACTCAGCGTCTTTGATGTTTTGGACGAAGGAAAACTTACAGAGGTTAGTGGAACTGCATCCAAGGGCATAATATAATAAATACTCTATCAATATTCTTGTTCATAAAAATTTCTGTTGGGGGTTAAGTTCTGGTTTTCATACGTGTTCAATTCTACAGAACTTCTTACTTTCTAGGGTTATAGATACTTAATTTAATGTTTCCTATATAACTGACTTAGAATCTTCTGCCTTCTGAGGGAAAGCACATCAGTTTACAATTTCAGTGGTTTGGGGAAAATGTTGGATGTATGGAATCGAATTATATTGTACACTTTTGCGTTGACCGCGGATTGACCTAATAAAGGATATATAGGTCGCCCTAATCTTTCCTCACTATATAAAGGGTATTAGGATGAGCCTTTCTATACAGTACATAGATAAAAGAGGGACGTGAGGTTATAAACACATTGTTAACCTTATTCTTCTTCGATATAGTGAAACCTTGCTGCGTCAAGTGTACATAGCTCTTGCATTGAGAGTGAATGTGTTTTTACTCTCTTTCTTTTTCTTGTTTTTGTGCTGTTATATTTGCCTCGGTAGGGTATTAGGACGAGCTTTCTATACAATACATAGAGAAAAGAGGGATGTGAGGTTATAAACACATTGTTAACCTTATTCTTCTTCGATATAGTGAAACCTTGCTGCGTCAAGTGAACGTAGCTCTTGCATTGAGATTGAATGTGTTTTTACTCGCTTTCTTTTTCTTGATTTTGTGCTGTTATATTGGCCTTGGTAGTACAGGATTAACGATTAATCCTTAACAAAAAAAAAAACTAAATTTATTTTTGTTAACTCACTCTGGATACACAATATAATGTGCAGGAAGTGGAAGAAATGTTGGAGCTGTTTAAGTCAGCCTGGCGTATTTTGGGAATCACAGAGACCATCCATTACACTTGCTATGCATGGGTGTTATTTCGGCAGGTATCGGACCTGAAGATTTTGTGATCAAGAGAGTTCATAAGAGTAATTTAAATTGTAAATTTCTTCACAGAAATGCATAAATTTCTTAAGTTTCTATGTGAATGTTGATGGAGACACTAAATATTTTTCTCTCTATCTCTCTCGCCTAGAAAAGGGAAAGAAGAAAAGAACGAACCAACTCTGCTCTCTCTCCCTTTTTGCATTTTCTTATCTCTTCTTATTTTTCTGTCCTATCTGCACCTTTTTAGTCTTGAGTTTGCTGTTTGGACATGTGTTTCTCTAACACCAGAAATGAAGTGGATATAACCAGTCTCCACACACACTAAGAACTTTCTAATTCAGAGAGGGTGGAGGGTTATTTGAGGGTGCCACAGGCTTCATAGGATTGAGTTCTTTTTCCCCTCTTTATTGATGTTTGGAGGTGGAAATGGAGCGGTATTAAATTTTTTTTTTTTGAGGAAAATGAAACGTTCATAGCCAGTGGAAAATGAAGGGTTACAGGGGCTAATTTAATAAATACATTGGGTTGGTTTTGCTTGTTGAATAAACTGGTGGTTGGTAAAATCATTGAGGTTACTACTGGAAATTGGATATCTCCTTGGTTTGGTCTTGATGGTGGGACGCCGAAACAGGATGCCCTTTCGGCTTCTAGATTCGAGCAATGAAGAATAATTAAGAAAGAAGGGGGAACAGAACAATCGCAGCCAAGCTTTGCCTGGATAGCTAGTGGGAATTGGAAGTGAAGCTCTGATTCTGTGTGATTATCACAACAAAAAGAGCGTAAAAGATTGTCCTATATGGATGGGAACTGGAAACTTTTTGTGCTGATAGCTAAAGGGTCTTCTAAGGTTACATTCACCTATTGCCCTGAGAGTTATGTGACAAGAAAGTGCATCAAAGATGAGCAGTGCATGCTTGTATAGAGCACTTGAACCTGCTATGAGATTTAAATTTTAAATTTGGGTAAGGATGGTAGCTGTATTTTGGAAAGGAATGGAGTTGGTAGATTCTATGCCGTAATGTTTGTCTATGTTATCAAAAGAAAAAGGTTATTTATTGGGAAAATGAATCTTAGGCCTTGCGTAAATCAAGACGACCGTCTTAAGCCCAAAATTTAAGCAGCAGGTTTGGGCTTATAGTGATCTCGCAAACAGTTGAGTCTCGCCTTGATGGCGTTCAACAATGAAAAATTCTGTTCCTCCCATGACTTGAACCTTGGGATACTATGACAACCATATGGGTTACCATTCAATAGAGCATCGTGTTGTATGTACTTATCTAAACTGGGTTGATAACTAATTGAAAATATGTCAATGTATAAATGCCCAGGTAATGCTCCTTACACCTCATATTTTGCATTGAATGCATTGTTGCTCTTGTATGGCCGACGCCTCCTTTTTCCCTGCTCACGCACACCTGCTGATATTCTAAGTAAGTCATAATATGCATGCCATTCTTGCTCCATCCGACTTCATTTTGCTGGGTTGACTTGTTTAGTAAATTGAAGTAAAATTATTCTTAATTTACTTAGACATGAGAAATAACATGTGAATATTATTATGTCTTTTGTAACTAGACAATGTGGCACAAAAGTAGGTGTAGAAATTCTGAATTTCAATTCTATGTCAAACATTGGAAAGTGACTGGTATACTTATACTATTCCTATTCTCTACTGCAATTAAGCATACAATTTGATATAAATTGAGCCTACAATTAAGCTTAGTCAACTATAGCTATATGACAGCCATAATTACAGCTATGTTATAGCCATAATTATAGTCATATGATAGCCATAATTACAGCAATATTGTAGCATGCTTTCCACAGTAGGATATATGAGAAAAGAAATGATGCATCACACGAAAGCAATTCATGTGATTCATGTACCAAGTGCATCACATGAAATGCAGATACTGGATATCACTTGCCAAAGAGCTAGTTCTTTGTTGCCAGATTCTATTGTATGTTTGCTGGTAGTTAACCTCTGGTTTAGTTTCTGACTTTCTTCTGATGCAAGGTTTGAATGCCCTATTGGCACCAAGGAGGAACTGTTGCTTGCCATATTAGGGGGAGACAAAGAAAGGATGTAATACTTGTTCAACATTTACCTATGTAGAATAGAGACATTCATCTGACTTTTGAAAACTGTAAACTTAAACTTGCTTACCCCAATTTAAACAGTAATATATAATAAGCTAATTAATACCTTGATCTCAAGACATCCGAGTTTTCAGTTTGCCCTTTCCCTGACTCTGAGGCCAATTAGAAAAAAGAGTATTATTCACTCTGATTGAGAAATAGAAGTCATTGTAATTTGCGTTTCTTGCAATTGTGCATGACCTCTACACTTACATTGAACTTCACATGAAATTTGTATAGCACCAATACTCTTCATTTGCGTAATCACCACACGGTGTGCTCCTATTTTTGCTTGTTGCAGATGAAGTTCAACGACTCCTACATTATTTTTTATAATATAGTTATATCCTGAACATTATTTTTGTCATTTGATTCACAGCATTTTTTAATATGTACTACAGTTTGTCATCACTGGTGAGCAAGGAATCCTGCAGCATGCTATTGAGCAGTTGAAGAAAATACCTTTAAAGGAGCAACGGGGTCCACAGGAGAGATTGCACTTAAAAAGCTTGACTTGCAGACTTGAGAGTGAGAAGGGGTTTGAGGAATTGACTTTCTTGCAGTCATTCCTATTACCTATTCAAAAATGGGCTGACAAGCTGCTGGCAGACTACCATCTCCATTTTGCAGAGGTCTATAAATGAATGCACAGTAGCACTTCTCTTGAAGTTGATTGATTATGCTCATGAGTTATGAAAAATTTGTGCACCAATATATGCATCATTTGTCAATATAGGGTGTCCTTGCATCCTTTTCGTTTCATATTATATTTGCACAAATTTGTATCCATGCTTTCTTTGTTACAATGTAATTATATATATTAGTATTTAAATGTCTTACAAGTTGGGTTGCACAATCACAGATTCACATAAAAATATAGCAACAAGAACTCTGAATATTTTCGCCACGACTTCCACCACTGCATACGTTCTAGGTTGCAGATTTGTTTTATGGTACCAAAATGATATGGGTTTTCTTAGTGTCAATACTAAACCTGTGAAATAGTCAAATACCTCCGTGGTGAACCCTCAAGTAATTTGCATCCACAAATAGTCTTACTGGCTTGAGAAACTGTTTTACAGATCAGAAGTGGATGCAAGTGCTCCCATGATTAATTGGATGTCTTAGATTAATATTGCACAATTATTTAGGTAGTTTGTAGTATTTGTAGTATGTGTATAAATTCATTTTTTGCCCCCAAGATTGTCATACAAAGCTACATGTGGGGAATATTGGATCATATGCCTTTCACCTTTGAAGTATGCTAAAAGCACAGGAGAGATATATTTTATTGAGGAATAGTGCAGCCAGAGTTTATTTCGGCGAAGTAGCCATTTAGTTTTTGGAGATACCAAATAGGAAATAATAAACACTGCATTTGGGACAGGGCATCTTATTTTGAATCTCGGTTAAGTGAATCCATGTATAAAATTTGAAATTCTCAATGTTGATCAATGGCCATGTTCTTCTGAGAAGATAATTAATAGTGGTCAAATTTGTCTTTTCTTATTATTAACTGTTTTATTGCTTCTCTTGTCCCTTGTAGGGATCAAAAATGATGGAGAATGCCGTAGTGGTTGCAATGGTTGTTCGGAGGCTTCTTCTTGAAGAACCTGAATTGGTATTACGGTTTCTTCTTCCATATCTAATTCCATAGTCGTCACAGGAATCTTAGATTCTTTTGATGGATTTTGCATCATTTTTCTCAATTGCTTACATAAAATATATCCACTTATAGTTTTGGCATCTCTTGCAGGCAATTTATTCTTTACCTGTTACAGATGCTGAGCAAATAGAGTCTTACGTGTCATCTTCAATTAAAAATGCATTTTCTAGGGTAAGTGATTTAATCTAATTGCAATCTTCTTGCAATAATTTAGACATTTATGTTTGATAACTGGCACGTTTGATCATTGATGTTAAGATTTGAGTTTGACTGGGAAGACCACAGATAATTTTGAACATCTTCCGATTATAGCGATAGATTTAGGGGCTTTGATGATTGATGCCCCTCAGGCAGTATTGTGAATCTTTTCTTTCAACCCCCTGACAAGGATCTTCATTTGCTGTTATACACGATGACCTTAGGAAGACATTACCATTATTGCTTTGCAATTTATAGAAGTACCAAAAATAGAAGACTATATATCACCATATATGATGATGATTTCATTTAAAGCCTCCATACAATTATCAGTGATCTCGATGATATTCTAATATGCAATAAAAAAGACATATAAGCACAACACTGTTAAGCATTCACATCTATCTACTCTTTGTTTTTTCAAAGTAAAACAATTACAACCATACAATTCTTGGCATTCAATTAGAAGCCGGAGTATTTCCAAAGCTGCACGTGGGCCCATACGTTGATAAACTAGAAACATGTTTGCTTGCCTCATTTTGAAAAATGTTCTCAATTTTATGAAAATATTGAAAACGTAAAACCTATATTTCACATTTAAAATTATTCATATTGTCTTCCGAAAACACTTTGGAAAACAGGCATGCAAATGTGTTCTCAGTTTTCCGTTATGTGGTTCCATGTGTCAGCTAACAGAAAATTAAATATAAAAGTGCTCCCAAATAATCTCTAAATATGCAGGTATTGCCGGAAACATAAAGATATGATCCCACATGGGAAACTATACTGGTGTCATTGTTTCTTATTTCTTGCTTGGATAATTGAAGGGAGGAGAATGAGAATCAAAATTTACTTTCTTCCCTTTTATTTGGCACTCATGTTTAACATTATTAAAAGTTATGAAGCTAAGTTGCTCCGAACATTTCTTGGGAATCTGTTTATTTTAATCCATCAAAATGTTTATCTATATGGCATACTTCATTTGATTATTGCCATGGACTGGAATTATAGAGAATTTATCATTTTATCTCGATATCTTTTTGCACAGATTTTAAAGGATGTTGAAACAATGTCAGATGTAGCAAATGAACATCCTTTAGCAATACTTGCAGAACAGACAGAGAAACTTTTGAGAAAAGATACAACAATATATATGCCTATCCTGTCCCAGCGGCATCGCAATGCCAATGCTGTTTTGGCATCTCTTGTTCACAGGCTTTATGGTGTCAAATTAGTAAGTCTGCTTACGTCATAATTCTTTTGTCCGAATTGAATAACATGGAGATCTAATTGACTTTTCTTCTTCAGAAACCCTTCCTTGATAGTTCTGAGCATCTTACAGAGGATGTTGTATCTGTGTTTCCGGCTGCTGATAGTCTTGAGCAATATATATTAACAATCATCACTTCCACTTGTGAAGAGGGAGCTGCAGAGTCTTACTGCAAGAAACTAAATTTATACAAGGTGAGGAGTTTTCTTTAAGAAACTTATTTCCTGGTTAGCTTCAGAAGATTTTTAAATTGAACAATGACCAAGTTTCAGCTGCATATATATGATTAATTTGCTAGCCAAATGTCCAGATTTTGAATTCAGTTTAGAGCATCAATGCGTGGGAGTTGGGACACGGGAAGTTATGACAGAAAACAGGAAATATGCATATGATGTTTTCAGTATTTTCAATCTAAATAATTAGAACTGAATGGTTTCAAAAATGAGGCAAACACACATTTTATGTATATATTTAACTTCACAACAATAGTTAGATCGGATATGATAATATTCTATACATACATGACTTGATTTATATATAATTAAAGTATACAGTCTACAACTCTAATATCTGTGTCTATATAAAATTTATAGACTTGCGTTAGAGAGAACTTTCTCGTTGTACACTGGCATGTGTGAAAAATGTGATGTGAAAGACGTTCTTGTTTCTGAGGACTCTCATAGTAGATTTCGTGCATATTTGTACTTTAGCCTTCCCCAAATATATCAGTTCTGCAGTTACTTCCCTACTATTTGGGATCAAAATTTTCCACTTAATGTAATTTCATTGGTTTATCCCCCTATCTTAAAGTTCTTTACTTGAAGACGTTTTCATTTGTGCTGTTTTCATATCAGATCGAGACCATATCTGGAACATTGGTGCTGCGCTGGGTCAATTCACAGCTTGGAAGACTTCAAGCTTGGGTGGAGCGGGCTATTCAACAGGAGGTAATGACTCGTATTGTTGTTGGAATATCATTCCTTTGATGTTGGGGTGTTCATAGAAAGTAAGAGTTGCAAATGCTGTGTTATATAATTATATGTACATCTCTATATACATTCATATATCGGTGGGTTTGCGTCTATATCGTTCAGCATACTCCCCTCCTCTCACTTAACATCCTCCCCACCTAAAAGAGAAAAAGAAAAAAAAAAAAAAAAAAAAAACTCAAAGGGTTTCACTCCCGGTGCCATTTGCTTGTTGACATGTTGCTCAGACATACAATTGGATCGTTTATGACATTTAGATTTAATGTTCTTTAACAGTTGCTTCCTATGCCTATGAATTCCAATAGACCCAAAAATGGTATTATATGAAGACATTCCTCAGTTATTTCATCATGACTCTCGAAGTCGTGTGTGGTAGCAATACTAAACCGATCACAACAAGTAGTGTGTCCTGAGCTAAGGCTTGGAAATCTTAATGCCATAATGAAAGAAAAAAGGAATGAAATCACAATGGGATCCTAACTCAAAACAAACCATTTCAATTTAACTTCTTCATTTAACCCCAAAAATGGGATAGATCAACAGAAATCTCATTCTGTAGATGTTGATACAGGGAAAAAATATAAATTTCTATTTATTTGTTACGAAATCGACCGTAGATCAATTCACCTTTTGCTTAACTTGTATGTCAGGTATAGAACTTTCTTTGAACCTGCCCAACCTGAAATCCTTGAATCCTTAAAAGAGAAGAATCTGATTCAATCTTAGGTAAAGGATAAACTTGGGAGAACCTTTTGGACTAAGAAAACTATAAAATTTATGAGTAGATATCACAAATTGAGCTCAAAGAGAGAGATGTACATTAAAGCCAATGATATCCAAAAAATTCAATGTGAAGAAGCTCAGTTATATATATAAAATTTAATGTCCACAGCATTAAATCAGCCTAAAACAGTTTAAAATGTCAGAAAACATGTCCATGTCAAGTTTTAAATGTGAACATTTATTCTTATGTTTGGACCTTAAATCTTGACATTGGTTTTATAATTGCAATGTCCATCCAGGGGGACTTGATGCAAAAGAGTTCAAAAATGACATGGACATTGAAATTACCATATACTCGGACCAAATAAAAGAAGAGAACAAACTCAAAATATCGATAGTAAAATTTAAAATATAAAGCGTGTATTCCAGTATTAAGCTACATCTGGGTCACATTCTAGAATCAAACTACATATGATAATCCTTTGCTTTTGTGAAATATCTTGAGGATGGAAAACGAATTATCGATCCTCTTTTATGTGGAAAAATGGATTTGGTTCTGAATTGATATTTTTCTCCTTGACCAAACTTCATAACAGTGGATGCTCCTATTGGCTGGAGATCGACTTGCCGCTGAATTTGCAACGTTCTCAACGCATGCTCTTCCCTACTTTCTAATTGTTTGTTTGTTTGTTTATTGCCATTAAGTAGCACTCTCATGACTCATCCAGTTACAAATTGGAAGTACAATCCAATAATCGTCATCTCCCAGAACTTCATCTTTTTACTGTGTAAGCTGATCCGAGCAATTGTTTTATTTCCGTTCTCCACATGCTGTAGCAAATGACATTATACTCATTTAGCAAAACATATTCTGCAATTTCTGAAGTCAAGATCATTAAGATATTGCAGTATGTTTAAAATGTTTTTTTTCCGCCATATTTTTATGGAAATGTGGTGTCCTTGGTTAGTCATCATGTTGATACATAAACCTAGGTTCTTTGCATAGTAAGTTGGAACATAACATGTGAACTGTGAATAAAAACACTATTTGCCTTGACAGGGAATGTGCAGTTGTGTGGCATATAGCAATGGTGAGATCAGCCTAACTAGAATTATATTTAGATTCTGGCAGACTGCATTGACTTCTATACTAAGAAGCAGGGAATTTGTTTTGCCATGTGTAACAACTAAGATAGTATTCTCAAGAAATAGGTCTACTGGAGTTCTCAGTTTTCTCTTTTTAGCATTTGTAATTCTTACATTTTATCTGTTTGGACTACCTAAATGGTTTATTTTATTCAGCTTGTCTTGTAACCAAGTAACTGTATAAAAATACTTTCAGCGGTGGGTCCCAGTGTCAACTCAGCAAAGGCATGGAAGTTCAATTGTCGAAGTTTACAGGATTGTTGAAGAGGTTTGCAATTTATCATCCCTTTATGGCCTTTGTTGTAAAAAAAATCTTTAAAACATTTTCAATCATTTTGCATATTTTGGTATGTGAATATCTTCAGTTATCTTACTGTTAATTCTCATAGAATTGAATATCATTGTAGGATTGTTTAATGAGAAGAGAGAAAAAACATGTGATATTGTTTTGTCCATAAAACGAGTGATGTTATATAAATCCCAAGCTTTTAGCTTGTGCCATTTTGATTGTTGATGTGAATTGAAAGGATTGTATTGGGACTTTGAGTGGCTACTGAGAAGCAGAAAATTCCCAACGAAATGAATCATATGGGGAACTTTGAGTGGCTGTTGAAGTTAGAAACCATCTAGCTAAGAACTTGTTATGCAGAGGAAGTGGAGGCATTTCCAGGGGCTGTATCTGACTTAACATCTAACATATCCTTTCATCTTTTACAAAATGAATAAAAAATGCGAACTTAATCTGATAATTTACCATCTACTATGCATCATGACACGACAAAGTTCAAAATTCAAACTAGAGCCGTTGTGAATAACCCAAATAAAATTTGTTAGATGCACAGTATGTTTAAGCTGTTTAAAATCCCAAAATCATTATTTCTTTGTTGTCACTAGGTGCTATTTTAGTAAGGGTTATATGATCCCAGTAAAAGTTGTAAAAGTGAGGTGGTCTCACTCTCATGGTAAAGATCACTATCACTTTCATCTGGAAAAATACAAAAAGGATAAAGAAAATACTTCTTTGTCCGATACCTACTAAAAAATACAGGAATGATACGGATCATTTTCTTTGTCCTTTTGTGGACTCATTTTCTTACTGTAGCCCCGTTTTGAGATTGAAAAAGTAATATAGGACATAAAACAGAGGGAGAATAGCTCTGAAGATAGGCAATGGAAATTCTGAAATTAAGTGGAAACGGGGAAAAGAAGTAGGAGAAGTAGTAGTAGAAGGAATGCTCAACCCTCATGACGGTTTAATCAAATTCAAAATAATCCGAATTATCAAAAAAGTCCTTTCTACTAAAATAAGGAGATTATGGTAGCATTCATCAATATTATAGACTTAACATTTTCTACTAGAATAAGAAATAGGATTCTAACTAGGAAATTGCTAACATATTATTCGAAGACCAGTTCTATATTACTAAGGACTCTTTGTCCTAGTAGGATTCGGAACTCAATTTGGAAGCTAAATAACTTACTACCAAACAAATAACAACTTAAAAATGAGATGAATTAACCCTCAAGTGAAAAATGCCTACTTCCATAATTTATGGGTTGGGGGTGGGGGGGGGGGGGGGAACAGAGTTTCTAGAAATTGCAAACATACCCCTCTTATCAAGAAAGTTAAAGTTCTAACTGAAAGCAAATTTATTAGATGTCGATATAATTCAAGATTTATTTGTGATATAGGCTATTTCAAAGGAGTCTTGGGCCTTTTATTGCCTTCATTAGAAGTATTAACAGTTTTCTTGTTTTGAGTAATATATTTTGATTTTCAAATATAAAATAGATAATATGAACTTGATCTTAAAACAAAATTCTCTATTTGCTTTTCCTGCCCCAACTACCAGTTATGGGTTTCTCTTGTTCTGTGACCTACCGCTGAAATTGATCAAGAGCTATAAGTAGCTCTCTATGCTTGTTATGTCCACTGGTCCCTTGTTTTCCTTCTTTATTTAACCCTTTTAAAGAATTTTTTATTCTCAAGAGCCAATACTTGCAAACATTTTCTCTCTCAAACCGATGACATACCCTAGTTCTTTAGTCCTTTTCTCGTACATTGTTAGTGTTCTGTTGTTTGTTATTCAGCTTTTGGAATCTTTGAATGTGCATTTATAAAATGAAAAGAAAAAGGAAAGTAATGTTTTGAAGTTTTTGTGCTTTCTCCTTGTACTTTTACTCTTCATTTAAGAGAGAGAATATGATTCTTACATCATGGCAAAGCTTAAGATAAAGTCAGTTTTTCATCTTTCTTTGCAGACGGTTGATCAATTCTTTGCTCTTAATGTTCCAATGAGGCCCGGAGAATTGAGTAGCCTTGTTCGTGGTATTGACAATGCATTTCAAGCATATGCCAAACATGTTGCTGACAGCCTAGGTATACGATTAATTTATTGTGAATAAACTCGGAACCAATACAAACCACCCATTGGTTTTGTTTCGAAACTCACTTAAAAAGAATAGAAATTGCTGAAATGTAGACGAAATGATCATTTTTGTTTCTATGATGGCAATCTAGAAAATGACGGGTCATGTTTGTTTTGCAGTTGAACCATTTCTCTCTTGTTATTTGTTTGTCCCCTGATATTTAAGCTGGGAACAATGTATCTCTACTGAAGACATGGAAGTTTATGTATCATAGTTACAAAATTAAAGTTCTGGAATTTATTCTTTAAAGGGGCTTCCATAGCCATTTTGCCATTTCATGCGTGTGACCTTACTAGAGTTGATAAATTAAGAAATGAGAATATACAGTAACAAGTGGAGGTGGAACATGTTGAGTATAAATTAAGGGAAGAACGATTTACGTGGTTGGAGCATCTCTAGCATAGGTCTAACGAAGTTGCCTTTTCAATATTTTTATTCCACAGTATTTCTTGATGAGTTTAAGGACTTCCCTTTGTTTTTAAATTGTTCTTGGTGGGAAGAATGTAATATAATTTCTATTTTAATTTTAAATTTGTTTTCTTACATTCTAAGAAAACTTTTTGTTCTCTTGATGCATGAATCTTTTTATCATTGTCTAATAAAATTATGTTCATTACCAGAAAAGGAGACAAAGTGATCCCACTAGGATAGGTCAGAAGAGAGTGAGGCAGACCAAAAAATTAACATTATCAGATGTGGAAAGGATTCGGATTGTATTGAATCTTCCAATATATTTAGTACTGGATCGTACAGAGTAGTGGAAAGGGATTCGTGTAGCTAATTGACCGTTCACCAATTTTCTTAAACAAATAGTAGAGATTCATACTCGCCCCTATGGAACCAAGGTCCAAAAGATTTAAAGATTAGCCATTCACAACTGCCGATGACATTTTTGTTATTGTAACGCTAATTGGCATGTGGTGGTATCTTTTTCTGCTTGATATTGTTTTGTCAAAACTCATCATTCCTACTGATATTGCGTCCCACTCAATCTGGTTACAAGATAGAGTTCTAATATTGTAAATATATGTTACTTGAGTCACTTTTATTTGTAACTTTGGAATGGAAGTAATGTCCACTATTTTCTGAAGAGTGCAAATTTCAGAGATTTGGTTGTTTTATATCTTCAAATGTCATGTGGGTAACATAGATGATGTGTGGTCATCTGTGTTACAAATGCACAAAACATGGTGAAGTAATGATATCCTGTTTGATTGTGTTTACTGCTCACTTGCTTGCACATATTGATGTGTTAAATGGAGAGTATCATATCCTCCTATTGTATTAAGTGCCTGGCTATCAAGTCACGCCATGAGTTTTACTATTCTTTTTGCTAAATGTCTCTCCACAAGCCTAGGCTGCAATATAAGCCTGGTAATTGGCATTTCCATTGCCATCGTCTGTTTTTCTCTGCTGTAATTTGTAGTAGGTTTATCAACCTGATTGCTAATTATTTATATTATCTCAAGATTCTTGACGTTATATATGATAGATCTTATACATACCTTCCCCCCCTGTATTGCTTCAAGCTGATGTGATTCAGCTTAACCAGGGTCAGTAGGTTGAAATGTTTGTAATCTAATGTGCCTGCTCATTTCATGGCAGTTAGTTTTGTGTATGGCATGGACGTGTTCCTATAAAATCACATCTTTGTTATTGTATCATAGTTTTTACCCTCCTATGATTGAGTTCTTGTTTATTTTGGCCTGCAGCTAACAAGGAAGATATAATTCCACCTGTGCCCATTCTCACGAGATACAGGAAGGACTCTGGAATTAAAGCTTTTGTAAAGAAGGAATTAACAGATTCAAGGTTACCTGATGTTAGAAAATCGAGTGACATCCAAGTTTTGGCAACACCAACACTCTGTGTCCAATTAAATACCCTTTATGTGAGTTCAAAGTACAATATACTGTATTTTCACCTTTCTGGCAATATACTGGGTTTAGGGGGAAAAAAATCCTGAAAACACAACCAGGTTATCCCTAAATGTAGTCTGATCCTATTTGTAAAGTTCCCAATAGAGCCTTATTAAATTTAGGAAATCAGGTGACTTTTAAACCTTCATTTGCACTATCCATATAGACTGACGAAAGTCCAGTTTCTTCTAGTTCTGGACAAAACAATTAGTTGATACTTCCACTGGAGGTGCTTAAAATCTTACTGGGAAGCACATATTTCATTTTAAATGGATCTTCCAGTAGAAAAGATTAAGACAGAGAATGTTTGATACCGGGAAGATGTCTACAGCATATTAAATATTTTGGAGATGCAAAAGCGCCTCTTGATCTCTCCTGAGGTATACAGAGGAGATAATATCCTGGATATTAACCTTTGGGAAAAAATCCAGGGGTCACTCGAAGATATTTAGAGTTGTTTTGCGACATTCTTTGAACTTGCATCCCTCTGTTTCTGTTTTTGCACTCATTTTATTCTTGCTAGAATTGTGGTCACATGTCCTCGTCAATTCTAACCCAACTTTTTGGTCATTCTTAGTATGGTATTAGCCAACTGAATAGATTGGAAGATAGCATTTGGGCGCGGTGGACAAGAAAAAGGCATCATGATCAGTCACTAAGTAAGTGCTGCATTGTTTGAGTCCTATAAAATCGAAATGAATAGTTTTTATTCCCTTTGAATTATTAATTTGTAAGTTATTTTGGTTGGTAAGAATCTTCATTACCCTTGTTGTTTCCTTCTATGGTTAATGCTACTTGTATTTGTATGCAGAGAAACCCATGGAAGAAAACTTGAGAAGTTCCACAAAAAAGGACACGTTTGATGGAAGCAGAAAAGATATAAATGCTGTTATCGATCAGATTTGTGAATTTACCGGTGAGAAACGCGCATGGAATTCTTTTTAAGTTTCTAATTGGTATGTTTATACGCTCACGAGCTGTCTTTTACAATTTAGGAACAAAAACAATTTTCTGGGATTTGAGAGAGCCATTTATTGATAATCTATATAAACCCAATGTAGCTCAGTCGAGGTTGGAGTCTCTTATTGAACCTCTTGATACGGTATAGTTGTTCCGGTTCCAAGTTTGTCATTTGCTGTTCTCTTTTTCTTGATATCTGTTATAAGGTATATTTTGCACAGAGATACCTCAAGCTGTAAAAGAACTTTTGATTGTTGAAGCTACTGTGTCTGCTTTCGAATGCCTGCAGGTGCTCAATCAATTATGTGATATCATCGTGGAGCCACTCCGAGATCGGGTAGTGACAGGGCTCCTTCAAGCATCACTGGTTTGTGTTCTACTTGTACTTTATTGAATTGTCGGAAAAGTGAGGGATTTTTGGTTCATTTTGACATCATATTCTGTCTTCCAGGATGGCTTACTCCGTGTTATATTAGATGGAGGCCCATCGCGTGTATTTACCCCAGGCGATGCTAAGCTACTAGAACAAGACTTGGAAACATTAAAGGTATATCCTAGAAACCTACGACTTAAGAGCATGTTTGGCATATCTTGATTCATGTGAATATGTACAGGAATTCTTCGTTTCTGGAGGCGATGGACTTCCTCGAGGAGTTGTGGAGAATCAAGTATCACGTGTTCGGCAGGTGATAAAGCTGCACAGCTACGAGGTTAGTCGAAGAAAATATGCAGTGTGAATGTCGAATGATAAACAAAAGAAGAATATTACTCATTTTTCCATTTTGAATCAAGTGCAGACACGTGAATTGATCGAGGACTTGAAATCTGGTGGTGGTGAAATAGAGATGCAGGGTGGTGGCCGGAGTAAATTAGGGGCGGATACCAAGACCCTCATACGAGTATTGTGTCACAGGACTGATTCGGAGGCTTCTCAGTTCCTGAAGAAACAATACAAAATCCCCAAATCTACAGCTTAATGTATTCTGGATGTATGAGTTTCAGATTTTTTCTCTCTTTAAAATAACACACAAATTGCTAATGTTATTCATTATTCTTGCGTAAATATTGCCCCATTCGTGTGATTATTGAGTTTTTTTTTTATTTCGAACTGGGATTAAATCATATAATTTGTTCTATTCAAGCATCATTTATGTAAGCACAAGATAACTTAAACCAAGAAGACGTAGAAAGATGTTGAGTTCAAGTTCTACCATAATAAACATGTAAATATCAGTCTAATTTTATGTAACGTCTAAAATTAGGATGCTCAGTGACATATTTTGCCACTAAATTGCAAGATAAAAATAAAACAATTGCAGCAAAATATTGTTTGGCATAACGTTTTACATCTCTCCACATTCAGCAATAACACAAGCCAATTTAGGTCGGTTGTTGGGTCCCGTGGCCACATTCTCAATCTTCCTAACAACCAAAAGACCATCTCCAAGTACACGCTGCATCAAAGTCAATATGTCAGAATCAAAGTCAATATGTCAGAAAAGAACACATTTCAAAAAGGGGCAACACAAGTTAACAGTTGATAACGAGATAAGACAAACAATAATTCCTCTTGATTTAAACCTCTGGCGGATTCTAATCTAGAGCTAAGTATGAATCTTCAGATTAGAGTGTGGTATCAGAAGCTCTTAACAATGATTATTGTACCAAAATGAATCAGATTTTAATGGGTAGAATCCACAAGGCACTTCATACATACCCCGAAAACAATATGCTTATTGTCAAGCCAGTCGCACTTCGCACAGGTGATGAAGAACTGCAATGGATAAAAATGCAAAATTTGAAGCAATTGAAGAAGTCATAAGATATGATTTAATTAATCTTTGGAGACCCTGATACATTCAATTATATATAACACAATGCATCTATATTGATTCAAGTTTAGGCACAAAATAAACGGTGTAACAGTGAGATGAACAATCTTCACAGGACAAATGTTCAGAGCTAAACGACAAATTTATTCTTATTTTATTTCCTTTATCCATGACATTATCTACATATATCCACAATCTCGGGTCAAGGAAAGGGTATTTTACAATTTCTTGTGCTGAGAAACTAACATACTTGAATTCAATAATGTATAGTAAACAAGAAATAAACTTCATTGGTTACCTGACACCCATTAGAATTTGGCCCACTATTCGCCTGCCAAAACAATTAGATGCCCTTGTTAGAATAGAAATAAGGTCTCTATAATATCATAGATGCTAGGTCAAACACAGAATCAGATGATGATGATCTGGCTATCAGCATAAATATAAGAACTAGCATGATATCCCTTTTTTATGTCATTAAAAATTATCTAGACTTAACAACAGTGGGAGATACTATGTCACGTCCATGGAGAGGTGTGTGTGCTTTTTTGGTGGTGGTGTTTTTTTTTTTTTTTGGGTGTGGGGGAGGGGGGGGGGGGGGGGGGGGGGGTTCTAGTTTGTGGCCTGTACCATTTGGCCCACAAGTGTAATACTAATTGGTCTAAAGCCTCACAAAATGATCACTGCACACAAGTCCTAAGACATCCACCTATCTGCGGAACAAAATGCCATAACTTTCTGATGTGGGATCACAACATTCTTTCCCTGCTAACGTTCTACTCAGGGTCAGATAGACACACCAAGACCAGGCATGCAGGATTCAAAAGGTGGCGCCTACTGGTTAAAGAGGTAACTCCCTTGTGCTGGTCCAGTTTGTTTATCATGCCCACAATTGCATCATTAGTTGGACTAAAGCCACTGCTCAAAAGGTATATCCAGTTGTTGCACACAATTACTTCACCCTGATGGTACAAAGAGTTGCTTTGACAATATAAGTCACATAAGTTGAAAAAATTTATCTGTTTACGGAAGGAACAAGGATCGAGCCCAATGAGCATAATCTCTCACAAACCCTTATCAATATTTATATAAGAGGATTCTGCTAAAAGGCTTACTTTCCACTGGACCAAATAAGACAAACGTGTCCTTTCCTACACATGGTCAAGACAATCCTAAACACAAAGCAACACGGTAGTAATGGGATACAAGGGTTTCAATATGCAAAATTCCACAAGATAAGATTCACTTGACTATCACAAACTGTTTCAATAATACTATTTTCACATGTGATATTGCATCAAAAGTCAAAACAATCTCTAATGTTAATAGTAACATTGTGGAGAATGCTTGGATCTTCAAGAGCACAATTATACAGCAAGTCATATAATGAAATGTTCGCATAAAATTAACTCGGAATTGCCACAAAAACTGGGAAGGCTACAACACTGCAACAGAATTACGTACAAAATGACATACCATCGATAATAGGCCAGGACCAGTGTGCTTTGCAATAAAATTTTCATCATCGAACTTACTTCCATAAATGGATACACATCCACTACCATCACCCTGCATAGCAAGGAGAACCATCAGATGACAAGGTTGACTACATAATGAAGTTGAATGGGTAAAGCTAAAGTTGCAGTAAATAAACCTTTTACAATGTCAGACATTAGAGGTGGTTGTACTCAATAACTGAAATGCACAATATTAACGGGTATAATGAATTCATCTCATTGGATAGAAATTACAATGATTGGAGAGAACTTCTAACCCTTTTACAGTCATATTGAAACAAATAGGACTTGTACATAGAATGTATCAGTTTGCTTTACAAAGACACATGCATAGACAGACAAAGAAAGAGAGAGACCTTCAAAAAATCACCAGCTTGTATCATAAAATCTCTAATCACTCTGTGGAACTGGCAACCCTTGTAACCAACAGGCAATCCTCCTTTCCTGCAAATTTAGACTAAAAGTTGTTAACAAGACAAGCAAATAAATACCTACAAGATAAGAAACATGAATAGATTAAACTTAAATACTTTCACAAAAGATTGACGATATTAAATCTAAATATGCTCATAGAATAGTAAAAGCACTACTCTGGCTGCAACAGTAAAAGCACTACTCTGGCCGCAACAGAAAAAAAATGGACGATAAGACAACAAATCACAGAGTAATAGCATAAACCTATTCAAGACAAAGGATAGCAATATAATAAAGAATCAGTCACTACATTCATATCTTAGAACCTACTCCCAAACATCTCATCCGGTTGCTGCAAGAAAATCTTTTTCAATTGAAGCATCAACTTTCACATATTTTAGAATACTGTAGCTAATTGAAAATTCAGAGACCACGCAAAAACTTTGTCAAAACATAAAAGATGGCATCAAACACTATGTTACCCTTTCAAATTCATGAAGTTTTTATATGGCAAACAACCAGGAGCTCTTTCTAACATTTGTCAATAATTGTTAAATTTCCACTGATCCACTCCCCATAGAGGAAAATGACATTGAACAAAATGTTTCAGAGCTTAAAAAATAGTATCGAACGGATTAGAAATAATCAAAAGATAAGTAATAATATGATGAATAGCTGGATACAAAAACGTTGATTATAGAAGAAGAACTAAATTAATGTCTAAAATAGCAAAAGAGGATATACTGTTTGAGTGTTTGTAATTCGACAGAAAGCATAGCACAGTAGTGGCAAAATAGGATACGTGAACCCAATCTTAAATAGTGGAACAGAACCATCCAAGTAGAGTTGAATTATGGCTGCCAACTTTCCATATCAATTCTTTCTCATTTAACAAATATATCAAAGTACTACAATAAAAATATTCAAACTATTACTTGAAAGATAAGTTACAAGCCTCTGCTTTAAAAATGACATCTCGTGACTTGGAGGTCACAAGTGTGTGCAAGATGGATTAATGGACATAATATGATACTATTTTATGTCTGCTTTTCTTTTCTCCAAGCTGTTTCATGTCTTATTTCAGTAGCTAAGAATCAGCGCATTACTTTAAATTGGCATATTAAGCTTCTCATCTAAATCCCAGTTATGAAAAAGAAACAATATCTTCTTTACATGATGATTATTTAACTTGATCTGAAATAATTCATGCTACTCGAGACAAGACAGTTTTAAGTACTAAAACAGATAATAATTTATTTTAATAACAGAAATTGAAAATCAGAACTTGAAACTAAGATGTTACATACCTATATTCGCCTGTGCAGAACTGTCTGTCAAAAAAGTTTAAAAAAAAAGAAAAGAAAATTGTCAGCTGGTCATACAATACACCACTTGCAGGGGAAAGAGAAATATACAGTATAGCCGACAAAATGTTTTGAAAACTTCGAGCAAACAATCGTATACAAGTAAAAGGATCACAACATAAAGCATGAAAAGTTTCCAGGAAAGTAAATGAAAACAAGAATATAGGATCTCTTTGGGGAATTTATTGGACAATCGTTTGTCAAAGTACTAGACAGGAAATATCGCCTCCACACACCCCACCACATCTTCCCGATCCTCCTCCCCATTTGATTTGCTTTGCAATTGTTAGTACTTATTGAGAATAAGTCTTAGAATACAGTGTGTGTGTCTGTGTGTCTGTGTGTCTGACTATTTTGATTATGTAAGCTGAAGGTTATTTAATGTTCATTATCATTGTGTTTTTTTGGCATGGCTGAAATTATTTTTCACAAATAGTGAAGCTAAAAATCCATTATTTGGTAGAATTTTGAATCCGAAACCTAAAGCGGGAACTTCAGTGCCACTAACATCTTGCCAAAAGCTCTTCCCCCACCCCCCGTATAATAATACTCTGATCCGCCACTGAAAATGTGTATTAAAAAAATTGAGATAGTGGACATGGGGGTAATACCTAAAATTTTCGGCGGTTTTGGGAGTAATATCCGCGAAGAGCTCGATTTTGATTCGGCCGGCGGGGATGTTGCCGATAGTGACGTCGAAGAATACAATAGGGTTCTTGGGGTTGGGTGGCCTCTGGTGCCAATCCACCACCGATCCTCCATTGGCTCCGCCCCCTGACGCCATGTATCACTTGGGAACTACTACCGCTGCCACTAGAGAATCACAGAGAGAAAATATAGAAAAGTCTAGTTAACTCGAGTGGTATTCTGGTATAAATAGTGCTGTTAGTTTGTAGCTTGGGGTCTTCTTTTTCTCTTATTTTGATAGCTTTTAGAGGTACACAGTGCTGCTTAATTTTTTGAAGCTAACATTGTCGTAGTAGTGTAATTTAATATGTATTTCTTATCTCTAACTCAATTTTTTTTTTTTTTTTTTAAATTATCTTCTAATTTTATTATTTTTGAATCTACTTTAAACTTAAAATTCATACTTCATTCTCTCTCTCTCCTCTCCAAACGCACATTTTATCTTCTTTCTCCAAAAATTAAAACTTTCAAAACCAATACTAAAACTACTCAAAATCGGACCACTCATAAATGCCCAAAATCAGTTCTTTGAAAAAACTTCATATCCGATACTCCAAAACTTCCAAATAGCCCCTTAAGATTTTGGGTTTTTGTGAATTTGCGTCTTGAGCCTTACATTTTTGCTTAAGCATAATGTTACTTTTATTTTTTCTTTTCAAACATATTTAAATTAGTTACATTCATTTATTGAACAAATATTATCTATTAAAATTGGTTATGCCCTTAATAAGTTGGCTTACCACTTTAGTCAATCTTATCGATAAAAGATTATGAACCCCGTCATTGAAAAGCCTCTGACCAAACCCTTTCGTCATAACTTCAATAAGCCATGTACTACATTCTAAAGCCCAACTCACCAAGTAACATTGAGAGCAAATTCATCTAAACAGCTCTGAAAGAGGACTACATGAAAGGAAGCCATGCCTAGTAGCACTACTTTTTCGGAGGTGGTGTTAAATTGTCTCTTTAGCGATTTTCCGTTGCACTCTTCGTTTGTGGTCGTGTATATTTCGCTTTTCTGACATCTTAGTGAGTTTCCCTCTTATCAAACTTTTTGAAGAGCGGAACAAACAATTTTTTTCCAAGGTTGAAGAAATATGAGTAGAGGCAGCTTCATAAAACTCATACAAAAGTGACAATTATGAAGGTCAGCAAAATTACATGGTATAATGTAAAGCAAGTAATGCCACGAGGAACCAATTCCCCGTTGTGCCAAGTAAATAAATGTTGTTTAGCAATGAGCATATGGATTTAACATCCTGCCTACATAATATTTATCCAAAAGGAGCAAGAAAACACAAGCAAAGTTCTCTTTATTACTCGTTCTACTCAATGGAAAAGCTACACGAAATAGATCCACAAGGAAAGAAGGTTCAGAAATAGTTGCCACTATAGAAACTATTCAGGAAATTGGAGTTGCCCTGATCCTTTATTCCTAGGTCTTGCGTGAGCCCTTGACGACCTAACACATATTGTCCAATAATGTGGTGCCTCTGCTTTGCATGCTCCACAATGTTGCTTAACTCTTCGGTTGCCTTGATTAGCAGCATATCTATAACCTGTAGAATTCACCAACAACAATGAAGACATTGAAATACTCAGCTTTTAAGTACAAAACTTGTATGTTAGAAATATTGCAAAAATTATTTGATAACTCAAAACCGATATCTTAGTTCTAACATTTACATGTTTGAACATCTCTAACCATATTACAAAACGTAACTAGATGTTAAAGTTCGAACATCTACAGAACAAGAGTTTTGTTCTATATAGAATGATGTTTGACTATGATATTAATCCTTATGTCGATATACCATCAAAGTTCAAATCATTTGAAGGGGAAAACAACGCATGACTAACACTCCCTAAAAACATAACTTTACCCATCACAGCCCCGAAGGAGTATAGTTGTGTAGAGTCTCAAACTATTGCAAAAGGACAATCAGAGCTGTTCTTCAAGTAACCAATACCTTGGTGAACTGCTCTTGTTGCTAAGATATTAGGAAAATTCTTGAAGCAACTTCACTAACTATACAACTTCCTCCATCTTGTTTAGAATAGCCGAGCACCTCAGCTTGAAGCAATTAAGTTACAACTTTCACCTCCAGCAAAATTAGAATTTTCCGATACCTGAAACAAAAACTAGTGAGTACTTGGAGAGAGACGTGTGTCTATTTTCCAATGGAAACCACATAAACGGCTAATTTCATCAAAGTGATGTACTGTGTTCGGAGACGATAAGTTTCACTCTCCATTTTACCCCTATTTCATACAGAGGAGAACTTTAAGTAAAGGTAAATATCTCAAGGCTTACATTGGTCAGCAATGATATTTGGTCATCAATCATCATCCTCATTCCTCGCCTGTGGCCCAATTGGAAGAGAACTTAAAGAACTGTTACGTTATTTTCTTAGCCGCTTTGCTAAATTAAACTGATATAGAACTTTTGGTACAAGTAATCTATCAAATGGAACAGACTGGCTCTAAACTCTCAAGTGTAGAACAATTAAATGAAGGGCACGGCAATAATCTAGTTAAACCATTAGCACCAAAATGAATCAACTACTGTTTTCTTCCCCCCTCCTGTTTAGGCACCACATTTACCATGTATATGAGAGCTTTTTGCTCAATGCCCTAAACGAAACAAAATGTTGTCTTTCAATTAAAATGAAACAAAACAAAGTTATGTTTCTGATGCCATAAACATCAGAAACAAGATGAAAGGCAGTGTATTATAAATGAACCAACTACTGCAGGTTTACCAATAAACGGCAAATAAAATGCACCTAACATTAGAACACATAACTCATCGTAATCCAAATATCTCTTCTGGAGGATCATAAACACGCTAATCCGGAAAAATTTCCTCAAAATCCTGCTTGACCCTGTTCCTCAACAACGGATGTGGCAGAAGCCCCTTCAATAATATCCTGAATGGCAATTCCTCAGGTGGATCTGGAGACTTCTTCATGTCCTCAAAAATGTTCATGGCATCAGCAGGAGACCCATGTGCCAAGAAACCACGAATAACTTCAGCATACGTCTGAGAATCTGGGAACAAACCTTCCTTTCTCATATTTTCCCATAACTCCATTGCGTCATCCATCTTTTTGCATCTAGCTAATGCAATAATTAAGTCTTTGTATACATAAACATCGGGTGTATACCAGTCTTGCTTCTGAATCACCCTAAACATCTGAAAATAGGAAATGTGGACCGCAAGTCAAAGAGTGCCACCGTTATTACAAGATCTTAGGCCCACAAGATGTACCCAAGAAAGTAACCAAAGGAACGAGAATAAACCCACTACATTAAAAATTGATTGAAACTCCACAGTGTTGCTAAATTAATTGAAACTACGACGCTGTTAACATACTTGGAAATTAGAGGCAACTCAGGAAATTAAAACTATGGTTGGCAAAGAAAAATTTCAATGAAGCAATAAATATGAAAGCTTCATTTCTTTTCTAGTACAAAGATCAAAACATGAGTTATAAGATAAAATGGTTTGATTTCCTCCTCATCCAGACCAAATATATAGTTGATAAAATGAAAAGTAAGGATCTTTTTTTGGGATGTGGAGGGAGTTATAAGAACTTGACCTCCTTTTACAAAGATATATAAATTCAGAACAGAAATACATTGAGCAAATTTATCCAAAAATGACCCACACTATCAATATGGTAATCGTCCCTTTGCATTTTGTTTGGGGCGATTATGTTCATACCCATCGTTGAGATCTACTTTAAGCCTTTCATCCACCATGAGGTGATAACAGATGCACATCCCATGCCCATAGTTTAAAGGAAGAACTAGCAATTCATAAGATCTATCATCTAAGGAACTGTGACACAAGGCTATTACCAAGGGACGAAGTGTCACACCAATTATGCATTCTAATATTTGAAGAAATGAAGAATCTGGAAATCAGGTTCTCTATTTATAAGTTACCAATCTTTTTCATTAACACAGTTACTGTCAAATTACAACCATTCAAATGGCATCAATCAGGTAATTATTCATAATATTACAAAAGTAAATCAATTAATCAATTTATTAACCCGTCTTAAGTGTTTGCTTTTAAAACAGTTAGCTCCTGTTTAGCCATTTTACCAATGGCCAACATATACAGTCGACGCTCTAAAAATTAATACATCCTTAATAATCAATGAAATTCTTAAGGAACCAACTGCATCGTGTGGCAAATTACTATTTATAATACTCAATAATCAGCAGCACTTTGAGCAAAATTCCTTCTGTATTAATTATTAGAATGGATATTTCACATGAATATATTTAGTAATATAAATAGATAATACTACATATCTGTTTGTGGTTAAGTTTGAGGAACATTACATGTTAGAAGGATTTATCCCATCATAAGTTGCAAAAGAACAACAAAAGAATCTATACACTGAGTCATAAACCTTTTAGTCCACAGACTGAAATGAGTGTAGTCTCCCCATTTAACTGCAAATGCTTTTCCTCCACACTCTAGCCCAAAACCAAATAACAAAACCCACATTCACTCTCTTATCAAGACCCGTTTCTCTCACTTCATATCGTGATTTTCATCTTCCCAAACAAAGTCTTCATGTGGTGAAGATTATCAAAGACAAGGAAATAAATGTTGGAGATATATTAGAAACTTTTGTCTCATTCATTGAGAAAATTACAAGTACCTTGAATAGCTAAAAAGTGCAAGGAGAACCTCACCTAATTCAAAGGGATATTAATAGTTTCTTCAAGGCACATATTACATCTAGTGTGCTTTTCTGTCTAAAAACCAATGTTGTGAAGAAACTTAAGACACTTTTTTAAGGCAAGGACCTAGATGATGTAATTATGATTTATGTTGTAAATGTGATAGATATGATCCCTTCTATTTCTCATGTTGTGAGGATCATAAGTAGTGGTTAATGTTTAGGCCATTGTTTGTACCTAAGAATCTATATGTTTCTAAGGAAAATGGGGAGAAGAAAAATTAGGGGAAAATCCAAAATTCTAGGATTACTTATCAGGAATTTAAAATATTTCTTTGTTTTCCATGTGTTTGGAAATACCTCAAATTTGCAGGACAAAAAAAGTAATAATTTTAGTCTCATAAAGATATTTCAAGGGTTTTCACGATTTTATAATTTTTTTCCAGTCTTTTCACAAAATTTCAGTTCAACCTAACAAATAAAATTTATTTTTCTTATTCTTTGATAGTTTTCTCCCATTATCCTACGAAATGAACGGAGTGTAACAGAACACAGAGGTAAGTAAACTCATTCCGATCTTGGAATTCAAAGGAACTTAATACTTAGTTGCCCATTTTTTTTTTATTGGCTATGATCCACTAATGCTTCACACAAGATTGTGCAGCCACTATTGGAGCTTTATTGATGCAGTCACAATAAGCTTTTCTGTATCCCTTTTAGTTTAAAAGTTAGAATCCTCTACTCTGCCAAAACCTGGGAAATTATTCAGCTATCCACTTATGTAGTTCTCTTATTCGAGGAACATAAGGGTGCGTTCTCTTTGGTGTTTTGGGACCATTTTCCGTTTTTAGTTTTTGAAAATAATGAAAACACGTTCTCTTCCTCATTTTTGAAAATGCATTTTCTAAAACACAAAAAAAAATTGCAAAGAAAACGGAAAACGGTATTTTATCATTTTGGGCGTTTTCTGACCAAAACGCGGAGTTGGCCAAATGGCCAAAACGCGCGTTTTGGCCATTTTGGCCATGGAGGTCAAGGGTTCGATTCTTGTTCGCGGCATTTTTTTTTTTTTCATTTTACGCGGGCGAGTAATGATTTAATAATTGTCCGCGTTTCTTTAACAAATGCGGTTCCTAGTCCAAGTGGCCAGGTACACCATTTCAATGGCAAAGGTTAGGGGTTCAATTCCCCTTTCCTTTACAATCTTTTTAATTGTTTTTTTAATGGGTTTTAAATGTTTTTAATTCTATAAATGTTTGTAATTAATAAATGTTTTTAATTTTTATTAAATGTTTGTAATTAATAAATATTTTTAATTCCAAATAATTAAATGTTTTTAATTCTTTTTAATGGTTTTTAAATATTTTTAATTCCATAATTAAATGGTTTAATTGTTTTTAAATGTTTTTAATTTTGTTTAAATGTTTTTAATTCCAAGTTTAAATTGTTTTTAAATGTTTTTAATTGTTTTTACATGTTGTTAATTTTTTTTAATTGTTTTTAAATATTTTGAATTCCAGAATTAAATGTTTTTAATTGTTTGTAAATATTTTGAATTCCATAATTAAATATTTTTAATTGTTTGTAAATGTTTTTAATTGTTTTTAAATATTTTGAATTCCATAATTAAATGTTTTTAATTGTTTTTAAATATTTTTAATTCTATAGTTAATTGTTTTTAATTGTGTTTAAATTGTTTTTAATTCCAAATCCAAATTTCTAAAAAAATTCAAGTAAACGAGTTTTCGAGTTTTCTGTTTTCAGAAATAATTTTCAAAAATTCCAAACAGAACGCATTTTCAAAATCTCAAAACAAACACTCAAAACACAAAACACAAAATGAATTCAAAACTCAAAACTCAAAACACAAAACTCAAACGCAAAGAGAACGCACTCTAAGTTTTTGAAAGTATTCTTGTGAGTGTAGATCCATATATACAAACACTTTCCAGACAGTACATGAGGAGCTTTGAATTTCCTAAGGTCTCCCAATTTTTCAAGAATTTTACAACGACTCCAGTCAATTAGTGATGTTTTATATTCTACACATTCTTCAATAGTTCAATTTGAGCTCTTTCATATTTATGGAAGACTAATTGCTGTTAGATATCATCCAGAAGACCTTCAAAATATCGTGTTGCTGTGAGTACAAGCAGCTTCAAATCCAGCCTCAAATTCCTTCACCAGAGACAAAGTTGATTTGCTCAAGAATCCTTCAATTGTTCATTACCGAAGCAAGGATCCATTGTAGCAAAGCAGAACTACACCGCCTTAGTGCAATCGATAATTAGATTCTATATCCCTAAGAAAGAAATAAGTATTCATGCTGCACTAAATTTATTTGAAAAAACCATTTTTTTTATCAGGCACTTGAACATTAATCACCAATTTCAAAATTTTTATTAGCCATTAGATGTTATTGACTAAAAAAATCATTGTGCTCTTTCTCATTTCGAATTGAACAGCTTCCTTTCCTTTTTAGTCTACTTCCAAGAATCCAAATAATGACTACTTGCACAATATGCTATTTAAACCACTATATTCCCAGAATTCCCGTTAGTAATCTCTACTTGCCCATAAAAGAGTACAACACTGCGACCGCTGAAACATGGAATGATGCTGTAGTACAGTAGCACACATTCCAATTATTTGTTAGGGCAAAAACACTGTGACTAGAAAGTAAATGTGTCTATTCAGCTAACACCACAGGCAGTGGCGGATTTGGTCCCCATGGTCCCGACACCCATTGGACAAATTTTTGTTTTCTACTTTTTTTTTTTTTAAATGGCCCACAATTGACTTTTACACTTTCCCCTTCATTTGTCCAACTCCATTTCCTTCAGCCCTTTGCGCCGAAAAATGGAAGATTAAATACATTAATGTTACGCCGTAACTTTGTTATATTTTTTTTGTTTTTGAAATGGAGATGGTAGTCAATGGATGAATGATTGTTTGGTTGCTTTGTATGTTGATATCTGTGATGTGAATTTACAAATTGAATTTGGTTATTATATTTTGCTTGTAGATTAATTAAATTGCCAAAAAAAAAAAAAAATTCGGGGCCGAACCCGGTCAAAGCACCCCCCCCCCCCCTCCCCCCTTCCCCCCAACATTTTTTTTTGGCCCCACGATTTAAGAATCCTAAATCCGCCACTACCACAGGAGGCATGATACTAAAGCAAAAGGTACAACATTTAATGCACCACTTGTTTTGGCATCAAGACAATGTTGTCACTGGCATAAAAACAAGCAAAGTAATGTACAAACATACGAGCACAAAGTACAACAAAACCAACAACCTATTCTCCACCATTTTACTCACTCATAAATTACCTCGACCGCAAGAGAAACTTCCTGTTGGCGTTCGAGTTCATTGAGAACAGCGATCATATCCATTTTAAGAAGCCTGCGTACATGAGTTTTAATGAATTTCTCGAGCTTTTCGCTATCGTCTTTAAATCGCTTCAAACCCGATATAACGAAAATGGCCTCTTTTCCAATAAGCTTCTTTCCTCTCCACAGAGGCCCTCTGGGCCTGCCGTCGTGGTAAGCTCGGACCCGTTCCCAACCAAATTGTTGTGGATTAATACCGCTGATCGGGGTAGTGGGTGATGACGGAAAAAATAGGAATGGTTTGGGCAAAGTGAGGGATTTCGTAGAGGAATGGTGTTGTTTGATAAAGAGAAGTGCGCAGGCTAGGATAGGGCTTCTGGACTTGGAAATTATGGATGTCAGCGTGGAGAGTTCGATTCCTGGATGGAGGAGGTGGATGATGTAATACTTATTTATGGGTGGAGCAGTTTGGTGATGTAATATCCATAGTGGAACGCTTTCTTGGGCCAGGAGTATAAAGGGTGCACGAACCTGGTCAACTTGGATATATCCTGCGATTTACCTCCACCCATCACTGAGGAGTCGGGGATGGGTGGTCCAGGACATAGTCTGGTCTAACTGGGATAACTGGGTATCAAAAAAAAAAAAAAAAAAACAGAAATTGTTGATTGAAAATTGTTACTAGGACAACCCTTACCCGCGGTGGTGGGATCTCACGGTTGGGTCAGAATTCAAATTCGATGGCAAGTGATAATCAATTAGTAGAACAATTGTGGACTGCAAAATAATAATTAAATAATAATTAATAATTATATATTTATATTACCAAATGTAATGAAAACAGTATCACCATATACTATAAATCCAAAGTAAATTGTTAAAACACTACAATTCAATTCCATCGTCCATGCGTAATATTTAAATTCATTTCTTTACAACTAATGATGAGAGAAAATATTTAACATCCCTAGTAACCAACAGGCAATCCTCCTTTCCTGCAAATTTAGACTAAGTTGTCAACAAAACAAGCAAATAAATACTTCTACAAGATAAGAAACATGAATGGATTAAACTTAAAAGTTATTCACAAAATATCGATGATATTAAATCTAAATATGCTTATAGAATAGTAAAAGCACTACTCTGGTCGCAACAGGAAGAAAAATGGACGATAAGACAGCAAATCACATAGTAATAGCATTAACCTATTCAAGACAAAAGATAACAATATAATAAAGAATCAGTCACTATATTCATATCTGAGAACCTACTCCCAAACATCTCATTTAGGAAGTTGCTGCAAGAAAATCTTTTTCAATTGAAGCATCAACCTTCACAAATTTTAGAATAATGTAATAGTAGCTAATCGAAAATTCAGAGACCGTGCAAAAACTTCGTCAAAACATAAAAGATAGCATCAAATACTATTTACTCTTTCAAATTCATTTTGTTCTTATATCCAGGAGCTTTTTATAACATTTGTCAAAAATTGTTTAATTTACACTAATCCACTCCCGATAGAGGAAAATGACATTGAACAAAATATTTCATAGACTAGTTTACCGCTTTTCTTTGCGGTAGAATCTGACCATAGAGGATTTTAATAGATTGAAGAGTTGAGAAGAATGAGAGAGATATAATTTTGTTTGAGGGAAGTTTGATTTTGATGAATATGGAGAAATGGAAGAATTGAGAGAGATATGAAATTTGGTTTGAGAAGATGAAGACGTAATGATGGACAAAGAAGTATTTTTTTTGTGCTTGTAGCGGAGTAAACCTCCCTACGGTCGGTGATAAAAAAATAGTACCGATAGAATTAGAAATAATTAAAAGAGAAGTAATAACAACAACAAAAAAAACTCTATATAAATCCTGAAATCCAGTTCGGGGCTATTATAGTAGAAAATAATAATGCAATTTCATTTGGATCACGATCCTTCACCAGTTAATTTTAATGCCTTTGAGATATTCAAGCACAAACCCATATTAATTTCCAATATTAAGCAACTTTTTTTTTTCATTTTTCTGCTTATTGAAATTATTTTTCAAAATCAGTTAATCATCATTATTCATTATTCAACAACAACTCAACAAGTCAACAACCATATGGAATTATACATTATCAAATAAACAGAAAAGAAAAAAAAATTGGACAAAAGAGATGCTGAAAAAATTCTAAAACGGAAAGAAAAAAACCTTCTAACCTAGATTAGTCTGTAGAAGTGGTCTGTCAAGAGCAACTGAGGATGAACAAATTGCAATGGAGTCAGAGAAAGAAGAGAAACACCAGAGGAAGAAGAACAACAACAGCAACTGCAGCTGAGGAAGAAGAACAGCAGCAACTGAAATTTGAAATTAGCTGTTATCAAACGTCGTCGTTTAGGCCAAATAGAAACGGTGTTGTTTTGATCCTTTAAGTTAGATTACGTTTTCTTTTAAGTTGTATTTTCCTTTTATTGTAATGAATTGGGAAACACGTTTCTTCTCAATCTTCCTTTAAATTCGGATTACACATACATGTCTGTAATTTTTTTGCCAGAATTCTTAAATTGATTCTAACGGAATTCATTGAATTCTTCACTCCATTCATCTCTTCTCTTTCCTCATTTATTTTATTTTATTTTTTTCATATTATATTGTTATTAAGGTTGGTGATTATACTGAATTTCTTGCAAAGTTGAGCTGGATTCGAGTGAAATCCTTGAATTTAAGCTTATGGTGGTTGCTTAGCTGATTACAGAGCTTCAACTATAACAAATTGGTATCAGAGCTCTTGATCCGAAGCCATGTCTGAGACGAGGAGCAAAGCCTATGAGGAACATTTGAGGAAGATGGATAGGGAGATGGGTGAATTGAGTGCTGCATACATGACAATAACTAATAAGATGGATTCTTCGGAATTGACCCTTAAGGTATTGGGCAACAGGAAAAGATTGAAAATATTGTGACTGAAATAAATCAGAAATATGAGACACCAGTGGCGATGATGGCACCAATTAGTGAGAATATGAAGGAAAATAAGGATAAGCAAGCTGAGAGTTCTGCTCTTCAAACCAGGTCTGGAGATTTTGGCAGTAATAGAGTAGGAACTCCACATATTAATCAGGCCATGGATGGTAATAGAAACCATACTAAGATGCCTAAAATCGATTTTCCTTACTTTAATGGTGAAGGACCTAGAGAATGGGTGAGGAAGGCAAGGAAGTACTTCCAGTTACATCAAGTGGCTGAGGAGCTGAAAGTGGGTATTGCATAAATGTATTTGAAGGGCAAGGCTCATATATGGTTCTACAAATTTGCTGCTTCCCACCCTGATGCTGATTGGAATTTGTTTGCTGAGGAGATATGTAGGAGAATATCTGATACTACAGGAGAAGAAGTAGTGGAAACATTCAGTAAGATAAGGCAATTTGGGAGTATTACTGAATACCAGGAGAGATTTGAGGAATTAAAAGCCCAAGTGATGATGTCCCTACTTCATTTACCTGAATATTACTATGTTTCAATCTTCACCAGTGGACTCAAGAATGAGATCAAGTCTATGGTTAAGATGATGAAGCCTACTTCACTTACCCTAGTCTTTGAATTTGTAGCCTTACAAGAGAACACCATATCAACCCTTAACAAAACTCAAAAACCAAAACCTTATCCAAATACTAGCACTAGATGGAATAACCCCATTTCAAAAAAATCCTGATCGTAACCCAACCCAGTCACTGATAACACTACCAAATATCCAAAGTCCCCAATGCCATACAAAACCTTATCACCCACTGATTTTCAAACCATAAGAGCTCTAAACTTATGCTATAAGTGTGATGAGAAATATTCTCCAGGCCATATTTGCAAGAATAAAATTCTTAATTTTATGTTGGTGGATGATGAGAAGGAAGAAGTAGATGGAGATGATAGCAATGATCATGAGGAGAAAATAGAGGAAGTGATGCAGATATCAATCAGCGCTTTACTAGGTACCATGAAGCATAAAACTATCAGGATTCTTGGTAAATTAAAAGGCCACAAAGTATCTATTCTAATAGATAGTGGTAGTACCCACAGTTTTATAGATGAAAAATTGGTAGAAGAATTAAGGCTTAGATGCAATGATGAGAAGAACATGACTATGACAGTAGCCAATGGACAACAGTTGAGTAGTAAATATGTAAGCCAACCCCTAGTATGGCAGATGCAGGGATTGGAGTTCCAATTTAAACTGGAGGCCTTGAAATTGTAGAGAAGTGATATAGTCTTGGGAGTAGATTGGCTTGGTCAGTTAGGACCTACCACGTTTGACTTCATTCGAGGCAGCATCTCTTTCAACATGAATGGAAAAATGGTTAGTCTGACCAGGGAAAGACACCAAGGGGAGGTGAATTTAATTGATGGAGATCAGTTGATGAAAATCTTCAATAAATAGGAGTATGGGATAATGGCTCAGTTGTATGCCATAGAAGTAGAAAGTAAAAGAGAAAGACCAGATAGTATCAGCCCCATTCTAGCTGAATTTGGGAATGTGTTTGCTGAACCAACAGGGCTACCTCCAATCAGATCAAAGACCACCAGATTACCTTGAAAGAAGGAGCACAACCATTTAAAATTAGACCCTACAGGTGAGAGAGATGCTAGATGCTGGAATTGTACAAACCAGCAATAGCCATTTTGCTTCACCTGTCCTCTTAGTCAAAAAGAAGGATGGAACTTGGAGATTTTGTGTAAATTACAAACAACTGAATAGCCTGACCATCAAGGACAAATACCCTATGCCTTTGATTGATGAATTATTGGATGAATTAAATGGTGCCATATACTTTTCAAAGCTGGATTTAAGGGATGGATATCACCATATCAGAGTCAGACCAGGAGATGTTCACAATACTGCTTTTAAAACATACCAGGGGTTATATGAATTCAAGGTCATGCCATTTGGTCTAACTAATGCCCCTGCTACTTTTCAGAGCTTGATAAATGAAATTTTCCAGGAATAACTCAGGAGATATGTATTGGTGTTCTTTGATGATATCCTCATTTATAGTCCAGACTTGGACAACTATTATAAACACTTGGGAACAGTCCTTAATATTTTGAGAAAGCATGAGTTATATGCTAAGAGGAGCAAATGTTCTTTTGGCCAAACTTCAGTTGATTATTTAGGGCATATCATTAGTGAAATGGGAGTGTCTGCTGATCATAAGAAGATAGAAGCTATGCATTCTTGGCCTACACCACAGAACCTGAAACAGCTAAGAGGTTTTTTGGGATTGACATGATACTATAGAAAATTTGTGAGAGGTTATGAGACTATAGCTAAGCCTCTTATTGGCCTATTGAAGAATGATGGATTTGGATGGAATGAGGCTGCTGAAACTGCATTCCAGAATCTGAAGGTAGCTATGAGCACTACCCCAGTTTTTGCACTACCTAACTTCAATCAACCTTTTATCATTGAGACAGATGCGTGTTATGGAGGAATATGAGCAGTTTTGATGCAAGGGAGGAGCACTTAAGCTTACTTAAGCAAAGCTATGGGACCTAGAAATATGGTGATGTCCATTTATGAAAAAGAATTACTTGCACTTGTTACTGCTGTGAATAAATGAAGACATTACCTAGAAGGGCACAAGTTCATAGTCAAAACTGATCATCAATCACTTTTGACTGGAACAAAGGAATACTACACCTCTACAGCAGAAATGGTTCACCAAATTATTGGGATTGGACTATGAGATACATTATAGGAAGGGAGTTGAGAATGTGGTTGCTGATGCATTGTCTAGAATGGAAGAATATAATGCCATAACTACCACTATTCCAGCTTGTGTGACAGAGATAATAAACAGCTATAAAGAAAATGAAAAGGCACAGAATAAAATTCAAGAAGTGACCATAAATGCACAGGCAGATCCTGATTATCAGTATAAAAATGGCTTGCTTAGGCACAAAGGTAAATTATATGTTGGCAGTGGAAGAAATATCAGACAGCAAATTATTAAGAATATACATGCATCACAAGAGGGAGGACACTCAGGAGTACATGCTAGCATCTTTAGAGCCAAACAGAATTTTATATGACCAGGAATGCTACAGGAAGTTAGACAAAGGGTACTACAATGTGAGATTTGTCAAAGGTGCAAGGGAGAACACAACTTATACCCTGGTCTATTGCAACCACTTTTTGAACCACTCAACTCTTGGAGCCATATATCAATGGATTTCATAGAAGGCTTGCCTAAATCAGGAAGGAAGGATGTTATCCTTGTTGTTGTGGATAGGTTTACTAAATATGGGCACTTTGTGGCCATGTCACATCCTTATACTGCCAGATAGGTTGCTCAATTATTCATGGAAAATATATCTAAGTTATATGGGATACCTCAAAGTATTGTGTCTGACAAAGACAAGGTATTCACCAGTAGGTTTTGGCAGGAGTTGTTCAAACTTTTGGGCACCCAACTACACATGAGCACAGCATATCATCCATAGACAGATGGGCAAACAGAGAGACTTAACCAATGTCTAGAAATGTACCTCAGGTGCATGACCCATCATGATCCAAAACAGTGGGCTAAGTGGCTAAATCTGGCAGAATGGTGGTATAATACTACCTATCACACAGCCATTCAAATGACACCATTTGAAGTTCTATACGGTATCCCACCACCACAGCTTGCCCTGGGGCCTTATCAGATAACTAACTTAGCTGTAGTAGATGAAATTATATAGGAAAGACATAAAATAGAACAGTAATTAAGGAAAAATTTGGCTCAAGCACGAGCAAGAATGAAGTTATATGCTGACAAAAAGGGGGTTGAAAGATCTTTTGAAGATGGAGATTGGGTATATCTTAAGCTACAACCTTATCAACAACAAACTACAATTAAAAGAGGCAATCAGAAGCTTAACCCCAAATACTTTGGTCCTTACTATGTTATTCAGAAGGTTGGTGCTGTAGCTTATAGATTGACATTACCAACAAGTTCAAAAATACACCGTGTTCCATGTTTCTTTACTTAAGAAGAAGATAGGAGATCAATCTGTTGCAGTAGACCAACTACCCTTGATGGAGGAAGAACAGAATTCAGGAGCCATTCCTATTAAGATACTACAAAAGAGATTAATGCCAGGCAGAGACATTGAAGAGGAGCAGTGGTTGGTGCAGTGGAGTGAAGGAAGTGTGGATGATGCAACATGGAAATATGCTGAGGCAATACGCAGAGCATATGTAGACCTACAACTTTGGGGACAAGGTTTATTTAAGCAAGGAGATTGTCAAGAGCAATTGAAGATGAACAAATTGCAATGGAGTCATTGAAAGAAGAGAAACACCATAGGAAGAGGAACAGCAACAGCAACAGCAGCTGAGGAAGAAGAACAGTAGCAACTGAAATTTGAAATTAGCCGTTATCAAACGTCGTCGTTTAGGCTAAATAAAAACGGTGCTGTTTTGATCCTTTAAGCTAGATTACGTTTTCTTTTAAGTTGTATTTTCCTTTTATTATAATGAATTGGGAAACATGTTTCTTCCCAATCTTTCTATAAAGTCGGATTGCACATGAACGTCTGTAATTTTTTTGCCAAAATTCTGAAATTGATTCTAACGGAATTCACTAAATTCTTCACTCCATTCATCTCTTCTCTTTCCTCATTTCTTTTATTTTATTTTTTCCATATTATATTGTTATTAAAGTTGGTGATTATACTGAATTTCTTACAAAGTTGAGCTAGATTCGAGTGAAATTCTTGAATTTAAGCTTGTGGTGGTTGATCAGCTGATTACAGAGCTTCAACCATAACATGGTCAACGTGGGACTTGGGAGGTCTGCGGCGGTGGTCGGTCGAATTTTGCAGAGGTGGCCTTTTTTGTTGAAGGCGATTTCTTTTTTGAGTTCAAATCGCCAATTTCGCTGGTGCAATGGTGGAAAGTTTGAAACGGCAGGTGAGTTGGGACTTGGTATTGGATTTGGGTCAAGTGGGTTGGGACTTGAGATGGGTTTAATACATAATGGGGTTCAGGAATGGGATATCTTGTATATCGCTTTTCTTCCAGTAGAATCCGTAGAATCTAGTGTAAAATCTCCACTTTTATGATAAATTATTTTTAATAATCACCGCAGGAAAAATGAAAATATATTTTAGCCGCTCGTTCGTTCTATCTATTACGTCACTGATCTCTTGTCCCATTGGGGGGCAGGATAAGCTGCCAACCTGCTGACAATGGGGCAGGATAAGCTGCCTACCTGTTGAGGTGTAAGCAGGTGGGCAGCTTATCTTGCCCCAAGATCAGCCCCGCTATCTATTAATTAAAACAATCGTTTGAGAAAAATCATGAAATGATTGATTGAAAGAGAATTTTAATGGATTATAGATTGAGAAGAATCTGTTGAAGAGTGAGAAATAGAGGGTTGATTTTGAGGACGTGACATAGTGACAAAAAAAAATTTCAACACACTAGTATACTGCTTTTTCTCTCGGTGGGATTTGACTGTAGAGTCTGGTGCAAAATCTTCACCTTCGCGATAAATTTTTCCTAATAATCAACGCAAGAAAAATGAAAATAACATTTAACTGCTTGTTCATTGTATCTATTGATTAAAACAACAATTTGAAAAAAATCAAGAGATGATTGATTGAGAGAAGGCTTTAATAGTTGAGAAGAAGCTGTTGAAGATTGAGAGAGATGGGATTTTGTTTGAGGAGGGTTGATTTTGAAGACGTTGAGAAGAATTTGGAAAAGATTGAGAGAGATAGGGTTTTGTTAAGAGGTTGAAGATGTAGTGATATAGTGACAAATGAGTTTTTTTTTTCTGCCCGTAGTGGATAAAACTTTCATATGGTCAGTGATAAACAAATTTAACTAGTTTAAATTTAAATACAATTAATAACTAATTTGCTAAATTTTAGGTACTTAATGGTGATCACCATTTATTAAATGAGTAATTAATGCATCTTTCCCAAAATTCTCCAAGTCTCACCATTCTCAACGTTTCTTCAGATAGAGGTGTTTCAATTATTTTAATTTCTAGCAATTGAATGAAATAATTCAGTAACAATACAATTAGGTTAATATATTGAAGGCACTATATAAATTTCTATTGTGTTTCGACAAATATATTGTACAATGAACACTATTTGCTGATTCATAAGCTAATCCACATCTTTATAATCATTTTTGACAAACGATACTAATTGTAAATGATGTTACTAAATGTAGAATACATATTATTATCGTGGACCATTTTCATTGCAGTTTAATTTGTAGCATCTAGGGGTGGCAAAAAAGCTTGTCGGCTCGTGGGCTCGCCGGCTCGGTCCATAAAAGCTCGACCCAGCTCGAGCTTGGACTTCTCTAGAGACGAGCACGAGTTAGGGCCAAACTCAAAAAAAAAAAGAGGATTGAGCTCGTCTGGCTCGACCAAAAAATGAGCCTAACTCGTTTGGGCTTGGGGGCTCGTGCCCACGAGCCACGAGCCGGCTCGTAGCTCGTAGCTCGTGTAACGGCCACAATTAAATGACCGTTGGGCAACGGTCATCATATATATTTTTTTTAATTTCATTATTTTTCTATAAATACTCATATTCTAAACTTATTTTTTCACACTTCAATTCAATATCTTATCTCTCGTTCAATATATTCAATCCATTAACAATTCTCAAATTTCATTATCTCAATATTAGTATTATAATTAGTATCTAATGTCTCATTATATAGATATTACTCTATAATTTTAAGTTATAATTTTCTACTTTTACTAATTCTCTACATTTCTATTTTCTACTTTTTACTTTCTACTTTCTACTTTCTACTTTTTACTACATCTTCATCTTCTCCTATTCTCTTTATTATATTATTCCAAATGGCCTACAATCGAAGTGATGATGATTTCAGTGGTCTTAATGACATTTCAATTCTAGACAATATTATTGATCAGTTTGGTGGTAGCACTGATCTAATTGATTTGGAAAACATTCAAGAAGATGACGATACACAAACTACACTCGGCTCTAACACTAAACGAAAAGCCACCAAACAAAATGCTAAGTGCTGGCAGCATTTTGAGTTGGTGCAGACTGGTAAACTAGTGGACGGAGTCCCTGAATTCAAAGCACGGTGTAAACACTGTCAAGAGTAGTTAGCTTGGCAAAAGGAGATAGACACGACCCATCTAAACAGACAGTTCAAAAAGTGTCAATACAAACATGGAGGTTTGGATACAAATCAAGCACAACTCCAGTTTGAATCTTCGGGAACCGGGGTCTAGTAGTCCTAATCTCAACAATTGGATATATTCACAAGATGTCATGCGCCACGAAGGACTACCTGAATTGATAGCAAATATCAAGTTTCCACTATGCTTGGTGGACAATCTTCATTAGACGAAATTCATCCAAAAATATCTACAACCAATGTACGTTAATATTTCTAGAAATACTCTTCGTAAAGACATTATTGTTAGATGTAATACAAAGAAAGAAGCTATTGTTAATGATATTCATAATTACAACGGTGTTGTATCGTTTACATCAAACTTATGGACATGTAATAACCAAAGAAGATACATGATTGCAACTACACACTATATTGATAATAATTGGATAATGCATAAAAATAAATAGACTATCCTCATAATGTAAATAATATTTTTCATGTTTTATTAGATGTGTTACATGAATTTAAATGTGATTCTAAAGTTCGTAGTTTTACATTTGATAATGCAGGTTCAAACAATATAGTAATTGAGAAATTAATTCAGTATTGTAGTCCAGAATGTGATGGTATTTTATTTCATATTCGTTGTGTATGTCACGTGTTTAATTTAATTGTGCAAGATGGATTAAAATTTATACAACCCCAATTATTCTTGAATCTTGTGAATGTTACAAAGATTGTATTACTGTAAATTATAATGGCCGACACTCACACAGCACATAATATGATTTGGAATTATATGACTGAGAAATATATGGTCATGTTTAAAAAAAATTAAAAGTTTTTTACGACTCTACAACTGCATGTTCTGGTGTATATTATCCAACTACTCTATTTGTTTTAAATCGTTTTTATTATACTGCTAACAATTTTACTGGGTATAAGAATTTTGCTCTTTTTTCTAATATTATATATGTCATGGAAGCTAAATTTAGAAAATATTAAGAAAAATTGCCTATGTTATTTTCATTAGCATGTATTATGGATTCTAGACTTGACTTAGAAGGTACGAAAGTAATAATATTGGCAATTTCACAAAAATTAACTTTCAGAAATCCAATAACGTGTGGTAATTTAGAACAAACTTTATGTTCTATATATGAGGTTTATGCTGAAAAGACCAATATGAACGTTGTACGATCCCCTGTTCCAACATGTAGTTCGTCTTCAACTGATGACATTGACTTATTGAATTACGTAAGTACACATATGAGTGATCAAGATCAACAATTAGTTGGTTCTTCTTCTACTTCTTTCCTTTTCCGTTCTGATGATACACCTATAGAGTTGTTAGGTATTTCGTGCATGACGTGCTTAGTATGTTAGATGACGAAGAGAATTTTTTTTTGATATACTACGATGGTGGAGACAACATTAACGTAGATCGTAGTTACCCAATTCTTTCAAAAATGGCACGTGATCTACTAACACCTCTGGTCTAACCTGTAGCATCGGATGCTGTATTTAGTACAAGTTGCAGGTTTTTGTCTGATATCAGTTCAAAACTCAAAGCCGACATTTTAGAAAGCTTACTGTGTCTAAAGGATTAGGATGACGCCGAATTTCGAATCCAAGACAAAGTGGACAGAATAATGTCCAAAGAACTTGAAGATTTGAATATGGATTAATCAGATTCGTAGTAAGTATTATTTTGCCTTAGTATTTGATATAATTTTTTTCTTATTTTAATAAAAAATTGTACACGTAACATTTTGTTCGTGTACAATTTTAACTCCGTCTATATTCAAAGTAGCCGGTCCCAAACTCAGAAAAAATAGAGGGTTTTCAATTTTTAATTTTCAACATAAAAGATTCCAGTTATTGTATTTCTTTCTCATTTTTAAAATTAAAAAAAATTGAGGGCCGAGCTGAGCTCATGGGCAACTCAGCTCAGCCCGTTCGGCCCACGAGCTTGTGGGCCGAACCGAGTACTGATTTTGGGGGCGAGCTGAGCTCGTCTTTTATGGGCCGAGCCGGCTCGCTCGGCCCATTGTCATGCCTAGTAGCATCTAACCCAATTTCGTTTCAATAACGATTCAACAGCAATTTTGGATAAATGCATAAATACAACAGTGTTGCAATGGTTCATATAGTTCAATAGTTCAATTTGTTATTTTAATTTTCTACATTTCATAAAAAATTCAAATAACCAAAACACTAAATACAAATTAAATCATATATTTACTTGATGAACTTTTATTAACGTTTAAATTCTCAATTTTCACAATTAAGAAATTGTCATCAATGGTGAATGTTATGTATCTAACATGTATATGAAAAATTGTTAGTTATGCAATAACAACGTTAGTTATTAGTCAATGAATGGCCATTTCGTCAAAACATGATATTGTATCTTCATTACATACGGTGACTGATTCCTTTTTAATTCCTTCATTATCATATCTACTAACTTCACATAACTACATTCCAAGGAAATTATTATCCCAACAATTGAGTAAGCATCGTAAGTCTGTGAACGATCCCACTCACCATCGTAGTAGACCAAAACATTAATAGATCACATATTTGAAAAACAAATTACAACTTTGATGAATTGTTCATTAACATCTAACATGCATTCTCAATAGTTTGTTCTTGAAGTAGGTTAATAGTGTGCATATATATTGAAGGTAATAATTTAGTAACGGTTAAAAAAGTTCACATAGAGCTGTTCCAAGAAATTTAATCTGGTAAGAATCAAACCATATCATTTATAACTAAGTTTATTTACAATAATTAGAGGTAATAATTCAACAAGATTTAATGTTAAGAATAACTTTCACTCAGTAACAATAGAGAATATACAATGAAGGCACTTTATAAAATGATGGTCTATAATTATAATTCTGTATTCTATATTCTCGTTTTCGACAATTGAAAAAAATTAAAATTGATGATACTAAAATCATGGTCTTTAATTATAAATGCATTTTGTATAATTATATTATTCGTTAATCCATATATTTATACACTATTAATTGTAAATATCAACACACACTTATATCATTCATCGTCACCATTACAGTTTAGTTTGAAGTATCATTTGGAGTACTCAATAGTTCATTTTGCTATATTAATTTACCAATTCCCATCAACAAATTCATACTCAATAACCGCAATCTATAATCAATAACTTAATGACATTTTATAATTGTTCAATAAGCAGTAATCAAAATCAGAAAAATATCGTCGATGGTGAACGGTAAAAATACAACAGATTTACAAAAAAAATTCATGCTATACAGTAGCAACAATAATTAACATCACCACTGTTTACCTCGATCTCATATATTAAACCAGGTATCAGGCTGTAAATCAATATGAATACCTAGAAATGGATCATATGACAGTAATATGATCTTTTGAATGTAGTTTCGTCAAAATCTTCTGAAACGCATGGGGATTACAAAGATACGCAATTGTGCAAACTGACAATGTAGAAGACGACTGGTAATATAATGTTTGAATTTCAAATTTTGGAAATGATTAAGGGATGATACCCATCCCTTTTAAAAACAACGGCTGAAACTAAAATGGAATGGATGAGTAATGATAGCTACATTTATTATCTAGTAAATATGTTATTCTAATTTCTTATTTAGTATTTTTTTTTAATTTATTTTTTCAAACTAGTAAATTTGCAATTATCAAAATAAAGATATGTAGTTATGTTAATAACCCTTTAGGAATTGGGTCAGGTGGATTTAATGGATTATGGGTTCTAGAAATTGGGTTGGGATGGGTTTAATGGATAATAGGTTATTTAATTTTTGGGTTGAGCTACAAATTAAAAAAAAAAGGGGGGTGGGTGGGGGGGGGGTAAATTTAAGGCCAGTCACTGTTTTGGTACTTATGGGCTCTAAAGTCATATAATCAAAATTTAATTCAATTAAAGTCACATTTTAGATTTAAAAGACCAACATATCCTTACAATTGCAAAAAAAATACTAATTTAATGATATTGTTTTATTGTGATACTATTTTGTATGATACTATTTTATACGATACTATTTTATCTGTGATACTGTTTTATTTAGATAATGTACATTGATATATTTATACCATAATTTTATCTTTGATATTGTTTTATTGTGACAATGTTTAAACATATGATATTGTACTACTAATGGAGCATTTTAAAAACAGTGTCATTACTTTAACCATTAAAATACCTTGTACTTAGTTTTATATATGATACTGTTTTATATAGATAATGTACTATTGTATACTTACACCATACTTTTATCTTTGATACTGTTTCAACATATGATAATGCTATTGAATGCAAACAGTATTAATGGTCTTATACTACCAATGGAGTATTTTAAGAACAATATAATTACTTCAACTAGTAAAACATCTATAATATTGTTTTAATTTATAATAATGTTATTGAATACAAACAGTATCAATAGTCTTGTACTACTAATGGAGTATTTTAATAACAATATAATTACTTCAACCAGTAAAATAGATCTATGATACTGTTCTATTTAGATAAAATGATATGGTATATTTATACCATGTTTTTATTTTTAATACTGTTTTATTATGATAATGTTTCAACCTATGATATTGTTATTTAATCTATGATACTGTTATTTTATTGGGTTGTAGTTGTGTATGTGATACTGTTTTATTAAGATATTTTCATGTAAAATACTAATATATTAAGATACATTTATTTGTGATACTGTTTTAGTATGTATGATATTGTTTTGACAAGAAAAATTAAAGATTGCCATTTAAGCTAAAGATACGACTTCAAACGGTTAAAATCCATCGTACGCAGTGGCGCTACTGGTCTTGACCGGCTTGTCGAGACCATTCTAAAAATATATTATAATAAAAATTCTGAGCACGTATGCGAATTCTATACCATTTCTGTTATGATAATATTTTGTGATACTATTTTGTATAATACAGTATTAAACAACACACATGACTAACAACACAAATAACTAATCTAATGGACAACTTTTGTCAAAGCATGCCCACATCCAATAGCAAGAAATCATGGCCATCAGATGGTGGAGTATTATCACATATCTTTGTTCCATATCTTCATTTTTCATAATCTTTTTCACATACAATTCGATTCTTTTCAAAATCCAAATACTAACCACTTGTGTATGTGAAGCAAATGAATGTGTACAACCCAAGGTTTGCCGGAGCCTCAATATCCACCATTGCCGCCGCTAGGCATGGCAATGGGCTGAGCCCCTGCCGAGCCAGCCCATAAAATCCGAGCTCGGCTTGTCCGATCTGGGCTCGTCTCGTCTCCAAAATACGTGATCGGTTCGGCCCACGAGCTCGTGGGCTGAACGGGCCGAGCCGAGCCGCCCACGAGCTCGGCTCGGGCCTCAAATTTTTTTTTTGTTTTTTTTTAATTTTGAAAATGAGAAAGAAATAAAATATCGAGTATCTTTTATGTTGAAAATTAAATATTGAAAACTCTCATTCTTAGAATAAGAGTATTTATAGAAAAATAATGAAATTAAAAAACAAAAAAATAAAATAAAATGGTCACTTAATCCACGAGCTACGAGCCACGAGCCACGAGTCGAGCCGGCTCGTGGCTCGTGCTTTTGGGCTCGTGGACTCGTGTCCACGAGCCCAAATGAGCCGAGCTCGTGGGGACGAGCCAAGCTCGTGGGCGAGCCCACGAGCCAGCTCATTTTTTGGCTGAGCCGAGCTAGCTCGGCCCTCTTTTTTTTTTTAGCTCACCCCTAGCTCGTGCTCGTCTCTCGACGAGCCCGAGTCCGAACTGGGACAAGCTTTTACGAGCCGAGCCGACGAGCCAACGAGCTTTTTTGCCACCCCTAACCGCTGCGAGACCAGAATTAAACATTGAATATATGTAATTTTGAACTTCCATTTCTCTGCTTGCAATTAGAAATTGGATTCAACGAGAACAAAATATTTCCAACTAATTGATTCACGTAAGAAACTCCAAAAAACAAGAAACACTAGAAAACAAGAAACCAGAACCAGGTTTCTTATGGTAGACCCGATCCCAAAACCACTGGACCCGGACTTCACCATGGACGGACCACCTTCGGTCACCCTCGTCGCACCCATACCTAGCCTTACGCCATCAAATTCAAGCCACACACCAAAAAACAGCACCCAAATTGCAACGAACCTAGGTTTATCCCCTAGCACTGCCGTGACCTCCTCCACCAAACATGCGACCACCGAACAGTCACCAGTCGACTCGCCCACCTTGGGCGAGCAGTTTGATGTCTCAATTGGCACCCAAGAGTTGGTGGCTGTAGATGTGGAAGAAGACGCCAAAGTTTGTGGAGGATAATTTTAGGATTAATTTGAAATATTGCTGAATAGTATGATTTAATCACAGTTTTAAAAAATATTTTGACCTAATGTTGAACAAGTCACTTACAAGTGACTTATATGCAATTTTCTAAAAAAAAAGAAAATTCTAACTAGAAAAAACCCTCTGGGCCAAGGCTGCACTGGGCTCCATTCCGTCCCTGCTACCATCGATCCTCCATTAACTTCGCCCCCTGATGCCATGTATCACTTGGGAACTACTACCGCAGCCACTAGGGAATCATAGAGAGAATTACGGGGAAGTCTTGTTAACTCAATTAGTATTCTTATAGAAATAGTGTTTGGTAGAGTTTAAAAGAGTTTTTTCAGGAGATTTTGAAAAAAGTTGGTGGAATGTGTAATTGAAAAGTTAATAAAAATTGTGAATCTCATCAATTATGTGGTCAAAATGGACTTGTAAAAAAAAAAAAGTTTAAAACAATTTCTTTCAAACATGCTCTTAGTTTGTAGCTCAAGGTTTCGGGTTTCTGTGAATTTAATATTTTTTCTCTTATTAAAAAGTTGATTATCTTTTTTATTTAACGACCAATTACGTACCAAAACACATAGATTAGAAATGTGTGTGCTGAAAAATAAATATTGAGATCATTTCTGTAATGTGAACATATGCTAGGGACTAATTGCGCCAAATTTCCTTACTTTTATGTTATACTAAAAGTAATTACTTATTTTAACATTTAAGATAAAAATTACTTCTACAATACAAAAATTATCTATTAAAATTTGCTCTGTCCTTAGTAAGTCTGCATTCTACAAAAAATAAGTGAAGCACTAGAAGAATGGTGACAAGCGACGACGGCAGAAGACAGTGGCGGCGGGCTATGGCGGAGGGCAAGAGGCGACGGGCAGTAACAATTATCATAAAATATTAATGTTCAGAAATAGATTTGTTTCAAATTATAAAAATACGTTCGTTTTTTAAAAAAAATTAGTAAATTTTTATATGGATAAAAAAATTGTCCTCTTCTTTCTGAAAATAAAATTTATCCTCAATTTTTATTTAAATTATTGTATGGATAAAAATATATCCGAACATCAATTCCGTCCAATAGGACTTTTATCTATTATCTTTAATAATCGACCATATACCAAACACCGTATAGATTATGAACCTCTGTTATTGAAAAACTTGTGGCCAACCCCTTCAGTCCTAGTCCTAACTTCGATAAGCCACTAAACCAATTCCCAACAATTTGTACAATAAATTGGGCACATTGAGCATTTTAACCCTAATTAAAACCATAGGAGTAAACTGCTGGTTTGCCATGAAGGCTTGAATCTGTAGTTGTAATGAAAATGTACAGCCCAACTTCATAAAACTCATACAAAAGTGACAATTATGAAGGTCGATGAAATTACTTGGTACAATGTAAAGCAAGCAATGCCACGAGGAACCAATTCCCCGTTGTGCCAAGTAAATAAATGTTGTTTAGCAATGGGCATATGGATTTAACATCCTGCCCTCATAATATTTACCCAAAAGGAGCAAGAAAACACAAGCAAAGTTCTCATTATTACTCGTTCTACTCAATGGAAAAGTTACACGAAACAGATCCACAAGGAAAGAAGGTTCAGAAATAGTTGCCACTATAGAAACTATTCAGGAAATTGGAGTTTCCCTGATCCTTTATTCCTAGGTCTTGCGTGAGCCCTTGACGACCTACCACATATTGTCCAATAATGTGGTGCCTCTGCTTTGCATGCTCCACAATGTTGCTCAACTCTTCGGTTGCCTTGATTAGCAGCATATCTATAACCTGAAGAATTCACCAACGACGACGAAGACATTGTAATACTCAGCTTTTAAGTTGAAGACATTGTAATACTCGACATTTACAAATTTGAACATCTCTAACCATATTACAAAACGAAACTAGATGTTGAAGTTTGAACATCTACAGAACAAGAGTTTTGTGTCTTTGACCGACTTTCGTGCTGAAGAGTTTTTTACAGTCTGTAGTAAAAAGATGCTAAAGTTCTAACATGTTTGAGCGGAAACAAGAGTTCAAGTCTTTGATCTTGCTCAAATAAATATTAACCATGCAAGCATTGAATCTAAATACACATGCAAAATTAAAATACCCAATCAAATTGCCCTTGGAAGCAACACACCGTTCAAAAGGCTGGTCGGGTTTTCTGCAGCTTTTGTGCAAGGCAGACTACAGGTGTTAAATTACAGTATTTATACTTGATAGATCGTCAAATTTGGCTAGTTGATACCAACTATGTGGGTTTTATACAATCCCTGGATAGGAATAACACTATTTGTTGCATAGTGAAAAATGTGGTATGCCAGGGGTAGGCTTCTTGACACTACACAACCAATAAGTTTTTAAAATTTTCAGATGATGTTACTGAGTTTTACAGATGATTAAAATTTTTTTAATCTAAAATATTGATGAAGTAAATGGACTGCTACCAATCATCATGTTAATTAGGTTATTATTTTATTATGAACCTTTTCATTTCAACATTTTTGCCTCAAAGGTTTTAGTGGGGAGCATAGGAAAGAACGAGTTTACCAAATTCTTTTTCCAAATTGCCAGTATCAAATTTCACGATGATTGAACATATTCATGACTCCCCAGGGGTTTAGCAATTTCTATTAACTATGGTTGGCTCCATTCCTAGAGATTGTCATTTAGTACATTTGGCACCCCCCTCTAGAGTGCAATTCAAGATCAGTATCATTCTGAAATCCAATGCTTGATAGAATATGAAAGAGATTTCCTGACTGGAAAGAGTCACTGTTATTTTGGAAGCTAGCATTTCATTGTTTCAGGTATGCCTGTCAAACATTAATCTCTATTGTTAATCCTTTTTTCAGCTTCTAACAAAAGGTGGCCAATCTCATAGCATGTATGATGCGAGCTTTTACATCGAAAAGCATGGATATTAATCCTTATTTCAGATTCAGTTTTTAAATGCTCGAAAGAAATTAAAGGTTTGTGTGCTCCTCCCTTCCTCCACCTCGTACACCGAGTCGAGACACAGAAATAAAACAGAGAGTAATGCATTTTCACCCGTTTAATGAGAAAATATGGTTATACCCACAATACTTCCTTCAAGGTCAGTCATAAGTTTAAAACACTGTAAATTTTTGTCAGTTTTGGACAAAATAGACTGTACTGCCATACACACAGAATGGACCACTCACTTTGCTTTCTGGTGATATTGAAAATTTGAAACACATAGCCTGGAAACCAATATCCAGGAAACTAGTCCATCCAGTTTCAAGTATTCAGTTCATAGTCCCCAAACAATCATTTATAGCCCTACAGTATAGTGTAATAAGAAAAATTGATCTTACCATCAACCATTGGTCCTCAAATAAACTTTTGAAATTGCATCAACCAAATATTCCCTTTCAACCTCTAATCCACCAATCACAGTCCCTAATTCAAGAATTTTTATAAACAAATTGAAGGTAATTTCAATAATTCTTATCTAGATGTCTTTTTTAAAATCAATTGTCACTCCTTAGCCAAGTCACAGGAAGCAATCAACTAATTACTGATAATCTTTAGACCTTGATGTGCAATATGATTTCCCCAATGCTCAAAGCCCAAAACTTTGTGACAGCTTAGACCGAAAATGCTAGCACTCTACCATGGGTGGGTTAAGAAATAAAGTCATTCTACATCTAGAGTTTCTGTAGTTCAAAAATATTTTTACGAATTCTTGTTACAAAAAATCTGAGTAATGAACATATCATTGGTACTAGCACAATTTACCTGCATCGTTTGCTATGGGGAAAATGTGCTTCCCTTTTCATTCAATTTTAGCTTGGTACGTTCCAAAAGTTCACAGACTTCCCTGCTTCAGCTATTCAATTTTAGTAACAAATAAAACACTAGCCACATAATGGTTCTATCTCCGGAAGAAGTTCATACCATGATAACATCATACTAAAGAAGCTCAGTTCATCTAAATCGCATTGTCCTACCATTTGGACTTGGAAATAAAAAATTTATTTGAACACCCTCCTTTTTAGATTTACCTTGTTCTGACCTAGATATCTAAGTTCCTATAGCTCTCTCTATTTTCTGTATACAGCCTTTTTATTGAGTCATCACGTAAGAACGCCCGCTGCTATTTTCAAGTTTCCACAACTACGAAACATATTGTGAAACAACCAAAGATAAACCCAAATCAATCACATTGCACATCATCTAGAAAGAAGAACTTGCAAGTTAACCTGTATGAATTCAATAATTTTCAATCTTATGTAAGTGTGTAACTCGTAATAATTCCACAAGAGTTCTTCATTCGGATGCTTTTGATCTCTTTCAAAGACAGAACAACTACAACCCCGCAATTGAACATTAAAAACACCCAAAAGAAAAAGTAAATTTAATATGCATATTACAAATGTAATTAGGAAGGAAAGATGGAGGGGACCTTGGGGTCAGTGACATGAGCCTTCTTTCGGATCTCAGAGGCGACTGTGGAGCGAAGCTGGGAAGGTTTGGCAACGTCATCAAGAATGTAGATATCCATGATGGTAGGGATGGATCTGCACGCCGTCTTGAAGAACTCAAACACCCGCTTCCGCGCCTCCTCCATGTTCGCCGAGTTCGGTGGAACGCGAACATACTTCAGCGTCGCCGCCATTTTTCTGATTTCCTGTTAGTGATGAAGAATTATTGGAATTGACTGAGAAATGGTGTATTAATTTTAACGCCTTTGAGATATTCAAGCACAAACCCATATTAATTTCCAATATTAAGCCACTTTTTTTTCATTTTTCTGCTTATTGAAATTATTTCTCAAAATCAATTAATCATCATTATTCATTATTGATCAACAACTCAACAAGTCAACAACAATATGGAATTATACATTATCAAATAAACAGTAGAGAAAAAAAAAGGACAAAAGAAAAACAAAAAATAAAGATGCTGAAAAAATTATAAAACGGAAAAAAAAAAAAAAACCTTCTAACCTAGATTAGTATGTAGGGGAGATCGGCGGCGGTGGTCGGTTGGACTTCGCCAAGGTGACCTTTTTGTTGAAGGCGATTTCTTATTGAGAGAATTACACAAATTACTATGTATATACAATATATTCTTAAATTTACTTTTCTAATATAAATATTCTAAAAATATTGGGTATTATTTATATATTAATATTTATTTTTATCACCGACCGTAGAGAGGTTTACTCTACTACAAGCACCAAAACACACATCTCTCTCTCAATTCTTCCATTTCTCTATATTCTTCAAAATCAAACATCTCTCAAACAAAACTCTCTCTCTCTCTCTCTCTCTCTCTCTCAATCTTAGACAAATTATTCTCAACTTCTCAATCCATTAAAATCCTCTACGGTCAAATCTCACCGCAAAGAAAAGCGGCATACTAGTATATTATAATGTGTACAAAAATGAAATACAATATATTTTCTCCATTAATTCCGCGGTGAGAGAGAAACCGTGGTCATCTTCACAAACTCTATTCAGCACACCAAACCCGTCGGAAATCACGATCAGAATTGGAAAAACAGTGAACAGATCTTCATCCCAAACCCACTTAATCCCAACCATCTCTCCGTGAATGCACAATCTCAAAATCAGTCGATCCCCTAAATCTATAGGGTTCTCCGCCACCCACATATCACTTAATCCCCTAAATCACTAAAGTTCTATATCTAGATGTAACCATAACCCCTCGATTCGCAAAAATTTCAATCACTGGACAAAAGAACCGCACATGGATGCACTAATCTGTTGCAAAAGTTGTTACAAAATCAATTTGCATTGTTCATGTTCCTAATATGTTGCAAACATTGTTACAAAATCAGTTTGCATTGTCTCTGTTACTAATCTGTTGCAGACGGTGTTACAAAAATATGTTTCGTTGTCTCTGTTATTAATGTGTTGCAAACTTTGTAACAAAATCAGTTTGCATTGTCTCTGTTACTAATCTGTTACATACAATGTTATAAAAATCTGTTTCGTTGTCTCTGTTATTAATCTGTTGCAAACAATGTTACAAAAATCTGTTTCGTTGTCTCTGTTATTATTTTTTTTTTAATTGTGGGATATTAAATTTTTATATTCAAATTTTTTAATTGAAAAAAGAGTTTATAAATTATATAAAAAATTGTGAAAGTTTAGGAAAATCTTTCAATATGAAATCTATAAAAATTCATAAAAATTTGTAGGAATCTATTAAAATCTATAAAAGTCAATAAAAGTCAATGAAATCAATCAAAGTCAGTCATTTGAAAAATGTCAATCAAAATTTTTAAAAGTTTAGATTAAATACACCTACAGTTTTGCAATTCTTTTGATTTTTGTTTTTTTTCAAATTACAAAATAGTAAAAGAGAAAAAGGTATAGTACGATCTAATTTACGCATCTATTTAAATAGTCAAACATCGTTCTATAATAACAACCCAAACACAAGCGGTTAGCATGATACATCTATTTTGTATGAAATATTTATGTCTAATCAATGACGGACTGTTGTTCGTATTATACAATAACTACTATGAAGAATACCGACTAATCATAATATACCCATCGTTTGATATCATTATGTCTCCTTTCTATTTTGAAATGGTAACCAATCCATAAAATTTTGGGTAAATTACATTTATAGTTTTCACTCTTTCAACTTTGTAACAATATCATCCACGTTCAATTTTATTCGCAGATATCGTCATCATCCTTTTATTAATTCGTACAAATGGTTCCAAAGGGTCTTTTTGACAATTTTGGTTCTTGCTTAAATAAATTAAAAGAAAAGAAAAAATAAAACATAAAGAAAAAATTGCAATTAGAGTCTCTTAACTTTTTTGAAAATGAAATAGGGTCTTTATATTTTATTATTTAAAACAACTTTAAAAAAAAAAAAAAAAAAAAAAAAAAAAAAAAAAAAAAAAAAAAACATCTTCATCTTCATCTTCTTCCCCACTAGGGTCCTTCGAGGACATAAGGTTTTAAGTGTGGCCAATTTTAGGAATATCTCATTTGTTGTATTTAGTATTTTGGTAAGCTTATTTACACACATCTGGGGTAAAAAAGGAAGAATTTTTTTGAATAGCTTGGAATTGGTTTTCAGCATCAGTCGAATCGTGCCAAAGCTTAAGCATGGAACTAAATGGTATCAAATGCACTCATGTCTTTTGTTGGTCAAATTTCCCTTTAGTTCACATAATGTTAAAAGTGTGTGATATTTAAGAAGAATGAAAACAAAGTAACGAAAAGAATAGAGGGAAGAAAAATGGTGAGCTCCAAGAGGGGGTTTATTGGGGTGGGGGGTGTTGAAGTTTATTTGTATTTTGTCTTCTTCTTTTTTTTTTAATTGTTTTAAATAATAAAATGTAAAAAAAAAAAAAAAAATTGCACTTTAGAAAAAATTAAGTACCTAAATAGAATTTTTTTCATTAAGGTTGTGTTTGATTGTGAGCAAGGAAAATGGGTGGAAAGAAAACATTTTCCATGGAAAAGATTTGTCAAGAAAATATTTTCCTGGCAATTGGAAATGTAGTGTGTTTGATTGGATTAAAATTCGTCCTAGAAAATGTAGTCTTTTTCTTGCTTTTGGTGTTTGATTGTCTAAATTTTCCATGGAAAATGTAAGTTTTTCCAACTTTTGTTGTTTGATAGCCTTAATTTTCTAGGGAAATTGTATCATTTTCCATGGCAAAATTGTATAGAAAAATCATAGTTTTACATTTCAGAATTTTGAAATAATAATTTATATTACCATTTTTCATCCACTTTTCAATCATACATTTTATATAATCCACCACTTTTACAAATTTTGAGGATATTCTATTGTACGTTGAAATCTCAAAAGCGTATGAGTCAAACAAATCTGTGAAGATATGTTCAAAATAAAATGACAGGGTACAAAAAGAAAAAGCAAGTTGAAAATTCTTCAATGCATCCCAGAAATCCTAATTCCAAGAAATACTCAGAATCCACCGCAACATATTTAAAGGCGATAAAAGAGACATTCCAACTATATTGTGTCAAAGAAGGATGAGATCAGGAAGAATTAATCAATACACAACAGTCCGCATGTGTGGCACATGCCAAACGTTTTGCTGTCTTCTATTCACTAACCTCCATGCAGATTGAAACATATTCCTTGTGCACTTTGAGGATAATAACCTTGTTGCTTGTCTCAATACAAAAGGTAACCTAGTTCAAGGTCAATGATCTTACAAGAGGAACTTTTTTTGTTGCTGTCTTAACATCTGCAACAAAAGAACTTTTGATCCTCACCGGAAAAATTTGAGACTAATTCAGGACCCTCGTGCTGCGACCATATATAAGCACAGTGTACACCATCCGATTGGCTTGATCCCAAAGGAGTTCCTTCTGTAACACATTGCTCCGACCCTTCGAATTGATACGTGATTTCTTCAAAACGGCCATGTATATCACCACATTCGTGCTTAGAACAATGAAGAACTTGCAGGTTCTTGCCTAGGCCTTGTACAGATAAATATTCGACCAGAGAACCATTTGAAGCACAATCTTGACAGCAATTACTGTTTGTGTGATTGGGACTTTTGTCTATGCCAAAGTCCTTTTTCCATTCGGGTATTAAGGAAGCAATCTCACTGTCGATCATCTCGGCTATCTTCGTCACGTCTTGATCCGTGATATCCAACTCGGCAACCATTTCAGTAGCAACATCAAGGGCAGTGTCACTTTCAATGTCAAAAGGGAAATAAATATTTCGAACACGGCCTGCAAAGATCAATACATTTCAACATTCAACACAGAGAAAACAGATGATATTTCGACTATTTCAGTGAAGTAAAAAAAAACACCTAATATAGACCTTCTTGATCTGCAATTCTGAGTCTCAAAAAGTTGTTATCGTCTTCTCTCCTTCTCCCTTTTATCGTAATGTCCACATTTTCTAAAAGTGATCATCCTCTTGACTATTGAAAAGATTTATTTCATTTGCATCATATTCAACTGAATGGCAATCCATGCCATTTTCTTGTTCATAGCCAAGATAATTGGAGTACTCATCGACTAAAGAACTGTTACTACAAGGTTGTCTTAACATTAGACCTAGTCCATCATAATCTTTGTAAGAATCCAGCGGCCTCAAATCAGAAATCCAATCATCAATTTGTAGGAATGGATCATTGAGAAGCTCCCTAGCAGACAGCCTGTGGGACACCGTAGCTAAACATTTCTCAACGAATTGACGCACTTCAGGATCCTTAACTTTGTAAAGAGCATCTGGCTTCTTTCCCTACAGAAAACAAGATTATTTTGTTAACTTGAGTTTCAGAGATTGGTTTCCAATAGGCAAAACAGATACGACGTATGAGCTCTTACAGAGATCACTTTCTTATCAATTTGAGCAGGATGATTGCATTCGCTATACGGATACTCAAATGTCACCATTTCCAAAATGCACATACCAAATGAATCTGAAAAGAAAACACAAGCCGGCTGTGAGGCATTTTACAGAAAAAGAGCTACATATACTGTTTTTGAAGCCCCTTTACCAAGAATTTCATTATACTGCAATCAAAAAAGGAAAAATTAAACATTAAACTCATAAAATAAATTTTTAGATCTGTATAAAAACAAGTACATATCAGTAGTAATGAAACAAGGCATACCCTCCCATATCTTCCAGTAGGATCAACTTGAACAAACTCAGAGTCATTTGATTCAAGATCAATGACACCATTCATTCCTTGTATGTAAACAAAGACACAGTTCTTGGACTATAAATATTCAGCAAAGATTCCTAGTCCTTTTTGTCCAAAAGAAACCAAAATCAAATACCCAAAAATTAGCACCTTCTTCACTCTGATGCCAACTTAAACCACAATGTCATTGAAAATGAAATAAAGATCAAAGATGCAACAGATAGGATGATTTTTAATTTTTGTTTTTTTTTTCTAACATCAAGCATTGCACTGATTACAATTTGAACATTACTACCCAAATTACATGTACTTAATTGATACCGAATATCCACCCACCCCCAACACACAAAACGAAGAAATCCCAATCATTGGGGAGGCGGCGGTGGGTATAGACTGAAATAGCCAAGGAGCTGCGTCAGCTGTGTGGATAACGCATCGTACTCTCGTCGGCGGGATTCGGCCTCTTGGACTTGGGCTTCCCGAATCTCCCGAATCTGTGCTTCGAGTTCCGCCTGCGAGGTACGCCATTGACGAATCTCATGAGAAATAGATGCCAATGTTGGTTCAATGACCGTTTCATGAAGGTCCTCGGCCATTGGATCATCATGAGCAGGCTCGGTTTCATGCGGTACATTACCCTGGCCGCCAATGGGACCCTGTGTTCTTCGCTCCAAGTTGCGAGTCATGTGTAGTTCAGAACTACGTATCCCCATTCTGTCTATCTGCATGGTACGCTTCACCTGGGTGATTTCATGGGAGAGGTCAATGCCGTACATTTCACAAAGTCCTGTAATTAGAGATGGGAACGCCAGACATCTCCGGTTGTTTTGAATATGCAAGACATTGGCAAATATATAGGTGCCGATATTGAGGGTCCTATTCTGGAGCCAATAAAGTAGGCGTGCTCGCTCCATAGTGACCGTAGAAGTATGTGTCGTAGGGAGAAGATTGGCGCTCACCATTTTGTCTAATGTGCGTACTTGAGGCCGAAGACATTTATAGTTTAATGTGCTGCTTCCTTCAGGCCAATGATCAATTGACTCAGAAATGGAGACGACTACTTCATGAAGATTACTAGCGGCGGCTTGGTAAATGTCGGTCTCCGTGTTGTCAAGTTCGTAGTAGCGGAGAATGGCTAAGGGGGAGAATGGAATATATTGCCCTCGCATGTATACTTGCTGATACTTAGGATGATCAGGGTTGTCGATGTTATCATGGATATTGGCATAGAATTCTTTGACGATTTCTACATAGGCAACCCGCGGAGTGGCTACAAATTTTTCCCAATTATTCCTCGCAATAACTTGACCGAGCAATTCATTTTCAAAATCCGATATTAACACCCTTCGCTCCGATATAATATTGCGTCCGCTTGTGTCGTTCTTGTAGATCATCCAAGCTGCCTCCGACTCAAATTTCATATCATTATAAGTTATCGGTTGTTTGGAAGTCTTCTTTGATGAAGCCTTTCTCTTTCCCGAGCTAGGTCCCGCATCTTGCGTTGGTTTCTTTGATCTCGGCATTGTATCTATACATTTTAGAAGAGAAATAAAATTATCGGTACAATGTAGACGAATGCACTCATAAAATTATGCGTGCTACGTGGTTCATCAATGTGGACTTGGGTGGATGATGTGTGTGTATCATGCGGTGCTTTGTTAAGAGTGGCATTGGCGTGAATAATCATGTCTACCAAGTAAGCATTTGAGTTATTGTAGTAAGGACACAAGCAAATATCAACACACTGAGTGAATCATTTTATCAAACACTCGGTGGGCATATGCTATTACAAGTGAAGGAAAATACATTTGATAATGCATTAAACCCAAAAAAATTTGTTGCTAATCAACAAACCACCAACACAACATCTATTTAAACCAATAACTAATAATTGCCCAACCTCCTCAATCAAAGAAAAAACCAATGATAGTTTACAATTGGAGAAATTTGAAAAAAAATAGGTTAGCCATGTTACTTTAATTTTTATAGTAGGAGGAGGATTGTGATGTTGCTGGGAATTGAAAGGATTCCTTCACTTCATTAAGTATTGAATACAAAATAAGTTATTTTTAATGTTGAGGACAATTTTAGAAAGTGAGGAAAAGAGGAGTGGAAAAGAAACAATAGGTGTGTTTCTAACCTATAATATGACTTCACGCTGGGGTTTTAAACCCCAGCGTGAAGCCCGCTCGAGCGGACTTCCTGTCCGCTCGAGCGGACAGACCCGGCCCCAAATGGGGCTGCTGTCCGCTCGAGCGGACATGAAACGCCCCATTTACTTGTTGAAATGACATGAACAATGTTTCTTTTTTTTTTTAGCAGATTTCGAGGTCTCGTGTTTGCTAAAATTAATGTTGTTAAAATACTTATTGCATATCTTTTCTCTTTGATATTTGACATGGAAAGAAAGAATATCCCTTTTGCTTGATTTTACCAATTTCATTGTCTGAAAGTCCAATGTAAGTGCAGAGGGTGCATGTCACTCTTTAGTGTAATCTAGGAAAGGTTGAAAATAAAATGCACATGTTTCATGTTATTGTCTTATAAGGTTCAAATTAAAATGTAATCTCTCTCTTTTACATCCCTTTCCCCCCTCCCCACCCAAAAAAGATTAAGTCCAAATCCCCCCAAGGAAGAAAACCTGCTGAAGGGGGAAGGTGAGATTTTTGACCTGCTTAAGTTATGTTGCTACATCCTGTTGCAAAAACTTATCACATAAATGTATTCACTTTTTAACCACGATAATGGACATAATGAATCAACTTCAAATCATTTCCATGCAACTCCAGTACTTAACTTTCCAAAAACTTGCATTATAAATAAAGTACCAAATCATAACGTTCACATAGCAGACATCTTCCCTACATTCATCGTTGCAAACATACAACACAACTTCAGCAACGTATATGACAAAAATAATACATCGCTGTTACAAAACCTGTCCCAACCTCATTTACAAAAGACAAATGAATTGCCCAGGTCAGAGGACACCTACAACATACTAGTTATTACATATGTACGACATAGAAACAGTGTATTCTACGGCAATGGAGGCGGATCACGACCAAGCTGCTCATACACCAAAGCACGCATGATTGTGGTATTTGTCAAGCTCATAAACACCTTCGCCAAATCACCATCCAATCGAAATGCTTTCATCACTTTCATGATGTCATGTAAGTCTAGGTCCATTGCTTCAAGCTTTTCGGTAATCAACTGCCAATTCACGTGATTCAATGTATCAAGTGTTGCTTGCATGTGTATAGCGTCGGCAATTTTTCTTAATGACTCCGCTATTACTGCTAAGGCCCGATGACTTTCATCATCATGGGGTTTTGTGCGTTTACGCCGAACTGTGCTTGTTCTTTCTTCAGAACCTCTCTTACGCGAGGGAGTTGGGCTTGGATCAGTGTCCTCAGTTGGAGTGTCAAGCTCGTTCACACTGTCATCAACTGAAATAGGAAAAATACAACATCATCGGAATCAACTAAACTACATTACGAATATAATATAAATGTAAGTGATACAAAATCAAACTACCTTGCATAGGCGAGAAATTGTCAAAGCCCGATACTGCCCGATCTCCAGTAGCTGTATCGTTTCCAAAGATACACTCCATATCATCATATCGACGACACAATTTGCTCCTCCATTTTCCAAAATCAGGTTTTCCCTACAAATTATGGTTACAATGTTCATAGTTTTTACCACGACAGTTTCAGAAGACAATGTGATTAATTGATACAATGCAATTATTATAAATAATACCTTCACAAGTTCCTCCCATGCAAGTGAATCGGCAGTTATTCGTCCTGTTTCGGCATCCCACCCAAAGCCGCTAATACTTAATAGCTGGCTTACTTCAGCATATTCTCTCTTTAGAGTCTTCAAACGCGATCGAACATTCTTCTCTGTCACAACCATCCCGCACCCTTGTTTCACGCTTTCCATTGCTTTAGATATTTGAAAAGAGGTGAAGCCATTGTCACTTCTTTTGTGACCTACCAGTACTTGATTAACTAGGGCAATAATCATGAACCCATCCATGTCGTCATTCCAACGTACCTGACGAATCTTTGTACTAGGATCAACCTGGGAACTGTTTGTCTCATTCTCATCCATGGTTGTTGAGGTTGTTGGTCTTGGAACTTAGAATGGGGGTGCAGTGTTATGTCGCTGATGCGCCATCAAATCTAGCTACAGAAATAGCAATACCAGAAATGTATATCAAACCTGGGATGACAAATTGTGTGGTTTTCAACGTGCAAACGCAACAAAATGATAAAATACACAATTCGACATATGTACAAGTGTCATTCAATTTTCCAAATGGCGTGAATGATTTTCGATCAGTTACACAATGTAATAATAGCATCAAATAATGTGACAATGGTTGCATAGTACATAGATGGAATGTATTCTTAATTGACGTCCTAGCTACAGAATGTTTGTTCCATTACATAAGATGAAAGTGTAGAAAATGTAATACAACGGCTTAATCAAAATCAATTTCAGCGTCGGCATTGGGAGTATGATGAACCCACATTGATTGAGCCATTGCATCCCTATTATTAGACCACGAAGCGTCAGCAGAAAAAGATATATGAGCATTTATTGTCGCTTCTTCCGTCACTTCAGCATGAGTAGGGTTAACCTCATCATCGCTGCTATCGATGTCCTCCTCACACACATCCTCTGCATCATCAATCCGTAGGAAGTTGTGAATAGCACAACAAGCGAGGACTATCTTCGCTTGTGTGCTAATGTCATGAAATGGTTGATGCCTCACATATGCAAATCTTTTCTTAAGCAGACCTATTGTCCTCTCGACCACATTGCGTAGAGATGAATGTCAGAAATTGAACAGCTCCTTACTATTTGCAGGGCGCTGACCCTCGATATCTCTACGATGATAACGAGTTCGACGATAAGGTGAAAGAAAACCCGGAACCAATGGGAATCCAGCGTCAGCAAGGTAGTACTTACCTATGAAACGTTTAAATTTAGCACTTGTGCTAAAAATGAAATTCCATATTGAAAAAGCTATGAAACTACTAACCAACAGGAATTGTTAGCTTATGTCCTTGGCGTAGTATTGCACTTCTTAACAACCTACCATCTGAGCCGATCCCTCCCAACCGGCGAGCACATATGTAAATTTCATATCAAATGTGCAAGCCACTAAGACATTTTGAGAAATGACTTGTTTCCTATTGCGGTATCTAGCTTGATCCTCTACAGGGACATTTGCAGCTATGTGTGTACCATCTATAGCCCCTACAGTATCCTACAATAAAAAAAGGGAAAGTATGTGAAAGTTTTTACATTATGTGATTTGTAATTTATAAAATGAAGTAACTATGAAGACCTCACCTGGAAAAACGAGTACCACTGCTTGACATTATCCTTGTCATATGGTGAGTTATTGATAGTGGCATTGGTCACAACTTCTCTATACAGCCCTAGACAAGCGTGCAAAACCCTATGGAAATAATAGCTCACTGTTTGTCTAGATCTATAGAAAGTAAAACTTCCAGCTCGAGTACGTTGGTCGTGCCCGACGGTGTTGAGGAAAATAGCAACTTGTTCTTCAACTCGGACTGATTTACTATCAACCAATCCGAAGGTACGTAGACGAGAACATAAGCTTTGGAATTGACCTATTTTCATCCTAAGAAGATCACGACATATTCTGTCACTCGAACCAAACATTCGTGTCAAGGTCATTTCTCTCTCAACTACCCAATTTCTATGAGGAGCCCTAGGAATATGTCGGGCACGGCGTCTAATACCATCATATATCACAATTGCTTGGATGACCATGGTCCAAAACAAGCCCACGCGTTGTATTTGGCGCCGACGTTGCATCCTTTGTGTATCCATGGGACTCTAATATAGTATCAGAAATCAATGAACTCAGTAGTTGTGGTATCTAAGTCATACGATCAATACCGGCCCACATTGAGTTTTTTGAGATAATGAAGTAACATATATGTCGAATATGTAATATATTACAAATTATGTGTGGACATGCATAATGAAGGTGAGTTTTGTAATGAGACTTTGCCTAAATAAAATGGGACTTGATTTACAAAATGTAAAACGTTTCAAAATACGGTCTCCGAACTTGCATTTTTCCATGTACATAGAAGGATTAAGGAACAGACACAAAGGATGATTTTATTCTAGTTAATGCAAATGGGAAATTTATAAGAAAAGATGATTGCAGCGAAATTGAGCCCGTCTAGAAATAACCAGAAGAATATGCAGTGAAAGGGACTGCTGGGGTGCCCATTTACTCAATTAAGGTTTATTCAGTTCAGAACAAGAGATTGACACCCATAGGGAGTGTCGCAACTTCAACCCATATAGAAGAGTAGTTCTACTCATGTCAATTGGTATGTATCAAATAACTCAATTGGGTGATGAACCTGATATCTCGGCCATCAAATGAGGCATTTGATTTGGTTTTGGAGTTAAATTCTATTAAATGAGGCATTTGATTTGGTTTTGGAGTTAAAAAAAGAATGCATTTCCTTCAAATGAACCTTGTCTCTTTTCTTGCATTTTTAGCCAAAAAAATAACTTTTTTTTGGGCGGGGGCAGCAAAGGCATAATGACATTGACTACAAAATGCTGATTAATTTATGTGTCCTATTTTTTCTCCTTTACCTCAGATAAGGGAAAAAAGAATGTTTCTTTCACAGAGATGGAAATTTCAATAAACGAGACCATAGATCAATCTTCAAGTTGATCAAGCTCAGCTTCACATCATAAACAATCCCGCTTAGTGATTATTCGGATCAATAGGTCTGAAATTGAGCACAGCTTCATCAAGTTTTTGAGAAGTCGAGCTTGATCAACTTGGTTCATTATACTATACCCAGTGCTTTTTAGAAAATTCAGAATTCCAGGTGCATTCCTCCACTCCCTATAGCTTAAACAATGCAGACAACTATAATGTTTCTTTACTTTCCATAAACTCCTTTGATTAAAGAACAAGGAAGAAAACACAGGGAAAATGATACGATTACAATTTGGACAATGCATATGATGGCTGGAACGATTTCTTATGCCATTGTAACATTTGTGCTCAGGTAATTGGAAATGGAAATATATCATCCAAAATCACGTTTTCTCTCATTTTGGCGTGAATAATTATGGTGGTTGAAAATAGGACAATAGAGAAATGTTCCATACCTTTTGAAAACCAAGGAAGACACGGGAATGATCAACAATTCACGAGCAGCTGAGATTGGCCAAGATTAGGGCACGAACAGATCAATGGCAACTGCAATAATCGACCGAGGAGCTGCTGCGATTTCAAAATGGAACCTGAGTTGATGTAAGGGAAGGAGGAAGACACTCAATTTCTGTAGTCACGAGCTGAAAATTGAAGGAATGGAGGCGATTTCTAATTTGGGAAGAGAAATGGGCGGGATTGTTTTCCACAGCCGAATGGATCAGATTTGCCCTGGAAAATTGATTCTCCTGATTAGGTAAGAAATTATTTTCACGATTTGAGTGGAAAATCGATCACGTGACTGGAAAATGGAAAAAGTTTTACCTGGAAAATTTTGTGAATCAAACAACTCCAAAGGTGGAAAATGGGTGGCAAATTTGGATTTTCCAGGGCAAATTTGATGTATCAAACACTACCTAAGTTTTTTAGTTTTTGCTATTTAAATCTATTTAAGTTAAGGATAAAATCATCGAAAAAAACTATTTAAGAACCATCTTTGCAAATTAAAGAAAAGAATGGATTATATTTGCAAATAAAATTGAATGAAGATAATATTGTTATAAAGCTAAAATAATGAGAATTGTAATTGTAATTTATCCTAAAATTTTTGAAGTTATTTATTCTCTCTATCATACAAAGATAAACTTTCTTCTATTTTCACACAGATTAAAAAAATTTAATTATTATAGTTGAATAAATAAATTTTATTTACATTTTCCCTAATATACCCTCACATTAATAAAATATTTATATTTATTAATAACAATGCACATTAAATATATATATATATATTAGAAAATTAAAATATTAATTATAATCTCAACAAGAAAAGTCAACTATAATTTGAAACAGATGAATAAAAAAAATAAATTTATCTTTATGAGACAGATGTAATATTTATTATTCATCAAGGATTTGTTATATAGTTAAAATGGCGCTCACAAATTACAAATAAAAATTTAAGAATTAAACGAATAGAAAGTACATTTGTTGGATTCAAATTATCTCCAAGATTGGAGAGACAATTTCTATTGAATAAACAAATAGTTAAAATTCCCAAAGTGATACACCTACATCGGGTTATCGGGTAACCATGCCACATGGTAACAATATTTTAAATACATTCAATTTGAATTGACAATTTCTCCGTCGCCATTATTGTCAAGAAACATGATCAATAATTAGAGTCTTAGTGAAAATGTATGGCATAGCAAAACACGCGCCATACCTAAAATCAGGTTAAGATATACTTGTTCAAGTTGACTATGTAGATATACTATCAAACATACTATCAAAGTTCAAATCATTTGAAGGGGAAAACAATACAAAACTAACTCCCTAAAAACATAACTTTAGCCATCATAGCCCCAAAAGAGTACAGTTTTGTAGTCTCAAACTATTGCAAAAGGACAATCAGAGTTGCTCTTCAAGTAATCAATACCTTGGTGAACTGCTCTTGTTGCTAAGAAATTAGGAAAATTCTGGAAGCAACTTCACTAACGATACGACTTCCTCCATCTTGTTTAGAATAGCCAAGCACCTCAGCTTGAACCAATTAAGTAACAATTTTCATCTCCAGCAAAATTAGAATTTTCCGATACCTGAAACAAATCTAGTGAGTACTTGGAGAGAGACGTGTGTCTATTTTCCAATGGAAACCAATAAACAGGTTAATTTCATTAAAGTGATACTGTATTCGGAGACTAAGTTTCACTATCCATTTTACCCCCATTTCATACAGAAGAGAACTTTAAGTAAAGGTAAATATCTCAAGGCTTGTATTGGTCAGCAATGATATTCGGTCATCATCCTCATTCCTCGCCTGTGGCCCAATTGGAAGAGAACTTAAAGAACCGTTATGTTACTTTCTTAGCCGCTTTGCTAAATTAAAATGATATAGAACTGTTGGTACAAGTAATCTATCAAATAGAATAGACTGGTTCTCAACTCTAAAGTGTAGAACAATTAACTGAAGGGCACGGCCATAATCTAGTTAAATCATTAGCACCAAAGCAACTTATGGATTCAAACCTCTTTAAAATGAACCAACTACTGTTTTCTTCCCCCCTCCTGTTCAGGCGCCACATTTACCATGTATATGAGAGCTTTTTTCTCAATGCCCTAAACGAAACAAAATGTTGTGTTTCAATTTAATTGAAACAAAACAATGTTATGTTTCTGATGCCATAAACATCAGGAACAAGATGAAAGGCAGTGTATTATAAAAGAACCAACTAGTGCAGGTTTACTAATAAACGGCAAAGAAAATGCACCTAACATTAGAACACATACCTCATCGTAATCCAAATATCTCTTCTGGAGGATCATAAACATGCTGATCCGGAAAAATTTCCTCAAAATCCTGCTTGACCCTGTTCCTCAACAACGGATGTGGCAGAAGCCCCTTCAATAATATCCTGAATGGCAATTCCTCAGGTGGATCTGGAGACTTCTTCATGTCCTCAAAAATGTTCATGGCATCAGCAGGAGACCCATGTGCCAAGAAACCACGAATAACTTCAGCATACGTCTGAGAATCTGGGAACAAACCTTCCTTTCTCATATTATCCCATAACTCCATTGCGTCGTCCATCTTTTTGCATCTAGCTAATGCAATAATTAAGTCTTTGTATACATAAACATCGGGTGTATACCAGTCTTGTTTCTGAATCACCCTAAACATCTGAAAATAGGAAATGCAGACTATAAGTCATAGAGTACCACCATTATTACAAGATCTTAGGCCCAGAAGATGTACCCAAAAAAATAACCAAAGGAACGAGAATAAACCCGCTACATTGAAAAATTGATTGAAACTCCACTGTGTTGCTAAATTAGTTGAAACTACACCGCTATTAACAAACTTGGAAATTGAGAGGCAACTCAAGAAATTGAAACTATGGGCGGCAAAGAAAAATTTCAATGAAGCAATAAATATGAAAGGTTCATTTATTTTCTAGTACAAAGATCAAAACATGAGTTATGTGATATAATGGTTTGATTTCCTCCTCGTCCAGACCAAACATATAGTTGATAAAATGAAAAGGAAGAATCTTTTTTTTGGGATGGGGAGGGGGTTATAAGAACTTGACCTCCGTTTTACAAAGATATATAAATGGATCGTGCTAGTTGTACACCCACACTTATACCATCTTTTGTGTCAAACAATGATTTGGCCAAATAAATAATAATTTGGCCAAATCACTGTTTGACACATAAGAAGGTGTAAGTGTGAGGTGTAGAACTAGCATTATCCGATATAAATTCAGAACAGAAATACATTGAGCAACTTTATCAAAAAACAGACCCACACTATTAATATAGTAATCGTCCCTTTGCATTTTGTTTGGGGCGATTATGTGATACCCATTGTTGAGATTGTTGACCTATGGTTAATTTTAAACTTTAATGTTTTGATTATAACAAACAAATTAGTTGTATTTACTAACAATCTATTTTCAAATAATATTCCTTTACAAATCGAACTCTCATACAATATCAAGATCAAGTCGAAATCATTATAAGAGCTCAAATATCTCAAAATCCGAAATTCAAGATTCGAAAATCAAGATCGAAGAATAGATTTCTAGATAAAATTGTAAAGATATTAACTCTTCGATTTTTAGCAATTAAATGAATAAAAGCTCAAAATATTTTTATGTACAAAACGTATGTCATTATCACTTGTATAAAATACTTTTATCAAAGTCAAAAATTAATTTTTAAAACTGTAGAATTGGTCATCCGTTTGATGAACCGATCTAACTGGTCGACCGTTTGGGTGAACCGGTCGACCGTCTAATTGTCGCTTTTTAAAAAATGTTCGTTCTGATTTTTTTCTGTTCCAACGGCTAGTTCTGACCCCATCTGACCGGTCAACCGTTTGGTCATCTATTTGGTCAGAAAGTGGCGAAAATTAATCTCTATAAATACCTCTTCATTTATTATCATTCAACAACACTTACAAGAGCATTTATAGAGAGAATCATATTAAGAAAATTTATTCAAAATTTCATTGTATTTATATCTTCAATATCACTCATTGAAAAACCTTGTTTGATCAAATCAAACTTTTGATTCATCATTATCAATAAAATTTTCTTTAACACTTGAACTTTCTCATCTATTACTATTCATTAAAGTATTAGTCTCTCTTAGAACTAAACTTGTATTTATCATTCATCAAGAGAGATACATTCTCAAATCTATTTTTTTATATCTTTGGATCGTATTGAGGTCCTTTGAAAGCTCAATATTATATAAGAATCAGTGTTCCTTGTTTGTAAGTCACCGGATACACTGTAAGGATTTTGATTGCACATAAATCAATCAAGATAGTGAAAAGACTGTGCTCATGTTGGAAAGCTTGGTAAAAGGAGACGTAGATCATTGGTTGGATCGAACCTCCATAAAAATATTGTTTGCACTCTCTCTACCATTTTATTTATTTATATTGTGCTCATATTTTTGTGGATTAATTTTTGTTTCTTAAATTTCTTATTTTGAGAATATTTTACGAAAAAGTTTGAGAAAATCAATTCACCCCCCTCTTGGTTAGTTATTCTTGGACTATCAGAGATCTACTTTAAGCCTTTCATCCACCATGAGGTGATAAGAGATGCACATTCCATACCCATAGTTTAACAAGGAAGAACTAGCAATTCGTAAGATCTATCATCTAAGGAACTGTGACACCAGGCTGTTACCAAGGAACGAAGTGTCAATTCATAAGATCTATGCATTCTAATATTGGAAGAAATAAAGAATCTGGAAATTGGGTTCTCTATTTATAAGTTACCAATAGTCACCATTGAATCGATGATGACTCCTTTTGCATGTAACACAGTTACTGTTAAATTGTAACCATTCAGATGGCATCGATCAGGTAATTATTCATAATATTACAAAAGTAAATCAATTAATCAATTTATTAACTCATATTAACTGTTTACAGATGGCATCGATCAGGTAATTATTCATAATATTACAAAAGTAAATCAATTAATGAATATATTAACTCATCTTAACTGTTTACTTTTAAAACAGCCATTTTACTAATGGTCAACATATACAGTCGACGCTCTAAAAATTAATACATGCTTCTCAGGGAACCAACTGCATCATGTGGCAAAATGAATATTTCTAGCACTCAATAATCAGCAGTGCTTTGAGCAAAATTCCTTTTGTATTAATTTTTAGAATGGATATTTCATATGAATATATTTAGTAATATAAATAGATAATATTTCATATGTGTTTGTGGTTAAGTTTGAGGAACATTACATGTTAGAAGGATTTGTCCCATCATAAGTCACAAAAGAACAAGAAAAGAATCCATACACTGAATCATAAACCTTTCAATCCACAAACTGAAGTGAGTGTAGTCTCCCCCATTTAGCTGCAAAGGCTTTTCCTCCACACTATAGCCCCAAACCCACATTCACTCTCTTACCAAGACCCATTTCTCCCACCTCTAATCATGATTTTCATCTTCCCAAACAAAGTCTTCATGTGGTGAAGATTATCAAAGACAAGGAAATAAATGTTGGAGATATTTTAGAAACTTATGCCTTACTTAATCATTGAGAAAATGGAGCTCAATCTCACCTATTTCAAAGGGATATTAATAGTTTCTTCAAGGTACATATTGCATTTAGTGTGCTTTTCTGTCTAAAAATCAATGTTCTGAAGAAACTTAAAGACTTTTTTTTAAGGCAAGGACCTAGATGGTGTGATTATGTTGTAAATGTGATAGATATGATCCCTTCTATTTCTCATGTCGTGAGGATTATAAGTAGTGGTTAATGTTTAGGTCATTGTTTGTACTTAAGAATCTATGTGTTTCTAAGGATAATGGGGAGAAGAAAAATTAGGGGAAAATCCGAATTTCTAGGATTACTATCAGGAATATAAAATATTTCTTCATTTTCCTTGTGTTTGGTAATACCTCAAATTTGCAGGACAAAAGGTCATAATTTTATAGTCTCGTACAGATATTTCAAGAGTTTTCATGATTTTATAATATTTTTCCCATCTTTTCACAAAATTTCAGTTCAACCAAACAAATAAAATTTATGTCCCTTAGTATTTTATTGTTTTCTCCCATTTTCCTACGAAATGAACGGAGTGTAACAGAACACATAGGTAAGTAAACTCATTCCTATCTTGGAATTCAATAGGAACTTAATACTTAGTAGCCCATTATATATTATTGGCTATGATCAACTAATGCTTCACACACAAGATTGTGCAGCCACTATTGGCACTTTATTGATGCGGGCGACGATGAAAAAACAACGGAACCAAGAAGCATATATGTATCCCTTTTAGTTTAAAAGTTAGAATCCTCTACTCTGCCAAAACCTGGGAAATGATTCAGCTATCCACTTATATAGTTCTCTTATTCGAGGAACACAAGTTTTTGAGAGTATTCTTGTGAGTGTCGATCCATATATACAAACACTTTCCAGACAGTATATGAGGAGCTTTGAATTTCCTAAGGTCTTCCAATTACCCAAGAATTTTACGACTCCAGTCAATTAATGATGTTTTATATTCTACACATTCTTCAATAGTTCAATTTGAGCTCTTTCATATTTATGGAAGACTATTTGCTGTTAGGTAACATTCAGAAGGCCTTCTAAAAATCGTGTTGCTGTTAGTACAACAAGCTTCAAAATCCAGCCTCAAATTCCTTCACCAGAGACGAAGTTGATTTGCTCAAGAATCCTTCAATTGTTCATTACCGGAGCAAGGAGCACTGTAGCAAAGCAGAACTACACCACCTTGGTGCAATCATTAATTAGATTTTATATCCCTAAGAAATAAGTATTCAGGCTGCACTAAATTTATTTGAAAAAACCATTTTTTTCTTCAGGTACTTGAATATTAATCACCAATTCCAAAAAAATTATTAGCCATTAGATGTTATTGACTTAAGAAAACATTGTGCTCTTTCTCATTTAGAATTGAACAGCTCCCTTTCCTTTTTAGTCTACTTCCAAGAATCCAAATAATGACTACTTGCACAAAATGCTAACATTTAAACCACTCTATTCCCAGAATTCCCGTTAATAATATCTACTTGCCCTTAAAAGAGTACAACACTGCGACTGCTGAAACATGGAATGACGCAGTAGTACAGTAGCACACGTCCCAATTATTTGTTAGGGCAAAAACACAATTTTCAAACAATGACTACAAAGTAAATGTCTATTCAGCTAAGAACACCACAGGAGGCATGATACTAAAGCAATAGGTACAACATTTAATGCACCACTTGTTTTGGCATCAAGACAATGTTGTCACTAGCATCAAAACAAGCAAAGTAAGGTACAAACATATGAGCACAAAGTACAACAAAACCAACAACCTATTCTCCACCATTTTACTCACTAATAAATTACCTCGACGGCAAGAGAAACTTCCTGTTGGCGTTCAAGTTCATTGAGAACAGCGATCATATCCATTTTAAGAAGCCTGCGTACATGAGTTTTAATGAATTTCTCAAGCTTTTCGCTATCGTCTTTAAATCGCTTCAAACCCGATATAGCGAAAATGGCCTCTTTTCCAATAAGTTTCTTGCCCCTCCACAGAGCCCCTCTGGGCCTGCCGTCGTGGTAGGCTCGGACCCGTTCCCGACCAAATTGTTGTGGATTAGTACCGCTGATCGTGGTGGTGGGTGATGACGGAAAAAATAGGAATGGTTTGGGCAAAATGAGGGATTTCGTAGAGGAATGGTGCTGTTTGATAAAGAGAAATGCGCAGGCTAGGATAGGGCTTCTGGACTTGGAAATGATGGATGTCAATGGCATTCTAGAGAGAGAGAGAGAGGGCGAGGTGGAGGGCTTTAAGGCAGAGGTTTAAGAGAGGAAGAAACAGAAGCTGTTGATTGCTGTTGATTGAAAATAGCATTTTTGCCTGAGCTTAAAAGGATTATTGCTTATGAGTAGGGGTGGGCAAAAAAACCGAAAAATCGACTAACCGAATCGAACCGAACTGAACCGACTCGGGTCAGTTCGGGTCGGTTTTTGGGCCCGGTCGGGTCGGTTTCCCCAACCCGAAACCGACTCGGTTTTTAAAAAAAAAAAAAAAAAATTTTTTTTTTTTTTTTTTTTTTTTTGTTCTTGAACCCGACCGAAACCGAAAACCCGAACCGACCCGAGTCGGTTCGGGTCGGTTTCGGGTTGGGTTTCAAAAAAAATTTTTTTTTTTCGGTTTGGATTTCTCCAAACCGATTTTAAATCGGTTCGGGTCGGGTTGGGCCCAAAACCGACCCAACCCGACCCACGCCCACCCCTACTTATGAGTGAATTATTTTCAGTTTTGACTAATAAAATGGAGTAATTGTTGTTATTGGGGAAATTGTCACTAACTCACCTACACGAGACTTGTTTCAAATTAGGTCAAATTTTTTTTTTTTAAATTGTAATTAAATTATACTTTACAGCAATATTTTAAATTAATTCCAAAATTACCCTTCTTAACCATATTTTCCGGCACATTCTTCCACTTCCACAAACCTCTTCCACCTCCGGCTACAACCTTGGGTGAGTACTTCTTCTACGACACAGTGTCACTTTTCTGATGTTGCAGGCTTGACTTGGTAGATTTTCTTGTGGTTGTGGCTGTTTTATCTAAATCTCTTCATTTATTTATCTAAATTTGGTATTTCGTGAAAGACTTGAAAGCTGTCTGTTAATTATTAGTTTGATTCATTATAATGCCAACTTACATCTAACATATATTCAATATTTATGTTTGAATGCCTTTTTGTATTCGTATTTGGCTGGCTAGTTAGCAATTTGATTCTTGTTATGTGTTGCTGTGTTCCCATTGTCAACTTCTATGTACCAATGTGCTCCAATTGCTTTAGTTTTCAATAATTTAACTATGGATACCTGGTAACGTAGGTTGCTGAGAAAGTTGCGAAAGGAGAATCGAATTCTGGTTTTGCTATTGTGAAAGGAGAATTGGATTCAGGACATCATGCAAAATCTAGTAATAAGTTGGAACTTAGTCGATTTCTTGTTATGTGCAATAATCTGTAGATCAAATGTTAAACTGGAGTTGTCTCAGTCCTGGAGTGTTTATATAGATTACTTGTTTGATGAATTTCTATAGGGATGATATTGTATTATAGTAAACAGTATCATAATAAAACAATATCATAAAATATTATAGAAAAGTTTGATACTATATTATAGAATAACAGCTTGATATTGTATTGAGTTGACCATTAGATTATTTTTTGTGCGTTGTTAATTAGTTATATGTGTTGTTTGATACTGTATTATATAAAACAATATCACAAAAAACAGTAGCACAACAGAAATTGGTATAGAATTCGCATACATACTCAGAATTTTTATTATAATATATTTTCGGAATGGTCTCGACGAGACGGTCAAGATCAGTGGCTTTGCCACTATATACGATGGATTTTATCCGTTTGAAGTCATCTCTTTAGTTTAAATTGGTAATCTTTAATTTTTCTTGTCAAAACAGTATCATACATCCTCTAAAACAGTATCACAGATAAATGTATCTTAATATATTAATATCACACATGAAAATATCTTAATAAAACAGTATTATATGTTAAAATATTATCTTAATAAAACAGTATCAAAGATAAAAGTATGGTATAAGTTCACCAATGTACATTATTTAAATAAAAACATTATCATGGATTAAATAGTATTAAAGATAAAACAATATCAAAGATTAAACAGTATCAAAGTATACTAATGCACATTACCTAAATAAAACAGTATCATAGACAAAACTAAGAGATTGAAACAGTATCATAGGTTGAAACATTGTCATAATTAAACAGTATCAAAGATAAAAATATGGTATCATAAATAAAATCCGTTCCACATAGATTCAAACAGTATCATTGATTAAATAATATCAAAGTATACTAATGCACATTACCTAAATAAAACAGTATCATATACAAAATTAAGAAATTTAAATCTTGTCATAATTAAACAGTATTAAAGATAAAACTAAAAGATTGAAGCAGTATCATAGGTTGAAACTTTGTCATAATATTTCACTATCATTAGAAACAAGAAAAAAATTCGACAAATAGAAACAGTATCATAGATCAAAAGAGTATCAAGTATTGTGCATTATACTATTAGACAAACTTGTCATAATTGAACAGTATCAAAGATAAAACTAAAAGATTAAAACAGTATCATAGGTTGAAACTTGTCATAATATTTAAGTATCATTAGAAACAAGGAAAACATTCGACAAATAGAAACAACATCATAGATCGAAAGAGTATCAAGTATTTTACAATCATAAGTTGAAACATTATCATAATAAATCAATATCAAAGATAAAAGTATGGTGTAAGTGTACCATAGCACATTATCTATATAAAACAGTATCATAGACAAAACAGTATCACGACAAAACAGTATCACAATTAGCATTTTTTACAATTAAGGGTACGTTGGTCTTTTAGCTCTAAAATGTGACTTTAATTGAATTAAGTTTTGACCATATGACTTTAGAGTCAATAAGTGCCAAAACAGTGACCGGCCTTGAATTTACCCATTGTTATTTCAAAACTTACTTTTTTTTACCTACAAAGGGCTAGGAGGGAATTGGTTGGGTCGTCTTTGAGTCCAACTTAAATGTAAGAGTCCGTTTAATGTGGATTATAAACTAGTTTATTTGATCAAAATAGTTTATTTAACCAAATTTTTTTGCCTTTGTAGCATGATATTTTTGACCATTTTTGATCAAATAAACTAGTTTATAATCCACACCAAACAAGCTCGGTTTGACAAAAATTCAAATCGAACCAATTCGTCCACAGGTTGAAACTCGACAAAGCTTAGATCGATTTGGGTTTCGTTGGTTGGTTTAGGCTTGGGCGCGGCTTCATCTACATTGAGGGTCAGCTTGTTGAAAGACGTGATGTTATCGTATATAAAGAATCGCCTAGTTTAACCTCTTTCCAAATTCAATTTCATTGCCTCTTTTTATTTTTTCCGCTCAATAAGTGGTGGTTTTTCTAGTAATGTAGCACATTGTCTTCAACGACAATGGGATCACACGTCCTATTATTACGAGTTTAGCTCAATTTTTCGTCAGTAGCAAACTTTGCTCGAAAAGAAAAGAATATTGCCTGCACTTCATAGAGCAACTGTCACTTCTGTCTATTAGTGAAAGGCTAAGGCTTCATCGGACAATTTTTTTGGGGCCCACGTACACTTTGGGGTCTTTTTGTTGATTTTGGTCGAAATTTTTTTTCAAGTTTGAACACAATTCAAGGCTTTATGGTGTCATGTGACGGTCACGTAGCTGATGACGCTATAGTATGTACATTATATATAATCTTCCTAAAATAAAATTATTTTTCTCTGAGTTAGATCATAAATTTCTTACTAATTATGATTTCAACTAACTAATTGACAAAGGAAAGGAGGTGGTCAAATAATATCTATATTTTATTTTGAAAATGTTAGAAATCAATCTTCATACTTGTATAACTATACGATCTAACTTTAGCGATCATCTCTTGAATCACGTGCATATATAAAAGTCAAAAATTTAAAATTTAAGAGTGACAGTATAGAGGAGATCAAAGGATCATGCTATAAGAAAAAAGTTATTATTTATATATACTTTCAATTTTAAATGTACATGTTGAAAACTTTAAGATTGAGACCCAGTAGTAAAGGGGAGGGTGGATAAGGCTCAACGTGGCGGGGTGCAGAGTTCAAATCCTGAAATATTGGATTTGTGTCATGTCGCAAACGAGAGTTACCAAATAGTTAACAGCCTAGGCTTATCCATAAGCTCTTCACCCTAGCTCCTGGAGGCACATCCTGCGATTTACCTCCTCCACTAAAGACCTAGGACAAGGTCAGTGGAGGCCTTCAAAGTTGGAGTTCAACATTTAAGATTGAGACAATATATTAAATGATAAATGAAACTATTGTCAATTATACAATTTAGTACTACTAGTCTACTATTCCTGCATATTGTAAATGTATTGAATGGATCATTAGTAATGGTATAATTTTGGACCGCCAAACTGATATGGTATTTCATGTCTGTCAGTAAGATTTCGATTTTTTGAAACAGCTGTCGATTCGGGTTATGTCGGGTTTCAGATTACCCTTTAAAATCCAATCTAACCCGAATTGAAATATTTTGTAATTGTTAAAATAAAATGATTAAAATCACAAATTGTTCATTTTAGTTATAATTAGAAACGGTCCAACTTGGGTTGGGCTAAAACATTTTCAAATAAAAATTGTGAAAATTTCATCATATATTAAAAAATATAAAATAATTTAAAAAATATTATTTAATTTTTTTTATTCTAAAAATATTGTATTTTATTTATGTAACACTTGTTGTTACATTTGTTATGTTTATTAATAACAAAGGTAACACATTTATTATAACTAGTATGTAAAACGTGCGTTGTACGTGATTTAATAATAGTGTTGTAAGATACATGTTTATTCAAATAATTAAATAATTAAAACTTAATTTAATACTGTATTAAAATACAAAAATATGACATTAGAAAATACGGTGAAATATAATGTTTGTTGTTGTATTCAAACAAACTACTTTCTACAATTGTAAGGCCAGTATTGAACATCTATTTTTTAAGGTCTGTAATATAGTCAAATAATATCAATTAAATAATACAAACAAAAAGAATAAAAAATAGTGTACACGAGTTCTTAAATATATCGAGTTCTCAAACTCATTGAATTTTCTTGCTTTATTTATAACAAATTTTTGTAATTTAATATAACTCTCCAACTATGAAGAGATTTTGACCCAAAATATCACATCCAATTTAGACTCGTAGCACTTCAAGTTAGGTAAATTTATCAATCACTATGTAAAAGAAACCAAAATAACATTTACATTCGAAACTGACAAAATTAAACATTCTCATTTGCACAATTCAGTGTCCAGAGATATCTTCACGTGAACTTATCCAAATTATAATGGAGAAATAAAATAATATTACCAAAAGTAAATATTCTAGCGATTTAAGCGTCTTATTCACGTTCAAGCATAAATAGTTAAGAAAAATTAGTTTAAGCAAAATAGATAACAATTCAATTCAAAAGCATAAAAAAGAATAACAGAAATAAGATACATATCAATAATGGATTGAAATCATTATTGAAGTTAGCCCACATAGTTTTTTTGGTCTAGAAAATATAAAGCCGCAAGTCAATTAGATATGTAAACAATATATAAATATGCATGAGCATGTATAATAATTAAAAAATACACCGTAACCTTTATAGTCCAACACAAATTATTATTTTTTTTTAAAAAAAAAGAGCACTGAGAGAGGATTATCCACATTAACTAACAAAAACCACAATCACAAATACAAATATTCAAATTAAGTTTTTATGGACATCACAAACTACATAATTATCTTCAAATAAAACAAACTTAAACTTCAAATTAGACCTTAAATAAGCTGAATAAATTATTGGTGGAATGTTAATTACTATTAATCTTGTAACTGACCAAATTCGTTCTCACAATTCAAAGAAAATATTTTCAAAATTCAGTAATTAAATATAATAAATGAAAATTTAGTATTTTCAACTTCTAAGGACTATATGTAGTTATAAATGCTAAATTAAGAGTTCAATTATAACATTAACTCAAGGACAATTTAAGAAATATAAAATATTAATGAAGGCATATTTGTCTAAAAATATTTATTCCTTTAAACCTATTTTAGATTAGTATAGATATAGATTAAAATAACAAATGTAACAACAACTGTTACAAAAATAAAAAACAGTATTTTTATAATAAAAAAAGCATGACAAATATTTTAATAAATATTTTATTTATTGTGATTATTTGTAAAAAAACTCTAAAAAAAATTAGGTCCAAATTCAAATCAAATATTCAACTCAAACCAATCACATATTATTCGTGTCGAATTGGTTCAATTTGAAGTATTTCTTCGATTTGGATCGATTGACAAATTATCAAAACGACTAGATCAATTCAATTTCGAATTGAATTAAATACCAACACAACTCAATCTAATCCACGCTACCCCTAGTCATTAAACCCCGTTAATAAATAATTAATGGGGTCACAATAATTGTACCTTATGCTATCTAATTAATTCGATAATTGAAGTTTGTCTTTCACGTAAATGATGACAATGACAGATTGACAGATTGACATATATTTTGATAAGTATATATTGCCTGGATTATTATTTTCTGTAATAATATTTGCCCAGATTAAGAATAGGAACATTGGATCCCGGGACACTTGAAAAGCAATATTTAATATTAAAAGACAGTAGTCTACAGAAAAAATAACCGTCGAATATCCAGTTTAAGTGTGTATAAATTGTGACCGCATCCAAATTTACCTGAGTGACGAACCAGAGAAGAAAGCCGCCATTCCTCAAAATTTGTCGGGTGAAATTTAGAATTTGAGTCATCAAATAAAAAAAAAAAAAAAGCATTGGATGACTACCAAGGCTATAATTGTCATTGCAAACCAAAGAATAATAATATAATATCGTAAGTCAAAATATTATAATTAGTGACATAAATGAAATTCTAGAAAAATTTGACTCCAAATCGATTGAGTGTTCAAGACATGTTAACTTTAATTCATTTTATTTCCACGTCTCTTTAGCTATACAATTTAGTCTTCAAGAAAAATATAAAAAATCTAATTGTAATATCAAATAGTAATAAATATATGTCGCGATGACTCTATTTTTCTTTCTATATGCTCTTCCGATATACATGCACATACCCATTTGAAATTCATCAACAAAAATAATCTTAGAATATAAAATATAGTGGTTATATTCACATTACAATTTGTTATAAGTGCACTACATTTTAATTGTACTTAAGATCCCCGCCTTTTGTTCATTATTGTAATTATATTTTTAACTTTTTGTCATCGAATTCTTATCTCCAATTTTCATTAATCAGAACATTTCATCATTGATGATAGTTTTTGTCTAGATATTTTGTTTACGTGCTTTGAAATGAAGAAAAAATATTTTATCGTATTTTTGTATCTATTATTTTTTTTTTAAAATACGACAGATAAATAAATCTTTTTACGAATTCTCAACAAATATTTTTTTACAGAAACCGTTATCAAACACAAGATGTGCTAATTAATGAAAAGTTTAAGATAAAAAAATAATTAAAAAAATTGAGGACATGAGTGCTATAATGTTAAAAGATTAAGAATGTTAAATATAATTAAAATATGGTACAAAAAATAAAAAATATTGTGTAAATATAATTACTCTATAAAATATTTATAAATTCTCGTAAATTATTTTGTTAAAAGTCTTTTAAAACACTTGAATATATTTTATACTACTTAAATTGTATTATTAATATTTTATAAAGTTTTGGAAGCTTTTAAAATAGATTTTGTTTATCATTAATAACGTTGTATTAAGAGCATCTTCAATGCACTTCGTTTATTGCGTTTTAGACGTACCACATAAGCATATATAGATGGAGTTATAAAAACCCTCTCTAATGCATGTTGACAAAGACTCCGTCTAGCTGATTTGACACACCAAAAATAGACTCTGTCTGAAAGTCCATTTAGACAAAGTGACTCAGCAAACTTAGACGGACTTATAGACGGAGTGACTCAACAAATTTAAATCAATCTAAAGATTTTATTTAAAAAAAAAACCAGACAAAGAAAATATAAATTGAAAACCTATCAATTTTTTTTAAAAAATTAATGTCACATAAGTGGTAATATTAATTTTAGACGGAACACATTGGAAACGAATTTATAATTTGACCGTCTATGCAATAGACGTCGTGCCATATGGACTAGAAGTCCGTCTATTTTACTTGCCACATAAACTACAATAGACGGAGTGTATTGGATATGCTCTAACCTTCGAAATTGATTAAAAACTTAGAGCATCTCCAATGCACTCCGTCTATTGTTTTTTAGACGTGCCACATAAGTATATATAGACGGAGTTATAAAAAACTATCTCAAACGCATGCTGACAAGGACTCAATCTATCTGATGTGGCACATTAAAGTATAGACTCCATCTAGAAATCCGTCTATATTTAAACGGACTTCAAGACGGAGTGAGTCAACAAATTTAATTTTAGACAGATTGCATTGGAGATGAATTTTAATTTAACCGTCTATTTTATAGACGTGGTGCCACATTGATTGTAAGTCTGTCTATTTTACTTGCTACATACACTGCAATAGACAGACTATATTGTAAATGCTTTAAGTGCTCAAATAATCCGTTACCCTACGTTATCCTAAACTTCATATATAAGCCATATAAACCTTATCATCAATTTTAGATAACCTTTGTCTCCTTTTGCATTTACATATTTGTATCATCAACTTTTAATTAATTAACAATCAGAGTCGGTCCTAAAATTTGGAGTGCTTTAGGCAAAAATTTAAATAGTGCCCTTAATAAATTGAGATATTTTAAAATATAATTTTTTTTAGAGACAATTAAAACTCCATGCATTCACGGGCATATTTTATAATACTTTGTTTAGATCTAAATTAGATTTTTGCATAAGTATATAATACTTTGTTTAGATCCAAATTAAATTTTCACACAAGTCAAAAGACTCAAAAATTGTTATACAATACAGAAGCACAGAATATAATCAAATCATTTTCACTTAACAAAAACAAATAAAGTTATTCGAATTGAAAACTGTTGAAAATGTCAAAGAAAAGAGAAAATATATAATAAAAAAAACATACACGCAGTATATGCAGGGGTGTGTGCCGTGTGCATATATAAACATATTTACAAGCAAAAAAAGGGTACTTTTTTATTCTTCTTCACTGAATAAAAAAATTGTTGGAATTTATGTTAAGCTTTGGAGAGTCATTTGTTGTGCTATACGAAACTGAGCACGAATCAATCTTAAATAATGGTGTTTTTTGAGATTTTACCTTTGTAATTAAGTTGTCGTAATATTTCATTATAACTAGGGAACTTTTATTGGGTTGACTTAGAATTTCATTATAATTAAAAAACTTTTATTGTGTTGTTATATACATGACTAATCTCTTGTAAACAAAGATCATCATTCATTATAGTGGAAATACTGCAGCGGCTAAAGACACAACGTAGTCTCACATTGAGGCAAACTTGTATAAATTATTGTATTCTTCATTTTTCACCTATTTATTTATTGATCTAGTCCTAACAATTTGAAAAATCGTTTTGATTCAAGATAAAGATTTCTAAAATGAGATTTAAATAAAAAATTGCACGGTATACAATTTAAAGACTAGATTAAGATATATAATATATGTTAGATTTATACTCATTTTACATGTAAGTATGTTGATTTAAAAAAAATAGAACAAAATTTTAAGGCCATAAATGATTGGGAGCTCCTAGATAGTTGTTTAACCGCTTAGAGCCAGAGCCGACCATATTAACAAATATTGTATTTACAAACGATTTTCGTCCAAAATAGCCGTCAATTTTTGTAAAGCTTTGAATCCTAGCAGCAGCAGTTGTTACTTAAAGTTTTGTTTGGAAATCATGTTGGAAATTTAATTTATCAAACAAGCAATCTATGATTAATCTAATTTTTACAACCAAACGAAATAATTGGACCTTGAAATTTTAACTGCATATTAGATAACATATAATATATGTCATATATGGGTAAAACATAATAAAAAATTATTTTGAAATTCAAACAATTAGTCACCCAAAGAATTGTCTAAAACGAGACCCAACAGTTCAAGTTGTAACTGTCACATATTTACTAAAATGGGCATAACTCAAAATATTCTTCAGGAAATCCCTTAAATAATTTATCCATTTGGAATCAGACCAAAACTCGAACCACACAATTTAAAGTCAATTTTGAAAAAAAGGGGCCAGAACAGAGAATAAATGTGGCAGAAATATAAATTTAATTTTAATGGAAATTAAATATTCTAAAAATGCTTACTCACATAAAATTCATCTAATAACTAAATAAAATCAGGTCCAACATCATTTTAACCCTAATTTACTCTAAACATAAAAATTACTTTAAATTCTAAATAGATTCGTCGGTTGCGAACGCTTCCAACGATTCTTCTGTCTCATTTATCCACAATCATTTCGAACTATTTTTAATTATCTGAAATTAGTAATTTGAGAGATGAATACAAAATACTCAATACTTGAAACCTATCACTTGTGCATATAAATTCACATGTCAATGGACTCCAAAGTATAGCTCAGTTGGTTGAAAAACAAGAGTAAGGTAATCTCATCTTCGCTGGCAGCTGCAGGGTGGGGGTTGGATTCCTACCTCAGTATGGAAGAGGCTCCTTACAAGTGCAGTTAAAAAGCAAGCTCTCAGCCTTACTCCACTGAGGTACATCCTGCAATTTACATCTTCCACCAAGACTCCAGAACAGAAGTGATAGAGACATCAAGGTTGGGGTTCAACCTTTAAATTCACATGTCAATGTCTAGTTCTAACAATAATTGAAATTGTAACAATGATTCCAGCACATGACAACCATCTATATGGAACACTAATAGTTCTATAACATGAATGTTTGTCCACTGTTAACCTAGTATAATCCACTAGTGTAAGATGTATAAGAGCTTTCAAATCTTAGCACTTGAAATCATTACATAAAACGTAACCACAAATGTAATGAAAAAAATTAACTATTCACATGTCTATCTCACTTCTCTTTTTTGGTTTGCAGTATTGAAAGATAGAATGATATTAGTGATGACAACGGGACGGATCGGGGCGGATCGACCTGATCCAAATCCGCCCCGCAATAATTGTAGGAGATCCAAATCCGCCCCGCGAGTCGTCATTTTTCGCTCCATTCGGATTGGGTATCCATCGGGTTCGGGGCGGATCGGATATTTTTGCCATCTCTAAATGATATGCACATATATACAAGGGACAAATTCAGGAATTTTTTAGCCCGAGTTGCTATTGAAAAAAAAAATTGCACTTCAAAATTGGACTGTTACTAAATTATTATTTTTTTATACTAAATTTATTTTTACATTATAAAAAACGATTTTTTCCAAACAGAATCTAGCTATAGTGAAAACATAGTGCAATTTGATTAGAATACGAAGGTTAGGAAAGAAATTGAATCTGCATAAAACACCTTTCGACTGAAATCAATTTCCAAGAAATCAAAACTAAAACACATCTCGCACAAGATGTGCATGGGCGGCCACCTGGGTCGTGCCTCAGGTTGCATGCCCCCACGCCTTAGGTGGCGTGTGGTTGCACCTTGGTGCCCATGCCCGTGGTGGCACGTGCATGTGTGTGTTATGGTGAGTTGTGTTTATACAAAAAATTAATCTATATGGTATGTTAGTATATCTAAAAAACTACCCAACCACTAAATAATTACGTAAAATCCAAATTCTAAACCCAAATATTTAATCTAAAATTTGTATTTATCCCAACTTAAAAAATTCATTTCATTCATTATTACATGCTAGCCTCCTAACTAAATAAAGTCTTCAATCAAATTTGGCAACCGCATGTAATTTGCACGTAACACATAAAATTCTCATTAATTAAATTTTAAGTCTAATTCGATAAATTCTCGACTCATACAATTGTTAAACATGTCAAAACAGTAAAATTGCTAATTTAAGGCCTATCAGCATACTTGAAATGTTTTGAATTTATGCACGCTTCAAGACAATATAACGGTTCTATCTTTTACCTTTTACTATTTCTATTCAAAAAAGGTAAATAAAAGGATAATACACTCATGCCTACTAAACTTGACACACGTTCTTAACTAAATTCAATGAATCACAAATATTCATTGGCCGTACGTGTCCAATATAAAATATCTCCATGATTTGATCCTTAACCGCCTCTAACCTAAGATATTCCAAAAAACCCTATTTCTAACCCACCAATAATATTTGCCCACACACAACCTTTTAGTAGAAAACTATAATTTCTAAGTCATTTATGTCTGCGCACGTGACGATTATCCTATATAATAATATATAAGAAGTCAATTTTTACCCCAAGGTTTCACAGAAAAACAATGAGCTTGCGGGTCATTCAAGCACCTTTAAGGAATCTTCTTTTAACCTTAATTTCCTTTAATCTTCCTATTTCTCTATCAAACCCTCATTTTTTCCAACCAAATCATTCAATCTTATCTCTTTCCAAGAAACACCCTTGTAACATAAGAATGTCCACATCCTTACCTATATAAATCTTGCACCATCTTGTGTGTTCCTCCCACACCCCACCCTCACCCACACTTGCACCTGCACCCGAACCCGAAAAGAAGAGCGTGAAATTCTATTTTCTGACCTTGTTTAAAGGTTTAAAGTAGAAATGGATATTCCAAGTGTTCCGAGAGTGATGGAGAGCAAGAAGAAGAGCAAAAGCAAGAGAAGTAAAAACAATTCACTCAAAGTTGTATACATATCTAGTCCCATGAAGGTGAAGACTAGCGCGTCGAGGTTTCGTTCCCTCGTGCAAGAACTCACTGGGAGACACTCCGATGTATCACGGTACATGGAAAACAATGGTGCTACTACAGATTTTCATGAGATTGTTTGTGATGATGATAGAGTAGTAAATAAATCTACGGTGGATGATGAACATGCATCTTTGATTTCTTCCATGGATAATTGTAGAGAATCATCTCCTACAACTACAAGTTCAGACTCATTCTTAGAGCCTATAGATAATGTGTTTCGCTCTCAAATGGATGAGCAATTTGAAGGGTTTTTCTCTTCCAATTTGCTTTATGATTCTTGTCAATTTGATGATGTTCTAGGAAGCTATGATGAATTATAAATGATTTCTAGTGCATAGTAATTAATTACATATTCACACTACAAGATTTTCATATGTATAAAGTATGTCGTAGAAAATATTAAAAGAACGTGCAACTTTTGTGAATTTGGTGTCACGGACACAAATAAAAAAAGGTTTACTTGTAAGTACTACTTTTCATTCTTTAATTAAAAGCAGTGTTCTAAAAAGCGTAGAGCATAGTTAGACGTAGAAGTCGAACTTCAAGTTTTTTGGACCTAGGCGACGGTGAGACAAGAGTGACGCGAAGGCAAGGGGTAAAGCATCGCCAGACGTCGAGGTTGAGGTCGAGTTTCAAGTCTAGCGTCACCTATGTGAGCTTTTTAGAACAGTGACTAGAAATATATCCTTATTTAACCAAAGGTAATATCATAAAGATGGATTTGAAAAATACAAATGAAACTTTTATGTAATAAAACAAGTACACAAATCAACTTATAATCAAAATATAAGTTTTAAAGAAGATAGCTTATTCCAATTTATGTTGGGCTAGCATGAGATTGGGCTGAGACAGTTTCTAATACTTGAATCCTCCATTGATCATGACCTTGATAGTGGCATCTTTGGTCGTGATAATTTTGTCACATATTTAATTTTATAATTATTTTTTAATAATTTAAATTTTAAATATTAATTAATTATCAGATTTGGATGTTGACGAAGTTTTTTGAATGTTTTTATAACAAAAAATGTTTGGTATGAATTGTAGACATAACGTGTACCAGACGGTATGTCCCCACAAAGAAAAAATGACAGCGTTGTTCTAAGAACAACACAAATAAATTTAATGGCAATTGCTAATGCGATAGCGACAGCCCAACATAACGTAAATGTTTAATCAACACCTAATATTTCGATATTCAATAGATCAAAAGTTATAACCGTGGTCGTTCTTAGATATAATACGAAGAATAAAAAAGATTGTTGAACTTAGAAAATTAGAACGAGCTCTACAAATTGTCGTTATCCATACTGTAAAAACCATCTCATTTCGAAATTTATATTTGTCCGTAACATGGAGAGGCCGATTATGTTTAAAAGTGAGTCCCTAAAGTCTATTGAATTGAATGGGTTTCAGATAGGAGTACTTTTACTGAAGTGAAGAGCCTAATTGTTGGGGTTGCAGCTAAGAGAAATACGAAGGATCGATGATAAGCGTATGATTTTTGGAAAAATTGAAACAAAACCAGCATAAAAGTTATGCATAAATGTTAAGACTAAATTTCTAGTGGTTCAACAATACTTATTGTGGCCATTATGAGAGGTGGGTTATTCACTTCAAAAAATTAAGTTTAATGGAAACAAGCATCATCCTTAGGTGATGAGGTGATCAGAATGATGGATGAAGAAATGACTAGCAGAGTTATTGGCTAAGTTTTGTTCAAAGTTTTCTCCTATGGCTGAAAAAGAGAAAAAACAAGTCAAAATGATCGAAATACGCAATTTTAGAGGCCTAAACAATGGAATTTGGCCGAAAAACGTTGAACGTCACAACAAAGTGGTGAGTATTGCTCAGACGGCCATTTCAACCCAAAAAAAATACTATAAAACCTCTAAAAACGGAAACTACAAGTATTTTTACGAAAAAAAAAAAACTTGAAAACAGAATTGTAGCTGAAAAAGTGGTTAACCTAAAGCTCTGATACTATGTAAAATTGGAAGGATGAATAATTTTTATTCAATAAAATTCTGTATACAATGTACAAGTATATATAGCTAACAAATCTACTACAAATAAGAAAAATAATATATTACGATTTAAATATATTAATATATTTTCAAAAGAAGCAGCATAGCTTTGATGGTGTGAAGGAACAACATAGCTTTGATGGTGTGAAGGAGTAGCATAGCCTTGATCCAACACTTGTCACTCAAAATAGATCACCCAAATCTTGATATTGGGTTAGGGCCAATACAAAGAGAACACAACCCTCACATATTGACAAATGAACTTGAGCCAGACATTCCTGATAGCACTGAGCCAGAACCAACCATTCCATCAATCCAGAACAACAAAATGAAATTGTCCGGCATGATGAACGTGTTGCTTTGCTAGTACCTTTACGACATTCCAGTCGCATTCGAGTCCCACCAAATAAGCTCTATGATTATGTTTGCCCTACCGTTACGTCGCCTCCCACCCACCCCACATTCATCGATCTCTGGACTTAATACAAGGTATCATCTTTCCAATTACTTGTCATATCGGGGACTATCTCACCCATATCAATCTTTATTGCACAATTGTCTTCTACTTTGGAACCTAACAATTATGCAGAAGCTTCGAAAAGTCCTACATGGCGCCAGGCCATGGATGAGGAGTTTCAGGCTCTTGAAGCCAATGGCACGTTGATACTTTCTCTTTTGCCAGTTGGTAAGGTTCCTATTGGATGTCGTTGGGTTTGCAAAATTAAACGAAAATTCGATGAGAGTATCGAGCATTACAATGCTCGTTTGGTTGCTAAGACCTATACTCAACTGGAAGGTATTGACTACGATGACACCTTTTATCCAACCGCTAAACTTGTTACTTTTGGCTGTTTACTTGTTCTCCCTGCCGCTCACTCATGGTCCTTTATCAACTCGATGTTCATAACGTCTTCTTTCATAGTGATCTTATGAAGGAAATCTATATGTTTCTACCGCCTGGTCTTCGGCGACATGGAAAGAATTTGGTGTGTCAATTCCTTTATGGGTTGAAGCAAGCATATCGTCAATGGTTCTTCAAATTCTCACAAGCAATCCAATCTACCAATTATGTTCAATCCAAAGCAAACTACTTGCTTTTTACTAAGAGAAATGGAGGATCGGTAACTATGCTACTCATCTATGTCGACTACATAATAATAAAGGAGAATGATTTGACAGCAATCAATGAATTCAAAAAACATTCAACTACCAAGTTTTGTATCAAAGACCTTGGTGATTTAAAATATTTTTTGGGAATCGAGGTGGCACGCTCGAAACAAGGTATTTTCATTTCACAAAAAAATATATGTTGGATATTCTGAGTGATGTTGGGTTTCTAGGATCGCGGCCTACAAACTTTCCTATAGAGCAAAATCTTAAATTGTTTTCTAATGATGGTGATACATTGGATTATCCGGTCAAGTATAGAAGATTGGATGGTCAATTGATATATCTCACTGTTACATGGTTAGACATTATATATTCTATTAATTTATTGAGCAGATTCATGCAGTTACCTCGAAAGACACATTATGAAGCTGCACTACGAATCTTTAAGTATCTAAAAGGCACACCAGTACAAAGCATGATGTTCTCTTCCTAAAATATATTGAAGTTGAAAGTATATTGTGACTTTGACTGGGTTGGATGTCCAACTACTCGGCGTTCAACAACTCGTTATTGTGTTTTCCTTGGAAATTATCTTATTTCATGGAAAAGCAAACTCCAGTATCCTCTACTAAGCCGAGTACAAATCAATGGCAGCAACATGTTGTAAGCTTACATGGCTGCAAAACCTTTTTCGAGACCTTCAAATTCAAGTTCAAGGGCCAACTACGTTGTTCTACGACAATCAAGCTACTCTTCATATTGCATCAAATTCAGTATTTCACGAACGAACAAGACACATCGAGATTGATTGTCACTTTGTTTGAGATAAAATTATGGAAGGAAAAATCATGACGAAGTTTATTTCATCCATATCACAGCTTGCTGACATATTCACTAAAGCTATCGGGAAAGAAAGATTTCATAGTTTGTTGATCAAGTTGGAAGTTAACAACATTTACTCACCGACTTGAGAGGAAGTGTTCAGTATATTCAAATATATTGTAATATATTACTTTCCTTTCTAGTAGTAGATTTGTTAGTTATATATACTTGTATATTGTATACAGAATTTTATTAAATAAAGTTTATTCATTCTTCCAATTTTACAAAAATGTTTGATTCTATAAAAGAAACTAGACCTCTCATTAGGGTGGCAATTGGATCGACTCGCATGTGGGCCTGTCAGCTCGGACCATCATGGATTAGGACTCGTCTAAGGACGAGCCTAGGCCAAACAAAAAAAAGCCCCTGTTGTTTAACAAACCAGCTCATGTAATATTTTTTTTAACGATACCAAAAATAATATTGCATTAAAAAAAAATTAACGAGTTATACTCGTGGGCCGGCCTGGTTGTGGCCATGGGCCAGACCTGGCTCGCCTGTGGGAGACAAGTGGAGCTCAACCCCTTTGGTCATAGGCCTATTGTCACCCCTACCTCTTGTGAAGCATATTGTCTCAAAAATTCAAATTTAAGCAAGGACTCTAAATTTCTCCCATCTATCACAATTGCCCTAGACACTTTGAAACGAAAATGACAATATCATTTTAAGAACAACTCAAATACATTCAATGGCAATTGTTAATTTGGAAGCCTAAGGTAATTTAAATGTTCAATCAACGTCTAGTATTTTCAATGTTCAACAGAGCAGTTGTTGTAGATATAATCCAAGAAGATTGTTGAACCTAGAAAAGAACGAGCTTTACAAACTGCCATTATACATGCTGTCAAAAATATCTTATCATAAAAAAATTAACTTCTACTACTTATATATATATATATAAAAGAAAAAGAGTGTGTAGTGCACAACTAAAATAAAAAATAAAAAGTGTACGGAAAATTCGTTTACTTTTTATTTATTTCAAAATATATTTTTCGGAATTAAATAAGATATGCGCCGGCCTTCCGCTTCCCCCGCGCCACAAAATACTTAAAATATGCTAACCCCACATGAGCCTCGGCTCTTACATTAATTTTAAAATCCAATTATTTTATTAATTTTCTGAATAATTCTATTATTAAATATAATAAATACATTCCTCTACAAGTATAACCTCCAAAAGTCAGAGGTTAATCAGTAATACAAAATTAAAATAATATTTAAAAAATCCAAGAAATGGAGTTGACTTGTGAGCATTCTTGCTATATAAAGGAAATCCAATCTTTGATTTCCATCATCAATTGATGTTTTCTGTTCCTAAAACACTCAAAATGATCAGTTTATATGCTCAATCTCACTTATCTACTGCTACCCTAATCCTTATCACTTGCATATGGATTCCATTTCATCAAATAAAGCAGTTCATACTTACCATTTTTGGCATACTCTTTTACGCATTTCGTCGAACAGATAGTGTTCATCTTCATCAAGAGCCAACACTAGATCTTCCCGTGTGCCGATTTCAAGATTTGGAGGATGATCAGATTCTGGGCATTGAAGAAATTTGTTCTATTTGCCTGATGGAGTTTGAAAATGAAGATTTGGTGAATAAACTCCCAAATTGCATGCACATATTTCACATGGAATGTATAGATAAATGGCTGGACAGAAATCAATTTACTTGCCCTATGTGCAGGTCTTTGCTGCTGCACGTCAATGCTTCGCCATGCAAATTGCGGCCTTCTTCTGCATATTCTCCACACACCATTAATGCATGTTAATGTATATTTACTATTTACGCTGCAAGGATCCACCCATTTGTCTATAATTTAGCGTTTTTTGATGAGTTCAGGCTAACTTTATTCAAAATTCAACTTTTATATAAATTTTGCTGGTTTATTGAATTACTTGTTACGCGTTTGGTATATTTATAGAGT